>CM038360.1:12317520-13517520 GCA_021464625.1 Proterorhinus semilunaris | reverse complement strand
AAACAACACTAAACACGGGTTGGAAAAATGGAGGCCGAGTGCAGCCATGAAGCAGCATGCTTGGCCCCGTCCAGGGGTAGTGCTGGCAGATGGCTGGACAGTATGAGGGAGGTGGGGTCAGTGGAATTAAATCTCATCCAAGCACATAAAAACAGGCCTTTATTTGCTTAGGGTTTGGTTAGGGGCTATAATTAAATTTGTGTTCTATAAATAAAAAGGCCTGTGAGTGGGCTTATGGAGCAGACAGAGACAGCTGAAGATCAGAGACTCGGTGCAGTGGTGTCTGGTTACAGCACTGGCTCTGTCTGCAACTGTGGGAAAACCAGCCTCCGCCGCTGCTGGACACTTTTAAAGCACTTAGGGCCTGATCTCAAAATCAACACTTTATAGCTTTCTATATTATAGGCAATTAATAGGATTTACAAAAATCCTAAAACGTTAAACATTTTTTTAATAACATAATGAGCTAGCGTCACTATGAATTTTTTGTTTATCTTTTTTCATATTTATTTTATACATGATTGTTGTGTAATCAGTGTAGAATGTTCATCAATAGAAAATAAGTTTTATACGGCTTTAGGACTATCCCACATTAAAATAACAAATAAATAAGAACTTGCACTGTAAACTTGATACCTATTAGCAAATCAAATCAAAAATACGAAAGGAAGTGAAATATTAAATTGGTACAAACAGCCGTAGGACTGAGAGCATTATGCAGCATTACGGGCATCATTGAGAGGAACAGAAGGCCAAAGGCATTTCTTTTTTTGATGAGATTGATTAGCTGTCAGGGTGTTAAGGACACAATGACCCTGTGTCAAAACATTACTTATTATGATCTTGCTTGGCATTCATCACAGGTAATATGATTAACAGATCCCTTCATGATCATTTATTATGGTGAACTGGCTCGGACATGTCAAGCAGAAGTAGCAAGTGTGACAAAGACTACATTGAAGGTAATGAACGGACAATATCCTGTGGGGTTATAAAATAGAACTATGCTGTAACTAGACCTGCACAATATTGGAAAACAAATCAACGAATCAAGGAGCAACAACCTGTAAGAGATTTAGGTACTGCTAAACTAGTAGGCTAAAGTACTTATTTGCGTCTAAAGCCAGAGCAGCAGAAAGTAAAAATAAGGAGATGAGAAGTCTGGCTCTTATTTAGAGATTAAATTAAATATTTTGTTTTTTTCTCCTCATTTTCTCCTTTACATTTACTTTTACCGGGCTCTAAATGAAACGCATGTGCTGCCTTCAGGGCCCATTTTGAATATACGACAGGGTGAACCTTTTTAAAAACAAACCTCTGCCCTGTGTACGACAATTTTTATTAGACTTTAGTTTCATCCCACAGCTATGGGAACCGACGCTTCCAATTCCCCAAATAACGGATTCTAAAAGCGGAATGTTCATGAATGACCCATCATTAGTAACGTGTTGAGGAGGTGGTGGAGACAGACCGACGCAATGGAGTTATCCATCACATCCAGGGCGCCACCGCAGCGAGGTGACAGCAGCCCCATTGACAAGTTAGACCTTTGAAGGGCTCTCGTGTCACACTTTGTGCTAATGTGTGTGTGTGTGTGTGTCTCTGCCCAAATGTATTGTATTGTGTTCAGCTCAGGTGGTGGGGGCGCTCACACAAAGAACGGCCCATTAAAAGATAAGGGGGGACTGAAACCTAACCCGGCCACCGTCAATCATTGCCACCTCCTTAGTGTCCAACACACTTCTGTTCACAATGGAAAAACACAGGACGCCGATAGAGAAATTGTTGAATATCATACACTGCACCAGACATTATGCACAATTGACACGTTTCATGGAGGCCTGTATAACCTGCTCACCATGTAGTTTCAAACCATGTAGACCTAAACATGTGCAACTGGTTCTTCCTTTTGTTTCAACATTTAAATATTTCAGTCTTTGTTTAATGCTTCTGAACTTTTTTTAAATATGTACTTAGAACTGAATCTTCATTAAATAACATATCACACAATGTTATTGCTTGCCAGGAAAAAATTATAATAATACAAAAAAAGAAGAAAAAAAATCACAATTAACCAAGATATTTCTCCAGTATCGTTCAGGCTTTTGGTAAATAAATAAACCGACAGCTCAGGAGACTCACACATATGCCTATGTTTCAATCAATGCGGTGGGACTTCAGTGTCAGTGGTGCCTCCCTGATGCCATAGTGGAAACTGAAGAAGCAACTACTGAACAAGACAAGTGCTATGTTTGGCTGGACAGTTTGCTGACATAGCCTGAAATCTGAGCTGCCGTGGTCCCCAGTTCTGCCACAAGAGGGCCCTGTTCACTGAAGAGGGGCACTCTGTCAACGTCCCCCCTTTGACTCTGGAGTTATTTCTCCCGGTGGAAAATAGGGCAGGAAGAGAGATAAGTCAATGGGAGGCAACGGGAAACTGTAGAGCATGAATCTGGCGGTCAGTTGTGAGTTTGAACGGACAGGACCGTAACGATAGTAAAGAAACGGGAGAGCAATGAGGAAAGGGAAAAACTAGAGCAGACAACGGAGACTGTTCTGGAGTCGATTTCGGTCGCACGTGAGCGGGGAGAGGGAAGCAGAGAGGGAAGGGGTGGGAGGGTCCTAATGACATCATGTGTTGCTATAGCCCAGCTGATGCCTGGCAGAAAGTCTTTAACGGCAACATCTGCAGCAAAGGCAATGCCAGAGGATCGGGGATGAGGTTTAAGCATTGAAGGCTTAGGTCTGCTGTGTGGAATACATCTGTGGAGCTATACAAGTTCTGGCAGAAGTCATAAACAAAGACAGCAGAGTTACATTTGAGTGTGTTCTTTAGACACTCAAAAACTAATCAGTCAACAACAAATCAACATAAAAGTGCTAACAAAACAACCCTGCTATTACAAGAGTTCTTATGGGCAACACTACATGAATTAATAAAACTGCCTTTAGAGTTTCCTCTGGACATGGGAGCACGTAAAAGTTGCTACGATAACCGGCACTTCCGCAGCGGTGCAATAGCAGCTCCTATAGGAGTCGTAGGAGGGCCATTTACAGTGCGGCACACCTCAGTGGTGAGACATAAATCTGGTTCAAGCCTTCATTTCTCTCCTCCATCTTATTATTGTGAGAGCAGCCTTGGGCAGGTTGAGTCTTATAAAGCAGAGATAGGTCAGGACAGCCTTGCATAATTTAAAATTCAAACTTGGTAACACAAGCATGAACACAAAGATTTTTATTAGGCCCCCTTGTTCTGATAAGTAAAATTTATTTTGAGAATAAAACTTTGACAGCATCTTTAATGTAGTACCAGCATGTCTCTCATCAAATGGGCATCTTTTAATTGTCTTATTAAAACAAAACAAAAAAACATCTTAAGATTGAGTTATTTTGTTGCTACAACCCAATATTGAATTAAGGCGACGAGAATCACAGCAAATTAAATTATGATAATGCCTTTACCCTTTCGGCCTTGCTCACACAACCTCTGGTTGGTTTTACAGCTTTATAATCACTTAACCTTTCCGAGGCTTAGCCAGTATTTTCACAGTTGATCGTGTGTGTGTCTTCTGAACACTACCTCCTAATGCACATATTGTTCATGCTAATTGGACAGAGAGCAAGGCTGGGGAAAAAAGCTCTAATCCTTCCAAATGACTGGAGCCATGTTGTCAAGGGCAGGATCCGTCTGTTTGACACAAGAAGAAGAGAGGGAGAGAGTGAAGCATGAAGGGAAATTGAGTGAAAAAGACAGATCTCTGGATGTACAGGTGTAATGACGCTGGGCAGGAAAGAAATCAAAAGAGTCGTGCAGTGTGCCAACTGTGAATGGAAAAGGAGAAAAAGCCTGAAGTTTCTCTTGGCAGCGGTCGCTCTCATTGAGATTCATTGCTAGATTTAGTGGACAATTCAAACCACTTTGAAACGCTGGAGCACACGCCTGACTCTGCATCGCCACCACCACATTACGACAACAAACAATGGCAACAGAGACGAAGGCATTTGCACACACCGCTTTGAAAAACACACGGCTTTTGATTAGCAAATGAGAGTCTGTGTGTTGCCGCTGAAGTTATCCCTCTAGCCATCTCGCACTTTAAAAGGGGTTCCTTGAAACCTGCTAAATGCCAGGGAGAGAGAAGAGACAGGCTTTCACGGCTCAACTAAATATAGCCACAGTCTCGGCAGGCCAAAGCACAATCATTACTCTCGTAGGCACAATGCTCACAGAGGAGAGAAGAAAGCAACAGGACACAGGCGTAACAAGGGGCTGCAGCGTAGACGACAGTGGATGTGGCAAATGGGAAGTGAAGATTCAGCAGCAGTCTAGTCATGAGCAATGTCTCACTGCTCTGACACTCGCTCTCTTTCCCCTTTGCATATCAGCCAGACCTAAAGATCTTCAGCTTTTTGTTAAACAGGAACTAGGTGGGTAGCATGTTAAAACTGCATTAGAGGAAGCAGGCGTAAAGTAGTAGCTAGTCATAATATAAGCAGAAATAGTAATAGTAGCAAAGTAGAGTAGTTTTGTTGCATGTTAGGTGACGCAAAAAAAAAAGAAACATCTCAGAAAAACTCATTTTTAAGTAGCTATAAAACAAAACAAAAAACAACATGTAGATTTGTTTAAATCCCCAAAAGCCAGAAATGAATAAATGCTTTAAATATATCTTTCTGAAGAGTCCAAATAGCACACGGGTGAAGCTATTAGAAAACTGTCCAGAAATCTTTCCATTTTTATTTCAAAAAGTTTTAGCAAGATTAAGCGAACATCACTTTATTTCAAAACTTCTTTCAATGCAAAAAAAAATAAATATACCCCAAAAACAAAGTACTAGGCCCATACCTGCTTGCGTAGCTCCTCGGCAGCCCTCCGCAGTGGCAGCCCGTTGGAGGCACTGGCCCGGGCCAACGCTTGTTCCCTGGCGTGCTCCCTGGCTTCGGCCCGCTCGCTGCGCTCCCTCAGGAGGGGCGGAGGTGGAGGTGGTGGAGGTGGCAGTTGTGGAGAGGAGGAATCCCTGCCATGGGAGCCTGCTTTGGGCCTTGGACTCTCCCTGGTCCCTTTCGCGTGACTGTGGAACACTGCACAGAAAAAGCATCAAACATGGTAATTTAAATGCATTAGGAAGGGAAGTGTAGATTAATCATAAAGTTTGATTTAGAGAGGGAACTTTTCAAGAACCTTGTGCTTTGGCATGATGGTAAAATGAAGGCAACTATAACGTTTTTCATTCCATTGTTGCTTTTAGACTTAAACAGGTACGTTTCTCCAATGCTAGTCTCAAGTGTAGAATAGCTCATAAGGCCATGGCATCACAAGGACCAAGTGGAACAGCCCACACAAACATTGGACTGACAGACCTCTGGCCCAGGTATGGCCCTAATCAGTGAAGTATGCATGATTTAAGGTGTGCATAAGCCTTCTTTGTTCTGCACATGTCTGTGAAGCTGTTTA
Organism: Proterorhinus semilunaris; assembly: GCA_021464625.1. Classification (NCBI taxonomy): domain Eukaryota; kingdom Metazoa; phylum Chordata; class Actinopteri; order Gobiiformes; family Gobiidae; genus Proterorhinus; species Proterorhinus semilunaris. Next base: position 13,512,065 of record CM038360.1, on the reverse strand, counting down.
AACGTGTCACGAGCGCTGCCAACCCCCTGGGATGATGCTAAGTGAGTGAAACAGCAGCGCGGCCATTACCATATATACACCTTCAATGGCTTTTTCAGTTTGGGTTTTATGGTCCCTTCATTCCAACAGGGGAGAGATTATGTAGGAGGCCCAAGCTACACATACAGACCTGTTAAAAGTAGTCCGCACCCAACATGTTTCCCTCCAACATCTACACAGCAGGCCCGGATCTACGGGGGTGCAAGAGGGTGCATTGCACCCTCATTTTGATACCTTTGCCCCCTCAGTTTTAATGGCATCACAATGTATTTTAATGGCGAGAAACTCTATTTGCACCCTTTTGAAACTCGAATGCACCCTCAGTCAGTTTGTTCTGGAGCCGATCCATTTGCATTTTCAACCACTATTTTGGTAACAAGACACTTTTTATGTCAAAGACATAGGCCATGTTGACTGATTTGAAACACAAAAATACACAAGTGCCGTTTCCAATTTCAGACTGATGCAATGTTGCAGGCAATTGTCCAAATAGACTTGATCTCTTCTATAATCTGGCTCATTTACAGAACAACCAGATGATTGTCCCTCAGTTGTGCTCTGTCCAAAATAAGTAAATACGATTAATTTTGACAGTTGTAAAAATGTTATTGGTGAACAATATTTGCTACAGCGTATATATCTTTGGCTACGCATTTTTTTATTTTTCTGCATGAGCACACTTGTTACTCTGTTAAACTGTAACATCGTGTGGTCTCTGTCAGTGAAAAGCCCTGACATTGAGGAGTGAGCAAAGCGAAAACCCAATAAAACTGTTAAATTTAACTATGTCAACATGGCAGCCGGCCTGACCAGAGCCACGGCAGACCGCTGATGAATGGCCTACAGCGACTCTCCTCACCTCCCGGACTAAAACATTTCTCTCTCACATCCCCCCCTCATCCCTAAGAACCCGTTCATAATCTTGCGCTGACTGGAACCAGACGCATATTTAAGCCCGACACCGATCGTCACACCACAGAAAGGTGTGTGTTTGCTTGATACTCGACCTGAAGCAATGGCTGACTGAATGTTCGTGCCCAGAGCAAACGCGTCATCATGTCATCATATCTTTTGTCTCCTACAGGTCTATCTACTTATTTTCTTTATCTATTTATACAGCATATCACAGCCAGGGCGCCAAGCTGCTACACAAACACTGTAGGTAAACGAGATAAACCGGGAGACTTGCAAGCTCACAATTGTTAAAACAGGTTAAGAGATATTAATGTGGACACGCTTCTTAAACTGAGCTGAGAAGTATTGAAACTTTTTTTTTTGCAGAGATGAATGTTGAAAGAAATCGCCATTCAGACAAGACAAGGTCACTTATCTCTCATAATGGAGCCACTAAATTGATTAACTGCTTTACTAAACCCATTTGAGCATCTTATCTGTCAGTCAGTTTTACAAATCTTCAAAATAATGCAGCGTAGTGTCTGAGATTCTTTAATTATTGGGCCAGTGACAAGACTTTGACATTAAATGGTGGCACAGTGGTTAAGACTCTGACGTCACGGTAAGAAGGTCAGGCTTTTCCTCCTCCACATGCGAGCAAAGCACTCACCTTTTGAACCTGTCTAGCGGCAATTTTTGTTACAGAATGAGGGGAAGTACTGTAAAATGTAGCCCACGTTTCAAGAGGGGAAAATTGCCGATGGAAGGAGTCTCCAAAGTGCTATACAGCGCATGCATTTGGGTTATAGTCTTGCCTGTTGCTCTGAGTACAATTCAAGCTGATATAAAATCCTATAGATAATCATTTAAACCCATCTTTGGTGCATATGGGCCCGCTGGTGTCACGGTCAACTGCAGCCATGTAATTTCCTAAATGCAGTGCATAGAGGTCTGAGTGTCCCCAGCCGGATGTGTCAGTTGCCCCAGGGGTGGACATACGCTGCCTTTGTGCTGTAAGGCAGGGTCTGGGACAGCTGTTGCGGGGCATCAACACCTTGCTGGGGCTTAGCGAGCAAAGTGTTAATTGGGGTGGAAGAAGTGTGGATGTCCCATGTGACTGAGCCCCGTCTCCGAGTCTCAAAACAACAGTGTCAGCCCAAGTGTGTGTGAGAGTGAGGACACTTCATCTGAAGAGTCACTACTTGAGTTTGCACATGTCCTTCTGTCGATTTAACACTTCTCTGGAAGAAAATGTTGCAGATAACAGCTTACTTTTATATTTTTTGTTGAGTCAATCTGATGCCACTGTAATATTGCAGAACAATAACGGAAAGTTGAGAGAGCAAATGAGTTCAACTGTGTTCTCTTTGAGGATCTTGTTACACTTTCAATGTTACATGCTGTATGCCCTGAAGAATACTTTGCAGTTAAAATGTACTTGTGATGTCAGCCTTATTAAAGGACTTTTGTTCTAAACAAGAGGACTCGTCTTTTTTTGTCATTGTAATAATTGTACATATTTAAGTCAAAAAAAGAGCTTCCGACAGCTTTATCCACAAAATCATTCAGAGCTACTCTGTTTACAGTACATTTAGACCATCACGACAATATAGAAAAGTATATACTTTTTCCTACTTATTTAACCATATTCCTAACAACTTAAAACTATCAACCTGCGGTAGATATTTGTACTTGTAGACCTCTTTTGTTGTTGACTTCACCGCTGTGGTTCTTCTTACCATGTCCATTGAGGGGCTGTCTCCCTGGTAGCCGGCCCTTACGTGGTGTGGAGTGACAGGAGGAGGAAGCAGAGGCATTCCCACTTCCTGCTCTGTCAGACTGCATCCTCAGCTCCTCCTCTTCATCCTGCTCCTCCTCATCCAGGTCGCCCTCCTCCTGAGAGCTGCCGAAGTAGGCCATGTTACTGGGCAGAGCCGAAGAGCCTGAGCACACACATAAATAATGGAAAGACAAAACGTGAGATAAAAGACCCTAAAACATAAAGCCATTACTTATTTAGGGGTAAAACTCCACCGAGTGTCTGTATATGGCAAATATATTATACTATATGAATGTGAACACAGATGTCCACTGCATTATAAAACGTATGTTTTATCATTTGAATGATGGATTACAGGCCTTAAAAATGTAAAGGACAGTTTTGTTTTTTGACAATGACACAACTGTGTCTCGGAAGTACAGAACGAAGTGCTGACACCGTAGAAGGAGAAACAGCTAAATATAACAGCTTTGCCCGAGGATTAATTAAAACTACTCGAATGCACTGAATTACAACGTTACATTTACAGCTCAAAAGTGGATTTTGCCTAATATTTCCACTTCAACCAACACTGTAAACAAGACCCAATACTTTCAAGATTTTGACTATACAATCCACTTTACCTCCAACAAATAATAGTATTATAAATAATACTTTCAACACAAAACTTTGAAGAAAATAGACAAAACAGAACAGTAAATGCAAGCTGCTTTACAGTGAACAGCAGATCTACCCAGAACAGTCACATCTTCAGAGTTTAGGGGATAGCGATTGACTACGACTGTGGAGCTTATTTTAGTCAGATGTGCATTATCTCAGCTGGTGGTTTATTGACGCTTTGCAAATTACAAAGCAACACCACAGTGTTATTCATAAAGTGCCACGCTCAAAAACACAAACAAAATAATAGCATTTAATCGTTTGCAGCTTTTGTAAACAGCGCTGTCTGAACCAAGTTAACCTCAAATGACTTTACAACAATGTTCCCATTTCTAAGGTTTAAAGGTGAGGTACCTGAAAGGTAAATCATTATTGTTTTGGAGAGAAAAGGAAAGGTAGGATTTAGGTCAGAGGGAGTGTGCAACTGCCCTTCTTTGCTCGAAGCTTTTTTGCTGGCAGTTTTATTGAGATTTATATACAGTACAAGAGCTCAAATATCTTAACACAATAAAGGAGTTACTTTCAAATCCAAAATGCTCTCTCTCCTTCTCTCTCGCGGCTAATCCCAAATCTGTCTTCTTCACTTCTCCAAACAGGATTACTGTCAATTTTAGACCAAAAAAATGTGACATCCCTCTCCCTTTTCCTCTTCTGTCACACTCAATCACTCACTTTGTCGTCTCGGAGAAATCGGGCTCAATATGTGCCGCAAAAAGCTAAATGGTGTTTGGCAGCGGATCGCCTGTAATGTTACCTCAGTTAGCAGGATGTAGACACACACTCGTGCTCATAAAAGGGTCATAAAGCCCAAAGCCGTGTTATTAAATCTGATAATGCTGCACTTGTAAATCAGCGTGGAAACAGCTGGACCGCTCACACAGATCAGGCACTGATAAAAAAGCACAGCAGTGACTGGTGGTACCATCCAGTGTGGACTGGCAGGAAAGAGTCCAAGTACTGCACTCCTAAACTGGGCCTAATCGAGGCGGAGGAAAATGTGAAAACGTGGACAAAAAGGTATTTTGTGCAGACATGGCGCGTTCATTTAAATATGAGAATTGCCATCTGTGAAAAAAAAGGATTATACAGTAAGAGGAAGAATTAGGCCCATTATGTAATTAGCGTCGTTGTTTAAGAGTGTTAAGTGTGATTGTAACACATTCCAAAAAAGCTACAAAATTTAAATAGAACATGACCGAACAAGCTCAGCGACTAAGCAGCAAAAACAATATGCGCTTAGTTAATTTTAATGGTTGGAACAATTACACATTTAACTGTTCAAAAACATAATAAGCTACTAACAAGTGTAGAATGGTTTAAAGTAGCAGCCATCATTGCACCATCTGTGACATTTCCCCCCCCAACTCCTCCACTGCGTTGGCTTTCATCTCCTCCAAAACACTGAAAATATAATGTGATCCTAGATAATATTTTGGCCTGGATCAGACTTTCTTTCAGCAGCTCTGCCACTTCCTACAGTAATTACTTCCTCAGAGAGAGACAAAATGTGTAGATCAGCAGATTCTGCGAACAGATAGTACCTGTATTTGTGTTTTGAGTTTCAAAAGGGGCTTTTAGGGCTGAGAGTAACAATGGTTTCGATAATAAAGTCTATAATGAATGTGGATGAAGGTATGAACGCAGCCAATAAATGAAACACACAAGGCCACTTTCATTACTTTCTTCATATATTAGCCGACCTTTACTAAATGTATGTGTGTATACAGAACTTGACATGTTGTGAGATCTACGCACATCTCTCCACCACTCAATTCGAGTCAAGTTGAAAGTGCGACTCCCTGTACCCTGGGGAAAAACTGGGAAAGACTGAAAAACCAGAGCAAAAAAATAAATAAATCAGTGCGTAGTGTGGCCCCAGATTAAAACGCCACTAGCACTATTCCTCTTTTCCAAGGCCCTTCTAAAGACCAAACAAACACAAGGTGGACACCCAGTCAGCTCTTAATGACCGGCTTCATTTGCTAAATAGCTGTAATTTAGTGCCCTCAACAAGGGTCAGGAGGCCAATGACAAACAGGCCACAGGGGCATCTGAAGAGAGCAGGCCAAATGAGCGGTGCAGCGGTCAAGCAGAAAACGCATTAGAGAGACGAGACAGACACTGTGTGATTCCAGGCTTTATAAATAACTTTTGGCTTCTAGCGGGCAGAAGCTGAATTAGGGTATAAATACAGGCTTATTAAGGGTCATTGACAAATAAGTTGAACGCTTGTGTTTTGAATCATCAGCAACAGATGATTCTAGAAACACAAAAATGGGTTACCTTTGATCCATCTGTACCAACTATGTTATGCGGGATCCTTATAAAAACAACCAAGCGTACTATGGCACTGGCGACGCACGTTTTAGAGCTGATAAAAGCCGTAAAAAGGTGTATTCTGGTCTGCTAGCTATGACTGCAGCCATGTCAGTCTCCGGCACTGAAATGCTTGGAGACCGAGGTTACACCAGTTTCTCAAAGCAGCTTGGTTCAGCCGACGACACAAACATGTCTCCTGGTCTATTCCGGACCCACTGGAATCCCCAACTACTAGCTTTAAAGCCCATCTCCCAAGATTTCCAAAAAGGGCTCAAGTCCAATTCCCCCAATTACACTGGCGTTTTATCCACCTCATTCCAACCACAGACAAATCGTGATTAGGCCTGAAAGAGTCTATTAGGATTGTCATTTTTAACTGGGCTCGGGGGTGGGAGGGGACATAATTACTAACCCGCTATTCTCCGACTACCCTCCTTTTGTCTTCTTAACTGGAGCTGAAACAATGAGGACGATTTAAATAGTCAATCAGGAGAGTTTCGCCGCCGTGGGGACTTGTGGATGTGCTGGCTCGGAACAGTAAGTGGGTGTGCTGTTTATAGAGAAGGTCACGAGAGACAAATGGAAGTTGTTTTGGCATTGAGAAATAAAGTTATCTACTTCAGCTGAGCTCTGCCAAAACTCCTCATCAGCCACTTGACGAGTAAAACACTGCGAGCGAGAGAGAGCGAGAGAGAGAGAAAGCGTTGGAAACTTCGATTGACGTTTCTTTATGTCGGCATTAACCAGACAAGAACAGGCTGTGCAGCGGGAAGAGGATGGAGAATTAGCTGGTGTGGCCTGCACAAAATCAACAAAGAAAGTCAGGGACAGTTTCCAAGACCTTAATCAAATCCCAATGGTACATTAGTGTGTCTGAAAGTGTGTCGTCCTTGAGGAAAAGTAGTGGTCACACAGCAGTGCACTTATGGCACAAAGCCGCACTCTCCCGAGGCAAAACATGCTTAAGCTTAAACAAGAGCGTCAAAGGGTGAATTCCACCAATCTGGGATCAGGCAAACTCAAGTCACAATCTAAAGTGATGGTTTTGGAGACATTTCTGATATAAGCCATTCAATTTATCCAGATGTGGGAGTGCCATCACGAACTTTCCTCTGTTCCAAAGCAAAACCCATCACCTGATAGTGTATTTACTGTATACAAGTCAAATGTTACACCTAACTTTATCATTGTACAACACTTTGGTTAACTGTAGTTGTTGTTAAGTGCTTTAGAAGTAAAAGTGAATGAAAACAATTTAGAAAAGTAACAGCAATCTCAGCTGCGTAACCTGTTGATGAGGTTAATGCGACTCACTCGGTGCGCTTGTAAATTGTAAATTAGATCCGAGTCATAATGCATCTTTAGTTAGACAAGAGACCAAATTATTATACAAGGCTCCGTGTAATGCACTCTCTGACCCCCGCAGCGTGTGGAGCTGGCAGCGTCATGGGTCAAGGATCAATGCCACAGCGGCACTGGCACCAGGAAGCGTTCTCAGGGAAATTGCACAGAGCAGTCATTTCGGAGTGTGTAGACCATTATTCATTAACTCGTAATCCGTTTTCATCTCTTCATGTGGATAGTGTACATTCTGCCAGTGTGTGGCTACAGCAGTACACAGACAATTATTGTGCCGTTTTTAAAATAGTCTTACTATTTTTTACTAGACCTGCCTTTAAATGTCAACGTGCCGATCACAGAGGCCCAACTTCATGTGACTTAAAACAAAGTCCTCTTGAAAGGGGAGATTAGTATTTTTTACGTAAGATCTAATTTAAACAATCTCACAAAAACAATAGCTGAATCCTATCGCTGAAATAGAACAATGATACCTTAAACACACCACGCCACATTAAACCCATCTGCTATTTTGCATTGATTGTGAAGCATTCTTGCTCACAAAAACACTGACAGACACTGGAGGTAAATATGTCTTGCCCAAGGAACCACCATCTTTTAGATTAGTGGGGAACGCACTGCCACTGTGCCACTGCCGACTGAAACGGCACACGTTCTCACTGAGGTGAGGCAGGCCATTCGATGTTCCTCGGAAACAACAAAGCGACAATATAAATTTCTAAAGTCAAATGACAAACGATGCATTTACACTGTATGACAACCCGGCTCAGTGCTGCCCCCCGTCTGTCCCACTGCACTGCACTCAGCAGGATACCAGAGGCAGACAGTCTGGCTTCTGCCCAAATGGCTTTCTCCACGGATATAAACAACCCCGCTGCAGCACCGGACCACACATAAACATCACGCTGAGGACGCTCGGCCACGCTGACTGTGCGCTGCTAGATGCACACAGAATAGACATGTGGGTGGTGAGCGAGCACGGTCTTCATCTTTTAATACACAAACAACTCAAATACTTCTCCATCCGCTTGCTACCACGTTACATCAGCAATATTCTGGCAACTCAACCCCCCCACAGAGATCGGGGAATTAAAAATAACTTTTCCTTGGCCAGATCTGCTGCAAAACCCCAGTGAGCCAATTTATTAGTGAGAAATGTGCCAATTACGGGCATGGAATGAAAAGAAATAAGCAGTTACGGATGTTTAGTCATGAATTTACAGTTGAGCGTAATGTTAAAGCCTTTTGTGTAGTAGTGTTTGTGATATTTTTTGTGTGTGCCACTATTACTGAAAGAAAGGCATGTTCTTTGTGTGTAAGGTTTACCAGATAAGGCGAGCAAACACTGGGGTGGGTGAGGGAGTGGGGTGTAGATCTGTTTGTAGACCTGGAACCATTAAGTTATTGAAACCACTGGGTAATGGTCCACATTTCTTTAAAATATACGCCATTTAGAAAAGATTTCTAAAACATGCGGGCATAAATAGTATTAGAATCACCAAAATTATGCTAAACAGGAATATCTTTGGACGGGCAAGGTGATCCAACTGTGTCACATGCAGATTCAGGATGAATTAACTCTTTGGGCAGCACTGATTTTGTTTTAGTTTGTCAGGTAATATTTCACTCTTCACTCAGTTGACGCATGTTTAAAACGTGTGCAGTGAATTGAATCTTTAAAACATAAATCACACAGCTAATGTCAATTACAAAAACAGAAAAAAAATTAATTGGACATTTTATTCAAAACGTTGCAGCCCTACTGAGCATTGAACTCACAACCTGCTTGCTTTAAGGTGTAAGAACAGCACTTCATCAAGGCCCCACGTGAATAAAAAGCAGTCAGTGTGGTAATATTTTCATACACGTTTTTGATTAATAGGACCAGGCTCATATCCCTAGATTCTTTATCAGCTTTCTCAGTTGATTAATTTCTTTAATATCTTGGGTTGTTAGAAAAATCTAGTGGGAGGCTCGTTTGCTGTGAACAGTGTGCGTTTAATGTTTATGGTAAAGCTCACCGCAGAGGGACTGTATACAGACCACAGGGTTAAAGCGGATATAGCTCCACACAATGCCAAAGGCTTGGGCCATTTTGAAAAGATTATCCCGGGGCTGACACTGTTGTCCTCAAATATCCCGCATCCGTGGACGCACGATGGGAGGGTCCAGGCTGGAGATAAGCTGCCAGCGACAGTGTGGTGTGCAGTGGTGTGGTGTGGGTGGGGCGTTTTGAACACACAACCTCCAGGGCTGAGCTGACCTTCTCGTCTGCTCCTGTCCAGCTCAGGGTCCTTACCAATGGGTCACACAAGGGGCCAAAAGAGGACAACAGAGCAAATGCATCCCGGACGGGGAAAATGTCATCCTCACAGCAAGGAGCAAGGATACGTTAAGCGCTCAAACACTGGGCCTATATACAGTAGTGTATCAATTCTGTGCTGTTACCAGCATTTTGAGCACTTTAGAAACAAATGCTGGGAAGTGTTTTTAGTGATTTTAATGCAACTAAAGTCATATTTAGTATATTACTATTAGAGTTTGTTTTTGTTTGTTGAAGCGGCTGAAATATCTGTAATACTTGTGCCGCAAAATGGTGAATCGTGATCAACTTTTACAAAGAATAAACTCCATGTCACGCTAATCGGTTAATTACCAAACCAGGGTTTTTGCCGTTCACTTGATATGGAAGGTGCAGCCATACTTGCTACAAACCTGAGAAGCGCGTTTAGTGCAATGGGTGCAGAATTCATGGAGCAGCTGCGGCGGGTGATAGGCAGAGTGTTAAAGAGACTGGGAGTTGTTGAAAGGTACGAGGGCGAGATGTGTAAGCTGATGAAACGGGGGATAATCTTAGCCCTGGGCAAGTACACAGTTATTTGTAGTAGGAGTGTGCTCTACAGGGAAGGGTTGTGAGGAGCAGGAGCAGAAAGGGTGGACACAATATAGACTTCCAATATGTTACAGTGCGCTCGAAAAACTTTGAAAAACAAAAGCTGGAGGAATAATTTAAAGCTTTAACAAGAACAAGAGAGTTTTAAATAATGGATAGCGCTCAAAAGAACTAAACATTTACCAGATCACTAGAAGGTTTAACTTATGTACATAGAGTAAAACCATCCAACGATCTCGCGTGTTCATCCCCGCGTTGTACCCGGTTATAGATGCAGGTACAATATATTGCGTTTGCCATGTCTTACCTCGCAGGCAGAGAAAGGTGAGGAAGTCCTCGGTCTTGGGCTTGCGACGGGACAGGTCCTGGATCGACAAGGAGAGGGACGAGAGGGATGAGGACAGTCCCGTGTTCAGACCGGACTCCGACACTTTGACCGGTGTGGTGCTGGGAGAGTTAGGCTGCGATTGAGCAAATTTCCTCTGGGCATGGAGCCGCGGCCTGCAGGGGAAAAGAAATATTAGTGAACCACATTTATTGTTACTTCTTAAACCTTATAAATGTTGCCGGGGAAAGTAAATTGTAGAGGGTATGCTTCATTTCCATTCTAAACAGAGCCATCAACATTCTGGATGTGTGTGTCAAACAAACCACAAATATCATAACATCGTCGACACTCTTTTGGCTGTGACATCAGTCTTGCTTCAGTCGTTTAAATAGCTTTGGCAGTCCTAGCATCACTCGAGTTTCTTAAGGCTACACTCTGTGCCCTTGCTTCATTGTCATATCTTGAGTCTGCTCTTACAGACATTTCACATGATACCATCAGACAAACACAGGCCATAAAAGCACTAGACTGTCACCTGACCCGCAGCGGCCTTAATCGATTAGTGCAGCGGCGTGAGCGTGAGAGCTGTAAATGTTGAGGGTTAGCTGCAAAAGAAATGTGATATCCTGGTATTATTTGTCAATTTGCCGTGGTGCACAGCGGAGCGTGGCCAAGATGGGATCATGTCTGGAGAACACCCACAATGCATTTGGTGCAGAGACTGGAAGGTGCAGAGGCGTGATTACACTTCAATCATAGAACAGTGTTGATGTCAAAACTTGTCAATTTTCTGCTGTAACGTGGCCATGAGCTCAATATATGGAAGACACAGATGGTCACACACAGGTGAGTGTAAGGACATGCCTATTCTAGCCAATAAATAGATATGAAATGAAAAAAGTTTACTTTTTGGAATTTTGTAAATTGTTCTGTGAAGGTAAAGAGCAAAAAACACAGCACATAGTATGGTGACAGAAACAGCATGATTCCTAAACTTGTAATGTTGTGTCTAAATTGCACGGTAATAACTCATAAAACAGGACATATATGTGTCATTCTATTATATTTCATGTAACATAACGGATTATAAACTTTACAAGAATTATAAAAAGTAAACATGATCCGTGTTGTCTGGGTATTAACAGGAAACAGTGCTGCAGAATATTGTTTAGTTCAATCAAGGCACACATTCCTTGCTGATGGAACCATCTCCATGGTTACACATACATTCCATACAGAAAACCTACCAGAAACCCTAAAAAACAATTGGTCACTGTGATGAAAAGTAAACCGTTTCACTGAAAGGTCAAATACGCACTGATAAACTTTTTTCCACATAAAAAGTTGTTTCTTTTCCAGAGGAGACCCGGCCCTAGAGAGGATCCAATCATACAAACCGGAGCAGACACAGGAATATATAATATACAACAGAAACGCCCCAGAGTGAACCTGAAAACCTTCGTTTGGTGAGGCAAGAATGACACTGTGCCATTGATTGAGATTTCTAGTTTTCAACCTTATATGCAGATATGGACTGTCGGCAGACGGACACAGAAGTACAGTATGTATTGAAAATTGTGTCTGGAATAATAAAAAATAAACAGGTTGTGCATAGCAGAAGGCTGACAAAACACATCACAGATACGCAGTGAATAAACAAAACTAATTTCCTGCTCAAAGCCTTTTGTTAGCTCTCGGTGTGTTAATCCAAGACGCGCACAACAATCCTCCTTGTTCAGCATCCCGGGCTGTGAGACAAAAACCGAGCCATCCACCCATTTCTTTGCAGACGGGCTCTTGATATGCCTTCTCAGAGCGCATTACAAAAACCAGCATGGTTCAGGCGGCTATAGAGATGCAGACCGCAGCACGGTCTGACAGACAGAGGGATGAAGAAGTATGAGGCCACAAAGTGAGATAGAGTGACTGGGGAGAGGAGAGAGTGGGGTGCGCCTCTGGGAGCAAAAAAACATGATTGTGCGAGGAAAATAAAGCATAGAATCGAAGATAAGGAAGGGCGCATAGGTCACTTGAATGCATCACAATATACGCTACAGACATACAGTAGTTAAGACGATGGAGAAATGGCTCGATGAGATCATAGGACGCTCGTTTTTGCAGAGGGTTTACAGCAGCCTCATTACTTTAAAGTCTGGATGTAATCAAACGCATAGCAGCAGTATTAAGGCTTTTTCTCCACGCCTTTACTCCAAGTTTGATTGGACATAAAGTATGATCCAAGTCCCAACCACACTGTCTGCTTTGTGTTATCCGACGCACCTGTCCAAACATGGCTGCCAACTGTGAATTCATGTCCTGGTTTCTATCACAGCGCGGCTTAAACGTATTAAACCTCGATTACCTATGAATAGAACCGCTATAGACGTGACTTCTGTGGCTCAATTAAAAGTAAGCGCACGCATAGCGGAATATTTCTTCCTTTGCTAATCGGGGGTGAATCCTCCACACGGTTGAATGCCTGCGGCAGTAAGGATATACACTTGTATGTTGAGAGGTGTAGCTCAGTGGCTCCTAACTGATGGATCGGGTCCCAAAAAGAGGGTCGCTGTATCATATTTCTAGTGGGTCCAAGCCTTTACCCTACATTTCTTTCAATAATCATACTGTTTAATCAATAGTGAGCGGAGGATTCCAGTATTTAACATTATATAACAAAATCAATTCTTATTTAAGTCAGTCATCCTATAGGGCCGAGGTCTGCAACTGTTTTAGATCCAAGGAGGTGTTTTTTTTTTCCTGTAAAAGATCTGCAATTGTATGTTTACTGTGAAGAATAAACCAGGACCAAATCCTTCAGAACTAAACCGGGAATAACATAGGTCTAAGCCCCCCCAATTCAGTACAATTTCAGTTTCCTCTCCGACAAAAAAAAAAACAAGGACAGAAGCGCGTGTTATTTGAATGAGAACCACCACCAGTAAGTGAACTCACAAAAGCAGTAAGTAACTTAAATGCATTTCACTCACTGTGAAAAAGCGGATAAATACACGCCGATCTTAATGGCTAATGGGGGAGACAAGGTGACTAATATAAAAGGAAATGGGTCTCATACAGCAAGGATACAAAAAATGGAGAAGTTTAATAATAACACTTCCTGTCTAGACTGACTGCCAGTGCATTAAGGTGTTCTGAGGTCGTCCTGTCTATTATCCCATTAGCCAGGATGAGGTGAATGGCCTGAAAACAATCTTGATTATGTGAAAAATAACAACAACAAAGCCATGTTATTTTAATGTAATGTCAAAATGAGGGAAACTAATAATAAAAATCCGACCGATACATTGAAATATACAGCAGACAGGCGCACAGTGTTTATCAATAAGGAGGGAGGATTATATAAAAGGTGTTAAAAACAGTTCTTCAAAATCAGGTGTCAAAACAAAATTGCAGCTGTTACACATTTGGAGAGCATCAGAAAATTGTACCGTGAAGTGAAAAAAGAAATGAAAAAAAACAAAAAAACAATCACAAATAAAAAAAACACTTGTCAGGCAGATTTAAACGCTTTCCTTTGAAATTAGGCATTGTCCCAGAGGATTTGCAAACATGCCAAAGCTGGTCGCACAGCTTTATTTAGAACAGATGAGGAGAGACAGAAAAAAAAAACAACAACCGTGCCTGACAATTGCAAATGCAGCACACAATTAGAGGAACATGGTAAGCTATAAAACTATTAACTATTTTATCTGAGGAGTTCAATTTGAAAAACGGATACGTTGCATTGAGAAAACTAGTGTCTTTAACCTCTTAACGCCCATCTGGACCAAGCCCGCCGGTTTGGCATTACACAAATCTAAAAGCTTCAAAAAAAGGTTTCAAAATAGCGACAAAAACGAGGATGAAAAAGTGACAAAAACGTGACGAAAACACTTAGCTTTCAAATGAGGCATTACCCGGTTGCTCTCCAGTTGAGAAGCTTCTAGATTTGGGTAAGGGCGAACAGGCAAAAATGTGCTCGGTTATGGTGGGGGGTGGGGGTAAGAGTACATTAACTCTTGTAACTCAAACTTAGCGAACTATTGTCCAAGCTTTCTGCGAGAATACATTTGGAACATTTGGCACCGGAAGCAGGAGAGCCAACATGGGAATGATTTCCAGTGACTAGACATTTTTCTCCAAATGCCACGGAGTTACGGCCCGAGCGGTAACCGGAGCCTAATTTTGCCCGCTGCGTGAAAGGCAGTGTACTTCATGTTCCCAGGCGTGATGAGCTATACAATACTTATTGGTCTGGTGCCATGGTGCCAGCAAAGTGAGGCTTATAGCTGTTCAAATTAGACCTACTGCCCTGATGAGGAACAGAGCATGAGAAAGGGAGGGAGAGGGGGGGGGGGGGACGGTGATCCAATGTGCGGGCAAGAAAAAAAAATGGTAGATTACAGCAGGATGTCCTCATTCATCCTTTTCTAATCCACCTTTCATCCAAGCCTTCCTGCCCCGACCCCCCCCCCCCCGCACCGCCGCGGCTTCAAAGGCTGCTCTAATGTCTAATATTACACACGCCACCGAAGCCGCTCCGGCATTGATTATGTGCGAGTGAGAAATTCGGAAACGTCCATCAGCCCGTGTGTGAAAACAGAATGGGCAACAAAAAAAAAAAATCGCGAGAGCTCCTGTGCGACTCTATACGCGACGACATGACCCGAGTCGCAAAAAGAAGCATGACACAGCGGATTGTGGTTTAAAATTCACACCGCGTTTTCTAGTGTTACTCCCATTATTATTCCGTACTCCTTCTCAACACTTTCCCGGTTTCCATGGGAACTGCTGGGATGGCAGGATTTTTCCATGGTCATCTTGATTTATGTTACAGAGGTCTCTCTCACTTGCGCACGGCAACGGATAGTGTCTGGCAGTGCCCTCAAACTTGATTAAGCTAAATTTAGAGAACGTCGCCTCCAGACCCATGCCACGATATCCATCTCGTATTCAAACCGTTTCAGGAAGGTGTACAGTTTCTAGTGTATTTTGAAAACGAGTGACTTAAAAGACTGACCGAAGCTACAGGAAAATCCCGTTTGGTTGATACTTAAATCAAATTGGGAGTACACCTGACTTGGCCCATATTGACTTGTTTGTGCAGATACTGTATCAATTTGAAACGCTTTACAGGAAAATAGCTCTCGTCTTGATTCAAAAAGACACTTCACAAAAGGCTCAATAGCAATAATACAAAGATGAAGTATAAAGAGTATTTAAGGGGGGGCAAGCATTATACAGATAAATGGAGGATAGATACGTGATTAGACTAGTTTGTGTACTCTCAAAATAAAGGCACAGTATATGTCACTTTAGGCCCATAGAGACTAGACAATAACCTGTGAGTTATGAAGAAGACATAGCCAGAAGTGCAGTCATATTTTGGAAACGTGTTGAGACAAGCTGAAGGAGAGTCCCAGATCAAGTCCCTTGTAGCCTGTGACCGGCTTTTCACAGCCCTCCTACGATGGCAGCCGCTGTGCTCTGGTTTCAGACCTTTGCTGTACCACGGGAATCTGATATTTGGGCAAGTCTGGCGGCTGGAACTTGAGCAACTAAGTCGGTGAGTTGACTTGTGCGAGCCTCTCACTTCTTTCATACCCCTGCACTCCTAACATTGAGAAAGCGTACAAAGCTGAAGTCTCCAAAGAGAAAATGGCCAGGACAAAAATATACAAAATTGATATCTTTCAATTGATAAAAGCTGTTTGTGTAGCAATACAAATTAATGGAATGATGTAAGCTTTCCCACATTGCGTCCAAAGGTTTAATAGGTTCTGGCAGCAGGCTGGGCCAGAGTCAGGCTCCGTGTTGCCTCCCACAGTAAAGGTTATTGTGTGAGCAGACCAGCGCTGATCCGGAGTCAGTTCCTACGGGCTTGGATTAATTGGCTCCAGATGGCAACACGATCTGGATGAAAGCGTACCTTGCTGCAGCTGGCTCATTGTGAGTCCACACTGATTGTCTGTTTGAGAGATGATACTAAACACATGCAGTGATTGGGAAATGAAAAGTATATCCAAAGAAACGTCTATATTCAACTTGATTTTAATCGCGTGTTTTCGGTTTACTCGGGCGGCCAAGCCAATCCATCACCAGATAATTGAGTTTATTTTCTCAACATCAGAGTTAAAAGACCTTTTTTTGTTGTTGTTGAAAAAGTGTTATGTTGAAAACACGGAATTAGCCTGTAATAGACGCCACATGTTGACCCAACGCTGCTGAACGCTCCCACTCGACACGTGCTAATAAAAATGCTAACAAACAGCAGACGCGATGTGGCATTTGTTTTGCCGAGATGGGGTCAAAAGTTCAAAAGCCACTTCAAATAATGTGGAATTCACAAACACTACCTGGGCAAAGGGGGCGCCAAGCGTGCTCCGCGCAAACAGTCGAGTAAGTGAACGCTTCGTGTACTCAAATGTGTTTATTGCTTTTCTGTCGCGGGGCATTACAGAGAGGGATGGCACTGAACCCCACTGACCCCAGCACGGATACAAGCGGCCCCGGTACAGATCCCGGTCGTGCGCGCGCTGGACGCAAAGTGAATGCAATCTGTGAGTAAAGCCAAGGCTATTTTCCGGGACACTTCCAATAAGGCCACCATTTATAAAACACTAACCCGGAGCGGGCCCTTGCTTATTGTTGACATAATGATGAATGAATGCAAAGTAGAATTCAGGGACGTGCTAATGTTTCCTATACATTTAAGTCCCTTGTGACAGTGAGATGCCGCTACCATTCACAATACGACCTGTATTTATTTCAGATAAAAAAGATACAGAAAAACTATGTGCATATTTAAATGTAACCTTGGCTTATTCGTTCAACCTTTTTTTTTTCTCTCTCTCTCTGACTGAAGCGAAGAGATGGCCAGATAGGCAGATGTGCAGAGAAAAGACGTCTTGACAATAGATAAAACCGCGCGGCATCGCTGAATATATAAATGCTATATTAGGTCACAAGGAAGTCACCCATTGTCCCCTTTGTCACCTCATAAATGCTAACACAGCGTATGGATTTCAGCAAAAATACAGAACGAAATATCGAGTCCAAATCTATTGAACTTCCCCTTGCACGATTTCTCCCTCTTGGCTGGTGAAAATATGATAAAAGACCGCAGTTAAGCAGAGGTTTTGTTAGCAGTCAAGGTCCAACGCTCGGGGCTATTTGTCTCCCTCCCCCCATCCTCTTTTTAACAACACGCACCAAGTCAAATCCTGTGACCCCTGACCGCGCTGACCACTGAGAGGTCGGGTCAATAAACATAAGACATTGTGTGGCCGGCGGCAGGGCAATCAGAGCACGTAATTAATGAACAGAGGGTAGCTTAGAGAGACTTATATGGGGAAGATAAAAGAAACAGGAATTTGACATTTGTGCTTGACCGCTCGTCGCATTGCAGCGTTAATTTTTAGTGTTTATGGGAGCGGTATCAAGGAGCCATTATGATTCTGGTGTAGGCGCCATCTATCATGACAAACGACTGAAAGGAAATTACAGTTCCAACCATTACGGTTACTGCAGTTTTACATGAAAACACAGCGATTGAATAAATTGTGTGCAGGTTTTGAAATTCAGCCCTCACGGCGGGTCGCGGGCCACATATATTGCGCATAATAAATAGTAACGGCTTACACTCATTGCGCTTTATCAGTTTGAGTCACACGTTTCTCAAAGTACTACATAAAGTCATTATTAATTCACTCCACACTCAATGGCCGCCGTTGGGCAGACTAACCATTTATGACATGGCTATAATATGGTGTTTATATCCTGATCTCTTAAGTCAGTGCCCTCTGCTGGACACGTGTGGAATTCTTTCCTTTTTTTAATTTAAGCTTCCCCCTAGTAGTTGGAGTGAGCATTTTGGTGATTTCTTTAAAAACTCTGCACAGTAATGGGCGAGACATACTTTTTTTTTACATTCTCAGAAATTCATGCTCTACAAAAGGGCCACATTACATCATCTCGCCTGTGGGCCTTGTGTTTGACACATGTGCCCTAGAGTGTAGTGCTCTGTGAATTGGAAAAAACAAAAAAAGGCCAATTGAGAAAAACTG
Organism: Proterorhinus semilunaris; assembly: GCA_021464625.1. NCBI lineage: Eukaryota > Metazoa > Chordata > Actinopteri > Gobiiformes > Gobiidae > Proterorhinus > Proterorhinus semilunaris. Next base: position 13,493,730 of record CM038360.1, on the reverse strand, counting down.
TAGTCAGTAAAGGGTGTGTTTCTGCCAAACTAGAACAAGTACAGAGGGAGGCATCAGGAAATGCATGCGGAGTAAATGTGCAAACAGCATCTAACATTGTTCAATAAATAAGGTCAAAGCGTGCCCATAAAAGCACGTCAAAAGTATACAAAGTGCATGAAAGGTTTTTGAGACACAGGTAAATAAACTTGCGCTGACATCTTGTAAATAAAAGTGCCAATTCACTTCATTGGTCAATCTATCATCAGCCTGTTTCCAATTTACAGAAGATCCCCAGACTGAGATGACAAAGCTGACCAGGGTCACTGCACTGTACACTGCTTCTATTACGGTGTAAGTTGCAACTTTGTCAAAAAAAAAAAATCTGCTTACAAAAAGGACTTTCTCACTCGGCTTCCACCTCTTATTACTTGGCATTAAAAAGATCCCAAGCGCAGAAAATCCCTCTAAGTATTCCGAATTTGTCGTATTACGGCATAAGTAGCACAGTTCAGACCAGGCCAAGCAGTGGTAAAACACTTAATCTGCGCAACAATCGCAAGGCGGCCGCTTGTGTTTGGCAGTGATTATGAGAGCGGGAATGTTGCCCCGAGTTACACTGAGTGACACTGAACGGCTGCACGGTTAATGCGCTTTCTAACATGGCGTTTTAGCAAATGCAGTGACAATGAGAGGAGAGGTTAAAGGAGACTTTGGTGACAGACATGTTGACTTATTGGGGAGAGGCGCTGACAGAAAGACAGAAGAAGAAAATAAACAGACTTGAGGCATTACAAATCTGCTCCAATACTAGTCAGACAAATGTTGCTTTCCAAACTCTAGAAATGATGTTTTTTGCCATTGGTCTCTTTGGCATTGAGCTTCTCCAGCCCCTGGTGCACTTGTGACTAACACATGTGACCATACACTGTTAGTAGTACAACTAGCTGCTGTACTCGACTTGGCTGTTGAACAATACCATTCACAGCAAAATCAATAGGCGCATTATGGCCCTCCATTAACACATGGCGCGAGTGTGTGCGAGCCGCCTCACACACACGCATGTAATCCCCCGAAATGGAAATGGTGATTATGCATTACTGACAAGAGTCATTGGTTACGCTAGGCAAGACAAGCGCGTGTGTGTGTGTGTGTTTGTGTGTGTGTCCGTCCGTGTGTTGTGTGTGTGCAGGTCTGTGTGTGTGTGTACACTTCACTTGGCATTCATTAAGTCAAAACAAAACCCACCGCAGCAGCTGAGTGAGAGTGTGTGTGTGTGTGTCTTGGCTGTGACAACAGAGAGAGCCCCGAGAGCCAAGAGAGGGTTGGTAAAGAAAGGAGCGGAGTGCAAAGAGATGCACAAATAAATCAAGAAGAAGAAATGAAGTTTGTATAAAGGCCACTCAACTTCTGATCTGTGACTTTACAGAGTTTTAATTCACTCCACGTGAGTTGTAGTACAGGCTGAGTCATTGTAGGGAACTCCGACAACTGGAGTAGAGCCGCATGGTTCATGTAATCATTAGATAAAGTTGTTTAGCTTCAACATGACGAGGTCATTACACATGTTAATAATGTTTAAAAGAGAAACCACAAGGCCGAGCTCGTTTATTCAGAAACCGCAAAAAGACCCCAAGACGGAAGAGGAAATGCTTCTTTTTTTGGACCACACTGAGTCACATTTGGGATTTTGCCGAGTGTGGCCCACTGCGACGTGCAAGAAGGAAACCATTTTTAGAGAGCTGGGGATATTTTTGTTCGTTTCACACAGCAGTTAGTTGGGTTGCAATATCACACACAATTTTATGGTCTCAATTATATAAAACAAACTTAAGCAATCATTTAGTGAAAATAAAATAAACTATTGTTGCCATGGATGTGCATACCATATATCTGTACATAAAATGTCAGTCTAAAAAATGTGTAATGTGATTGAAACTTCATTTCAAAATGAACTGCTAATCTATTTGCTATAAAAATAAAGTAAGTCAGTAAGGTAGCTTTAAAGATTACTTCAGCAACTGACTGACAACATCAGTAATGTATAAAAAGCTAATATATTTGACTGACAGCAACACTGCTTACAAGTTCAACCTTTTCACAAACCTTTTCCTGCAATTCACAAGAACAGAGGCAACGTGCATAAGATTTGGGTCAGTAAACCACGGCAGCAGAGATGAGAGAGGGCTTTGTGGTGTGCGTTTTGGCAAAAGGCAGCTCTGAGTGGAGAAATATGGTCACGCCGGTGGGATATGCCTACAATGAGCTGGCATGTTTGACAGGCATATGATGCCAGTCTCCACCGGTCTAAAGAGCATGGGAAGGCAAACACAGAGCTGATCTCAAAGACTTCTAACAGGGCAGCGCTTTATGCCAAAAAATCATTTGCACCTGTCCCACTGTCTAGGACTTTTCCCCTTCATGTTTGCCATCACCAAAGTCTTTCTGAGATCTAAATTTCCTCCCTTCATGATGCCAGCAACGTGGGCTATCCCCTTTTTAGATATGCCAATATAAAAGCTGCTGGCGTCGTCTCAATTGGTCCAGTTTTGAGACAAGTGATAGCTCTTGATGCCAGGGCAGCAAGAGTCAACCTTCACAGACAAGATTTTTTAAAGAGGGCAGGATGCAGAGCCAAGCTGAGCGCTGGCAGAGGCTTGTGTTTCATTTGCATCAGATCGAGCTGCTCTTCATTCGCTCCTGCTGCTCCGGCTCTGTGTCCGACTGAAGCTCAGAGCGGCCTGGCCTTTAGCTCAACACTGAGCACTACAGGCCACGGCACGCACATAAAAGTAGTTCTTCAAAGTTTTTATTTTATTTTAATTCTTTAATTCTTCTTTTCAAAGTGGGAAAATGTTCATGCAGTGAAAATATGGAAAGTAGATTTTGTAAAAAGAAGTCCTTACATAGTTTTACATAATTCTTCAACTACTCTTCATTGTTGGGATAAACCATTGTTTGATGAATATAAAATTTTGATTTTCTTGACAAATGTTACAATGTTGCAATTACAATTAGAAATGTGTTTATGTCACAAGGATACGTTCTTTACATAATAAGCATGAAAGAAGCCGAATCAATCACAGCAGTCGCATGGAATTCACAAGAGAACTTCACTCACTGCTAGTCTTGCCAGCAAGCTGAATTCTAATGGAATTTGTGAGTTCACAAACATCTTCCATCTTGAAAAAGGCAAAAGCGATACTAAAAACATGAGGTATGCTGCAACACATAACACAAACATAATTCACTTTTTTCAAAATTTAACATTGAATGGATTTGCGGTGTTCTTGATCCAGTCAGCAGCAAATGCTGCTCCAAACGTACGACCTCTCCCTGAACGATTCAAGCCGGAGAGGTCCCAAATTGATGTCAGTGCAAATGTTATTGGCACTGTAATATCAATCTGGCTATTGCCAGGTTAACTCGCTGCGCTGTTATAGTCAAAACTATCATAACACATGAAGAAGTTTCAGTCCAAAACAAACCAGGAACACTGCCAGCAACGACGGAAATATTTTCTTCAATCCTCTCTGCAGTTTCAAGATGCTTCACAGCGAGTCAGCGTCAATGCAGATTTAAAGCGTTATCTGCCAGTTTAGGCTTATGTTTAGGGTTAGAGTTGGGTTAGCAATTCGGCATAATATCTGAATCTCAAAATGTATTGATAGAAGAGCTTACGGCCTAAATACCAGTGTGAAAGCCAAGACCTTCTAGTTTCTAAAACGATGTGTAAGATCTGTGTGAGTGAAACAACTTGCATCACATTTGCCGTTCCTAACCCTAACCCCGGACCCTAAACCCCCTAATCAGAGGAGACAGGAACAGGATAACTGGTTACACCACTGAGCATACACAGCTGACTCAGCACTCTGCTCATCGCGACCCTGTAGTCATGTTTACTGATTGCAGATTTGTTTAACTCATTGGCATTCTGTGCATGTTGGGCCAACCCTTCCCAAAGGCTCCAGACTATCAAGAGGTCTCTATGGTAAGGTTTTAGGTATAAGACCCCATAGAGACACCCAATTTACCAAATTGTGACTATCCAAACTGAATTTCATTTTGAAACATACCTTGCAGCCCTACTGTAAGTTTTACCAGCTGAGGCGTAATGGCCTTGCGGAGATTGGGAGGTTACAGTTTCAGATGACAGTTAGTGGGACAGAGCCAGGTGCCCGACACAGCGCTGAATGAAGCGGCTCATTATGCATGGACATCTGCTGCTGTCCGCCCTCCTCCCCACACCTCCCAATTGGAGACTCCGCCCCCTGGCTCTTTGCACTGCTGCTTTGATGCCCTGTCAATATGTGAGCGAGCGAGGGAGGAGAGAGAGCGAACAAAAACATAGGCAGCCATGCATGCGTCCACGCTCACACACCTGCCACCTAGAAGAATACGAGATGACAAAACGTATAGGCATTGTGCAGTCGCGCTGCAAAGGAATAGGACGGTTGTATTTGTTTGGCTTCCAAATAGTGAAACATTATTTTTTCCAGCTTGTGATTTCAGACGTGTTTTCATACTGAATGCATTAGACGCATCACAATTTCCAAAGATGCTTTATTCCAGTTTCCAAGAACAGTTGTCAACAAAAGAGCAGTGTTTTCCATCTTAAGTGAGAAATCTCTGTTCAATAAATCCCCCTTTCACTATGAATAAATATGTAATGAAAAACAGCCTTCCTGAAAATGAGCGAGTGCTAAAAAGATAAATTCGCTCATTAAATGATTCATTTGAAAATACAAGGCAGCACTGCTTAGAATTGATAATTAGAAACAGCAAAAAACATAATTTCAGTAAAGAGATAAGGGGATGTTCCAGACATCTGCCGCGCACACTCAAGTATTTTTGTTTAGTCTTTAGTCTGGACAAGTTGGACATATTCCTGTGTTTGAGCAAGGCAATTATTCCAGACATAATAATAGTTCAAAGTTAAATGCTCTTTTGCTTCAACTCTAGAGACCTGACAGGGCTACGATGCTTCAGATGCAAATTAGGGGGGAAATATGGTACACACAACTGCTTCAAGAACAAGCGATTGAATTACAAGGCGGGCCAACTGCGCAGTTTCCAAACTCCGCGTTCTTCCGTATACATATGTAAACACGCCTGCTCTGCTTGTATTATCAGCCCATTTCTCCCATCACACGTGAGCATTTACACATAAGATTTGGATTCTCAGCCTTGCACATTCACAGCTATACCCATTGGCAACAGAGCAGCGACAACAATAATCATCATCATCTGTAAAAAAAATAGAAAAAATAAACACAGTGCCAAGTCTCACCTCTTCTTAGCAGGACTGTCCTGGTACCCGCCGCTCCCGTCCAATCCTTTTGAGCGCAACGAGCCATCTTCTTTGTGGCTGCCCTTAGACCCCGGACCGTTCAGCTGCCCATTGGCTAAAGAACCTGAAAGGGAAGATTTCAAAGTGTTATAATTCAGCCGCCTGGAACGGTGATAGCCTGCCATTGTGATAAAAAAAAAAAAAAAAAAGTATAATATTACAAGATTTAAGGTCAGGTTTTTTATTTTTATGGAGGCACACAAAAAATTCCATCTTTACACAAAAACGCTCACACAGACCTTGCCCAACAACAAAAGGAGTATAGTGATAGTATTACATTTTAAGAGTTGGTTTGGCTGTAGTGTACTAATAAAAGGCAGCTGTAGTAATAATATGGTCACAAGAGAAGTCACAGAAGAGGAGGAATTATTAGGGATTTTGTTTATCATATTTGTTTCACACATTATGCCAAGTACAATGTTGTGAAATATAGTCATTTGCTCCCATGTAGGGTTAACGTTATATTTGGACAAAACGGGCCCTAAACCCAAACCATGTAATTCAAACTGAACACAACCACGCCGCCCCATCTAAAGCGGACATGACAATAAGCCTAGCATTGCAGGTGAGTACCACAAGAACCTGCATACCACAGTCCGACAACCACCTTGAGCACATTACCACATAATATTTTGAACCAAAACCTCTGGCATTGTTTGACATTTTTCTTTCATTACTCCAACCACACAGGCACAAGCCAAACAACTCCTGAAGAGCCAAAAAAAAAAAGAAAGAAAGCCAACCGTTTTTATGCAAGCAGAAAGCCAGAAACTATCATTCCTGCATATTTCAGCAGCACTTGGACCAGTTCTCCCACAGAATTTACAGACGTGTACTTTCCCCGTGTACAACTTGTTGACGGCAACTGGTGTCCGGAGCAGACGACAGTGGAGAGAGAAAACTGCCCTGGGCGAAGAGAAAGCGAGCAGATATCACTGGAATTGACGTCCTATAACTGACAGCGGCCCTAATTAAATATTTAGCAAGCAACTCCAAGACAAACAAAATAAGCCTCCAGACACATCCACAAAATCAAAAGCAACAACCGGCCCGTAGAATTCAAATTAGGTCAAACAGGAGGCGCAGAAGTCAATGGTGATTAAGGGAGACAGGCAAATTAAACAGATATCACTGAGCTTGTGTACCTCCCGGCTACTTCTCGCAATCCCAGTGACGAGCGTGAATAAGCAAGCGGTATTGAATATTGCAAATGTTTCTATTTTTAAAACCAAATCACTGCATACTTAAAAGCTGTCAGAGATTACATTCATGTTTGTTTGTCAACGATACGGCAATCAAAACACTTGTCACACGAGCTATAAATTATTCCATTTCACTCCGTTTGACCCTTTTGAAGAGCTTTCAGGGACGGCTAATATCTGGTGTGGCAGCTTGTTTAATTATACATGTTCGCTCTATAAAAACAAATGGAGGCCACTGCATATTCAGGCAGTAAAGGGGTGTTTAGCTGCAGAGAGGTGGGAACAGGCATATACATAAAAAATACACACTTTCCCTGCTTCATTTTCTAATCGTACGAGCTCCTCAGCACGCCCAACGAAATTCCACAAGACTGATGCTTCAGAGGGATGTGTCACTCAGCTACCCCACAACCTATACTAATAGCATCTGTCAGGCTAGAATAAATGAAGATAATAACGAGACTGGAGCTAAGGGTTAGGATAAGTGGCAACTTGAATGATGGCCTCTTCGCAAGGAGGTTACTGCCGAACATGTCTGGGCACCGAGTCGTGTGAGAAAGATCAAAACAAGAGATGGGAGCAACTGATCAAATGACAGAGAGGAGACAGGATGGAGGCGATTGTGAGTCAAACAGGTAAAGGCAACTTAGAAACATGTTATTTAGTATATATGGTTCTGGGGAAGAGTGCAGAGCAAGCTGTTGTGACACGAGAGTAACTGACAATAAGATGTTCAATTTCATTAAGCCACAAGTAAATTGTGCTCGTTTCATTGAGCCTCAGAGAACAGAACTAGTAAAAAAAATAATAGTCCCAGGTAGATCTAGGAGGATATCTTATCACCATACCCAAGGGTTAAAGTCGGCGGGAACCTTTTCCTAGCAAAAAAAGAAGAAGAAAAAGTAAAATAAAATAAAATGAAAAAAAATACATAAAAGTTAACGATAGCAACTTTGTCATTTTCACACACATACGAAAGTCTGCCTGTGAGATCAATCAATGCAATTGCGGCACCTTGGGTAGTTGTATTGTTAATTTGCTGAAGCTGCGCTGGACAAAAGTCCACTCTTCAGAGAGAAGCTGGAGAATGGTCAGCAGCAGGTCAGTCCACTCCTCATACGCGCAGGCTTAATGCGCCTCAATATAACAGCGTTTATCACGAAATCATGAACTTTACGGACATAAACCAATCCATAAACGGCGTCTAGTCCTCCCAAGCTTTAGCCCGCATTTTATTTAATATCAATCAGCCTCATATTTTCATTTTAGAGATTAATTTAAGATGCATAATGAAGAGAAAAAGGCGATAAAACAGTGTGGCATTACGGCGCTCGGCTACGGCGCAATGTCGGCTTTTTTCACAAAGTAATTCACCTGATCCTCTGAAACTGTCCACGGTTTAAAAGTAACAATAGAGTCATGAATCCAGGCTAAAGTTTAGTTTTTAGACTCGTCTGGAGCCTGTGTCTCCTCCTCACTGCCCAGCGCTACAGACCGAGGAAAAACAGGGGCGAAGCCGACACAGGCAGCAAAGGGACAGCAGAGGGGCCCCACAGGGAAACACTTTTTTGACAGTATATAAAAAACAATACATAAATAGATTAAATAATAAAGGTAGTGTAATTGCAGCAATAACAATCAGTGTTTTTTTTTAGGAAAGTAATCATAATGTAGACAGTTCTGATTTCCTTCACTGTATAAGGCTTCAAACATCATATTTTTGCCTAAAATACACCAGATTGCACTAAATTGTATCTGATTATTAAAAAAATGTCCCTGGTAGGACTGGCTGTCGCGCTAACTTTCTGGGAGTATCTCAAACAAGAGCACACATAAAAGAAGAGTTATTCTGTGAAATGGTTTAAAACTTATTAAATAAATACATAAATTAAAAGTAAAATAAAACACCTTCTGTTACCTATACGCAGCCTTTCATATATCGACCTAATGTAGCGTTCTGAGTCTTCGAGATTACAGTTCCACCACCTCCCAAAATCCACTGACCATACCATATCTCAAAATGCAAACAATTTAATACTAAACCTTTATCTTGGTCCAGACTAGAATTATCATAGTATTTAATCACATGCAATTTAGAAAATGCTCATCGAGGTCTAATCTGCAGGGCTTAATAAAATGCCACCTTCCCGATTTACCCATTTTGCCCATTCAAATTATGACTGCATCATCGAATCATTACTGACCTTTCCTAAAATGTACATAAATTAAAATGTCTTTCCCGTCTTTTCTTTTTACACTTTTGCTAAAACTTTTGACACCGGCGGAGTCCTCATCCATCATGTGCACAGCGGATTGCAAATGGACACGTGCAGGAGCTTTATCACACGCCGGGCAGGTCGGTACCTGAAAGCGGAGTTACAGTCATCATCCGCACATTATTGCGGTCACAGAGTTAACAAGTGAGTAAGGCCGCGGTATTGCTGGCAGCACTTCATGTTAGCTTTGGAGAGCCTGGGAGTCTATAGGCCACAGTGAATCACCACGCTACAATGTCCCGCTTTGCACGAACCTCTTTCATTTAATAACTTTACTCAGCGGGCACTGATGGCTGTCACACTTTGAAGTTCTACCGCCCACGTCAACAGAGATTTGCATAAAATGAATGACAGCACAAAGACGGAGAATTTCTCCGCAATCAGTCTTCAATCATTAATGAATACGGGGAAAATGTACAATATGAGCGTAGTGTAAAACATTCATTGGTCACTGTATCATATTGATAAATATGTGAAACAGAATTGACCAAATACAAAACTAATAGAAACTAACTTTAAAAACTCCAACATACACTGTAGCAGGGTTTGTGTTTGAGTAAAGCCACATTTCAGAAGCCCAAGTTTGTAAAGAGGAAAATTCACCAAATCGCCTGAATTAATTTCCAATTCTAGAAAAAAATATATTATCAGTGTTTTTGCTTTCAAGCTGATGCTAAATTAAGTGGAGATTGTTAATTTATCTGTAGCACATAGTTCAGATATACACAATATTGGGTGTGGTGTAAATTAGCGAAAACAGGCATGCTGCTTTCATCACCTGATGAAGGGAAAAAAGCACTTTGGAAAGGTGCAGACAATTTATCTACATAACAGACATGTCACAATTTTTATTTGTTCAGTGTAAAATAAGGGTTAATTTTTTTAAATATATCCTTGTATGGTATTGTTACAATGATTATAGAAATTCACTAGAATGGCATGTTCTAAAAAACGTTTTAGCGCTGTAATAGATCTAAATACTACTAAAATGTGGTCACCGCGGCCGTATGCATGCCATCAGATGGCTATTGCAGTTTTCCATTATGGCCTGACGTTGCTAATTCGCGACGTACCTAAATCTTAAAAAAACAAAAAAAATATCCATCACACGAATTTCATTACAATAAATAATCTAAAGATGGAAACGATGAGCAGCTACACAATTTTATTTTAGCACAACTCAACTTACATCTGAAGATTTCATCGAAGTTGCAGCCTCGATTTGCAGAAATGTTATTTCCGCTAAGTAGCTACCATGACCCGGATGTGGTTCCTTCTTCCTACGAGAAACTAGTGCTTGCAAAAGGTTCCTAGGTACGGCATGGATGTGGGCAAACGGGCATCAAGGGAAAACATGCATTATTTTAGCCACAGTCTTGCAAGAAGAGGTATGGCACCAATTAGCGACACATGGCGTTAATGGGTTTTAATGGAACAAGCGTATTCCTTTCATCTTAGGTTTTGTGTCCCAAAAAAAAGCATTTACTAGAACTAGAACGTCTTCAAAATATAATTGAATGTTCTTAGGTTTATAGATCATCTTTGTTTTACATAGCTGATCCTTTCATTTTTATAGCCTTTAATTAACCGTGTTGACTTCTGTACCGTGTGCTCTAAGAAGCAGTTGTAAATCCATATCCTCCTGCCGACACAACATGCCTTGTTGGTTTAAAAAAAAAAAAAAAAAGGAGAACAATTACCCAAAGCTAAAGACAAACAGACGACCTGATATTTTGAAAGGTGATTTGCAGCGGAGCAAACACGCAGCAGCTCATTATGTTTAATTGTGCTCAGAAATTGACTGACGCATCATGTCCCCCCAGAACTGAAACAAACAGGCCAATTTTACACACTCTCCTCCTCGCTCGCGCTCACACAACACACCGCCGCCTCTGCGCATTCCCCATCCCTCCGAAGACTTGTCTGACATATGCTGGATGCACATGAGTGGCCATATGAGGGGCAGAGCGGGGAATCATGGGAAGGCAGACGGCTGGGGATGGGCGAGTGCCGTGCCGTGCCACTGCCAGAGAACGATCCGGGGATTTGGAGACTCGAACCTGGAGAACCTCGAGCAATGGCGTAGGCAACAAGAGGGTGGCAAAGGGGGCTATTATTTTGTGCCATCCCGGTATTGGCTCCTATGGGGGATTTTAATCAGATTTATGCGTGCTTAACTAACCTCATCGCCTCACCGGGTACACCTCGCAGTCTCCGAGGAGCAGGAGGGGAGTGAACAAAGGTACATAGCGGAACATGGCATATGAGTGGGCCAAGAGGAGCCTATTAGCGAGAGGCGCGGTGATAAGTGATCTATAGAGGAGTAGTCAGGCCTTAAAGAAAGGCAATCATCAGGGGCTCGGCCGGCGCCAACAGGGGCCTGATTTCACTAAAGCCTCAAGTGAAAAGCGGAGTAATGCGGCGTCCGGCGAAGAGGAAATGTGGGAGATGGAGCAGAGCTAGTGGGGATTACAACATTGTTAGTACATCATCCTAATCTCCCCAATCATCGCAACAATAAGCAGATGGGAGACACAAGCAGCACATTGGAAAGAAATGCGTCTCTACAGTGCAGCTTTGAGCCATAACATATCACTAAAAGATACTATTTTACGCTTCAAATGTTGTGTGGTGTGCATTACTGTAGCACCCTCTGGCTTCCCTCAACAACTAAACACATGAAAGTGGAAATGATAATGGGCTATTGTGAGGAGAGGACCCAATAGGCCGCTGGTTGCTGGAATAGGCTTAACGTGAAATCTAGAAGAATAAATAAATATGTTACATCTAATTATATTCAACAAAGTGTTGGTGACTTCCACTTTTTAAATACCCAGTGGTCTTTAAAAAGAAAACTTATTACCATATTTTCCGGAGTATAAGTCGCACCAGCCACCCTGGTGCACCGTTGACAAGCCTCTCCCGGCATCACGTTGTTCAATATGTTACATCTAATTATATTCAACAAAGTGTTGGTGACTTCCACTTTTTAAAGACCCAGTGGTCTTTAAAAAGAAAACTTATTACCATATTTTCCGGAGTATAAGTCGCACCAGCCACCCTGGTGTACCGTTGACAAGCCTCTCCCGGCATCACGTTGTTCAAGCACCCATTTGTGAAGTCGTTCCTCTAGCTGTGGCTGTGTAGCTTTTAGCTGGCAATTAGCTTTTTTGTTTTCTTCATTCATTTTCTTCTTCTGCAGTAAGAGTAACTTCTTACTGCAGTCCCTCACAAGTTTCTCGCTCACTCCAAACTCTTTCTGCTGCTCCATTTTCGGGTGCATATTTCACTACTTGTTATGCTTGTAATCTGCAGAATATAATTTACTTTTTGGGGGCATTTGTGTTTAATCTTAGTATCTTAGTATATCATACTGACAGCCACTAGAGTGCCCTCTAGTGGCTGTCAGTATGATAATAACGAAGATGTGGAATGAAATATTTTGATATACGAGTCGCACCTGAGTACAAGTCGCACCTCCCAGCTAAACTATGAAAAAAGTGTGTATAGTGTATAGTCCGTAAAATACGGTAAATATAACGTCACTCTCACCAAACTTTATGCTTTTTCTTAAACAGTATATTACAGGCAACGATCTGTTTTGGGGTTTCATAACAGAAGCACTCGATCTTCTGTCTGCATGCAACCAAAATAGTGCAATGCTATTAAAAGAATAGCTTGTGGTTTAGAGGAACTCCCTTGCACCAAAGCATGTACTTTATATCACCACAGATAGAACCTAAGACTGCGTGACACTTGCCACAGGCCAGAACAAAAGCATACAACAATGAACCGTTCAGCAACATGGCATCGGCTTTGTGTGATCCAAGGTCGTAAATCTAAAGCATCAAAGGAAACAACATGAGGATTTTTTTTGTAATAGCAGCGCCGCTGTGAAAAGCGAGGGGAACAAGGACAAGCAAAATAGATGCAATTTCACTCTAAGATGGCTTTTCTCTCCTTTTATCCCTCCTTAAATGCATTTCCTTGGATCTCATATTTGCCTGTAATTACATTCTCATGCCCATGCGAACGCTTTGACAACTAGTCGCAATTCTCAGATCACCACAGACTAGTTTTTAGAAAGATCTAGTCTGTGTTTTGGTAGTCATTTCAACTAGAAACAACACTTTGACACCTCTGAACAATATACAGCCACATTTGCAGAACAGAGAGCCTAATCATGACCAAAAGAGCACTAAAAAGGGGGATATATTCAAAAAGAAACATGAAGCCCTCTCCGGAGACCCATTCTAGTTTTTTGGCAAAGGGCCAGCTCCTCCATCAGCAGCACTCTTGGAATAAAAGGGAGGAAGAAGAGGTGCGGGTAGCGGCAGAGAGAGATGCCGGCTTTAAACAGTGAACTTTGTCATAACAAGCTATTTGAGCAGTGGGAGTAGGTTTTTATGACCAACCATCGCTATCAAAGGGCGACATCCATATCTGCCTTTCTTTCTTTATTGTCGCGAATACACTGGAATGTATTTCCATTAACTACGTAAGATCCAATTAATCTACACTGTGAGCAAAAGTCTTTTTTAGTTTTATTATGACATTAATTCACATCCAAATGAGAGAAACGGCAAACCAATTTGCAAAAATCCCTCATGACGAACAGGAGAGTCTGTTATGTAGTGGCTGAGTGAGAAAGGCCGTGGAAGATAGGTCAGGACAGGCTGTGCTTCTTGAGATAGCTTACACCTTATACAGCCTTGTCTTCATATGCTCATGATATCATATCAACATAATAGTATCAATAAGTACAACAGAAGCATGAAGGATAAGAAAAATGGTAAGTACTCTCATTTTATATAGCACTTATTCACCTATTGGCCCTCAAGACTGTTGGCTGACTAAGTCAAGGACTTATTCACATTCACACATATTTGTAAACCAGTGCACAGGGGCACTAGAGGCAAGGAGAGTTCAGGGTCTTTCCAATGGACACAATGACAGTAGGCAATGGCGCAAACTTTGATCACACACAGCAGAGGAACACTGTCGTAAATAAGCCCCAACTTTTTTTTTTTACCCTTTGAATAGAAATAGCATCTATGCCGCATTCACCCAATGGTTAATTATGCAAACGGCTAAATATAGTAGAAAGAGATTTAATTACGCACGGAAATGTCAAAACATAACACTCCTGATGATTGGGAGCTCCCGCATTAGAAAACAGGAAACGAGACCGTATAGAAAAGCAGGCGGCAAGGTGACAGGCAGAAGGACAAAGGAGGAAGAGGAAAGCTGAGACAGAGATGGATAGACAGGACTGCGGGCAGAGAAATGATTCTGGGTGGCAGCGGAACATAATGGAGTGGCGCGAAAGAGAAGCGAGACAGGCGCAGAAAGAGGAGTCCCATTGATGTGTAATGAAAACCAGAGAGGCAGAGAGAACAGAGTACACGTATGGATATGCAGAGAGGGAAGGACTGAGGGATGAGAGAAGCGGGCAGTGCTATAGCGAGAAGCCTTGTGCCATTTGGTTAATAATGCAGGGAGCGAGAAAGCAGGAAGCTCAGCGATGGGCAGCTGCCAGCGCCACTGTTAAAGCGGCTGTAGGGAGATGACATGATTGCTGGTTATGGTCGATAGGAGCCAGAGCTGCTGAGGCCATAGACCGACAAGCGCACACAGCTGACTGACACGGAGCCACACCTCCCTCGGTACGTGCCGGAGCTGCCCAACGCCGACAGACCGGCAGCGGCGACGCGGAGAGACAGATGATGGGATGCAAACGCTGATTTTTATGGGGCTATGGCGGATATGTTATAGTGACCCGCTTCTGTCGTCAAGAGCCATGAAGCAGTAGTACAGCACTCCGGCGATGGAGATATTCGAGGGATAATTGTACCTAAATGAATCCAAATTGCCATAAAAAAATAATTAAAAAAGAGACAATGAGCGTGTAAGATGAAGAGCGTTTAAAGCAGGGTGTGCGAGGGAAATGCCTGGTGACTGAGGGAAATAATGGACCCATAAAGTGTGATGTTAACTTATATATTTACAATAGACCAGGGCAGGGCCAGGCGCCACATTATGGAAGATAGAAAAAAAAGAAAAGAAATGGAAAGGTCTGCTGTTACACCATTACTAACCAGCTTTCTCAAACATTACACACCAAGTAACACCATAAATATCAGACATAAAGCAGGTCTAGGCTAAGGGCTAAACCACCATGATATGAAGCAGTATAATATACACAAAGAACAGCAAACATTTTGAATAAAGTTGGCTCTGAATTTCAAAAGAATCGATCTCCACACACACCAAAGTTTACACTAACCGTCTTCACTTTTAACAAGTATCACATGACTTAATAACTTTGCGCCCTCATGCCTGTGGTTCTCTAAAATGGCTGGTTGCCTGCACAAAACGCGGCGCATGTTTCGGCCTCCACACGAGACCACTCGCTCTAACCCGCGGCCCACTAAAACAGCAGGAGCCTCCCATTCAGGATGTCGAGCACGCTGGGCCTGATCCTCCAAAATGGCTGACAGTTTCACCACAACATCTCCACGACTGCGACTGGGGCTGAAAGAACTGCCTGGGCTAACCCGCGGTGCTCTAAACCAGCAGGGCCCTCCTATTCAGCAGCGGCTCCCTTTTGTGCCGTCGTGGGCTGCTGTCGTTACCCCCGGTGCGACAGGCTGACGACGCTTTTCTAATGAGTCATTTTTATTCAGGCGATAAGGTCAGCTACCCGCCGAAGCTTAAAAGGCCCCGAGGAGCCGTGGAGTGGCAGCAATGAGACGGCAGACAGACACAGGGAAAGACCAGAAGGAGGGGGCAATGAATGGAAGCCAAAAATCTAATACAATAACAATAAGGTATAAAAGATACAGTGATATCAAAAAGACTTCCCTTCAGTCTGGCGGCTTGTACGATTGGATGGCTTCCTTGGCTTGGAGTGAACTTCGAATTTTTCCCCCACCGATTTCCTTTCTTGTGGTGTCTGGCTTGTGTTAAAGTCAGCTGAGAATAGGTTCTGAGGCGTGTGTGAAGTTCAAATCCACGCCTTACCTTGGATTTTTTTCTCTCTCACACACAGAGAGCCAATGTCAAACACTGGCACGATGGTGGTTGTAGTTCACACTTCTGACACCAACACTTGCTTTTTAAGGTAAACAGGGCCCGGAGCCCCCTCCTGGAACCGCCACCTTAACGTGGTGGAGGGGTTTGAGAACCCGAATGATCCTGGGGGCTATGCTGTCGGGGGCTTTGTGCCCCTGGTAGGGTCTCCCATGGCAAACAGGTCCTAGGTGACGGGTCAGACAAAGAGCGGTTCAGAAGCCCCTTATGAGAGACCAACAGGCCCGGTTAGAACCATGAGGCCGTCCTTCCGGGGACCCACCACCTGCAGGAGGAGCCATAGGGGCTGGTGCAATGTGATTTAGGCAACTCCAACGGCTGCCCCCACGACCCCGCAACAGAAAAGTGGAAGAAAATGGATGGATGGATGGATGGCCTGGAGCAAAGGATATCCGCTGTGTCACTTAGAATGATTAAAACTGGTTTTCAAAAGGCCCTACCTGATATCGGTCAAAAAAATAAATAGGTTTGTGTGTAGAATATTATAAAGTATGTAATTCTGAAATGGCAAAGTGAAATCAACAACAATCAAAAGACTAAATCTGGGTTTCATTCTTCTAAGCAGCAAAAATTCAATACATAAAGAGCTGCGCTTTTAATATCCGTGGCAAGAATAAAATTGTCTTCTTCAGTTATTTTGAAGGGAGATGTGTAAGCGTGAAATGTCAAGAAAAAACACTCAACTTTGGCATGACTTCCTGTGCTGACAGCAAAGTGAACACTATTCAGTGGATCGTGGTCATCAACTTTGTTTACTTCTTTTTTAATATTTACCGGTAATACAGATTCAAAGAAAACGAAAAAATGAAGCTTGAATAACAATCATAACTGGAAATGGAAGAGACGTGGGCCCTTTAAGCCAGACCTTGACATCAAATAACAATGGGACTACTTTATACAACGACAGCAGGCGAGAGGCCATCAAGCAGAGGACTTTGAGCAGGATATTTAACGCATTATGCAACAAGAATATTTCCACGTGTAGGGTAATGTGGACTGACCGTTGGAGGTTGTGGTTCCATCTCCGTCCAGCTGCCGTTTCTGTGAGCTCCTAAACTCCTTCAGTGATAGGTAAAGCACCTTCCGCATGACCCGCTCCTCCGACCACGGGATCCCATCGCTGTCGTCCTGCACAAATAAACAAGAGGCAAGAGTGGTCAGTATATGGGACAGCAATGCCATTTCAATAATACATTTCTTAATTAGACATATAGAAGAACAAGAAAGGGTGTCAGATTAATGCCCCCAAGAAGCGTGGAACAGATGAAAAAAAGTTAGCCGCAAACTTGATTTAAAAACTCTCTACAATGGCTTCAATCGTGGCGTAATCTTTCCATATTGTTTCCTTGCATCCTTTCCCTCTATTTGTCCCAATATGACGACAATAGCATGGCACGATATTAGCATAACACAACATTAGCTTGCAGCTACACACAGGCCAGGGCATTAGCATAACAATAATTGGACTGCTCAACGGCACAATACCAGGATAGCAGAGTGTTATGGTGATGAATGGTGTGGAAGCAAATGAAAAAAGCATCATGGGACCCCGGGTTCACATGTTGCTGATCTCTCCCTGTGCAACTAAGACAAAGATGTTGGTGTCTAAGAGGTCAGCAAAAGTCACAACAATGCATCCTCTTTCAACATGGAGGCCATTTTACGATCTCAGCAAAGTTACATTAAGTTAGACATAATAAAATGAGCCTATATTGATTTGAAAGGAGACAAAAGGCTGAGCAGAAAATTATTTCCCCTCATTGAGCATTGTTAAAAAGACTATTTAGAAAGTGTCCAGCTACAATAAAATACACTTCTCTTTCCGCTGCTTCACCAACACTTGCTTTAGCGGCTTTGTTTGATGTCGAACAACACTAATGACTACAGGAAATGAGATTAGAACGCGAGCAGCAACAAAGAGGAATTAATAAATAATAGAAGTGGAAATAGCTTTTTCTCTAGTCAAGCCACGGGGCGACTGCGAGAAGAAAAAAAAGCAGCTAATGTATGCTAATGACGTGAATTAAAGGCACATTTCTGACGGTGCGCAGTCATCTCAGTCTGCAGAGAGAGGAGTGTGGGAGCGACGTCTGATCGTTGGCTCGGCGACACTACAGCTGGCACACAGGCAGTGACATCAGCAAACTGCAATTGGAAATCTCGCAGGGAAGTAATTACAACGCCATTCTGAGACAAGACAATGATAGCGGTAACAGTCAAATGAAAAGTTGAATACTGGCTCTACCGTTTTGTTTTCAATTTGTCTCCATAAGTAATTCAATCTGTCTCCTTAAGAGAATTACGAAACATAATAATGAAACATCCAGTCCAACCAGAGCAGTAATGAATAAATGCCTTTTCACATTCAAAACTTATACAGCCTGACAGTTCCTGCATGTGTGTCAATGTAATTTCTCAACAGCCGTTTTTAATTTTAAGTCCAAGTTTAATCTAATCTTTCAAATTAAATAAATAAATAAATGCATAGGCCGACATGTAATACATTTAGTTCCCCGTAACTAACTGTTAAAACTGGGATATTATACTGCGTGATATAGTGCACAAAGCAGATGCAGTTGAGATTTTCGTCTCTCATAAACGCTATCGGGCCAAACCACTTATATACAGGTATACAAGATTTGCACCATTAATAACATAAACCATTTCTAATAATAAATTGGGTACAATTAGGTAAAAAAAAAATCAATAAAAAAAAAAATCACATGAGCTAATTTTAAGTAGTACTTGCAATTTAGCAGCTGGCTAAGTAAATCAGGCCCCTAGTCTTTAAAGCAACAGGTATAGGCCACAATGGGCCGCGTAAACACAACACCCATTTAATATGCGGGAACCTGAAATGTGGTGCATTTAACAATCCATGTACCGGCCTCATTCAGCTACATTCATGACATGTCTTAACATTTTTTGACAAAATTGACAAGGCAGAAGAGCGCTTGTTTATCCTGCTTTTGTGTGTTTTTGACTCCCAGATAAAAATACCTGCTGCAGACTATTCTTTTGAATTCCCACGTCTGCAGAGGGGCCTCTGGGATGTGGCCTTGTGGCGCTGCAGGAGGAGGAGGCGGAGATTAAAAGGCGGGTGTCTGTGTGATGGAGCTGATGGGTGACAGCACCACACAGCCCAGAGAAGAGAGGCCTGTTGGGTGCAGCGCTGCAGTGGGTGACACAGGCTGATAGGGTACGTTTTGTGTGCAGCGAGCGGTCCCTCATTACACTGTCACATATGAGCGCATGTTCGCACACACACTCGAGAGGAAAAGGTAGTGCTACTATTCAATTATGCCATTTTCCGCTGTATTTAATGTCATCTAATCCAGACTGCCAGGTAAGTACCAATTACCCAGACAGCTCTCTGGCACTGTTCTGGAGCCGGGTGGCACCAGGCCAAATGTACTCTGACACACAGTGGATCCCAGGGTTACAAAGTCTCACAGAGGCAGCCTCAATGCTATCCATATCTCGGTCTGACACAGCTGTGAAAGAAGGAAATCTTCCTTCCAAATGTTGACCCCAAAGTTCAGTGTTTTTTATTTTTCTCTGGTCTGTTCGCAAATGCTGGCAGCGTGCCACAGATATATCCTGCTTTGTGCAACTAGGTCTGGAGAAGCACGAAAAATGCTGAGTGACTTTACTTTTACAGAGCTGTAAAATAGCACAGCTATAACAGCAGTGATTAGGAGCTTTATCTTCACCATTTATGCATTTCAGTACAACAATGCGAGTGTCAAACACCCAAATCGCAGCACAATCGGTCACAAATAATTATATTTGAAATAACTTACTTCCATTTCAAAGGTTACAAGCTGGATATCATGTACCTGAACAGAAATTTAACTTTTTAAAACATCTTTGAAAATTGTGCACAATTCCATCCACATAAATCAGTCCTAAATCGGGCCCATGCTGTGCTTTAAAAATGTTCCCAGGCCGTCAGGAGCTGCACAGATGTTGAGAAGCTTAAGAATATGTCAAGAGTCGCAATAGGATTTTCTCTCTATCTGCTCTTCAGCCCAGTTGAAAAATGAGGCTGCTTCAACTTCATAACCCCGTCTTCCAAAGCATGCAAATTTAATAACCAGCAGCTGATGAAGCAGTGGATTTGTTGGGCTGTGAGTGGTGCAGAGCAGTGTGGGAGAAGCAGAGCCGCTTTACAACAAGATTTTATGTCTAATGATGTCAGTTATTGAATGTTTGCGTAAAGTAACCTTTATTGCAAATAACTTGTACAGTGAGTTTTGAGTACCCATACATGCATTTACATTTTGGATATCAATATAGACCTTTTTGTTTAAGCATGTCTTGGACTTTGGCATATCATTGTAGGGCAAGAGAGCTAGATTACCAGAGAAAATCAAAACGGTAATGTGGAATTCTTGTTCTTCTACATGGATTTACATCTACGCATGCATTCACACTTGCTGTGCTAAAAATATCCCAAGAGCCGTGCTACTGCCGTCAGAGTGGATGTCACGCTGGAGGAATGTGGGCCACATGCCAACTCCGATCTGCTTCACAAAAACTGCCTAAAATGCATTATTCTCATCTAGGTTTTCCCCTCAGAGGACGGACTCTCGGAGATAGAAAAGGCATGGATCGATGGGAGAAAAATGTTATTCTAGCAAAGCCGGGGTTATTGTATCCAGTAGTCGAGATCATCTCTGAGGGAAACACATGGGCCCCAGATGACTGAGCGCGGATATGAAGGGTTCAGAAGTGGGGCAGATGATGGCAATAACAGCTATTCCCACAAAACAAACCATAACCTTTCATTAGGGTCACAACCAAAAGCTTGTGTTTGAGAAACTGCTTTGAAAATACATGCAGAAATCTAAAAGTTTATTCGTCGAATGCTTTTGCTGATATGCCTCAATTTTGATATTAGACTTACAGTTTACTGAACAAAAAACACAACATGAGGTTAGTGTGGGTAAATAGAAAAGTAACCAGTGTTTGAGACGTCCAGATCCATTAGAAATCTGTGGACTTGACACTGGGAAATGTGTTACAGCGGTTTTTAATTCCGCAAACTACTCGAGTGGCTCCTAAAACCCAGTGAAGCGGCGCGAGTACAAAGCATCTGCTCACTGGGTTGACATTCCAATCCTAACTACATCCTGGTCCCCGTGTCCCATACAGATCTGAAGACCGGATGCTTAGCTCAGCTCCGAGTGCGCGCAGAGAAAGCACCAGCACTGCAACGAGGTGCTGGGGTGGCTGAGGACGTGAGGCCCACTATAATCGCTTCATTACACCACAAGCTCACTCCATCGGAATGTGCGAGTGTGTGTATGGGACTGAGGAGGGGAGGGCGGCACGGGCCTCCCTCGAACCCAGCTGTAGGAGGGTAGCCTGACTCAGACACAGGACTTTTCCACACGCAGAGAAAGGCCGAAATGACTGAACGCCCATAAAACATGACGTGCATAGTAAAGCTTTATTACAGCATTAAGAAATAATCATTGTGAAGCCAATCCCCGTTATAAATGAAAACTAAAGGCATGATTGATTTCAAACGAGACACTAATGTCGTTGGCAATTGGTACAGGTTAAAACTTTACTAGTAGTTACTTAAGCTTTTTAAAAGAAAGACTACATAAAATGAATTGCATATGCACTACTGCAGAGTAAAGCCATATTATACCATACCAACTTTATTGATCAAGCACTTTAAAAACTTTACAGTTGGCCAAAGTGCCACACACATATCATAAAACAGTGGAGGAATGAATAAAGTGCTTCATAATACATGATTATCAAAATATACAAGCATCCTCTTTTATCTCTCATGTATGACGAGTTTCCAAAATCCTTCATTCATTCATTCATTTATGAATATTATAAATTGTCAATAAAAAAAAAAAAAAATCATGATTACATTTTAAAACGTTTTCAAAGAGACCATCAGCACTTGTAGCCTCTAGAGTAGTTTTGCATTTTTGAAATTCAATCAGGATCAGTTAAATAGCCCTGCCTCTGTCTCCTACCTCTGTGGAGCTGATAAATACGTACAGTCCAGTACAATGTCACAAGTCTGCCCCGTCTGTCGCTGCCTCCCGCTGAGCCCTTAAAACACAGCCCAGCCTCCCCCCTTTCTCCCCTCTCTCCCCTCGCGCCTCTGTCAGTCATATCAGCTGTCTGCATTTGCACGCCCGTGCGCGCCGCGGCCCGAGAGCATCTGAGCGTACACGAGTGACAGACCGCCATCGCCACTCAACCCCGTCGAGCACCACAGCATCAGCCTGGTAAACGGAGGACCATTTAAATACTTTACTGTTTATTTTGACTGGAAAATGCAGCGCATCAAGCGAGTGATATAGCAGGGGGTTTAAAAATGATCAAATGTACCCACCCACATTGACTATAAAGACGAACTGACCCCCTGCTGTGACTTTTGACCCCAAGCAAATAACAGCAAGGGCATCCATATATATTCACTCACTGCGCTGTCCCCTATAGAATCTTCCCATGCTATATGCATATAACACACAGCAAAAAGCACTGAAGGCAACATACTGGCTATAAAGTTGTACCATACCGTATAATCAATATAACTTCCAAAACTGTAGAGATTACTTATGGTCTAGTTCTAATTTTTAGTATTATAGTTTAATAGTTTTGTTCAGGCTAATGAACTATGAAAAGACATTATTCTTGCCTTCCTTACGGTACAATATACTTTATTAATTCCAAAGGAATGAAGAAAAAAAAAAGAGCTGCATTCATTTGTCACAAAACACTCAATACATGTATATAATCGACTTCACAGTAATGCTAATAAAATACGAGGAGGCACCCATGGGGCCATGTCAAACAGGGCTACGGTGGATGAACAAGTCTCATTTTTGCAAACTTACAATACATTTTTATACTCACTGTGTTGCGATTTAATAAACCCTGCGGTCATAAAACTAACGTGTCAACAGTGGCTTTACACCGTCTGAGAAGAGCGTATAAATAGAGCTCACAGAACATTTCATATGACAGAGGTAATGTATTTCCCCAAACGAGACTATAGATTTTCCAGCTGACTTAAAGGCAGATTCAAGTGGCAGGAAAAGGTGACAAATCCACCAATATTCAGCCGTTTACAATTGGATCCATTTCCGAAGGATATACACAGCGATTAGGGAGCGCATGCGACAGTTTGAAAACAAAATTGTGGCTTCATTATGTCACTTGCAGGGGAACAGAATATAAATATATGCATTTTCCCACAGTGTTTAAGAGCACTGTGGGAGCATCTGGCTAGGGCCCATAACAGGGGCAGACGTCTCCAAAACTACTGATGATGTGGGGATTTCCCAGTCTCTAGTGCCGAGATTAATACAAAGTGGTCAAATGCAGAAATATGGTTATCCCAGTACTATACTTCAATTGGACTGGCGCTGGTGTCACAATACATAAGAATTGAGTACACTGTGCAAGACTCTCTAGACATGCTCTCGCTGGATTCGTGGTATTGTGGGTAGGAAGGGTCAACTTGGTGACTAGTTATTTTTCTTTTTCTCTTTTGAATTCATCTTTGACTAGAACAACTAAATCATGGTTAGAACTTGTATAGACTTTAGACCTCAACCCAGACATTTTCTCTGTGTATAGTATGACAAACAACTATAGTTAACAGGTGGTGAAAAAATTATGACGCCTTCAACATAATCCATGTAACCTCCACATGAAAACGTACTTAAACATGTACTACTTCCACTTTGAGTAGTACACAGACATGTCGTGCAACTTGCCCATACAGGAGAGGGGACAGGAAGACGGAACCAGGAAGCAGTAACCCCATTAACCCCGTGCCTCGTCTGACAGGAAGACCCTGCAGGCTACACTACCCACAGGAGTATTGAGCAGCAGCACCGGCCACCCGGTCAGTGGATTTACCCGTCTGCAACCGCTCCGGATATGATCATTTGTATGAGCAGCCCCGTTTGAAGCGAGAGCCTGAGGGGGGCTTAAAAAAGTAGCCCGTTAGCCTTGAATCGTGGAGCTGCAGGATTACATCTGGATCCAGCAAGGTAACGCTGTAAACAATCAGACAGGAAGAAGCACAGAAATCACACACTCGCTATAAAAAGAAAACTCGAACAAAACAATGTGAATGACTCATCGCCTCGGGTCTTGAACTCGGAGCATGCAGAATGTAGATACGCTTTAAAAGAAAAAAGTAATTATGTTTGCCATTAGAAAGCAAAACATAAAGACTATTTGAATGAGTTGGGGGACCAAATTGTGAGAAGAAAATTCAAGAACACGTGACTTAACATCCAACAAAGCAACATGTAATTTACTGGATGCAAGAGGTATAGGACTTGCAATAAAATGATACAAGTCTTTCATACGCCACAAGGCAATGAAAAGTAAAAACCCTAGAGTAACTTCTACGTTCCCAGCGTCATAATTTAAACCCAATTGCAGAAATGTCAATTGCAAACCACTACACTAAGCTCATGACATGATTAATGTGTGAGAACTGAATACACAGTTGCTACAATGTGCTAATATTTTTGAGCAGAGCAGTCTCACAGAGCCAACCACAGAATGAATCATGTGCGAATGAAACACCGTAAACCACACCGAGCTGTTTTTGACAAAGGTCTACATTAAAACCTCTCGGGTCAGTTGAAATTTTGGAGCACACCTTCTGGAGACTCGACTACTCTTCTAGCTTTCCACCGTTCCTTCTGATAAATTTGGCTCCGTGGATTGTCTGCGGTCCCATTTGCAGCAGAGCAATAGACTGTGAAGTAACAAGCGACAAAGTAGCAGCGCATTTTTATTATGACGGTCATAATAATACAGTGTGAAACGGTGGCTCTCCGCAGAGGCATGTGGAAGTGATTATGAGGTAAGACAAACAGAGGCCGAGAGTGTTCCAGAGGTGACAGCGAGAGCTACTGTTTGGATACAATCAGGAACACTGCAAGTTGCTTTGATGGTTTACAAACACAAATTGGGTTTTCAGGTAAAGGACTGATCATGTATTAATAATATGACTTCCTGCCAAAAGTAACAGCAATGCTTTAATATTCTGAAATATCAAAACAAGTAGCAAACTGGTGGGAGAACTGCAGAAGAGTTGCAATTTTGAAGAACTCCTCACTTAAACTGGCCCCCAAATCAAATCACTATAGGCCATTGTGCATAGTCAGTGATCATGTTATGCGAGAACGGTACAAATGTTTATTGGATAAAGTAAACTAGTTCAAGCATTTGTGTTTGAATCTATAAGAGATTAAATAGAGTCACAACACAAGCATAATTCACGCAAACTTGATGAAATGAGTTATTGATTAAGATGAGCCAAAGAGACATCACACAAAATCAATTCATTTTAATTTGAAATCTGACAACAATGCAAGCTAGTAACTTTCCAAAACACTGCCCCTTTGATGCGTTAGCTCTACTTAATGCCCTGCGGCTGACTGAAAAGGATGTGTGGTTTAAAACAGTCGCACAGTGGCTCCAGTGTGGCAGCTCTGGGCCCGGTGCCGGGTTAGCTCCGGTTGGCATTAGCTTGGCCTCACCCCCTGTGCAGCTGGTGGCAATATTAGCTGGGCGGTTGGCAGACCGGCGCACGAGGCTGCAGCTCTGACCCAGAGGTGGGTTAGCGCTCTGTCAGCCAGTGTCCCGGGGTGCCCTCTGTTGGCCCCGCAGTCGGAGCTAATTCACGGCACATAACCCGCATGGGGGAGGGCGGATGAAAGTGGTAGAGCACATCAACAACCCGGGCTAACTACAGATACACAACATGTCTAATGGGGTTGCTCTCATCCCACCACTTCATAACTTCGAGGAATTCTGTAACGCTTTGCATTTAATTTTATACATTCAAAGTGCATATGATAGGTTTTAATGCGTATGAAAATATTACTTATTTAGATGGATAACATCAGTTGCATAATTATCACTTTTATTTCAGTGAAGCAGCAATTTTAATGAAGAAATGTTGGGCAATTTTATTTATTTATTTTTAAGCCACTGACAGGAAGTGACATAGAAGAAGGTAAAGTTCCATAGCAGTTTGACTCATTTCCCATTGAACATGGTTGCACGGCAACAGTTAAAAATGGTTTACCGTCCAAGTCAGTTCCCGTCGGTGTCCAATAAGGAAATGAAACTATAAACATCACAAAAATGGCCAAACTAAAGAAAGCTGGGTAACAACCTCTTAACCCCCACTTGAACTGATCACATTTTCTACAGTTTGTAGAAAAACCTTTTGAAAAAAAAGTGTCAAAATAGCAATAAAAATTTGACAAAAACAACGCTACAAAAAAACACAACCAAAAGTGACAAAAAAGCCACAAAAGAGCAACAGAATTGGGACGAAAAAGACATAAAAGTGAAAAAAAAAAAGCTATGAAAATGTCAAAAATGTGACGACAACGTGGCAAAAATGCAGGTAAAGATATCCTTCTAGATCAGTTCTGTACATCTTAGCTTTCAAATGAGGAGTTGCTCTGGCCTACAGGCTGTAATCCTATGGCGGTAACCTGTCAGATTTGGGTAAAGCTGAACTGGAGAAAATGCACTTGGTTATGGCGGGGGTTAAGAGAATTGATCTATATCAGTGCTGATTGCAAAAATGTGCACACTGCCTGCATAAATAATAACAAATCTTGCAGTGCCGTAACAATGTCAACTTGTTCTACATCTTTTTCAGCAAATTGACCCAATTTCGAGCAGCGCGGCTGGGGGCTGATGACAGGCAACAGCAGCGTGTAGAGACTATGTAAGGTCAAATCTCTCCCGGGCTGACAATCTCACTAACAAGCCCATCACATCGCCACTCTGCTGTAGATACATAACATCCAAAGACTGCTGGGAACCAAATCAACGGCTGACACTAAACTTTAATATTGAATCATTACTGGCAAGTGTTACAGTGACTCCGCAGCGGGCGATTGCGACAGGAGAGTCAGCACTATGAAACTGCGTGGGCTTCCAATTATAAAGGATTTAGACGTATGAATCCAGTAATTTGCCACAGTCAAAAGCCAGAAATGCACCTCCTACATCGCAGCCCTCCCTTCAACCACCTCCAGGAATCGTTTCAAACAATCTCTGCCTCCCTGTTTACATTGCGTCAGTACGAGAAAGAAAAAGTCCCACTGAAGTGCAAATGCCTCCGATGCCATTATTAAAAACGCAATTTTTATGTTAGAAATAAAGCCATGCCAACAAAGCAGTAATTACGGGACTTAACTTTCGACGATACAATTATTTATCAAGCCTCCACACAGTGCAATGGCGTGCTTATGACGGGTTAATTGCCCAATTTAACAACGCAAATAATTACCCCATTGGCTTCTGGTTGACGCACATATTTGGCTTATGAAAATGAGAGTTTGCGTAGACAGAGCTGACGTTGGCAGACCTATTGAAAAAGGGTCTATGAAGAACTCGGGGCTTGATTAATGTTAAAGAGAACTCATGGCACTTTATTTGGGTCAAAAAAAGAGTTAGGGATCGAATGTAAATTGAACATTGCCATAGAAATCCATAAATGTAGGTGGTACTAGCAAACTGTAGCTAAAAACAAATGGAAAAAACAGGAAAGCGGTGGTAAACACAGTGTGTAAATGATTTTATGTGAACAAAGGCGCCAATATATTACATTTTAAAACTTTTAGGGGTTTGATATTTTTGAGAACTAGCAACTGATAGGCCTCGTCTGTCCTTGGAAAAAAAGAGCATTGAACAACATAATTCAGGCCGATGAAAAAGTGAAATTGTCAATAAGCAGAGATTCTGAAGGTCCCAAGCACGTGTGGTATTCATAGTTACACTTGGTTTCACATCCTGTAGAAACACAGGTCTGCACACTCTCATCTTACTAACAAACTGCTCATGATCTTGTATAGGGCATCCACACATTGCTCATATCCCTTTTAGAACAAACTAAATGCTTTCAGTCAAAAGGCCAAGTCTGAGCCCCGGCAAAGTGCGAGACAAGCACCAAGTAATAAATGTATGACCATTTACGGGGGATTGGAAAAAGCAACCTTTACAGCACGGCCTGTTTTTCACACCCGCTCTCTCCCCACAGCAGCCAGCATGCATTTTGTTTATTTACCCTGACACCTCGGCCCAATTTAGACTCCAATGAGGGAAATTAAATCGGGCTTTGTGAAATCGCCGCACTTCCCGGCCCAGGCTTTGTCCATTAACTTGTCATTGTTGGGCAGCCATTTATGAGACGCAGCGAAAACAAATGTCCCGTTCAAAGAG
Source organism: Proterorhinus semilunaris (assembly GCA_021464625.1). Lineage (NCBI taxonomy): Eukaryota > Metazoa > Chordata > Actinopteri > Gobiiformes > Gobiidae > Proterorhinus > Proterorhinus semilunaris. Next base: position 13,465,576 of record CM038360.1, on the reverse strand, counting down.
ATGAGGGGAAAGCCGGAGGACAGGGCGGAAATTACTGCAGTCTCTAATGTTGAGACGGACACAAACACGTGAACCGTGAACCGATCACGACCACACACACTTTAATCCGCTACAAGAACGGGCAGGTAAAAGGAAAATATGATGTAGTGTCTTAAACGTTGCATTTAGGAGACGCTTTATAGAAGTAGGTGAATTAAAGTCTGAAGTCTAAATCCGGACTGCACATGATGTCACGGGGTAAGTAGAATGAAACGCAAGCAATAGTATCAGTAGTTCTCAATGTGGCTTTACTTTGAGTGGGCTTTCCACTCCTCAAAACAGGCTCGTCCTCATGAAGATGTTGCAGCTTTGCTTTCGCACTATGGGTAGCCAAACATTACATTTGAACACACAACAGGCCGCTCCCAAATGCTTTAGTTTTAGATAAACCTCTACAAATTCTCAGCCTTCACAGAAACTGGCGGATTATAAGGTGCATCATACATATAACCTGGGATGTTCAATGTCTGGTTTTAGTTTTTCTTAAAAGGAACAGGCCACCGTTTTTCCGTACTGAGATATGTTCTTACCTGAGCTTAGACGAGTTGATGCTTACATGTCTAGTCAAGCAAAAAGACCAAAGATGTTGTTAGCATTTAGCCTCTCCCGGCATATTCCTATGGACCCAAACAGGGGTGAAGTTAGAAGCGACCAAGCTCTTCAACGTTTTCCCTATTTAAATATGGTTATGTGAGTAGTTACGCGATCCAAATACAGTTAAACAAAATTACACATGTCGATTTGCTAAGCGGATAAAAAGGGGTACTATATTGTAGGGCGTAATAACACCTTAGGAGCACGTCACTTTAGGAGTGAAGATATTACTGCGCGGATGTCGAAGTGCTCCGACCGTGTTATTACGCCTCACAATATAGTACCCCTTTTTGTCCGCTTAGAAAATCGACGTGTTCAATTTTGTGTAACTACTCACGTAACCGTATTTAAATAAGAGCTTTGTTGCTTCTAACGTCACCCCCGTTTGGCCACATAGAGGAGAGGAGGAGAGGCTAAACGCTAACAACGTCTTTGGTCTTTTTGCGTGACTGAGCGCACGCACAAAGAACAGACACGTACACATCAACTCGTCTAAGCTCAGGTAAGAACATATCTCAGTATAGAAAAATGATGGTCTGTTCCTTTAAGTAAAAATATTTTCAAATCAATTCTCAAATCATTTCCAATTTCCTTCCGCGTTGCAATCGTCGCTCTACAGGCCCCGGCTAAAAGGTCAAAGGCCGAGGGCAGGCAGGTGGACAGGACAGGGGTCAGCGCAGTCCCCCGGCCGGACACATCAGTGGGCGTGGCCTTTTCTCCTCGGCTCAAAAGCTCCTGTCAATCACATTCACTTATTTGCCAGGCGCTGATCTGTGCGGGCCCCAGGGACTCTGCTGCTTATTTCTAGTGCAGCCTCTTTACCCCCAACCAGCGGCAGATAAGGGCCTCTTTACATGACAAAGTGCTGTGGAAGACCCTGGGCCAAGCAGAAGAGAAAGGCTTTCTTTCAGATCCCTATAGGAAGCAAATCCACTGCACACAAAAGCCTATGGTCACATGGTTCTAATTTAAAACTGAAAAGGTGAAATGGGAACTTTGTATTCCCCGACCTGCGGCCATATCGAGTATCTCCGCTCCCGTTTGGATGGACGCTAGCCTGAATGATGTCGACTCATTTATAGAATCTGTCACAACAAGACAAAATGAGAAACTCTTCCTACAGCTTAAAGAGAAAAGGGAAGTGTCCCGTTTTGTAAAGATTTGACAAAACCCCAAGTCATCGTTTGAATAGCAATAGGCACAACAAGGTTAAATTAAGCTCCAAATGAGGAAGCTCCGTGTCATTTTATTTTGACTAACAAATTTGTGATGTTCTCGCACAGGGAGCAAAAAACAAACAAACATAGCCTTATCGTCGGTGATGGGAATGTATAACTGCTAATGGTTTGTGTTGACATCTCCAAGCTCATTTTACTGGCAACATCAGTGCTCCGACAATCAATGTGTTAAAAGGTGTGGACAAAACAAAAGCACAAACAACAACTTAATACCTTGCTTCTTTGAGACAGGGGGGGGGGGGGGGGGAGAGAGAGCCCTGGCGTGTGAAAGTGGTGGGATGCTTAATAATATAAACAAGAAATAAGGAAAAAGGCTTGGTTTCTATAAAAGCTGGCAGCCGAACTCGACATCTGCTCCGACTACAACATAAAGCGCCATATACTGGTACGGGCAAAAAATTGGGGAGGATTTCGGTTTTTGTTTTTTGACTCCGGGACGGCGATCGAGCCATCTGTCGGCGTGAAAGCGATCGCGGGAGTCAGACGGTGTATGCCAAGCCGGGGAGAGGACAGGCAACAGGAAAAGGGGGGGGGGGAGTCACCGGGGACTTGTGAGGAGCGACAAGGAGGGGAGGAAAGGACAGGTAGGTATTGTGTCTCGGGTTCCGCTTTCTATTCATGGACTCTGGTTGCTTTTTGGCCTCTGGGGTGGATGTAACTAAAGAGGGTGTTAGAAATGTCTTGCCGCGCTGCTCCTGGGGTGTTATCTGTGGACGATAGTTTTCAATGGAAGAAGCGGGGAAGGAAGGAATTCAATCAGCCTGCATCTGGAGAAGACACGGCCCGGGCGAATATCAAAAGGACACAAGTGACACATAAAAGGTCAAACAAAAGCCAGTTTAGACAATGGGGACTTTAATAGCATGCGGTCATACGGACTTGCTAAACTAATATAAGAGCGGTCTCAACTTTTAGTTTTCGCAGGCTTTATACACAAGAATCCCCCTAGAGGATGAGAAAATGTTTTCTGCAGTCATTCAAATCGCAATTATGATTTGATTGCAGTAAATCTTGCGGCCATAGTTTGCGTTAAAGGGACTTTGAATCGAACGTGGAAATGTTAATTTTTTTTTCAAACATCATCCTCGGGGATTTACGTTCACGTTTGCGACGAGGACGACGACAACCGCCACCGCGAGGAAACGGATCACAATCAATCACATTTATGAAAACAATAATTGCCCCGGCTGCCAGATGAGCGGGGCATTTCATTTAAGCTGAGGTGAAGGTGTGATGACAAGTCGTCCCGGAGGCCCGTCGCCATTTCTCCACGGCAGGGGGGGGGGGGGGGGGGGGGGGGGGGGGGGAGTTTGGAGCACTACTCCCCCCCCCCTTCACAGAACACGCCATATTTCACGCACGCTTTTCAAATGGGTGCAAATCTTCATCCATCAATGACAGCCGGGCAAAATAAACAATCATACAATAGATCAATCACTGTCTACTTAATGCTGCGCTGCGCCAATGCTCGCGAACAGAGGAAGGTTGGACATGCCTCCGTGCCTCGAGTGTCTAAGAGTCTAGGCCTGGAGATTGACCAAAAAAAGTGATACCATTGTTTTATTTTTTTTTAAAGATTTTTATACCACTTTGAGACCACCTTATCAGTTGTAATAATAACTCTGTGGCAAACATGCAGTTTTCGATAGATCACCTCGCTATGGTTGCATTGTTTTTCTCACAAGTAACCTTTCTGTTGTAATCACGAGCCCAGATGAAAAGGCAAAAGGCAACTGGCATTCAATTTAATCAAAAAAAAATCATATTCAAAACACAAAGACAGAATTAAAAATGTCTAATTGAGTCATTTTGCTCAAAGCAGATTACTGGCAAACACACGCCTTCTTGGACAATTCTTGCGCATAGATACCCCAAGTCCATAAAGCACACGGTCCACTGCAGTTATCGGCGCGGCCCGATCCCATCTTTAATCAAAAGCTTATATCCAGGCTCTCCATCAATGTGTCTGCTTTACAAACCAAGTCTTGTGGCCTTGATCACCTGATCCCCCCCCCCCCCCCCCTCCTCTCTCTCTCTCCCCCTCTCCTCTCGTTCAACACTTCATAAAGACCATTCATCCCACCGGGCTTTCATCGGTTTATATCAGGGCCCTCGTTAGTCCCCCGCTCTATACTGACCCGCTACCACTCCGCCGGACTGGGACACACTTCAAAGACATACACGCACATGGGGAGTTGGGAGTGGGTGGGCAGCTGTGTTGTGCTTGGACTATAGCACAAAGTCTTTTTTTTTCTTTTTTTTTCTTCTTTTTTTTAAGGACAAGAGCCCACACACTGGCGCTGCTACTTTTCAACTTCTATCAGTAGTTAAGCTCCCTACGAGTAACTATATGCCTGGACTAATCTCTAGATAGAAACTGAAAACCAGAGAGGGAAGTGGTCACATGAGATGTGAAGCTGAAGTTGTAATACGCATATTCATTAGGTTCATTTGCACAAAAAAAAGCCGCACTAAGAATAACCACCATGACATAATACTTGTCACGTTCTCACAAAGTGTCTTCCATAAAAGCAACTGCACATTTTAGTTTATTGGCATTATAATCATAAAGACATCTGTCATACGTCGCAGTCCACCAGCTCCAGTCGTATCTAGTGCTCGAATCATATATCACTGAGGAAATCCAATGTGAAGTGGCCTAGCGTGCGAAGCTAACAGCTCGCTGATATGAGCTGCTTGACACGGCAGGACCAGCGCAGCAGACGGAGGGCTTTGACAGACAGGCAGGGGCTAAAAGTGACAGTCGGTGGAGGAAATAGACTGGTGCACGCATCAAATAACGCACACATACAGGGCCGATGACAGCCAAGGGAGTCTGACATCACTGCCACATGCCACTGGAGGATATATGTTTATTTTATTAACCTGCCAGTGACGCATGGGGACGGTGGACTGAGGGTATGGGGGGAGAAAGTGGATGGGAGGGAGTGCAAGGGACCAAAATGCTTTATCTGATATATGTGGGATAAAGTGATCTATGATTTGATTTTAAAGCTTTTCAAAACCCCAGGCGCTGTTTTTCCCAGTGGGAGCGTTCCAGACTTGACATTTTACTTTGTGTCTGAGTGTGACCTATTGTGGCAAATCACACGTTGTTACAACTGAAAAATCAAGCGCACGGGGAAGCTTGGACTTGTTTTTGTTCATATGAACTTACGATGAAAATAACATTGTAATGAGTCTTGAATCTCAGCAACCACTAACTGACTGTGACTTTTCCACAGATAAGAAATTCTTAAACCACTTGTTCATGGACGAAAATGCATTAGTAAAAGACACGGTCTGTAGCAATATTATAACGGACAAAAGCATGGTTGAAAAAGTGCTGCAGATGTGTAAGCAGAGGTCAATGAGAGTACAAAAGAAAGTACACTAGTCAAATCAGTAGCCATACGTTTTGTTTTTGCTTCGCTACAAGACCTATGATTGTTTTTTTTTCTCCAAAAATAGGTCAACTATACTGGGAAATATTTCTAAACCAACTAAATCTTGTTGGTCATCTTTTTAGAAGTTACATTTTGTACCCTCATGAGTAACCAGGCCATTTGCCCACTTGCAAACTGTGCACTTGCATGCCTCTTGCTCAGCTTCTAATCGATTCATGTGGTTTAATAAAAAAATCACAGCCGTTCGCCGAGTCAGAGGCATGCACCTGTCGCATGGCATCAGCCGGCAAACAGCGAAAACAATGGCGGGCTGTAAGAGGGGCTCGTGCTGGAGCTGCGGGACCACACAATCCCGCACAGCAGTGGTGCACAGAGGGCATCTGAACAGTGGTCATTTGGTTAGGTTAGTCAGCTTGATGCCGTGTTGGCTAAAGAGGGACGTGTGCTCACCAACAATTGCTCTTTACTCTCAGTGTGTTGAAGTGTTGAATTGTGTAGATGATCTTTTGTCAGTATGGTTGTATACTGTTTTTGTATTTGATCTGCCAGGGATGTATTGTCCCTTTAAATAAATTACATTAAAAAAAAGGGTCCCAACTGCCTTTGAGTATGGATGATACCATTGGTAGCACATAAGTCGGCTAAATTTGTAAAGTATTTTGTCAATACTAAAAAAAAAAAAAAGGCTCACGACTAAAAACTGTTGTTTGACAAGAGTCTTGACCAAAACGGTGTTATCAAAGTTAATGCTGCACATTAAGCCGCAGTGCACGAGGAGCTGGCATGCTGGGCTGGATGCGCTGTGTGTGGCTCAGCTGTTGCTCTTGGCGGAGGTTCACCACAGCACAGTGACACCCTGTCCACATGTCCCCATTTCTCCTACAGCCATAAAACACATATGGCTGTAGGATATAAGGGGCCTTTCACAGTGGAAGCACACGCTAAAGCAAAAGCACCAAAATACTGTATGTGACATTCAAGGCGCCAACTATTTCTCAGTGTTTCATTGTGCAGTATTTATCCTCTTTTTTATTTTATTTTAAAAGAGCAATGATCTTAATGAAAGTTTTATACTGCACCAACATGCAGTACCAACAACCATGGGGTTACATTTCTGCTTTAGGTACAAAAAAAAAAAAAGAAGAAATGCCTCTTGCACGATGACACCAATAATGTATTCACCAACACGGCTCTTGCTTTCCGTCAGCCAGCGAATAGGAACATCGCGCAATTACGGCATCTTGTTAAATGAATACAGAAACCCACGAGACGTTTTGGAGGTGACTCGGAGATTTTTCTTTAACAAGATGCTGAGTCCCTCACCTCTTGCTGCCTGGTTGAGTTGAGACCATTAAAACTGCCTTTCCATCCATGTCCAGCACTTTTTCCCCACAAATAAGGTGCCATCAGTCTAAGTAGCTTTGATTGCGCCCAATGTACCATTTAAACCGAAGCGTGACTTTTTTTTTATTTATTTTTAACAGGACTTGTGATTTACAGGGCCTCTATAAAACGTGCCATTTAATTTAAGCCGGTGTTGTGTTAGCAAACGCTCACAATCGCTTTCCTATATTAGCACAGCGAGAAGCCTTTGACGGTTTTATTCCTTTGGATTGAAAAAAAAGAAAAGAAAAAAAAGAGCGGGGTGGGGGTAGAAGGAGAGCGGGGCGAAAGGAAACACAACAGCATAATTGCACGCCACTTACAATGAATGTGAATTTGGCTTTTGTCCTGGTTTGAATCAAGAGTTGAAAATGTGGCAAACATGTCAGGATTACAGGGTAAAAAAACATTTTTTGGCATCCAGCAAATGCATTTTCCTTTTATTTATGAAACTGTCAGCACAGTTTAGGGTAACATTAGACAGTAGAGGAGGCCGACTGCCAATAAGGACACCGAGAGCTAGAGAGACGGCTTAATGTGCAAATGATGTTTGACAACCTCCAATCATCAAAATCTAGTGTAAATAATCTTTTGGAAATCACATGTTTAGTGGTCGTCGAATAAGTTGTCGCAGTATTAGTTCTGACAGTGTTTCTCAACGTTTTCACACCAAGTACAGCATGAGACCTAGGGTTGTTCCGATGGACGAGCATCAGCGCGATGGAGAGCCACCATCGTGATGCCACGCCCCCTCCCGTCAGAAACGCGCACTGATCTTCTGTAGGACTACTAAACCTGACCACTTTGCAGGGATTGCACAGTAAATTAAATCGCGTATATAACTAATATGCATGCTAATTTAAGTAGCTCTGCCAGTAGCCTGCCAGAGACATGACGCGTTAGTCGTAATTAAAATAAAGACGCGGCGCTGCTTTTTTCTGACGCGCGGGGCTCTCGCTCTAAAAGCAGCTTCAGTTTGACACCGCATGGTCTCGCTTTGCTTTTTGTACGGAAACTAAACAGTTTGAAAATGCCGCGATGGATATCACATCGGAGCTGAGCGCGCATGGGTCTGGATATTCTCACGAAGGACTTGGAGAGGAGAGAAAGTGCAGCAGCTTCAAAAACGTAAGCTACGATGCAAACTGCTAAAGGAGGTTTCATTCACCCACTGTTTCTTAAACATTATGTTAAAATTGAGCAAATGAAAATAAGCACGGATTTACATTCATATTAGTGTAATAAGAGCCTTGATTTTGAGGACTAAGTCGTCCTCCTCTGAGACTTTACACACATGTTCCATGATCTGTTCGGTTCAGATCAATGGCCGCTGACTGCGACACTGGAGGCCGCCATTGCTCCACCTTTGCTGCAGTACCATATGCATATGGTCGCTATTCCCCCATTGGAATGCATTGGACTTTAGACACGTTAAAAACAACTTTAATGCCCGGTGCCTAATGGTTTAGAAGTGGCTAGAGCTAGATATTCCTCCTGTGATTACGTTGGGTTAAAATTTTAGAAATCTTGCCTCGGGCGGCACGGTAGCGCAGCGGTTAGTGCTCTCGCTTCACAGCTAGAAGGTCCCTGGTTCGATTCCCACCTGGACGGGGCCTTTCTGTGTGGAGTTTGCATGTTCTCCCCGTGTCTGCGTAGATTTCCTCCGGGTACTCCGGTTTCCCCTACCACGAAAAAACATGTACAATAGGCCAGGATGAATGGTGTGTGTGAATGTATGGTGTTGGTCAGAGGGACCGTTGGCGAAGACGTGTGTAGTCGCGACGCGCTTCTGTCAGTCTCCCCCAGGGGAAACTGAAGCTACTAACGTAGTTTACCATCACCGAGTGTGGAGTGAATGTATAATTGTCTCATGTAAAGCGCTTTGTGGCCATGTCTGTGAAAGGCGCTATATAAATAAAGATCTTCTTCTTGCCTAATTAATGAGGGCCTGACTTTGATTGACAGGCCGTTTACGTCGCTGCCTGGCCATGGGCGTGATTACAACAGAAAAACACGCCCATTACACGCCCCGTGAGGGCCAAGCAGGGCCGGGTCTACAGTCAAGATCCCGCCCTTATGCCCTTTTTAGGAACATGCTTCGTCAGAGCTGGAGAGGAGGAGCCTGTAAATCCGCCATGATATCCCCCCGAACGTGGTCATTTTGGTAAACGGGGAGGAGTGAGGAGGAGCTGTCTATTCTTTTTTACAGTCTATGGTTCAGATCAGGTTTAGTTTAGATACATTTACCCTGCAATGTCACATTTTTTCCTAACATAAATAATATGCAGCCTATATATAGGCTATGTAAATGTCTTTAATAAATGCTTATAATGAGAGATAGACGATCTCTCATCATCATCATCATCAATCACGATGATTCACTGTAAACATGGTCAACTGCCATCGCCCAACGCCAATAAGAACCTACTTAACCAGGTTAAAAACAGGACTGAATCACGACTAAATTACGTCTAAACTGTAGCCGCCTCTAAATCAAACAAAAGCTACAATTGAATGGTGGGAAGGAGCCCGAGTGATATAGCAAAAGCAGCAGGAGGAGTAAAATATTTGAAGAGAACTAAAACCGGGTCTAGGAATTAAGTTAAAAAGAAGAAAAGTCTAAGATCATTCAAAGTAAAACGGAACAAAATAAGAGAATTTAACTATCAAATATGTGAATAAAAAGCCTGCTGGGCTCTGAACAGCCACAGATTGTGACCCAGTGTCATAGTTTTATAAGCCATAAAAGAAGTGGCAATTGAGCGTTACACTGACAACTCAGAAGCCATTACAACCTCTGTTTGCACGTGGCCCAATTAGCAGCGTGTTAAACCCACAGCATCAGTGTTCTCCAGCCCCGGCGCCGGAGCCAGAGACACTTTTGCCAAATAACAAATGCTTGTTCAATTACTCTCACCTGCCAAAAAGTGCTCGTAAATATTGCTGTAGGCAGACCGGGCTGGCCGGGGAGCTGCCTCGGGCTCTCGGGCCAAAATATGCGCTTGGCCTTCGGAGCCGGCCTGCTCCACATTACACTTTTCAATGCAGAAACATGACCTTCACACTGGAGATATACCTTATACGTTATCGCTTCTGGCAGCAAAAACTAAACATGCTGTCCATAAACTCATGTACAATTCAAGACCCAGGCAATTTGATTTCCCCAAGACTGTACGTTGTATCAAAAACAAAATTACTTTTACAATTTCCAGCATGTTCCAACATGCGTGGCGTTTGTGGTGACTACAGGCCTATATACAGTTCATTATTTTCATTTCCACCTCCGTGTCAACATTTGGCACTTTGTCCCAACAATTATGCCTCTAGGGAGGATCTTGACACTGCCAAACTGTGCCCAAACTGCATAACGAAGCATCAAATATCCCAAGACAAAACTCACTTCCGTGCACTAAAGTTTCCTCCCACATAAAGATCGCATCAGCAGGACTTCTATTGCAATTCTATTGAAGCTTTCTCAAGAAACCGTAGCTCACCCGCACAGTCCTTAAAATACAATTGTGTCCATGGGGGTCTGTCGTCACGTAATAAGATTTGGAAATAAAGGCAAGGATGAATGAGCCGGGTACTTCGGTTTCAATAGAACTGATTGAACATTTTTTGCCTTGAGGTCTTTGACAAATGAAGTGTTTCAACGGCACTGGTGGCATTTCCTGTGTGGTCGAAAAAGAAATATTCAGCACATTTACAAATTAATATTTTTTTGGTGCATGTTCTTACTAGTGGATTTTAAAAAGGTCACCGTAGGCTGACTAAGAGATATGGCCCCTTGTGAAAAAAAATAAATAGATACTGCCAAAACAAAGCAGTAGGCATGGTACGCAAATATATTTAGCACGATAAGAAGGTTGATGCTTGTGCAGGTGAAGTGTCCAGTGCACTTCATTAGGCGGCCTGCGATTCCTCAGGCCCTGCGACGTTTACCCAATTTAAAAAAGGAAATGACATTGTGTCGGCAATACTAAGCAGATGTGAGTGAGTGGATGAGAAAACAGAGAAGAAGAGAGTTGAGGACTGCTTTTTTTTTCAAAATTGCCACTCTCCCGAAGCAACCGCAAAAGACGCTCGTCCAAAAGGTTAACTAATTCAGACATTTGAGAAAACAGTTAAAAGCAGTCAGACGAAAAAACTAAATAAAAGAAACCATCTGTGAAAAGACTTGCAAAAGCGTCAGGTCTAAGGGATAATGTTGGCATATGAAGCGTCATTAATCGGGGCGTTACACATTATAAAATGGAAAATAAATTGGTACAAGTGGGACACAACAGCAAAAAAATAAATAAACCCCGCGAAAAAGTGAAGCATCGAGAAAAAGCGGACAAAGAAAACCGCGTGCGGGAAGCTCCGGCGTAATCACATTAACACTGACTGCAGGAAGGAGGGAGGAAGCGCTTAAAGACTAACCCATATTGGAAATCAAGTCTCGCTATGGAGCTAAAGGTCAGTGTGGTCAGCGGTGTGTGCGCGTGTATATTTAACAGGTGAAGGCCACTGGAGAGGGAAGGGTCTGTACACAACAGAGAAGTCGATAGTGCATTACTGAGAAGAAGAAGAAAAAAAAAAAAAAAAAAAGAGCGCTACTGCTGCGTGTGCACATGCTCTGAAAGAGGAGGTATTATTATGCTTCTAGCAGCTATTGGGTAATGATTTCACACACATTTCGATCACCATCGTACACTTCTTGATATAATGTGTTGTTGGTTGGCTGGAAGCTTAAAGAATTGACAATGACCTGAGCTACTTCCTTGTTTGCTGTAGTGGCGAGGACAGACAACAATACACACAGACAGAGAGAATGAGTGAGTGTTCAGCGTGTGCATCCATATCCAAGAAGTATTTGCTTACATCTTGGACACAACCACACAATGGAAATGTATATCCAAAAAGAAAATCAGCAGCCATTTTGCTTTTTTTAAATTCTTTCATTTCTCATCCACAGAGACAAAGTGCATTTGTCAACCTGTCTTGGATGCAGCGAGGAGGCCATTTATTCTAATGTATACACATCAACTAATACAATGTTTAGATCAATATTTTTCATTATCAAATATATGTTTTGTGTGTTGCCCCAGTAAAAATCAATGGGGTTAACAACATACAACAGGCCCATACATCCACAGAGGGGTCCAGCGTCTGCAGTGATTTACAGTCACACCATGTTGGCACAGAGGGGTTGCCGCTGCAGACATTACATCATGAGGCGTGGCCTGCAAATGAGCTGGGAACGCTTCTCTCCATCAATCCGATCCTCATCCAAATTACTATGTCCCCTTTTTATTCCTGGGAGATGTTCAGAGGAGTTCATAAAAAGCCCACTCTGAATGAGATAACTTGATTAGGTTATTAAAAGACAGTGAAAGACGAGGCAGAGACAGAGGTGATGGGAGAGTCGGCTGGTGAGAAAGCAGCAGAGACAGATCTGTGTGGGAGGGTGACTGGCGGTCCTGCTGAGGGCGAGCAGGAGGTGCACACAAGCACACTTGTGAACGCACATGTGCACGTGGCGAAGACCTGCATGAGTCAGACTGACAGTGAGCAGTGAGAGGAGAGAGGACAGCAGTGAAGTTGGGGGGAGGGAGAAGTGGTCTTGATGTGCAGCCAAGAAAAGTGGCTACAACATACAAACAAGTACACAACTGTCACATAGGCTAAAATATTAAGCTATAGTAAAATACAGTAGTCTTATATTTCAGACATCCTCATCGGCTTCATCCCGGCCTGGGCCGTGTCAGAGGCATTCCGAGTAGAGATTCCCACACTTTCCTATACCGACACGCTTCCACCAGCTCTTCTGGGGGGGTCCCCGAGACATTCCCACGTCAATTGAGAGACATAAGGTGTTTTCGCACCAAACAGTTCAAGGGCACAGTCCCTGAACCCCCCCCAATCCCCAATCCCCTCTGCTCATGTTCGCACTGCACAACAGCCGCAGGGCAGGGGCTCAATGATGTCTGTGCGAGGCTCTGTACGTGCAAACCTGCTGCACGGTTAGCAAAACAAACTTTGTAGTATGTGTCCGAAGGCTCCACATTGCACTTTTCATAGCTGGAAATTCATAATTAGGCAAGAAATACAGTGTGCAATGAGCAGGCTTTGGGAGTTTACAGAACTAGTTACTGTATATCTCTTTTCAGGATAGAAACAAAGTAATAATGGAGATTAGTCTACTGGCTTGAAATTAGTGAATGTGTAGCCAATTACCAAATGCAGTGATTCATATGTAATTGCGTTATATATATATATGTCTCTTTTTCAGTAATCACGGTACCCACGTCACCAAAGACTTCCTGATTAGAAAGTACTACCCCCAGAGAAAGATCTGAAACAGTTCCTCCAGCGGCCCAGGGCACCAGTTCTCCCCTTTCGGGAAGCAATCAAAATGGGGCCAAGAACTGCTAGAGGGTCCAGGCGGTGTCCTAGATCTTCCCTCCAAACCTCCTGAGAGAGGTGTCCAGGAGGGATTCAAAACAGACACTCGAGCGACCGCAGCTGGCTCCCTTCAATGTGCAGGAGGAGCGGCTCTACTCCAGGCTCTACATAGCCTACATAACTCCTCACCTCATCTCTAAGGGAGTGCTCATTCTACCATGTGCACAAACTCATTTTGACCGCTTGAATCCAGGGTGGGCCTTGTAAGTGTGGTACAGTCTGAATACATGTAAATCAAATCAAACTTTATTTATAAAGCGCTTTTCATACAAAATCTAACACAAAGTATACGTATACAGACACATATACATACAGACAGTCCAGCAGTTAAAAGTCTTAAATAAAAATGGACAAAGTTGGGTACATAAGGCTAAGTACAGATGGACCGAAAGAGGAAACACCATCTAAGAAGCCGTCTGCACCGGGAGCAGCCCATCGGCCACAGCCACAGAGCGCCCGGAGGAGGTGTAGGAGAGACATCCAACCTCCATCCAGGCACCCACAGGAGAGCGCCCACAGCCAATCAGCACTCCCGCGGCAGAGGGCTCCCTGAGAGGAACCACTGGGAGAACATACAAAATAAAAGATAAATTAAAAACTGCTAAAAACCCGGCTAAAAAATTTGAAATAGCACAACATAAAAAAAAAAGAGTGAAACTAAATAAATAAATAATTGTATAGAACTAAAACAGATAAATAAAGTTAATAATAAATATTATCTCTGCGGCCCTGAGCTTCTCTGGCAGGCCGTTCCAGAGACGAGGGCCGTAATACTGGAAAGACGCCTTGCCGTGAGTCTTTCTGTTGACTTTTGGAATAACTAAGAGAAGCCTACCGGAGGAGCGCAGGGACTGCGAAGGTTCATACGGTGAAAGCAGTTCTGAGGCATTATATTACATTAGCATTATATGTTATCCATAATGAGAATGGTGTACGGTAAAACATTGCCACCTAGGCTAGTGATTAAAGACTATCACAGTAGCAGCCACGGTAATGAAATGCAATGAGCTTGTATTGTATCAAAAAACTCCTGTGACACCTCTGCCGCCTTTCAATTATTTACCGTTATCTAGGCGCAGCTTCCATTTCTGGACGACACCCAATCTCCTCAATGACAGGGAGTAATCCAAATATTTTGCATTCCAAAGCCAACAAACCGCTTTGAAAGAATCCTCCGGAGCCCCCCCCCTCTCCCATTAGTTATAAATCCACATAAGTGCAGCCACAATGCTGTATCCTGATGGAAATGGTAAAGCAGCGCTGGCCTCCGAGTGTCCCCTATTTTTTTAAAAGGCTTCAAGACTCTCTGGCTCCAACTGGGATCATTTATCTTCATTCACATCGACTCCCCTGTGTAGAATCAATGTCAGAATGTTTCACTTAAGCAGCGTGCTAAAAGTGTCCTGAAAGCTGTTCTCAGAAAACATGCAACTTCCTACAGCCATATTGATATCCCTTTTTTAAAAGTAGGGGTCATGTCTAACGAATGGGCATGAGGATGATCAACAGTGGGTGTCAACAGCGGGTTTTTTTTGTTTTTTTTGAAGGACGGATGTAAACTGTGAACCCAAAGCTAGGTGTGCCCTGAAGAGTACAGGGAATAAAGCAAACGCTGACCGCCGTAAAAAGCCATCATTGGTTGTCTCCACCATAATAAACCAGCTCGATTTATTGAAGAGAAGGGTGACCACTTTATTGGCTAGCTGAAATAAGTCATTTTTAACAGGGCCCTAATACAAAGCAGAAGACCTGTGTGCGCCGCGTCTCTGGTGAGAAAGACGAGGATGTGCTTTGATACGTCGAGGAGAAACCCCAGCCGTCAAAGGAGCGAGGTTACCCTGAGGTCATTGGAGGAGAACGAGCCTTATGAACTCGCGTCTGCGCCATCACAGAGGCACATCAGCCCTAAGTGCACATGGCCTTTGACTCCCATACTGGCGCCATGCACAATGAAGAGAGTCATTTCAAAGTGCAAGTTGACCACTACTACTAGAGAATTTAATGACCGGAGAATAGAATGAAAACTTCGACTAGATCGTTAACCGTATCAGCACTTTTCTTCTGGCCCTGGACTTTGCCAAACTTTACGAGCTCACGTTCAATCGGGCCGACTAAAGCGTTTTCCTCCAGCCCAGTGCAGAGCGAGACTGACAGCCATGTATTTCCTTCCCTTTGACTGACACATTTTTTCCTGTGAGTCAGACCAGCAACAAGAGACATGAGCTCTCTGAACCACAAATGAGTGTTTGATATTCACCACAGACCAAACTGTAACAATCTGTTTAATGCCACCAATCGCTGCCAGTGTCGTCTCAGATCTGCGCAGGAAAGTGGGATTGGCTCACCATAGGGTCCACATCAGTCTGCCATCTATAATGTAAACCAAATGTGCGTGATTGTGATTGTTTAGCTTTGTCATGGCAATCCCGGTGACATCATCAGTGTGTGCCTGTGAAACACCTCCAGGGGTTTCCTCGTTTCCGTCTCAAGAAAATGACTCAAACCACAACAAAGCGTGAAGTGTTGATCCGAACGAGCAGTAAACGGGCCCCGAGCTCCGGAGCAGGAAATCACTGAGCTGAGTCAAATCAGAGTCAGTGACGAGATGGAGTGACCGGCTCCAGTTAAAACAATCAAAAGAAAACCCAGCGGTGACGCAAGACCAGAGGAGGAGAGGAGGAATCCAGGTCTGAGTCAGAATCCCCAGAACGACTTTTGATGTCACTTTCACTGCTCAATAAAAACGGCGCTAGCGAGGGGAAACACCATTCTACAGTGCCAAAACAAAAACTGCTGAAATAGTAGCTCTATAAAAAGAATGAAGCAGCGAAAAACAAAAATAAATGCAGGCAATAAATAGTCTTCAGAGGGCCAGCTCTCTCCAAAAAAAAAAGGTACAGAGCTGTGCAAGTGTCTTTTAAAGTTTTTAAGAACACTGCGCAAAGAGAGTTGTAATTGTACAAACATAATGGCCATGAAGTCAATCCAAAGCAGAAGCACATCCTTCACTCTTCCCTAAACAGTTTGCACCGAACTTCAGTTGATCCAATCAGACATTCTGTGATTTAACCACTCACTGTGATCTGACTGATACAGCCAACACTGAGCTGGACAGCTGCCACAGACTAAGCGCGGATGAGCACAATTCATCACAGTAAAGCACACTCGGGACATCACAAGACGGCTTAAAAAGCTCTACTCAAACACCGTTTGCATCAGCCCCGAGCCAGGACTGTCTTTTATTGCCTTCAAAAAGTAGAGTAAAATAAAGACAAATGCATTATCTCACCAGAGCACAATAAGTCAATTATTTCCTTACGCATTTTTCACAAATTCTACTCTTTCACACAATGGATCACTACGCCATCAGTCATTCAGGTCTGTGATCAGAAAAGGCATGCGGTACTGAGTGGGTGGAACATTTTAATCATAAACAAAGCTTTTGTGGATCTGACATGGCATTAGGCGTGAGTCTTTACACAAAGTAGGTGATGTTCAAAAATATTCAAGTGAGTGACTTGTGAAACCTGGCTCTGAACAAACGGTCACAAAAGAGCCTGTCTTTTTCACCCAAAGACATCAATCAGACATTATAATC
Organism: Proterorhinus semilunaris; assembly: GCA_021464625.1. Lineage (NCBI taxonomy): Eukaryota > Metazoa > Chordata > Actinopteri > Gobiiformes > Gobiidae > Proterorhinus > Proterorhinus semilunaris. The sequence goes on along the minus strand of CM038360.1, from coordinate 13,448,870 downwards.
CTGAACAGGTGAATTATACCTTTTCATCTCAGCTGCTAGATGGTGGGGTATATTTGGCATGAAGTGAACATTTTATTAAGTTGATCTGCTAGAAGCTGGAGAGTGGAAAATATGTTCTGATTGTGATAACCAGCGGACTGTGTTTAGCTTAAACAAAGTCTGATCCTCTTACTGCTGTCACACCCGCTACCCCTGCCTTCTGGACACAGACAAGACAGGACCAACCACAAGCTAATATCACTTTCATTGGGGTCTAGAGAACGTGCTGGTGGTTACCTTTAACAGCAAAGTGGATTAAATCAAAAAGCATATCAAAATATTACAAATGGTCTGCAAACGTCAATATAGAGAAAACTGAAAAGTAAGTCTTTTTTTAGGGAAAAAAATGCTATAAACTGCCCATTGACCATCACTCAACACCGCGGCCTTCTTTCCCACTCGAACTTCAGAGCGGATGAGAGGCTGGAATCCTGTCAGGAGTGATCTGGGAATGTTGAGTACAGTTTGGACCCAGTTGGGAGAGGGACCGTCACACTGAAGCCATTGTTAACGGGCCAGACACCCCCACATGTGCAGTTAGTCTGGCACATGGACAGTCCGTGACAGAAAGCCGTGTCCTGAATTCACTCAACACACCGTGACACACGCCAGCAACAGAGAAATATAGAATTCATAGGTGCACATCAGAACAGTATTTAAACTCATGATTAAAAGTTTAGCACCAAGAGTGAGTCTCAAGCTAGTATAACGTTAGTGCAAGACCAATGCAGGGTTAAGTAAGTAAGTAAGTAAGTGCTTTATTGTCACTGTACAACAAAATAGTTTTCAGGTGTTAGTCCTGAGCTGCTGCAGCTGAGCCGCGCTACCACTGTGTCAACCTGACCCGCATGACCTGGCTGCCCTCTGTCGCCTCTGATACTCTTAAATGGTGCCACGCCTCCTGGGTTTGTCCCCGTTTCAGAGCATGGTGTCCTGCACTGGTCAGCTCCACCTCCTCCTTCCTCTTCCTCCCTCGGCTTCACAACAGTCTTTCACCATCTCTCGTTTGTCCTTTTTGTTTCCTGTAGCTCCTCTTGTGACGCCTCGACTGTGCTGCAGCTGTGGGGGGGTCTTGGCGCCTCTTCAGTGTCTCAGAAGAAAAAATGTGTAGGTCTGAAATGGGTTTAGCTGGTGAGCTAGCATTTTGTTTACCTTTAAAAAGCTGCTTTCTTCAGGACCATTTTAGACTCTCAAACTAAACAAATCCACCAAACCTCCACAAAAACTCGGCAAAGACGTACAAAAGTATCCAGAAAAACAATGTGGAACACATAAACCACAAATGCAGTTCGCAGAAAAAGGCGAAAAACACAAGGAGAGAGGGACGTCGCCTCCTGTTTTCACATCGCCATGACAACAGACAACAGGTTATGTAACATTGCAGATAATTTGGCATGTTATAAATAGGGATGCACCGATAAGCTACTGGTATCAGATACTGGAAAAAATTTGACATCTGGTATCGGTTACAAATATCCGATACTGAACCGAAACACCTTTTACCACCTACATCTAAGTGAATGTGGGCATACTGTACATCTTGTAAAGCTAAGAACCTGGAGAATTCAACCGCTGAGTTAGTTTTTAACCTCCGCAAGTGTAATTTTTGGTGCTAAAGCTATCGGGAGCATGCCAATGCTAACGAAAACTAGGACAGAAACTGATAGAAATACCTAAAGTAGCCTAATAAAATAAAATAACCACAGCTGAAGCCAAGTGTTTGTATTTTAGTTATAAATAACTGATCTCACATATTTGTATTGATCAGATCACTTAATGCGAGTTGTTTATATTAATGTAACCTAAATCTTGTCATATACCCAAGGATATTTAGTGTAGAAAAGTTATCCATGATAATTGATCCGTAATATTGCGACAATAAAATATGACTTTATTGACCTTACATTGGAGAAGAGTCAATTAAATGTTTTACTCAGAAAGATTACTTTCTTAAAAGTATCTTGGTATCGGTAAATATCGGGTATCGGCAGATACTCAAACCCCAGTATCGGTAGCAAAAAAGCTGGAGCGGTGCATCTCTAGTTATAAATGAATGAATATGGACATACTCACATTGGAGTATGTCAGCTTTATTGCAACAAACTAGCACATTTTTCAGGAAACTACACAAGACGTATAAATGCATGTTTTGGTGCGTCAACTGTGGCCTAATTGAAAAGGTTGGGCATGTATGGCATTTCTTGGAAAAATGACGACAGTCAGACTTCCCCATCTCTCACTTTTTGATGTACACAGCAGACGGAGACTTTCTTGCGCAGTAGTGTCATAGTGAAACTTGTTTGAAATATTGTCGCTTTTCCTGTCAGTGTGGAGCTGTGGAGGAGGCGCCGGTTGATGGAAAGTTATCTTAAATTCATACAGAGCATAAACAAACTAACAAAAGATCAAGTGCCTTATCTTTCGCACGTTTAGAAAGGGATCCAAGTACTTTGTGTGCCCGAACCCCAGGGGAGCCAGTCAGTGGCAGCCCCTGCACAATCCCTGGGGAAGCCCTGTTCATGTTTGCGTGCCAGTCATCTCTCCTGCTGCTCCAAATAATTAACTTGGGGCCTGTTTATCCTCTGGGTTTATTCAGAGCTGCCGGACCGTTAACTCTCCTTTTTTAAATCCTTCAGGTTTTGCCCAAAAAACTCTTAAAAGACTACACTTGATGGGAAGCACACTTTCTCCTTTTCATTATGTGAAAGTTAGCGGTTTAGGGCGACTTACTCATCTCAGGAAAGGCAAAAATGACAAGACTTCTTTGTAAGTGGAGATAATGCAGGTACTTCTCTTAACAATGGGGATTTTTTGACAGCGTGCGCTGAAAAATAACTTTTACAGAAATAGGACATAGCCGATACATTTGGGGTATTTTTTGTTTTCATTTTTTACAAAAGTCATGTTTTCACTGAAGTGATGCAACACACATATCTAAACTGATTATCAAAAGAGACTAAACGCCATAAACAAAACTTTATCCTATAATCTACATAAAGCATAGCCACCACATCCAGTACTATGGAAGTTCCTAAAATGTTGCTTTTGAACCAGATCCGGAGTCCTGACCTAAAGAAAAGAAAAGATCTACAGCAAATGGCCTGCGTTTCCGAATCGATGATGTATTGACGCTGTTGGTAGTGAGAAGCAGTTTTTATTGTATCGGGCAGGTCATTGATCTGAGCATGTGCTGATCCCTCCACTCATCTATATTCATTTGGCGCTTTAAAGTAGAAAAAAAAAAACGCATGTTCATTTTATGTTTACTCTGTTCCTCAGTGGTAAAGTGTCAAGGCCTGGACTCAACCCGGGTTTTCCATTTTACGGGTGAATGCGCTTAACATTTCATCAGAACTACTTCTCCTACAATGTTGTATCTGCATAATGAGTGTGTAAAATGATTAATTTCAGTACAAATTGCTGGAATTTTCTGAAATATCTGAATGAACAGATCAATTCCAAGACACAACCTCCCCGACATAGATGCATGAATCATAATATCAACATTTTACCGGTGAAAACCTTAGCCCAGGCTTTCATACAAACTCTTTTAAAAGATACTGCGAGGCTTTTTGTCGACAGATCCTGAATCCTGCAGCCAAGGACAGGAGCCATTACGGAACAATCTGCAGCTCTGGTTTCACTTCCCATTAGCCATTCAGAGCCATGACAATACCCACGGGGAGCCAGCGCACCCCTGGCTCCGTACCCTTCCACGGCCTTCGCTCTCCTCTGTGCCCTCTCTGTCTCGAGCCCCGGCAGACAATTTTGCCAAGTATCGGATGCACACCAAAAACGTATCTTCTCATTTGACTCATAGTAGGATCGGGGAGTTCAAGATTGTAAGCAAAACATGTTTGTCTCGCGTTATTGTCAAGCATTTCGATAAACAAAAACAAGCAGCGTATTCCTGCCACAATTCGTAATCTCTGAACAGTTTCATCTAGATTTACGGTAGAAAGTATTCCTAGTCTATTCTGCCATAGTCGCTCTCTCATCCTAAACCGCTATCCCACTTCCCCCTGCTCCGATCCCAGATTACCCATCAATCCCATTTTATTCAACAGGCTCAGACATCCCACCAATCACACGGCGGGAAGGGAAGGAATATGATAGTGGATTGGCTTCTGGGGGGTAAAGGGGTGGAGCAGTTTAGCCGTCCCCCTAACAACAGCCAAATGCTGAGAAACGGGAGCATGTGGCTGGGAGAAAATCACAGTAGTCCACTTTCTGCTCTGGCAGTCATTTCTCTCAAAAAGGTTGTTTTAACGTGGAGTCATGGTGTGAGATGACGACGCTAAACCCAGTTGATAACACAACATTATTATTATATTACTTAAAAAATAGTGCCGGTTCTCAGAGTTTAATTGTAAGCAACATTTTTAAACCCTTTCATCCCATGTCTACCCCGTTGCTCTCTGATCCCCTTGCTTTTGCGGCTTTCTGTCAGTATGTGATCGTATTTCTCGCAGTGACATTCAGCAGAGCACTCTCTCCCTCTTTCACACACAAACACTCGCCTGACGCAGAGAGATGAGCGAGGTCAGTCTGGTTTCTCGTGGAAGAAATCCATTGCTCACGAGTGTCCTCCCCACTAAGGCTGCAGCTAACGATTATTTTTCTATCGATTAATCTATAGATTATTTTTTCGATTAATCGATAGATTATTTTTTCGATTAATCCATAGATTATTTTTCCTTTTACCGATTATTTTTTCATTTAAAATGAAGGGGAAAAAATTGACGTAGGCCAGTATTTTCAAATGGCATGGCTTTTATTTAACCAAATAAAATTATGGCTCAATGTGCAACTCAGTAGCCTATAAAATGTGCAATTTCTGGAACACTCACTGTAAACATTTGAATAAAAGTGAAAGTATTGCTTATTTGCTTTAAAATGCGCAAAATAAAAAATAAATAACCAGCACACAACAATGATTGTATGATTAAAGTTAATTGTTCGTTTGTACATAACTGTTAATGTTGTACAAAGGTAGTTTAGTTAGTTACACAACTAACGTTATGTAGCGTTAGACACGCGCGTTTTTGACTCCTCTCGGAGCGGAACAGTGCTTTAGTTTATGAATTTACAACGCAGATGCAAATAATACATTAATGTTTTTGTGTAATGAAAATTACTCACGCGGCCGATTGACTGGTTGATGGCATGAACGCTGTCGGGTGTTTTCGTTTTAAATGTTCGTTCATAGCCGTTGTGCTGCTGTGGTAGGCCATTTCCGCTCGACAGTGTGCATAAACAACATTATTTGGCCGTTTCTGGAAATACTCCCACACTTTTGATTACTTTTGGCGTGCCTTTTTCCCCTCGCTCGCATCGCGCGCCGCCATGATGTAAACAAGCGACGCGTCGACGCACAAAAACTGCGTCGACGTATTTACGTAATCGATGACGTCGACTACGTCGACGCGTCGTTTCAGCCTTACTCCCCACTAAACTTCTTCACGCTGCTCTCATCAAGAGAACTTTAAAACGATTTGGAACAGAACAGGAGGGTGCCGTTAACCTTAAAAATCCCGACCTCACAACAAAAAGAGGCCCCTTCTGTATAAGCTTGAGGCACTGACAGCCATTTTGTCTGTCGTGCGTGACAGGGCAATGATACGTGGTAGTAAAACTTATCATGCGGGGATCTTGTGACGACCTCTTTCATAGCACCAGCATCTTCATTAAAAACTAGATCCAACTCAGAATCACACTCACCATTTTCCAATGTAGCACAAGTTTGCTGAAAGTGCCTCATTCTCATTCCAGTCTATGTACATTTCCAAAGCTAGGGTAAAAGTAATCACAGTTGAATGAACATGACATGGCCAAGTAATTCATGATTTTTGCAAACTGTAGCTTTAAAGCGTAAATGCCAAAGCACTCATTTCTGTCAAGTCCCAAAGTGCAAATACAGCGAATTCTATGTCAGCGTCCTTCATTAAAAGCAGCACAAAAGCTAAGCATTTCAGGTGATTTCCAATTAGCGGTTTAGGTACAGTATTTGTATGGAGGTGTAGTATTTCTTCGCAGCTGCAGTGGTTTGAATTCAATAGGCCCTGGCCAGGGTTGTGAATTCTCTGCTGAATAGATTTAATATTTTGGGCCAAAACACCTGGCGTCCAAACAGGTGAATATCCAGGAGGGAAGAGAGGTGCTTTCCAAAGGTCTTATCACAGACCTTCGAACCATCGCTCACACAAGACACAGGAAGTCCACCCAGGGAGTAGCGTGTTCTTATTGTCCAGGGTCCCACGAGCCCCCCTGCTCTTTCAACCCTGACAAAAGCTGCATTGATAACACCTAGTGAGTGGAGCGATAGGAAAGCCAGGGGAGAATAGAGAAGGAGGGAAAGAAAGACTGGCCAGTCCGTCACTGATATGAGTCGATATTACAGACTTGCTCAGTAATGTTCTGAACAACAAGAAAATGTACAAATCGTCTTGAGAATAGAATGAGTCATGTGGTTGCAGTAAAGACATAAAAGGGGAGGCTACGGTAGTTTGTAAAAATGTTTCAATACTTTCCAATACTCAGTTCAGGAAATTACATATTAAATTAAGATACTATACTATCCGTTTTGTAAACCGAGCCATGTCTATATGGCCATAGTTTCTAAAATAGGTTCCAATCATTCAAGACCTTAAACTACAATATGTAAAGTTTCAAAGTAATGCAGAGGATGTGCTGGGGTAGCCTCGCATTCTTCACAGCAGCATACTGGAACGCAAGCTTTAGATCCTCTTCTGTTTCAGACCACAGGAATGACCTGAGAATGAAGCGGCCAACAGCGTGGCCGTGTCAACAGCAAAAGGGTCTGGAACAATAAATATCTTAACCCCGTCATGTAACAGTGCTGCGCCACTCCGTGTCCGCTGAATCAATATCTGGCTGCATACGTTGGCCCCGTCTCTGACACAAGTGAACAGAGTGATCAATGGGATTTAGTGTGCCGTGGACGCACCAACAACGAGCTTGTGTTATAACGGAAAAAGCATGAAAAACTCAGAGCCAAAAGGTCAAGGTATGTGCTACACGAAGAGGCGCTAGCTCCATGACCGCTATTGCGATAACGCGTTATGAGCTTAGCAGCGAGTGAATCCCTTTAGTCTTTCAGGGTCAACGGTACAGCCAAGGAAGAAAATACTCTATACGACCTCTGCAACCCTCTTTCTATCCCCTAATGGCAACACAGTGCTTCCAATAATCCTGCTTACAGTTGTTCTGTTAAATGTTCTGAACTGCAGGGATGTCATTGTCAAGTCAATAAGTTAAGTCTTCATCATAGCACCTGTTGTATGTAGTTTGGAGGTCAGCATGTGACGTTTTGAAGCAGATGTGTTCAAAGACTAAACAAAAAATAAATTTGTGGATATAGGCGTAGCATTTAGTCATGCATTTAGGATTTAGTCATTCAAAATCCCATTTCAACAGCAGCTCGCTTGTTACAAAACCTATGCCTGCATTCCCGTACACTCATAAATTCTGTGCAAGAAAAAAAAATAAAAAAAGGCAAAGCAGCTAGCGGACAGTAGTTACAGCGAATTTGCTCCTCATAAAAATGAGCAGTGGATAAGATTTCAGCATGCAGCTTGCCAGAACCGCGGGAGGGAGACTAAATGATGATGTTACAACAACAGCGCACGGGCTCTTCGAAAACAACAATCAAGGCTGGAGTTGGGATATTGCCGCTGAGTGAAATTAAAGGGGAGTGGGAGGGAGACAGACGGCAGGAGGGGGGTGTAGGAGACACATTTTATGGCAGTCGTGAGGAGCCGCGAATGCTAGAAACGACTAGCGAGAGTGCTCTGAAATTTTAACATCCTCTTTATGACTTGACAGAAGGCGAGACCGAGATAAGAGCCACGGACGTTACGTAGTGACAGACAAGTCGTGTGCAAGAATATGACCCAATCAATCAATTTCCGCTTGGCCCCCCTTTCAGCGGATCAAAGTTCAGACCGCAAAAGGAGAAGCTTCCCGTGCACGTGAGCCGCCGCAACGCCACCAGGGACGTGAGCAAACGGGAGTCCGGTAAAGGGTTAATGAGCAGCGGGCTGAGCTGACGCTGATTGTCAGGAAGATACGGCTACCGGTTTTGTGCAGTGGTTAAAAGAAGCCATTGCTTCTGCCTTCACTGACAGTTGACAGGAAGAGACAAGGCAGGGACTGATACCACTGTGGTCTCAGAGAAGTCTAGTTATTTATGCATTTACTTCCAGCTTACATTTTAAACAACATATTAAAAAAAGGCACAGTAACAAGAGTTTGAGAATGAAAAACTATAAAACACCCGGTCAGCAAGCTCAAGTACAAAAGATACATTTGAACTAAAAGAAAACATCCAACACATCCTCGTTCCAACCATTAACAACATGTAGAAGCGTTAGTATTTTTGACTTATGTTATTGGGTCTGCCCTGTCAGTACCTAAATCAACAAATAGTCATTTTAATATTCTTATGATTTAAAAAAGGAACACACATTTTTTTTCCCAAATGATTTCATCTTTCACATACACTACTACTCACTATACAGTTTAAACACGTTTTACAGAAGAACTTTACGCAGGTTCGAAAACCAAGCATAAAACATACGGAACTCAAGCATTTGCTGAAATAACTTGCACTTCATTATCTCTAATTACCAACACAGATCTATAACTGTAAGCCCATTACATCACACCTGGGCTTCATTGAGTAACAAGTATAGACTTTATTTCTAGTGTGTCCAACATCTTAAGCCTCACAAAGCTATGATTTGCGTTGTGTCTGTGTGCTGTGCACTGCAGCTTACGCTGCAGCCAGACATAGTTGTGAAACAAAGCCAGGGCTTATGGACAGGGGAGTCCTCCTGCTCAGGGACTTGTAGCACACACCTAAGAGTCGATGCCTTGGCACCACCGCGGGCACGGGGGAGACTCATGCAGCCAAGTGAGCGCTGTTCTCACCTCACGGCTTGGAGCATATTCATAAAACCTTGCCCAGGACCGTTTGAGGAGCAACGGCCAAGCAGTGGTTCTCAAGCTGATGTTACGAATGCTTCTGGATCGTATGAGTTGTCCGTTTCCTGTTTTGATCTAATCCTAGTTTTCAATTATTGAGATAAAGTTAAATTAACCCCCTTTAAATTATATTATCAAAAATATATTTGTTGTGGAACGTGGTGTGAGAATTCTGAGAAGTGTGGCTTTTAGATAACAAGTTGAACATGAGCAAAGCCAAAGAGTAAAACACTTTTTGAATGAGACCTGGAGTGAACCAAGAGAATAATAGCATATGTCCTTGTCCCATGTGCATAGTTTGCATACACAAAGTATGTAAACAACAATGATGGGTTGTCATACTGGAAACTGTTCACTTAAACCACAAAACGGAAAGTGTGTTGTTGAACGCTGCATTTTAGTAACACTAGTGCAAGCAAAGTTAATGCTATTCACAAATCAATGAAAACAAAACAGAACATACAACTTCATATTGTATTTTTAAACGTATGAAACAGATACCACTATCAGTTCCTCAAATCAGAAAGGAAATATTTCAAACAGTCTAACGGTGAGAATGACTAAATGGGGAGGACTGCGCGAGTGAGTACGAATAATTTCCAGTCTTGAGAAGTCACATTTAGAAGGAAAATGTCCATTTTGCAATAGCATGCGCAATGTTTCAGAAAGAACCTCACAGCTTATGGGATCAATTGCATTTTAGAATAATACCCAATAAACAACCTGTGTGTATATATATTTTTTTTTTATAAGAATAACAGTCTTTTACAGTACGCCATGAACTGAATCAATGCTGAAATATGACAGTTTCTATAGAGGTGGGCAGTAAACCCCAGTAGGATCTGCTGCTCTATCACAATTTACCGTCATCTCCATGGTGAGGTCCCATGAGTGGTTTGACAGATAATGGTTAGTCATCAAAAGTTTATTTTTTGGTCGGTGACCGGCAAACGTTGCTCATTTCAATTGTCTCAAACTCAATACAGTGGTTAGGTCATTAGAAGAAAAGTTATTTGCACTTTATTAGGAATACCTTTTATCTTTTCCATCCCAACCCAGGGACATTTGTAACTGCTTAGTCGCGATTTAAACTTCCATTATATAACTTTATAAAAACCTTACCAATTGTCAATGTGTGACCAATGACAATTGGTAATGTACGACCAATTGTCATTGGTCGTACATTAGTGTGACAAGTTTCAACACCACCAAGTCTTCATAGCGAATGTTGATCTTTCACAGCCACACTGGATAGCCTTTTTCCACACAATCCCAAATTTTGCGTTTCCTCTGACTCTTGGATGCGCACTCTTTGACAATCACAGGTTGGGATTTCCGTGGCTGCTCTTTGCTTCCCACACCCCTCAGGCTTGTGGATGTTTGATCTGAGGCCAGGGGGACACCAGCCAGATATTCAACCCCAAACCTGGCACCCTTTCCTTCAACGGGCTCTGCACTTGAGCTCACCGCTATGAAGCCCGGAGGACACTACATTGCCGGGGGAGGGTTATATGTAAAAAGCCCTCCCTCGGTCCATAGAGAAGGGGTTAAAACCAGGCGAACAATACTTCAGTCTCCCCCACACACTTTTGGGTCTCAGAGGAGCTACTTGAAAAGCACCTTTAGCTAAAATAAAAAATAAAAAAAAATCAATAAGCAAAAAAGAACCCAATCCATATTACTGTGCTTGTCGATTCATATGCTTTCTACAATTGTTCTGTATGAGAACAAAGCATCCTCTCTCAGCTTTTGCCAAAAATAATAAAATGCAACAAAGAAATGCTTATATAATAAAAGCTATGTACACAGTCCACACAGAAATGGCACTTGTGATCATGATGAATGTGCACTATATGCATGTCTCGCCCTACCACAAAGTACACGCAGGTTCACAGCTCTTTAAAAACGCAACTTTTGCCAGAGAATTACCAACACAGAGAATGACAACCCCAGAGGGCCCGATTATGAGCTTTGTGGGGTGCATGTGTGTGTCTATGATGGAAGGGGGATGTGCGGAGGAGAGGGTTAAAATCCCACAGCTGTGTAAGATCAAACTAGAGGAGGATTCCACAGTTTCCTTTGGCGGAGAAAATCAAAACAAAAACGGGCTAAAAGCATGTGAGACCACAACCAGGGGGAGCGGCAGACGTGCCAAATAGCTGATCATGTCGAAGGATTTTGATGTAAAAAGTAAATGAACAGCGGTCTGAAAAACGACTCATTTCATGTTTCCAAAGGGAACACAAACTTGTCGCTTATCACCAAACGGTACAGATAAGCCTCTTCTTTTTTTTTTCATGGCGCATCCTACCTCGCACTATATGCAGCCACTGACAGCGTTCTCCTCTTAGTAGCTGCGCTGAGTAATAGAGTGAATGAGGCGAGAGGGTGGAGACGAGAGACAGATAAAGTGAAACAAGAGGGGAAAAAATCCACTTGGTATTCTATTACGAGACGAGATGTGGGGGAAGTAATGCGCTTCTCGTAGCGGCGGGAGGATGGGGTGTAGGGACGAACAGTTAGTGTGGGGACGTATTGACCTACGAATCAAATAAAGTGTTTATTTTGGCTCTCACCCCCCCCCCCCCCCCCCTCGACCACCCACCACCTCCCTCGCCTGGCTCCCTACATGAAACAGCACATCCGACAAGCAGCACTTCCCCCACAGTTAATGCTGAGACATCCCAAGTCACGTTGCTGCAGGAGTCATGCACAGCAAGAGTTCGTTTTTTTGAAAGTGTCGAGCCACAATCACTTTTTTCCGTAAATCCATTTCACCGTAATTGAATACATTAGGCGAGCTCCAATTGTCTAATTGCTTTCAGTCTCAGCAGGCCCAGCAGTGATGCGAGCACTTTGGTTGCATAGAGGATTTGTGCATGAACGCAAGTGTGACTCCCATAAAAAAAACTGATAGAATAGATTATAATTTGCAGGTTGAGAAAATAGAGTAAAGAAAGTCAAAACTGCTGATGCTTGACACATGCAAAACTCACACCTTTTTTAAACAAATGCTTTTCAGAATCAAACACAAGCTGAGTGCACTGGTGTAGGATTTTTTTGTTTTTTATGTTGGGACAATCCCTAGAGGAAAAAAAATTAGGATTTTTTATGAACTAACAATTCAGAGTTTGTGAAGGCAAGGCAACTTTATTTATACCGCGCATTTCGTACATTTGTCCAGGGAGTAGCCATCGTATATAGACTGGACTATGTTTCGGTAAAGTTAAGGAGTTACGGTTCGCTTCTAGTCACCGAGTCTTTTTCTGACTAAAAAAAGCTATGATGAAGCTTCTGTGACTAGAAGCGAAACGTAACTCCTTAACTTTACCAAAACACAGTCCAGTCGATGATCTGGCTTCTTTCTCTACAATAACAATGAGCGTTAAACACTTAAACTCAGAGTAACCCATTACCTGGAAGAATATTTTTACAAAGTGGTCAACTAAACTCATTATTTCAGTACATAATGGAGTGGTGTGTTCAAAACGGAGCTAAAATACTCTCAAATTCAAAATCGTACTGAGAAACATTAAAATTAACTTTCCTTTGAAAAAAAAAAAATACTCTGTAATATCTGTAATAAGTCAGAGTGCCCCCTTGCTAAGTACTCAAGTACGCCAAGGGGTCCCTGTACCCCTGGTTTGGAAACAATGGCCTAGAGAACACAAACATTTGCAACATACCGCAAAAGAAAGAAAAGTGGAGCTGTAATTCAAACAATAAATGACACATAACAGGTTAGCGAGACATTATGTAAAAGCGGCATTGCCCCGTCACACACAGCGGGACTGTGTTTGGGGGGATGGGAGTGCGCTGCCGCTCTGAATTAGGCCTCGCTCATAATAAAAGAGCCAAATGCTCCAACAGCACTTTAACAGAAGAGAGGTCAGCGTTCTTCAACTAGCCGTGCAACCTGAAGAGCCACATACCACTGATGTGGAGGAAAAAAAAAACTAGAAAAATATCAGTGAAATATTTTTAAACCATTATGAGAAAATATCCTTGTGAGAGATTAAAATGAGAAAGTAATTCATTTGCCAAAGCAGCGCTGTGCCAAAGAGGATCTGAATAAAGTGGCTAGTGGCTTGTTGGCAGGGGGAAATAAACTGCTAGATCATAAAACGAATGATTCATAGATTACTAAATTGAAACACAAAAGCACAGCAATGAAAATGCGCTAAGTGCAGAAATGACTGATAAATGATATCTAATGGCGTACTGAATTAAGTCAAATGAAGGCTGACCAGCAATGCTCGCATTATTTGAGGAATGCATCTATTCTCTCTATTGCAATCGTTGGTTTAAACCTGCTTTCGACCCATTTCAGATTTGAGTTTAAGTCGTTTTCTCAGCTGGTGTGAAAAGTTACAGCCTATAACCCCTTTACGAGCACCCACTGCGTCTTACAGTAATGCATTTGAAAGAGGAAGCGGAGTTGTTCCAGGCAGGCTGAGAATAACAGAAGTGCGGGATCGATATGGACTGAGGGGCTGCTCTGGTGCTTCATCCTCCAAGGCTTAATTCGCCGGACGCGTAAAGGCGGCTGTGTCACAATAGGGGATCAGAAAGGATTGACCACGGGATGAAAATGTAAGTGTTTATTAAACTGAATCAGCCGGAGATGAAGAGGGGACAAGCACGGGTGGTCAGGAGGTCGGGGAAGACACGAGTGAGATGGTCATTAAAATATAATGCCAGATTAAGCCTCAGTGATACAAGAAGCACAAAAACCTGACTTTATTTCCAGGAGGTCAGAAGGACACAGGCGAACGTTTTATCTGGACACAATAAAACCAAAGTTGTCTTCAGTTAATTTGTAAAAAACATTGTTTTTAAAGTTAATGGTTGTAGTATTGTTAATTGCAAAACTTAATGCAACATTTTGATTGCAAGCATTAAAGAAATGGAGGGTCTAAACCTCATAGCAAATGGCAAACTGTGCATACCGTAGATAATCTTTTGGGGTGTGTTTTTTATTTTAATTTATATGGTCTAAAGTTTTACTGCTCCCAATTTGAATGTGCTTTGTTCCTTTCGTGAGTGTCGTTGGTATCTTTGATTTGCATCTGACATAGTAGAAGCAGCTCACTCCTCCATCTAAAGGCCAAAGCAAAGACAAAAGCTAAAGTGTTGATTCAGCTTCAAAGGGATCGGGAGCGGATAAGCAGTCGGGACCACACTTGCATGCATGAGCGAGCATGTGTATCTAAACACACACATGTATGAGCCACCGAGGGCCTTGACCAGCTGTCCCAGTCCCCAACTCCATCCAGGAAGATAACCAGAGCCGGAGTCTGCATACGCAGCATACGCTGTAATCCACACCTACAAACATTAGTCTATAAAACAACCAGATCCAGAGGCGATTTGAGTTGTCCAAAATTACCTCGAAGAAGTTTACCACACAGATAAAACATCTGAAAGACGACAATACTATATGGACAATTCAATTCAGACATCAAGTTACACAGGCAACTCAAAAAAAATAAAAAATAAAAAGTGCAATTTCTATTTATGTCAGTATTTATGTCGAGTATTGAGTAAACAGCCACGCTGCTGCTGCCAATAATGCCTGAGGCACCCCTGCGACGCCGGGCGCAGACACAATGCTCTCACCTACTGACTGCAGGTGTGCTCCCAAAGACCTTTGGCTGTGCACCGGTGCCAGCAGCTCCGAGCCAACAGCTGATAAGACAAAGGCTGAGGTTGCATAACACGAGCTGAGTGACATAATAAACACACTGGGAATTAGGAGACAAAAGTGATCTAGTACTAGTGATCTGAGATTTTCAGTGTAATTGATTGAATTACTCATAATTGCTATTAACAACCCTGTCTTGCCCGCTTCTATAAATGTATGACTTTAAAACTGAATTTCTATATTTAATTTATGTTTTAAGATAAATTGATTGCTCACAAGATAATGATGAATCAAAATGAAATGTATTTAAGTATACCTTTATGTCATATCTTCTTTTGGCCCAACAGCTAAAAGAGGACTAAATTCAAAGTTTTAGCTGCAGAGAACCAGTCAGTTCTCCAACTAAAGGGGATGTGTGATTGGAGCCTTCGGCGTGGGAAACACAAGTTCCTCTCTGCAACCGTTAACAGCAGTCTGCTCGACATCCCCACTACCTGAATCACAGGGGGGAAACTGGGCCACATGTCCGGGCACTGGCACTGTGGGTGCACACTTGTCAAACAGGACGCTCCACATTTCCTCACAGCAAGTCATGTCCCTTGAGCAGTTTGATCACACGGAATGCACTGGATGAGTATTTTATTTGTGGGCCACCCATAAGAGCACTGAAAAGAAGGTAACCATAGAGAACACCAGGCTGTAAAACACAGTCTGTAGCGCCCTTCACTTGTGT
Source organism: Proterorhinus semilunaris (assembly GCA_021464625.1). NCBI lineage: Eukaryota > Metazoa > Chordata > Actinopteri > Gobiiformes > Gobiidae > Proterorhinus > Proterorhinus semilunaris. The sequence continues at coordinate 13,433,448 of CM038360.1, read as the reverse complement.
GCAGTATCTATAGTGACACAGGGGTTGCAAAGTGCTGCCTGCCATGTTGCACACGTGACGCGATGGCGCATATGAAAGAAGAATTTGCATTGAAACATAAGGTTAAATGAAGCGCGTGCAGGCAGAGGCACGGAGAAAAAAAAACAGCCCTGACCCTCTGTTCATGAAGCGACATGAGGCCCACATTTCATTTGGACAGCCTGGTCGGGACAGAAAGGGGGGACACCGAGGCAGGCTCTCCCCCGCACACTATTTTTGTTTCCTCTTTTTGTGCCCACTCTACACACGCACACTTGCAGTGCAATGGATTTTCAACTTGGCCCTCATCAGTTGTGTGCCTGATGAAACAAACACTGACAGCCTCTTTACATTTGTAAAGGCCCCTGCAGCAGCTGGGCTTGTCCCACACACACCAGGCGACATGCACACAAACTCACTCACGCACACACACACGAACATACACAGCCTTTGACTCAGGCCTAGTCCCAGCTGGGGCCTACAGGAAGAGCAGACTCGGCACAAAATGGCCCTGGCTGCAGAGCTGCGCTCAGCGCTCGCATTTACAAACATGCACAGTGTGCGTCATGTTTCTGTGGACAGGACAACAGAGACGCACATTAGCACCACTAGCTATTTCAAACATGATTTCACAGCAATATTCACTGATGAAAGACAACGGAGGTAATAAATCTGACAACATTAATAATCTTTTACGCCGCATGATGCAAGTAAAGGTTGATCAATGAATGGTGGGAAATGTGTTGACATCATAAATACTCCCAGCTTTTCCTTTGTACAATGACTTGACCTAAATCTGCAGCATTAGACAGATCATATGTTTTCTTATTGCAGAGGGAGGCGCGGGTAACATCTCACACTCATGTTTCAGGGGAAATGGTTAAGTCAAGCATGTATAATTGTCTTACGCTAATTAAGGGAGGGGGCACAGAGGGGGAGGGGTTTGAGCAGAGGCCAAGAGTCCAGCTTTAAAGCCGCAGAGGGGGCATGGCCAACACGGCACTGCTCCAGGGTGTTGTGGAGGTACTTCTAAAGACAGATTTGGTCCTGGCCCGACCTTCAACCGGAGGTGCAGCTGCTGAGAGCACATGACAGATGTGACACACATGTGTGCAGGCACCCCGACACATACACACTCAGTCAAAACGCACTTCCGCCAGCCCCACATGGAGACCTCCTGCGCCAGCTGAACTTCTCACAAGACAAAAAAAGAAGACACTTTCAGAGAGCGACACTGTTAACCCTGTGTCGGGACTTTTGTTTTAGTCATTACTCCCGTTTCCTCAATATTAATAAGAGACCTTAAAATCTACGTGGCACGGTTGTTTCCCATTGAAACCAAACTTGAACGTGACGTCATTAAATTCAGTTACAGAACAGACACTCGGCTAATCTGAAGGAAATCTTTAGGGGCAGAATAAATGCTGACATAGCAATAATGGTTATATAGCATATCTCACTGGTAATAAATAAAACTGCATGGTAACTACAAATGTTTAACAAATGACATTTCCCTCCGAGAAAGCCCTCATCATTTTGCATGGAAAGATTCACCACATGTAGTTTGGCCAACTGTAACTTGCCAACTCAGTGCAATAATGATGCCTTTATTACTTAACCGCTTTAACCTGTTGCCCTTATGAAATAGGTCTGCAAGAAAGACGCCTCCCCATAACCCGAACCAAACTAGTCGTAGGAGACGCAAGTATCATTTGGAGAGTCACTCCACCACCACCACCACATGTAGTTTGGGCAAGGTGGGAGGGAGAAGGGGGCGTGCTGTGCAGATTTTGGCTCGAGAGCATGAGCAGACATGATACGCCTCGTGCAATTAAACCCAACAATGCGGTCCATTAGGGCCAAGATGATAATTCACAACAACAATCTTCAAAGACGCGAGTTTAAAGCCCCAGACGCAGACAGGCCGAGGCCCAGCCGGCGTGAAGTCACCAGGAAGGAAGAGAAAGAAAAAAAACGACAGCGGAGGCAGCGCACAACTTAGTGGAGCGATACGCGGAGCATGGCACACTTTGGCAGATTAGGACTCTTTGTTTCATTCATGAGTCGGGCCAAATAATCCATCTAGCGACATGAATGTACAATTCCCAAATAGGCTGGGGGGGTGGGGGTGGGGGGGGGGAAAGACCGGCTCCGTGTCGTTACGTTCACCAGTCTAACTCGCAGTGGAGAAAATGGTTGCTTCATGTCTTCATACATGAGCCCCTGCAATGCGACTGAACACATAACCCCCCCGTCACCCATCGACAGTGTTTGGGGTAAAATATTTTTAGACCCATCTACACGAGATGCTTCCAAACCAACCCCCCCCCCCCCCCCCCCCCCCCCCCCCCCCCCGTAGTATTGCACAAACAAATCGGAGTCATCCCTGAGCAGGCTGCTGCGATCCGTTCGCTTACAGAGGTCACGCGCTGAGAGCCGAAGTTATGGGTGAACGAGGTGGTCTGGCCATTCGCAGTGGCTGTGATATCGAGTGCAAGGCTCAACAACAAACCGAAACCCGTCCCCCCGCGACGTTTCAACTGTTGGAAATTGTACGTGGATGTGCCGAATCGCATGACCCCCTTTCGTCTCTCCTTCCGAGCTCTGCCTCCACTTTGCATGGAGAAAATTAAAGAGCCAAACACTCCGGGAAACACGGTTTTTCTGCGAACACCGAGAGCGAAGAGGCAAAGCCGCGTGGTCACGAAGTAAAATGTAGCGATTGTGCAGCGTTTAGCTTTACATCCCCCCCTCCTCACGTGTATATTCTGGACGAGTTTAAAGCGCTGATAAAACGCGGCTCAGCATGGGACGAAATGGAAGCCGAAATAGCTGAGCCATGGCTGCCAGGCTCGTCTTCACGGCTCTCAACGGGGAGGAAAGGCGAGCGAACAAAAGCCATATCCAACTATACTTCACCGGCCTTTCATTTCAAAACGTTTCGTGGGCATTTCGGCTTCCTAAAGCACACGGTGTGCCTCTAGCCACGCGTAAAAATGAGTCAAACTGTGGTAGCACCCGATGTTCCAATAGCCTAAACATGTCGTTGTTGAAACAGCGCAACACAGACACTGAATAAACATTGCTGTCCCTTTAAATACAACAATATAATTGTTAGCACATGGAGGTAACTTAAAGCCACGGACGAAAAAGAAAATATAAGCCCAAAACAGAGCGCAGACAGCCTCATGGCAACCTCCACGGCTTGCGATCAAAGTTTATGCATTTTCATCAAAACGACCGAAGCAAACTTGAACCAGCTCTGATAGAAAAAGACACGCGTGTACTTACATATTTCTTTTGGATAATATTCCTCTTAGGTCTTTCCTTGCTCATTATGGAATCCCCAAAATGTTTGGCTCTACAGAGAATGGCCACATGAATTTCTTTCTTTGACTCTCGCCTCTCCCGGAGCACCACCAAATGACGATTTAAATCCCCGGCTCGGTGGGAAACGCTCGCAGCTTTTCAACAATCCTCCCTCGATGTTTCCCGAAAGCGAATTGCCGATTAATCCCCCCCCCAAAAAAAAAACAGATCAAGACTCGACGCCGAACACAGACGGACCGAAGCCAAACTCACTTGGGGATAACATAGTCAAAACAAATGCACAACAATAAGTTCCATTCGCCAGAACGGCTCGGCGGCTTCTCCCCGTCTTTGCGCACTCGCTCCCGGCTCTTTTAAAATTCATGAATACGCGACGCGATCCAGACGAGTCACATCGTGTGTCTGGGTCTCAATGCCACGGCGAACCAATAAATAAAATGAAAATAAAAGGTTCGTTGTCGCGTCTTTCGCTGGAGCCTGCGGTCGACGAGAGAGCTCTCCAGCGGCACTGCTCTACTGACTGACTGACTGAGGCTGAGGAAGAAAGAAGCCGCTCCGCCAATCCGCGCGCACGCAGCCAGCGGCAACTTTAAACCCACCACGCACTGCCAAAGACGCTGGTGGCGCGGGGGACTGTAACTGCTGGAGGTATATACATATACTAAAGAAAGCTTTTACATCCCAGAGTTTCAGCTGCACTACAATACATAAAAACTAAAGGTCAAGAAGTGCCCCGCAGTTTTGGTTTATGAAACTTTACACATACTTTTACTAGAAAAATTGCACTTTCTTCCATTTCCATCAATTGTTATCCAATCGGCCTTTGTGTAGGTTGAATTCAGTCAGTCATTCCACACCAGATAAATGTGGAGAAAAGCCAATGGAGTTTGATGTAAATTAGATTCCCTGCCCCCACACTTCACACTCATTCACTTGCTAAACAGTAAAACATTACACCAAGTGCATAGAAAAGTCTAGATAGAAGTAAACGCAAGCCAACAGTAGCAATAAAAGAAATGTAACTATATTGAATTGTGTTTTTATTAGGACTTTTTTGTGTGTGGCTGCAATGTAGACCTTTAGAAACACCACCTACTTTGCCAGGTTTCTATTTTGTGTGGTATTGAATGGCCTTTACTCAACCCACTCAAAAGAAGTAGGCTCTGGGTGTCGTCATTATAACATACTGAGTGGGAGAGTCTCTGGGTGACCTCAGCACCTGGTTGGAGAACTGCAATTCAAACCATATTTGAGAAGGTTTTACACAGACATTTATGGAATGAAGACTGAAACTGCAGAAGACAATTTTACAATTGTCAGTGCATTGTCACTATATGTTGAACACCGGTTGAATGTTTGTGTTTCACAACCAGAGATATTTAGTTTGTAAAATGTCATTACTTTAAATGCTTTTGTAGGATAGTTTAATTTAACATAAAACCAGATTAAAATAATGTTTTAGCAGTTTTAGTTACTTCAAGCAAAAAGGAAAGACAATAAAATAGAAAGTGAAGAGAGCACTAAACGTTTATAGTATGTGCAACATAATGTGCACAATTTCCCAACACTGGCAACATGGTAAGCAATCCTGCCTGTGGATCACATAACGACACATAATCTCTCAGCTACACAAGCGACCTCAAAATTAGGCAAAATTAGGTATTTTTCCTTAAAGTGAAACTTTAACATTCCCATCTGTCGTGCAATATTGGCACTGTCTCGAAAATGTCTCACATCTACATGCATTGATTAGTCTGGCAAACCCCAGACTAAAATTACAAATGATATTTAGTCTGGGGACCATTTTCTTGTAGGAGAGGTGAGGTTTACGATCGTCCATAGCCGTTTATTGGGCGCCACGAATGTCTATCATGCGTCTGCACGTAGCCATAGCCAATCGTATCATCGTATCAGATGACGTATGACGTACCCGCTGTAAACTTTGGAGCTAAATTATTTAGAACACGGTCTAAAGCGTAATCGAAACATGGCATCGCATCTGCTGCTGTCATGTTGGATTTGTAAATAAACATTTATTTTTAAATCCGTAAACAAACTACAAGCTTCCATATGTCGAATAGCGCGTCATCGTCTTACCGTCCCTCCTCGTTCTATGATTGGTTCCCAAATCCATGCGAAGATTTCGGCCATGGTCCCCAGGCTGTTGTGAAGTTCGAAAGGGTTCGAAAGGATTCGAGCGTACACAGCAGTCTGGCGTTAGCACTTAGCCATTTTGTTTGTCTAATAATGTCGATATTAGCCCTTTGAAGAAGCCGATTTGGCCTACCTAACAATAAGGCCTCAAACGCACCAGCAACAAGAGCAGTTTGCATCTGTGCTCCCTCCACGATTTACATCCAGCAATTTACAGCCCCAATCTGCCGGCATGATTAAGAAATATTAAAAACGGATTTCACCATCTCCCATCGGCATCGGATTAGCATCAATCTCCAGCATCTGTGCTATTATGCCTATTCCATTATCATTTGTGTTACGAGAAGGAGCCATCGATTCCTCTGCTGTTTGATGTAGATTTAGCATAGCGTGGCAAGTGATCAAAGCACCGAAGTTAGCCATGAATGTTCGAACAAAGACACCAAATCAATATTTGACCGCTCAATACTTCTAAAGCGAGTGGAGGATGACATGATATTTATGTACCCCCACCCCTTGCCCATGCACTTTATAATGTATGAGAAACTTGGAAGGATTTACCATCATTCATCTAAGGCCAGAAGGGTTAGTTATTGTAATGATATTCATATTTGCTGCATCTATTTTCTATATGGCATGAATTGTAAATCATTGCAGTGCTTTAATGCCGGCTTTTGTTTATTGGTTTAGTTTGTTCAGTAATCAATGGTGTCTTGTCCTTTAGCTGCAGCACAGAGGGCTATTTTGAGATGATCCGGTTAGAGACGTGCCTTTAGCCCCTTCGCCCCGCTCTCTGAGGGGGGTCACTGGGGTCCTGTGCCCCGCTGGTGCTGACATTTAGGCCCGCATGAATCAATGAGACAGGCCGCACAGGGAAATTTTACAGCCTCCACTCCTCACATGGTTCACATTTAGAGCACTGCGTGTACAGACACAGCGAAATGCAGTCTGACTTGCACGTATGAATGTACCAACAAAAATATACAAAGCCATAGTCAATCTTTGGTGATCATTGATTACATTCATGGGCACTCTCTTTATGTCGACAGATGTAGCAGATACTGTATGTAGTATCTATTCTAACCAAACAGTCTATGTCCCTTGACAAAACTGGTGGTTCGAGAGGGAGCCACCGAGTTCTGACACATTTTAACATCACGCTAAAGCTAATACTTGTAAAGGATGTACCACTTCCCTTGAAAACAAATGGCTTGAAAGTCATAGCTGTCAAGATAGCTTAATGCCAGAATGGGTCGGGTTTTTTGTCAGTAGTTCTTCCCAGTGCCTCAGTATTCTCGATCATGTACATACTGTACCTTCCTCTGGTAGCACTCAACAGTGTATTCATTTTTTATCCTCTTTTGGCTTAGATCCTCCTCACAGGGCTGCACCAAATAATAAAACAATGGAACAAAACAGTGAAGAAGACAACGTAAAGTTCAGGCAAATGAAGAATCCAGGCAAACATAAAGTCCAAATAAGCGTCGGTAGCAGGTGGTGACGAGCCGTGTGGGTGTCCACTGTCCTCAGACCCTCCGGCACAGCGAGGGAAAACTCAAAAAACTAGTGCGAGAAAACAAAACCTCGGGGAGAACCACAGAAGGAGAGATCCACTCCCATGGACGGACAGGCTATAGAGACCCAGGGCCGATGGGACCTGGGACTTGGGTATAGAGACCCAGCGGTCAATAGCGCAGAACGTCCAGTCCTTGTTGGAGCTTCAGTTCTTCTTGTCCAGTCCGGGAGGGTCCTCCGTTCCTCCGTGGACAGGGCTAAAGACCACGACACCAATGACCCACCTATTCTATCTATCTATTCACCCACTATATTCATTGAAATACAACGGAAATTTAGTTTCCGTTTACAGTGTGAAACCTGGGCCTGTTTTATTCAACATAAAGCTGATATTCTTGCTGGAATTGAAGAAAGACAGGTGATCAGGTGAAATTGGGCAATCTTCCACGGCGCACCTAAAGATCTCACTTACTGGGAAAGTCAGTTAGACTGTATGGATCCGGATCTCTCAGTACCATAAGAGCTCTTTTATTTATTCTTTTAGTTCAGGAAGCTGAATAGCACATCTATTAGACTAAATGGCTGATTTTATGACAGCAACACATCTGGAAGAGCGGCAACTAAAGGATGGACAAGTATGTTGTTGTAGATGCATGCAAAAGTAATAGCTCCACTAGAAATAAAACTAGTAATAGTAATGAAAATATGATGAGAAAAAAAATCAATTTTGATCTCTGTGGGCTCCCTAAGCAATCTAATAGCAATAGAGAAATGTGAGTTAGTGGCACATATGTATAGAGTGTCCTTGAAGCGACAGGGAGCTTGTGGAGTGCAGTGTCCAGCACTTTCACATTGGATTCTGCACTGTAGCCCTGTGTCTGTCCGTGTGTGTGTTTCTATGGTGTGTGATGGAGAAGGCCAGGGATTGATTAGAGCTTTCACTCTCAATGTGGTTAATTGCCCAGTGAGGCTTAGCAGACGGTGCGGGCTAGATTGATGTCCGATAGCCAGGAAGAGAGGGGTGGGGGGTGTAGGGTGTGTGTTTGAAGAGGACGGCGGCTGGGGGCTTTGTATAACCGAGTACAGCCTGGACGCCAACAGGGAGGGGGGCAACAAAAGCCAAATTAATGTTGAAAGATTGAATGGCTAAAAAATTGCATGCGGTGCAAATAAGCTCAAAGGAATCTGTTCAAACGGCAGATATCGGTGCTGCTCGGAGGACACATTATTAGCCAATATGTTTTTGGTTTGTGTTGTACCTCAACGGGCCACTTTATTAGGCACACCTGTTTGCATTTAATTCTGCGACACATTCAAAAACAAAATACACTTTGTAGACGTACTAAGGAACACGTATTTCAGAAAGCCTGTACATACCCAATTTAGATCTGCATATTATGAAAAGATGCAAATGCAAAGATTTTCTTAAGTAGTCACCTGCACTTGGTTGTTTAAAATTCTCACCTTCTAGTCTTCCTCCTTCTGATTCTTGAAAGCGGGACAGGCGGACGGAGTTAGATTTGCCATTAGCTCCATGTTTCGGTATTATATTTTGCTGGATTAAATTTTGTCAAACTGTGGCCATACCGCCTTTGCTCTGTTCAATCCCGTCAGACCTTTGAAGCTAAGCAGGGAAAGGCCTGGTCGGTACTTGGATGGGAGACCGTTTGGTAACACCAGGAAGCCTAGCGAATGTAGTGAGTGAGTGAGTGGTTGGTGGTGGTCAGAGGGGCCGATGGCGCAGACTGGCTGCCTTGCTTCTGTCAGTCTACCCCAGGGCAGCTGTGGCTAAAATAGTATCTTACTACCACCAAGTATGGAGTGAACGAATAATGTTGAGCGTCCAAAAAAACGCTATATGATACCCATTATTGCATTATTATTAAACTAACTATTCTCAAGTTTTACTAATTCTCAAAAATTCCCTGCTTATTAATGCTTATTTCAAACTTCCAAAAAACCTTAAATGCATGACATGGGATTGGTGGATTAGGATTTGTAAGTAAAAGACAAAAGAAAGAACCTAATAATGTGGCCAGAGAGAAATTTCAACCCCCAACATTTCCAGTCAAGTGAAACCTTTTTTTATTAATTTTTTTGAGCCAAATAGAATAAGAGCAGAAGTAACATGTTTAGCCGTGCGGCCTCAATGGAAGCACTCATATATGTCAGTCTTCATCTCTTGGTATCATCCACTAGGTCTATAAAGGACCTTTATTGAGTTGTGCCCCCCCCCCCCCCCCTCTCCGGAGCATAACGCTATAGGACAGCAACAAGTGAGTCAGAGGGGGGAGGGGCGGAAGGAAGCAGTACATTTATGGCTGATACAATTACTGCTTTTATTTAGGCTGTTAACGCCATTAGAGGTTAGAAAAAAAGCAGGATAGCATAGGATATGGATTTTGACTATATATACACGTTTAATGACTACACTTTCAAGGAGTAAAAAACAGGTGTGTTTTATTTTCTCTCAGTTAAACCTTGACTTTGACGTTTTCTATATTACTCTTTGTACATATCCAACCCTTGACATTTTTTATTGGTCTTTTCTTGCTGTTTCAACTTTGAAACTATTCTGTCAATGAATGCGGGATAATCTTTGGGTGACTTTCCACATTCAAAGTCCCAAAGTAATGGCATTAATACCAGGTTAGTCTCTCATCTCTATGGGGACGGCCTGGTTAAGATCACAGACACAATTTGTTTCTCAACAACCCCCCACCTTCCCTCCACTGCACCCAATGAGCGCAAGAACACCTCGATTTGTAGTGGGACTCCAGAGAGCTCTCCTCACTAGCAAAGTAAATTGGACACCTTTAGCTTCCGATATTCCCAGCCAAAACAAGAGACTGCTACTAATGAGCTAAATATTGAGTATCATTTTTAATTCCAAGTGTCATAACTATTAAGAATACAGTAAGCTATACCTTTGAGATGCAACTGTGAAAAACATTACTTGATATGCAGTTGGTTCTGTGCGGTGTTTTTGTGTCTTAGTTCAAATTAACCTGAGAATCTGAGACGGCTCTCGTGAAGAGGATGGACCATGTATTAGAGAATCTTCTGCTGATGATTAATCCAATCACAACAAAAGCTTGAACATAGATAAACAAATCTGCAGGACTTACAGATGGATTTGTGGAGTTTGTGACGTTACAGGAAATGTATAACATAACATTATTCTGGATTTTTATTGGTTATTGTCAGGAAACATCAAACATTACACATTAGTGAGAGCAGATGAGAGTTAACACCAGCTATACACTCTTTGTGCATCAGTTGCAAACATTGCATTGTAACTATGTCTTGCATTGTCTCTGCAGAATAAATAGATAAAATAATATATTTTTTGTCATCTCACTATCTACTAAAACAGTAACCAGTTATGAAACACCTTTTTATCAGCAAATAGCATTTTTTTGTTTTAACTACATGCTACTCTCGTCACCGCTTCTCAAATGTGGGCTTTCAGACTGATTTGAACCTAAGCTGGGTGTGAAGACAAAAGAGCCCTTTGGTGGTACTTTGATTTTCCACTTCCTGATCCATAGATTGGCAATGGTGGGATCAACGGGAGGGATGTCAACACCCCCATGTCCCAAGCCTTCGGGGGTGAGCTCTGCTCCGGGCACATACTCAGGATTATTGATGCTGCCCCGTGTTGACCCGTCTTGGAGCTAAATGCTGGATCCGTGTGAAGATGAGAGCACGGGGAGGATATTTCTGCCCCTCAGGCTCTTGTTGTGTTTCACTAATGAGGCAGATCTCTCCACACTCACCTGGCAACCCCGTCCTGGGACAAACACCCTTTCTCTGCCTGTACCACATGAAAGCTTTTGCCCAGGCTTGTAAACTGTACTGCCAAAGAAAGGTAAACAGATCATTACCAGATCATCTCTTTCTCATATAGCTAAACATGAGCCAGCTCCAAACATCGGCATTTTGACAAATTAAAGACGAAATACCATAGAATTCTGCCCTGTCAGAAACCTCAATAGAGTGAATGTGAGTTATGTCACAGCGTGGCAACAGACGCCAAATGCTGCATTATAATGATTTGTTGAAAATGATATGAGATAGAGTTTGACCATGTCTTAATGTTACCAATTAAATTCATAGTTTTAACGATTACAGCGAGAATTGTCTATTGACTAACGTACAGGCTATTTGGAATTTTATATTGTCCCGTATAATGTTGACCTATTTGCAGACGGGAGGAACAAGAGCTGTCTCTTGTATCTGCAGCCACACACTGAGTAACAGCATTCACCCACAAACGCCTCAGCTCAGGGGGAAGCGGCTGACTCACGAGGGTCAGGACCTGCACACAGGTGGGGCATACCGCCTCTGAATGAACCTTCCTCCTCCTTACAGTACACCATCGCGCTCATGACTAACCTCCTTTCACTAAGACGGGACACCTGCGCTGGACACACACAAAAAAACACCCATCGCCGGAGGAGGAGAGCGCAGGGAAATGCCTCGGGGACAATTTGCAGCCAGGGCGGTCTCAATCTTAGCCACGCGGAAACAAAGTAACACAAACTGAAGCCACAGCAGGGGAACAGCTGGGACGTCCCGCGAGCAGACTGTCTGGGTGGTCCGACAGGCAGAGAAAGAGAAGAGCGCGCGTGTGCGTGCAAGTGAGACAGAATGAAAGACAGATACAGGCTTTGCAGGGATTGAGATGTTGAAAATACAAGAAAAGGAAAACGTAGCGACAGGAGCTACTTGGGGTCCCTGTTTATCGCTGCAATTACACCAGCTCAATACGGCTCAATATCTCATTATTTAAAGATGCCCCTGAACCAATATTCCATTAACAAAAAAGCAACAAATACCATTACTGTAGGTTAGAAACTGATGATTGTGCATTTTCACCGACACAAAATTTACTCCTGTCCCTGTTAATGTTGTACCTAATTTGGTCCCACTTTAATGGAAAGGAAAACGACAAAAAAAATAAAAAATAAATAGGAATGAGGAAACCTACTTTTTATTTTTAGTTTGGTGCAAGTCATGTATTACATTAGAATATATTTATTTGAATAGACTATAGCATACGATTTACACTTCCCGACACAAACCTCAGGCCAATTGGCTTTATTTGCTGTTATTGAGTAAACTGCAGTTATATTTGGCTGAACTGTCTGTGACTAAATTCACTCACACCAACGGCCGACAATGTATCGCTTCAATTTCCATAGGCGTCTTATCAGCCCAGAGTTTGCATGATAAAAAGAAGGTGAGTCACATGGGGCGTCCTGCACATTTGCATATCCCCAGGGTGCTTGGTGTAATTTAGCTTCTACACGTGTCCTGTCCCTAATAGGCTGCAGTTGGCTCAAAGCAGGGAGTGTGTTTTGGACAGAGACCTTGCTTGATTTGCTGTTTGTATGCTTTGGCGCAATTTGCAATTAAACATGTCCCATAGAATAACCATGTCACCAGACACGGTTATTGTTATAGTCTGTTTACTTTATTATTATTTACTGTTTACACTTTTTGTCCCCACAAAGTCCTGGTAGTCATTGTATATAAGATACCACTATTTACTATTTAATTGTTTATTTCACATTTCCTGCCTATTTGCACACCTTGAGTGTTTCGAAGAGCTGAATGAGATCAATAAAGGCTATCTTATCTTATCTTATCTTATTAGAGGGGGTAAAAAAATACGATGCCAATTCAAGTTCACAAGTTAAGATAAGATAATTCTTTATTGATCTCACAATGGAGAAATTCACTTGTTACATTTGGCATTCAGTAAGATCACTCAGGGTGATAGACAGGAAATGTGCAGACAGTTAAATAGTAAAAAAGAGGTATCTTATGTACAATAAGTAAAAACAAAAATCTTAAGGGGTGGAATTAATAACAATTAGGAAATAAGCATAAATAAAAATAGAATAAAAGTTAGAACAGACTATAAAAAACTAGAATATTGAGGTGCAAAGTTTACAGTCCTAGTGCAGGTTGTCAATAAGTGACGCTGGTACAGAGATTATTGCACGTAGTTTTGCAAGGTGAGTTATTGCACATGTTACTTTAGAGTCTTGTTGTACAGTCTGACACTCTGTCTTGCACTGAGGATGTCTCAGTCCTGCACTGAAAGAGCTGCTCAGCTCCTCTACAGTCCCGTGCAGTGGGTGGGAGGTGTTGTCCATGATGGAGGTGAGCTTGGCTAATACCCTCCTGTCCCTCCCCTCCTCCACAGAGTCCAGGGGGCAGCCCAGGACAGAACTGGCCCTCCTGACCAGCTTGTTCAGTCTGTTCTTGTCCCGCTCTGTGCTGCCCGGGGCCCAGCACACGGCAGCGTAGTGGATAGCGGAGGCTACCACAGAGTCATAAAAAGTCCTGAGCAGAGGCCTGCTCACTCCGAAGGACCTCAGTCTCCTCAGAAGGTGGAGGCGACTTTGGCCCTTCTTATACAGGGCGTTGGTGTTGTGGGACCAGTCCAGTTTATTGTTGAGGTGAACACCCAGGTAGTTGAAACTGTCCACCACCTCGATGTCCTCCCCCTGGAGGTTCAGCGGTGTGTGCGGTAGTGACTTCCTCCTGAAGTCAATCACCATCTCCTTCGTCTTACTGGTGTTCAAGCACAGGGGGTTGCTCTCACACCAGTCCACAAAGTCCATGATAGCCGATAACCGTACTCAAGGTGCTCATTGCTTCAGCCCACTTCTTTTGAGCAGAATGTATACTGCTCAAATAAACTAATAAACTAAACTAAACTATGGTTGTTCCCCTCAGACACGCAGCCCACAAGTTAAAGTTAGGAGACATTTATCTGCCTTACTTTATGATTGAAAGTCAGTGTGTTCCTAGTGGTTTAAAAATGCACGGCAAAATGAGGAGGACGCACGCACAAGTTTGACTATGCCCTTTGAATGGGATGCATGGGATAATAGAATTAGGTCCCTTCATATTCATTTCTACTGTGGTTTTCGCCATAGCAACCATGGTTATAGTGGATGCTGTGACAAGTTTGAATTGCATGTTTTAATGCTGACAAAAGAGATGGGAGAAGAAATATTAATACATAGAAATTATGAGCCAAGCAGAAGGAAGGTATTCACATTTTTTTCCGTTTATGCGTCTGTCTGTTTTAAATGAACAATAAATTTAACTCAAATGCTTCTACAGAAACTTTAACAATTCCTCATTAGTCACGGAGAGGTTAAAATGGCATCTGTGAGTGTAACTCCACACCGCACACCATAAATCTCACTTTGTTCCTGGTCATAGTCCGCTGTTTATCTCTCGCCTTATTTGACTTCCACCATTTGCCTCTCAAATGTGTGTTAAGATGTAAAATGCAAACCCATATTTCATTTATGCAAGGAGTCCCCCGTGGGCTAATCCCAACTTGTTATCCCCGACATCAAACCTAATTTCAAGATTTAACATCAATTCTCGGTTCAACGAAGGGGAAAAGCGCTGCAATATGTATTCATGTTTTTTTTTTTTTTATTAATCTTTGCTAATAATCACAAGCTACGACTTCAAAAAACCATCTCCTCTCCCTCCCTAATATTAAACGTGATTATGATTGCTAAAAGGTTAATGAGATTTCCTGCTTTGAACGAACTGTGTCTTATTTCTGCTTTTCAGAGGAAGCCATAAACATCCTCCCTGTAATAAGCGATGGTGATTATGCCAATGATATTAATTATCATTACTTTCAATTACTCCAGCCAGCCAGGCCCTGTCGGTTGTGGGGGCAGCTCCCTGTGGAGGGGAAACCACCCGCTGATCCACATTCATTAGCCAATCGCACTGATTGTGTGACTGTCTCTCTCTCAGCTATACGAGTCTTTATTTCTGTCTTTACTAATTCTCCATTTAGTCTTTGTCTCCTCAATCCTGTCTTTGTCGCCGAGTCCAACGCGACAAAGAAGCTACGCACATGCTCAAGGATAGGCCACAGTGTGAATGACGTGATGTGGCAGCTAATTATGGAGAACTGATGAGTTTCTGAAAGGAATTGTATAACTGTATAGGCCTAAAGAAGGAATAGATTTGAGTGGCGGGGGGGATGATTTTTCCTTTGACAATAAAAGCAGGGCTGAACCTCAAGCATAACTTTGTACAAATAGTAGTGTTCATCATACACACTTAAAAATATAAAAAGGAGACGGTCTCAATATTTCTCAAAAACATATGTAGTATAGGGAGGCAAATCTGGCCTCCAAGTCCATGCCCTCAAAGAAATGTGTATGTACCCCAGCCATAAATAATGATTGACCGTCGATTGCCATTCCGTCCCATTCATGTGACTTGTCCAATGTTGAAATTAAGATGGCGCATTTTCTTAAAAAGGCAACAGAATCTGTCTCTTTGCTGTAAACTCTGCCCTAGTGGTGCAGGTACAGCGGCAACGTGCTTACACAGTTCTCCAGGTCTGCCAGTTCTTCCCAACTTTAAACTTTAAATACGTTCATTTAGTGGTCCGGGATTTTACCCTTAGGTCTCACAGTACAAAAAAGGCACAGGTGTTTAAAATGAAGAGGACAACATTTCCCATATTAACAGTAATATGGAGGACTGTGGCTGCCAAAACAATAAATAAATGAATTTGGCAGCCACGGTCCTCCATAAAGTAATTCATTTAGATAAATTAAGTGAAGTTGTTCCCGTTATATAAGAAGTATTTCATAAAGAGGAAAAAGAGTAATGTCGACATATAAAATAGATGTAGTTTGTGTTCTGTGTACTTAATTCTTCAAAATGATGTATTTATTTATTTTTGTTTTTGTTTGATTGTTATGTGATTTTCTTTGGAACTTTTCATATTTCCTGTTTTAATGCTCATAATTTATGTCACTACTGACACATAAATCCGACTTTTACGCTCAAACAGTACTCACAGTACTCAAGTGGCGTTCCATCCAAGTACAGTTTTACTCTTACTTGAGTAATCGTTTGAATCACAACATTTTACTTCTACTAAAAACATGTTCAAGTATTGTCACTCTTAAATATTCTTAAATATGTTTGGCTACTCTACCCACCTCTGCTCACATGATTGGGTTTTACAATAAAAAAAAGTGATATAGTCAAATTAATCAAACATAGTAAACTTTTGGTTTTACAGTATGTATGTAGTTTCCTTTTTTATGGTGCCACATGGTGTTTGTTTTACGCAGTATTCCATCTTCAAGACTCTTTCATTTCTCTGGGTTTAGTTTCTCTGTCCACTTTCTTTGCTGTGGCTTTTGTCCTCAGCCCCTTTCTCAATCTCTCGGCTTTGTTTCTCGTCTTTCTTTCTGTCGTGACACCAAACATCCATTTGCACCACATAAAATATGGAGAGAGCCTCATGAATAGTTTACAGTGAGCTGAGTGTGTGCGTGTGTGTGTTTGTGTGTTTTTGTGCGCTACTGGAGAGGGGCATGTTCTGAGGCAGTGGGCTCAGAGTGATATTGGAGAGGACTCATAAGAATGCACACTGTAATTAACCTACTGGCTGTGCACATTTTTGCAATTTGTTTATCCTTGTAATCTCAGTTTATTCTGGACAGATGTGCTAAATTATAAGACTCTTATTTGTTCAAGTTCTTGTACTTTGGGAGAAAAGGAACTATTGGCCTTTTTTGTTACATTCACTTTGAAATGTGAGCCTTGGACTGAAAGCAGGACGGTGTCAACATCCAGTATCCATATTAACCCATTAGATAAAGCCTTTTTTTAAATTTATAAATATTGAAGTTATATATTTGACATTAAGAAAGTGATCGGGCTGTAACATAACTCCGAGGGGATGGGCATGATTGGTTGCCCTCCCTGTACCAAACAGGAGCTTTGTGGTTTGTTCATTTCCTCCTGATGAGTTTCCCTCCAGATTACATCAGCATTAGGATATTAAGAATGAATGTATGGTTCAATAAAGGTGTGCCTCTGTAAAATGTTTCTTTTTTTCCTACGCCCTAAAAGCTCTTGTGGACTTGAGCGTCTTGGGGCATTTGCCGACTGGTGCGTGTGCTTGGCTGCAGTGAGCTCACTTGTGGTTGCTACAGAGTGCATGGGAGCCACACCACTTGAGAGATGCTGCAGATATATTATTCATCTATATCCTGTATACACCAAACTGTCAGGCCGGCAGAGAAAATAGGGCCGCGGCGCCGTCCATCACCTTATCTGTGTCTTCAGCCCTGTCTCCTCCACTCCCTCTCTCCACACGTCTTTGTCACTCTACCTACAAGGTCCGACCAAGGAAGGAAGAGACGATCAGATCAATATTCTTCTCAGGAAATAGTCCTCTCCCATATTCTCTGCCTTGTCTCCGGGCTGCCTGTGCGTAGCCGGCTCGTCTGACCGCATCACCGGAGCATTGTGGCCCATTTCACAAACCAGATAAGCCCAGGATGCCGGAGTAGAATGAGTTTGGCTGTATACTGGATAGAATTGTGGAAAGAGGGGACAGAGAAAAGTTGTTAAGGAGAAAGATGGGGTACAGCTGTAATAACTATAAGCTTTGATGATTGCCTAAAGTAAAAGAAGCGCAGTCTATTTCCACATTCAACAGCTTGTGTTCACGTTCTAGAATGTGATGTCATAATCTCAGATGGAGGGCAGGGACCAATATAACTCTATGGTAGAGAAACATCAAATTGACAAATGTTGAAACTGTTCCATTATTTGGAAGCGATTGGATTCACAAACTTGCCACATTCATGTTTTGACTGGAAGTCCATTTATCTGACCAACATCATGCAAATGTTTTTGAATATTGTCACCACATATGGACACCTTCACGGGAAAATAGTTGGACTTGAGTTTATAGTACGCGCTGACAGAGAAGACTCTGAACATTGTGACCCTTTTTGTTTCGTGTGGATTGTCCTAGTAATATTAGAGATATCAGCCAAAAACCAGAACCCCCAAAAAATCTGCATTTTGACAGTTATAGTTCTTCTTTAGAGAGTTGTGATTCTGTGTGTCATGTGAACACAAGCTATACATTGTGAAAAATGACATGGATATGGATTATGCTGTAAAGCTTGGTAAAGAAGTCTCACACAGACAAGGAGATTTCTTCACTTTGTACCAGACCCAAGCCTGGATAAATGGATGGTTGCAATCCATGTCAGTGAATATTCCACAAACAGACCTATTTGCATGCAGCATTGATAATAATAATTTATGGCAAGCTGCCAGTGGCAATGAATCGATGAATCATGAGTACATATATAAATGTCAATGTTCTGATTGAGAAAAACTTGAAAAAACCTTTTTGTACTTTTGCCATAACAAATCTTTCTGTTCATTACGAATTGGTCTAAACAACACTTTCCTCTGAACAGGCTCAGCACAACACAGACAATTATTTTCAGTGACTGGTTTAAAAGCCTTTGCAGACTTGTATTTCCTTCCCATACTAATGAACCACTTGTGCTTTGTGAAACTGCTCTCTCTTGTCTTTTAATGTGTATTTACAACTAGCCTGACTATGTTTTCATTTCCACAAGAAATGCTCAGATTAATGGCACCAGCGCGGAGAAAACTACCCGTGTTGTTTTAAAAATAAATGTCTCAATGAATTACAGAGGCACAAAATGGAGATTGACGTTTATTCTTTTCACAACAGTCCATCACCTTGACCAGAGTTGCTGCCTTACTGAATCATAATCACACATTTGCTGAATGCCAAGTTGTCACAGAGCCCCTTGGATGTGTCCTGCCTCTCTCCGCTCACCACTGTTTCCACTCTCGGCGGCAGAAGTCATAATTTGGTGTCAGGAGCTGTTGTGTGTTTTGAGCTTTGAGGCAGCGGGGCCGTAACCACAGACTGTGCAGATGTCGGGCCGGTAATGACTCGTGAACGGCGCTAGGATTATACCATGGCTCTGTGTCATTTGTCAGATGGTTGTGGTGGCAGGTCATTGGGGAACCGACCAAAATGATCACAGGAAATGTTGTAACAGATTACTGCCCACAAATGGGGGCTGTGTCAGTACAGTGTTGGCGTAATAATGGGCAGTGACAATAAGTTGGATCGCATTCTTGAGTTAATGTCTTCTTTTCCGATGGACGGCAGTGGCCATTGTATCACCATGAGGGGTATGGACTGAACTGAGTGGACTGTGACTAGATAGTAAGCATTGGAAACTAGTCTGTCCTTTTAAATGCCACAACAAACAAAGACATTCAGCCAGAGGAAAAACGGGTTGGCCACTCCTGCTCTGAACATGATCCTCAAATGACAAAAATAAGTGAATCGGCACTAGTAGGAAGTCTTAAGAGGCCATAATGCAATAATGTTTATTCTAATGCAAGAAAATACATTGTGCTTACAGAGAAGACATCAAACTTTGTGGTTCTTTAAGGTGGAGAGGCAGAGACTTATTTTGTATATTGACTAGTGATGTAACGATTCATCTAAAATCGATTTAAAATCGATTTAATATGCGTAAAATGTGAATCGATGTAAAAAATAAAAGATTTTAAGGCCACCCTCAGCTACTCCATTTTGCGCGACCGAAATAGACCAGAACATAGCTCCTTGTTTCTAACAACGTTAACCTTTTCTCAAGACCAGCTCCACACCTTCCCCGCCTCAGACCCAACACACGCCACACCATGTAAACACATACACGTGCAGGCATCGAAGAAACAGACGCAGCTAAAGTTAGCAGCTACGAGATTAGCGTTAGCGGCTAACACTGTAAAATTAGTTATAAATAGTAGTATTATGTTCAAACTGCAAAAATAAAAAAATAAAGGTTTGGTATAATAAATATAATCTCAAAAATCAAAATTATTGTAGTTTTTTGTGATGTAAAGTTCTCTTACTGAGACAGTTGCAGTTTGTTACAAGGACAAAAATACAGATGTTAAAACAAAAGAAACATTGGTATGAAGGAGTCATTCTTTTCTAAAAAAAAAAAAAAAGGTTTAAAAAAATCGGGAAAAATCGAAATCGGGAACTTCAAATCGGAAATCGAATCGAATCGGGGCTTGAGTGAATCGTTACATCCCTAATATTGACCTTCATTTAACTAAGTAGGTCTGAAATAGTGCATTATTAATATATTAACCTTAATCTGAATTGTCCTTGTTAAAAGTCCCTTTCAGCACCATTTCACCATCACACGCCCTAAACTAGAATGTCAGGAAATATAGAAGCCGCTTGTCCAAATGGCAAGGTTTCCACAGCGGATTCTCTCACACAACATTTTTAAGTATCTGCAATGTAGCGATTAGCCTAACCACAAAGGGGTGTGGCTGAGCTGTTGACCACCGCTGGTTGGCTCCTTGCGACGACAAGCGGCCAACCAGCGCGCCCAGATCCCCCCGGTCTGCCAAAGGAAGTCACATGACGGGACCAACTGTCAGCCCACATGCTCCTCTCACTCCCAAATCTGTCCGTTTAACCAGTCATCCATGTAGCCTGGTTTTCTGCTGAAATATCATGAAATGAATAGTTTGGATTTTGATACATCACGCTATCAGAAAGACACAGTTGTCAGAATCGGGTTAACTTTATGGATCCCAAAGGGGAAATTCTGTTTGTTACAGACAGCAACAAAATCTTGACCAAGAAAGAAGGCAAATTGTGACAATGCAACGTGCTGAAAGTCGAGTTTTAAAGGCTGCAGCTCATATGGCGTAGCACTTTCAGGTTCAAAGGTTTGTGCTCTTCACCCCCTTTAACCCTGTACTGTTCTACCGCTGGTTTGGAATAACAAAGCTTTCCCTTTAAATAATATGAAGATCACACAATCCTTGATATGAAAAAAAAAAAAAAACATCCCACAGGTGCACATTCTTCTGATCCCGCCTGCACTGACCTGGCTCATGGTCCATGCAGCACCTGGGTATTTTCAGCTTCATTTGATTCTAAATATAGTCCTTCCGTGTGGGGCTTTCACAGCACATTAACTTGTAGCAACAAAAAACTAGTTTGTTTGGACATAAAAAGGATGCGTAGACAACTTTCAAGAGGACGTCTTTATTTAGGGCAACAGAGTCCGATAACACGGAGACAGGTGCGTATGTGAACGGATAACTCTAATTGGATACATAACAAGGGAGTTTGGTCATTGCTACACCTTGCACATGAACCATTTATTAGATTATTACATGTAGCAAATTTTCCCTTTTTAAATTATAATAATGGCCAACAGAATTGAAAAGCTCATTAAACTAAACTTTTAACAACAAAGTAATTCAGGTGCCATGCCACAGCCTGAATATTAGTAACAATCTAAAGGACTTTAGGAAGACACATATTTGCTTTTCATCAATATCCTCTCCTATTTAAGTCACTTCAATCTCAATCCCGTGTCTGCCCGAAGAACCAAAAAGACACAGTGTATTTACAAACATTACATCAAGGTTGGCACGCTCTCTGTTCTCCCAGTCGAAGCGTGGAAAGGCGAGACTCTCCGAGTATGTGTGTAAAAAGATCTTCAAAAGAGTGGCTGGTGCGAGACAGCGATGTGCCCCTCTGGAAGTGATTAGAGCTGTTGGGACAGCCTGAACCCATTACTGATGTGCACTGATCAGGTCCCACTGGTTTGAAGTACAGGCGCGGGGTCTCTGCGCGGACCGAACTCTCTGACTCTGTGGATTTTGTCTTCTCTGTGAAATCTGACTTTGCTTTTTACCCCGGCCAAATCTGAACACGGAGGAAAATGTACCAATCAACGAAAGCGAAACTACAAATGACTATGACTTCCGCCGATACTGCCATTGTTGCCACTGTTAGTACTATAATTAGTGCAACTGGAATGACTACTTATGTTGCCAACAAGGTCAAAGTGAAGCCCTTGGTGCAAATAAACCATCCCCCACACTCTCTCCTGAAACCTGCCATACAATCGCATATCGCAAAATCTATATAGAAACAATGGCACAATAGATATGGCAAAATCACTGAGGTCTTTCATCTGACTGAGATTGACACATTTTTGCAAACACAGCCTGAAACCAAAACACACAGTAGGTATAAAATGGCAAACGTTTAGTTTTAGTCATGTTTTACTAAAAATATTAGCCAGGTGTTAGTGTCACAAGTTGAGGGGGACAAAAACACAATGTGAATTCTCAATACTCTCCTCCACACACTGCCCTACGTTACGTACGATACGTTCAAAGACAGAAGGAAAATATAAATAATCTTCAGAAGCAGAATCAGCAGAATACATTTGATATGTAGCAAAGTAAGCATTTGGATACTTTTATCTATTTGCTGAACTGCAACTTTCATGTAAGTCTGTGTCTTTTGGGATCTAGGACATTAATGTTGCATTAGAACTAAATTTACAGAGCAGAGCTTTTAATTTCCACAACCCTCGAACGCTTTATTTAAAAAAAAGAGCTGATGACTCCCTGTAGATTAAATTATTATTATTAAACAAAATCAGCTGCATCAGAACCGGTCGGTCAGATGTTTGTCAGTTCCCAATCTAATCTGTAAATTTCTGTCATAATGCTAAACTCTCACTGTGTTATTCGCTAGCTGATTCGAACATTTGCGGTCACTGCAAGTGTTTGTGTTGACATGGTGCGGGAGCAGGTGAGGGTGAGGGGTGTGTTATGGGGTGCACCGTGAGAGGTGAGGGAGGTGCCGCGCTCGTCTGCTTTCGTGAAACAAAGTTAGCTCGCTGTTTGAAGGTGATGCAATGTGGGAGTGCAACCTTCCCGGACCGGCAAAATGGAGTAGCTGAGGGTGCCTTTAAAGTCCATTTGTATCGTTTAAGACTTACAAAATATTCAAAATAGTTTCAGTAAATATTATTATTATATCGTTATCGCAATATTCAAGATATGAATATTGCAAAGCCAAACCCCTTTTGGCTTTGCAATATTCATATAGTTTAGGAAAGTTTACATACTCTTACGATGTAAAAATTCTCCACGACACATTCGAATGTACTGTCTGAAAACTGATTTCCATCTAAAAAAAAATGGAGCGTAAAAATAACACTATAATAGCTCCGGTGTGTCACAGCTGTACCTCCTGTAGTGAGGAAAAAGCGTTTTGAGTCTCTCCACCTGTTGCAGATATTTGAACAAATAATAGAAGTCTGGCGTATATTGTTCCACCAGTGGTGTTATTCGGTGCAATTGGCCTTTTAAAGCCAACTCCCTTTTATTTGTAAATCTGTTTCAGTTTTTTGGCTGGTACTGGTCTGCTTTAGTTCAGTCGTGCTCAAAGACAGCTGTGGAGTCTTGGCAGATGTCAAACATGTGCCCCTAAAATATGCTGGAAGTGTGAAAAGGAAAAGTATATTAGCATTAAAGTAAAAACAGTTGGTGTCAAGCTAGAGACAGACGGATATTATTTCCTCATGTAGGCATATGAAAATCCAGTTTTGTTTGTTTAAACCCCCCAAAAAAGTGACAAAGAGACCTTTATACATTACATCGACCAAAATTGTAATCTAAAGTTCATTTGTTCACTGATTCCGCTTCTGTGTTTGTTTAGTTTTAGTAGTTTATAATGTCTTAAGAGATATATATACAAGACAGTCCAGCTCACGTACGTGAACTATTCACTATCACGTACGTGAACAGGTCTTGTCTCAACTATTTGATTGAAACGATAAAGCAATATGTCTAGTTTTATTCTTCTTATTAAAGGTCTGTGCAACAACTTATTGCAATCACGTATTCAACAGATTACGTGCAAAGTTTCTAATTAGTTTCTTAAAAAGGCTTCGCTTCAGATCTGCCATCAACACCAAGATAATTACTCGATGCACGCATTAAATTAACCACTTAATCATCTGTAGGGACTCATCTTTGGCCCTGATGAAGGAAATTGGATGATTTTTGAAACGTTAGTCAAAAAAGGTCCTGTTGCATCGATAAAGTGGACTCTTGGAAGCGAACATTAAGTTGACAAAGTTCACAAAAGATATAGCCTGGATTCGAATTGTGATAATTTCCTCATTGTTACCCTGTCATCTCGTAACAAAGCATGAAAGGGAAGGAGCAAGCCTTTTTGAGACCAAAAAAAGCTTTTAAAAGCAGCTCTAAGCATCTTGTCACTAATGGAAGATGCACTTTACTCACCAGCGCACAATACGGTACACTTCTATTTACATTCAAATCATGGTTTAGAGCGCGGGGGTCTACTTTGTTGTGTTTATTGTCGACAAAAAGGTTCAACGCACTCTAAAATGGAAGACAAAAGAGAAGTGCCACGAGCTATAGGAAACAACCACCACCCCTCAGCCTTTAGTTCAGAACAGCTAATTACATGTGCAACGACTGCAGAATCACTCCCCTAATTGTGAAACCACAAGTGGCTCCGTCTATAAATAGGCTGACGTTAGATGAAAGGGACAAGTCAGTGTCAATTATGTGTCCTGCGACTTCCTGCCTGGAATGGTCGGGTGATTGCACACATTTTGTTAAGGATTTTGCATTAGAAATATATTAAAATGTAAAGTATGATGTATTTAAGGTTTAAAAAAAGAATCTCTCCCAATACAATGGGGTGCATGCTGTGGGAAATGTGATAACGATCGGTCCCCTTAGAAAAAGACCGTTCTATCGGACCCCTTCTGCACACTAGTTACATTTTTTGTACAGTTTGGTGCATTTTTTAGGTTTTTATGGACAAAAACATATTGGCCATTTCCATTATGTTCTATGATTGACCAACACTTTAAACCTCAATATCCCAGAACTACTTAGAACACAGATAGAACCTTATAATTCAAAGGGGACAAATCATCTATACATGTCCCTTCAAGTTATATCAAGTGAAATATCATGTATACTATTTTATTTATTTGAACAGGGACAGTGTACAATATACATTAGCCTCAGAAAGGAGAGATGCATTGTACCAGGTTATACATACTACATACATACATAAAGCAGTGCCTGGACCTGGAGTCAAAGGGAGATGTATTAAAAAAGATGTTGGAGTCCAAGTCACCTTAGTCCTCATTGTTCAAGTCACGTAAAACGAGTTAAAGTCAAGTCCAAATCCAAGTCCATGAAGTCCAAATATTGAATGTGTAAGGCTGATCCAGGTCTTGCACATTCAGTGCTTACAATAAAGTCAGAGTCCGAGTCAAGTCACTTATAACTGAATCCAAGTCATAAGTTCAGCCCAATTATGGCGGGTTTTCTTTATTATTTTCCAATCAGTTTCACTCAATGGACCCTCCTATGAATTCTGACAGCATTGAACCACCTTCGAGCTCAAAGCGATAATTTAAGGGCTTGTTTATAAAAGCGTATATTCAGAGGTTGGTAGTAGACATGGTGGTCTACATTAGGCACTCAAAGCGCTTCACAGCAAGGATCCACACCCATTCTTACACCAATGTATGCAAGAAGGGTGAAGTATCTTGCCCAGGGACACAACTACAGCATGCACCTTCAGCAGGAGGGATTCGAACCCCCAACCTTCCAATCATGAGACCACCCGCTCTACCATCTGCACCACTGTCACCGGTCCCAAGGACATGAGCGCTCCGAGTCTTCTAGCCTGAACCTCAAGCTGAGTCACAACACAAGTCAATGACGCTCAGATAATCTCAAATCCAAATAGACAAGTACTCAGTCTGACGTTCGAATCTAGTCATGCTTTTAGAAAACTTTCATACTTTTAGTAATATGCCACAGCTGAAGTAGCACAGACTTGATACAGGAAACCAAAATACTATGCAATATAAGACTAAATTGAAGGACTAAATAACACGTGCTGACATCTGTATCATAATAATTCAACATAAGTGAAACCCTGTCGACCAAAGTCAAATCCGGGATGATGGGACAGACTTGCTCTTCAGTGCAGTGCGGTGGTGTGGCTGGTGAGCTCCTAATGATAGCTCTGCCCTCCGCCACAGACTAAATCAGGGCGCGCTGGTAAACCAACTCATGCAGCCACTTAACCCCAGTCTGCTCCCCCGCCGCCAAGCCTAAAAATTCCTCTACATATGCAGGGCAATCTGCAGGGATCCCTGACCACCACAGCTTTGTAATGCAAAGGTTGTGTTACTTGGTTTGAAGAGAATCCGTGGAACTATGTCATACTAAATCGAAAAATATTTCTATTAAACTAACACATATCTCAGTTATCGTTTTTACATCTTGAAGGCAAAATGATAAAGTAAGAACTAAATGTAGATAATGTCTGGTTTACTTTGGCCAATGCCGGCTTCAGTGTTTTGTCTATATTGCCTCAAAACGTGTCCCGGACTTCAATTTGTCTCCCTAATGTGCAACTGTCAACAGTGGACAGCCCGCATAGAGACACCCAAGACCCGTGAACCCTAACTGCTGGTCTGAAGAGGGCCGTAACTGACTCAGACTCCAGGTGCGTCTACCTGACTGCCATTCACGGCCCTTCAAGGAGAACGGAGCGCAAGATCGGGTTACCCCCCAGCCTCATCACTCACGTAACATACTCGCGCGTGAATGCAAGAACATGAAGTATGCAGCGTGCCGCGATCCATTAAATAGGGAGTAAGGGCTTGAGGCCAGAGTGAGACGGACAGTGGATATGATTGATGGCGGGACCAGGAGGTGGTGCAAAGGTAGTGTTTCAGGTATGGCCGCGGGATGGGGGCGGAGACAAATGCGACGACGTCACAAAATTATGCCGACTAGATACACGTGGTTAAATGTGTTTGAGTGCTTGGGAGAGGTGGAGTTTCGGAGATGGCTGACAGGAAGCAGATTAAATGGACAGTGAAGGGTGGAGTAGGAGGCACAAGCACGTGACTGGAGCAGTGCCAAGACTGACACAGGAGAAGACTAGGTAAAAAATAGTTTGAGAGCACCAGACTAGTTTTCTCCACTTTGAGAAAGACTTATGGCTTTGATGCATGCCGGAAAAATCAAATTGCCGCTCGACTATCATCTCGTGGATTTAAAAAAAAAACTCTAGTTATGCTGAGGAATCACACTGAGATCAGTCAACAAGCATATTTGGACTTCTTCATGTACTCTCAGTGCTCACAATTGAAGCTACCGGGATCCTCATTTTTATTCAGCACAAATTCAAAAGTTTCTCAGGCATGTGATAGCTTTGGCCTTAAAATACTAAGTGCTTCATATAAATTTCAAAGGAAATTCCTGGGAATGTCTCAGACTGACCCAGTTGTGTGGGATTACAATATGCTTGGCCTGATAGTTTCTGTCACAGTCACCAGGTGGATGTTTCATAATGTTACAGAACTCAGATAATACAATTAAAGGTGATTTTGAATGGGAAGATCTCCTCTGACAACAACAGGCGGCCGGAGGGAGGGAGAAGTTTGGTGTTCAATCTCTAACCTATGTGTAAACATTACATTTTCCTAAACTGCAATTTCCTGTTTTCCCAGGCCATTAGAGGGACGCGTACGCCTGCAGGAGTCACGGCCCGGTCACGTTTCCTCTTAGTTTAGATAGGCCATTCTTACACAGGAGTGAAGCATGATCTGTTAATAGCTAACATAGAATGAATTTACATTACTTCTAAATATGCTGAAGAGCCAGTATTCAGTAAGAGATCAGCATTCACATCTTAGAATGTAAGAGCTGCCACATCCAAGCGCCTGCCTATGTGTCGTGAACAAGAGCCAAAGACAATATTCGTACTGACAGGGGTGCTCAGACACAAAATGAAAGTACAGGGATCTTCACAGGGAACGCCACACACCCCCGACCCGTCAACTCTGCAGGTCGTCATGTAACCTTAACCAAACTCCGTCTCGCCCCTTTCAAAGTCAGATCATTATCCACACGTTTGAGAGAAAATTGCAATACTCCGGCTAAAAGGCTTCATTTGTTATTCAAATTAAACATGTTTTTTTTTACACTTTGGCAAAGGCACGTTGTGAATTGAGTATCCGCTTGTGCAAAGATGTTTAATTAAAGATTTGATTAGTGAGGGATGACAGGGCCCCACTCATCTGTCTCCCACAGACACGCTGAAAATGAACGCTGTATCTCGACATCGTGTAAATGTATAAACCGGTCTACGCTGGATTATTCTGATTGGTCCACTTGTAAATGAAAATGTATGTAATGTTTTATGTTGTAGCCAAAAGGGCCCATTTTGTGTATGTTCTAGTTATGAGATGAGATTTGATTTGTCTTCTAGTATGTTGTAAAAAAGCCTGTGCATCTAATTAGAAACTAGAAGGTTAGCATTACTTATCCCTGTGCTTGTGAAATTGGGACGTTTGACATGCGTGACTCAAACTAGCATTCTCCCCCATTCGTAAACAAATAAATCCGATACAAGGCCTTTAAAGAATGTCAATATATAGGCCACTCATTGACGGAATCGAGAAACACGAGACCTCATTCTGAGATGATCTGAGTAATTCTCTCACTTTCATAACTCTATCTTCCATTCGGTCATGTCTTGCACGTTAGTGGGTAGTTCCATCTGGCCTCTTCAGCGCGGGCACTTCTGCTCCTGTGGGCAGACCTGACAGACTCCGGCCTGACTCAGCCCTGACTAACGCTGTGTGGGTCTACAGCCCATGTGTCAGCCCTGCTCTCAGTTCAACCTCATGCAATATGTACCGCACAATGACAGAGGAAGCAGTTACTTAGTTTAGTTTATCCTCTGCTGCGGTATCTCGATTGAAAACAGGATCCTCTCCTTCATAGTGTCATTTTCCACCAATGGAGTTGGGCCGCATTTATCCTCCACTCAGTTTTGTCGTATGTAAGTCACATTATAGGCTTGTCTATTCAACAATATCTGTGGTCTATGTTTGCCCTCCTCTTTCACACTTTCTCTATCGCTTTCTCTCCACCAGCCACATCCTTTACACGCGTCCAGCTCTTCCTCTGTGTCGAAAATGTTTAGTAACATGACCAGTTGTTTAGCTATTAAAACATTTAAGACAAAATAATACTTTTAAAACACTACCCCCGCACCTCCTCCTTTCTCATCAGGACTTAGGACCAGAAATGGCGGGGTTTTCAATAACTTGACGTCAGCGAAACATGTCAATCAAGTTGGGACAAGGGCAATATTATCATTTTTCTATTGGAGACAACTAACCTGAACTCGATCACATTCATCGGCAATGTTGTCTGGATGTATGTCTGATTCATGCAGTAACACATGCAGTAAGTCTCTTAACAATGTGTACACCTTGAGCATCTAATAAAATATTAAAAGAAAACCTCACAACATTTTTGTTCTAAACTGTACCTATATTATCCAATCTAATTTACAGTAATAAGTCGGTAAAAAGGCACCAAATGACGGGCGGTATCTCCGTGTGCTGCTTTTTAATATCAGCGATCTTGCCGCAGATAAAAGGACATTTGGAAGTCCTCAGAGACGCACTTATCAGATCTTGGTCTTTATTGGAGCTTTGTCGCTGCTGCCTGCCTCCCTCTTTCTCTTTCTCTCCCTCTCTCTCTCCATACCCCTCTATCTCTCTCATTTCATCTGCCTCTTTCTGTTCTGCCCTTTCTTCTGCAACACTCCGGCGTCCTATCACTCAAACGGCCTCTTTATTCCTTTGCTCAGGCGGCTTTATCCACTGATCATGTCGCTTGTGGATTACTTTGTATGTGAAGTTGATTTTTTTATTTTTTTTCCCCCATACTTAAGACAGATGTAGTGAAAATCCTGGAGAACCAAAGGATAAGTAGTAGGAGCGGAGCTACGTGGGAGCGTGTTTTAAAATTCACCACAACATTGCAAGTAAACGGCCAATGAGTGGTTGCTAAGATCCGACCACACGATCTCGATCACGTGTACTGCCAATAAGAAATTATACATAGCTTTTAATCTTTAAAGACGGTCTTTGGTCACAAACTGTGTCGAGACAAGGGCCAGGCAGTGGAAGTAGCGCAGACTTATGCGTCTCATTAACATGCCGAGCGCTTTTCGGATCACACAAATAAACTTTAGTTCAGTAGACCTTCAGCGAAATAAAAGCGCAGAGTGTGCCTTGGCCGAGTGTGCCGTGTTGCCCCTTTCACCTCCCCCTCCCGTCTCCACACGTCCAGCCCCTCTCGGCCTCCCCGCTGTTTATTGCCACTGGTGTGTGCCTCTGTTCGCCAATGGCTTTTTATGTGTGTGTGTGTGTGTGTGTGCGTGTGTGTGTGTGCACCCCCTCAAAGTTGGCCCCGTGACAAGTGACCCCCTTCTCCCTCTCACCAAAAACTCCCCTGTAGCAAAAAGCCCCAACAAAAAGAAGCACGGCGGAGACGTAGGACGGAGAAAAGAGCCCAGCTGTAAGTAGCACAATGCCGAGGAGAGGGGTTTGGCAGGAGCTCAAAGCTGCTCTGAGCGAGTGCCTCTCACTAACCCCCCTGGACCCCTCCGCCGGCCCGGACAAATTAAAAGCGTTTGGTGATGTAAAGCTCGAGGAGGGAGAGGGGGGGCGGGGGTTAAAGGGAGAAGACGGGACAGCGCACGGATTAGAAAGTAATGCATTTCAGCACAGGGCTAATCCCGATGATTGCAGTCAAATAAATAAACTTCACCTTATGAAGTCAGGCAGACGAGGCTGACGAAGTGTAGCCTGATATTTTTTTTTTATAGATTCTGAAAATGTCCTCTCTCTCTTTAATAGATGCTCGTGGACAACAAGGATTGAGACAGAACCCTTTAGGAAGAAACACTTGAAGGAAAGGCATTTCTAAGTATCTACGGTGCCTATATCAACTATGGGCAGAGTTGATATATCATTTTGAATAACCTCTAAACACCTGCCATAACCAAGTGCATTTTCTCCAGTTCAGCTTTACCCACACCTACAAAACTCATCTGAATGGATCTTTTTCCTTGCATTGTCGTCAACTTTTTGACATTTTTTTTACATAACTTTTTAAAAGAGTTTTTGTCACAGTTTTGCCACATTTTCATTGCTTTTTGTCACTTTTTTTGGTCACTTCTTTATTGCATTTTTGTCTCATTTTTGTCGCCATTTTGAGGTGTTTGTCAAGAAGCTTTTACTTTTGTGGAAAAGCCAAGCTGGAGAAAAATGAGGTCGGTTCAGGTGGGGGTGAAGAGGTAAAAGGATTATTGACCTAATCAGTGAAATATTTGACATACAAAAAAGCTTAGTCATAAACAGGCGGTAAGGCGTGCTCTGTTGGCTGTGGGAGAGAGAGTGGGCGCATTGTCGTGCACAGATACGAGTGATTCACTCCGTCACACACCCACTGCAAACACCAACACGTAAAGACACACCTACCACACCCACACCGCGCGGCTGCTCCCAACCAACGTTTCACCAGTGACCCGGCACTCAAATAGTTTTCCACCACAAACAAAAAAAAGTGTGTTACTGCCTGTAACGCACATGGACGTACATCTGGGACACATGGTCCTGAGATTTGAAGGCACACAGCCGGCACCTGGGTTTTACCGAGTAATCCTTCCCACAACCGAGCAATAAAAGTGACTCACCTCTGCCACCATATATTTGCAATATTTTGTAATACCATTCGGAAAATTGTGCATATTCAGTGTTAGCAAGTTTTAGCAAGTGCGCTAATGAATGCCAGGCAGCTACACCAAACGCGCTCCTAATGCTCAGCAAAACACCAACAATGGTATTTTTGTTACGGGCGATGGAAAAAAAAGTCTGGAAGCTACCTGTAGTCAAAACAAAGCAGCAAAGTGCTACACAAATAAACACGAACAGTTGTCTCGACGTCTGAGTTCTTGATTATTTGGATTTGACTTTAATTTAACCATGCTTAAATGAAGTGCTGCGGCTTCATTTTTACACATCCCGCTGTGTGTAGAATTTGCAGTTTTTGGTCGCGATTCAACATTACCTCGTGAAAAGCTGCTTCGGTTTCCTATGAATTGAAATGGGGCCAGTGGAGCACACAGTGTCCGCCCTACTGCCTTTTTCTCTCTCTCTCTCTCTCTCTCTCTCTTCACTCTGCACTGTCTGAAAGGGAATACCCTGCCCCATCGAGACAAGCCCGCATTCCTCCATTACGAATGACAAGCCCCGCTCCCCTCGCCCCCCTCCTATACCTCGTGCCTGAAGCTGGACCTCTGCAGCCTGCTGTTCCAAACGCCTCTGGTTTCACTCTGGGACACTCTGACTTTTGGCAACGCTTCAAACTCTCAATCCCCATTTTAGACCTATCCACGCAGAATGAAAATATACACCTGATGGTCCGGTCTGTGCCAAAAGCTGTACCCCTGTCCGCGTGTTGAAGTCTTTCCAACCCCTCGGAGGCATCCTGATTGATGGGGGACAGGCTGCTTTTCCGATTGGTCCAATTAGGCCAATCGCTCCAATGAGGCGCAACAGCTCTCCACTTTCTGCCTTTTCTTTTTTCATCTGCCTCGGCCAGATGCTAGAGCCCTGTGCTTAGGGTCTGTGGTACAGATAATATGAGCACAGTTAGTGATTATTTGATCTTTTACTGCCCAGTTTATATTTTCCCCAGAGAAGTCACAAGATACCGGCTCAGTGGTTTGCATTTTCCCTACAAAGAAGGTCCTCGCTTTTTTCCATGTGATCGGGTTTGCCCCATCAGCAAAACTGTGTCCAATAGGCTAGTGTTGCGGCAACTTCTGACCAAATCAAACTCCTGATGTGGAGGTGAGTGACCGGGACTGATTGCCTCACGCATGCACCCGTTTTGAAGATTGGGTGAAACGTTCCTGATTTTTCTCTTACAGCCTCCCGTTGGACAGTATTTGTGTTTTGATAAAGCAGCAGAAGCACTTCCTGCTACTGTTTTGAAAGACAAAACACTCGGCCTTTTCAAAATAGTTTTACGATAAAGTGATGAATGAGAAAAAGCAACTATTTATACAGAACTTTAACCTTGATCCAGTTCGGCTTGACCTGAATCTTAAAAGCTTCATGACCGGAGAGCAACAGTGTAACGCCTCATTTGAAACACTTTTGTCACTTCCTTGTTGTTGTTTTTTTGTCACAATTTTGTCGCTCTTAAGTAGCTTTTTTGTTGCTTTTTTACATCACTTTTTAGTCATGTGTTCGTCTCTTTTTTTTTTTATCCTGTTTTTGTTAATAATAATTTTTTCCCATTGCTATTTCGACGCTTTTTCATCACGTTTTTGCCACTTGTTTTGTTGTGTTTTTCCCCCTTTTGTCATTATGTTATTGTAGTTTGTGTCACTTTTTTTCATCACTTTTTAGTCGTGTTTTTGCAGCTTTTGTGTCGTGTTTTCATCCTCGTCTTCATCATCTTTTTTTCAAGAAGCTTTTAGATTGAGGTAAAGCCAAACTGGAGAAAATGCGCTTGGTTCTTGTGGGGGTGAAGAGGATAACACAGTGACGGAGCACCGCGGCGATAAATGAACCAAAATGATTAGCCATTACAAACACCGAGAGTTTCACCGACTGAAAAACTACTCGTAGCCATGTTTACAAAGACCCATCATGCAATAACTAAAAGTCCAGCATCCCGACTTGAGTCTCAAAAAGATTAGCAGTGGATCCGGCGAGAGGAGAACTTCAATCAAATCAGAGCGGAGACGTTGTTGACCGTTCTGTATAGCCCAGGCGTTTCGTTCAGAAAGAAGTTAGAACAAGGATTAATAAAAGAGCATGAGACGGCAATAACAGCGCTGCCTGCTGTGTTTAGATTTAATGCGCCTTAGCAGATTACGCCAGCCTCATTTACATAGCAGCCGCAATAAATATGTTTTTATTTCATTTGCGCTCTCATAATCACAAATCAACTCAATTTACTGTGCGGCTAGCGCAGGCTGTGTGCTATGACTCAACCGAGACGACCAGTGATTAAAGAAAAAACATTTTATGGCTTTTATGATCATTTACAGTGTGAGCGGACAGCAAACACTGATGAAGGAGGATGTAAGAGTTTGTGAAGTCCGCTGTTCGCTACACTGGGAGGAAAAAGTGCGCCAGTTGTAGTGAAGTGCATGTCAGAATTGGTCCGGTTTGTTTTTGTGAAATGGGGCCAGCGCTTTGGTGGAGGGCAGCTGCTTGTTTGGTTTGTTAGAAGAAGAAGAAAATTCCAGCCAGATGATATCAGTAGCATGTAAGAAAAAGAAAAACCGTCTCCCTGAGAAGCACAATGTCAAAACCTTCGATTGTTAACAGAGCAGACTAGGTCAAAACTCAGGCTAAACCAGGTCTAAACCAGGACTAAATCATTATGAGGAGCGTCAGTAACTGAAGCCGCCAGTGTTTGCCAAATCTTAATGACCTCTTAACCCCCTCCTGAACTGAGCACATTTTCTCCAGTTCAGCTTTACCCAAATCTATAGACTTACAGCCTATAAGTCAGCGTAACGCCTCATTTGAAAACTAAGACCTACAAAACCGCGTTTTATTTTTTCCCTTTGGTTGCTTTCTCATCACTTTTTTTGTTGCTTTTCTGACACTTAATTGTCATGTTTTCCACACTTTTTTGTCACATTTTTGTTCCATTTTTTATTTTTTATTTTATCCTTGTGTTATTGTTGCTTTTCCGGCACGATTTTGTCCCTCTTTTGTTGTGTTTTCATCCTCGTTTTAGGTTTTTTTTACGCTTTTTTCAAGAAGCTTTTAGATTTGGGTGAATCTAAATTGGAGAAACTGAGCTCAGTTAAGGCGGGGGTTAAGAGGTTGAAAACCACTGGTCTTTCCACTTTGAACCATGCAATAATAACGTTTAATATCATTACCAAAACGAAATCAAATGTTTAAACTTTACATTCCATTTTGTTTATGTGAGGTCATAAAAAAACCTTAAAACACAACCACGACTTTCATTCAAATCAATATCAAAAAGGCCGTCGAGTGACATGATGATGGATCTCCAATCACAGGAGACATTAAGAAGCTGTAAGACTGCTTCAAAACAATCAATACAAATCAACTAGTGTCCACAATGAGACTAAACTAATGACACTCACCACTCCCCCACGCACATCCCGACAAGACCAGCCCCCTCTTCCCAATTCCACCCTTTTTCTAAAGCCCAAAAGTAAAAAGATGTCACAACATTCCTTATTGGTGAGACTGCCCTCAAGTTGCCCCGGGACACTTCCATTCATTAGGCCCCTCTTGCCCTGAGAGGAGGAGGAATCAGACCGGGACCATCCCCAAGTGCGTCCCTGTGTCACCTTGAACAAATCCACATGATTAAGTGACAAGCACTCCCACGTGAGCCCTGCTTTATTTCCCAAGAAACTCACGGCCGCTGCCTGTTCCTCCTCCGATCCATTTTCTACTACACATCCGGAAAAAAAAAATACACACGTCTCTCTTCCCCCTGCCATGTAAGCGGGCCTAATTGCCTTCATAATTAGCCGGGCGACAATAATTGCTGAACTGATAATGTCGAGGCACTCCTTGCACTAAAGTAGAACACGCCATATTTAGATCATATTTCCTGGCACGTTTCCTTTTGGTTTCATTGTGAGTGTTGACAGGAAGTTGATCTATTTATTGATTCATTTTATGTTTGGATTTAGGTGTTTAGGGGGGAAATCTGGACTCTCCAAATTTTATGTACAGTACTATAGATATTTGATGTGTAAGATTTTTATCACAATGACTATTACCTTTTTTTTTTCAACCAAATAAATGTATGCTTTAGTAATGCATTTAAGTATGGTTCTTTTTCCTGGTTTAGGGAAAGTTTCCACACAGTTTAGGGATCAAATTTAGTTAGTCTTATTCTGATTTAAAGCTGCCCTCAACTATGTGTTTTAAAAAAAAATGTCAGTAGGTGTCAGTAGGGAATCCCTCCTCCCCTCCTCACCTGGCTTTCCCCTCACCCCCACCCCTCACTCCCCTCCACCATAGACCACACACTGCACTGATTGCATTCAATGAGATACGGAAAGCTCATTAATCTTAATTTATCAGCAGAATAAGATATGCAAAGTAAAAACATTTAGACTTATTATTATTTGCTAAACTGCAACTTTCCTGTAAGTCTCCTTTTTTTTGGGAAGGGGGGGGGGGGGGGGGGATAATTTAGAACATAATACTTATGTTATTAGTTTACAGTTTACAGTCCAGAGCTTTTTCCCTCCACAACCCTTGAATGCCTCACACCCGCTCGGTGCTGCTGTAATCAATATGAGGAAAAAGACCTGACGACTCCTCGTAGATATCGGATTATTAAACAAACAGACGTGTCATGAGGATTTCAGCTGCATCAGAGCAGGTCTCTCTGGTGTTTGTCAGTTCACGATCTTTTGTAAACTTCTGTCATAATGCTAAACTCTGACTGTGTTAGCCGCAAACTCCTGCGGCTTCTACTGCTTCAAACATTTGCGATCCCTGCACGTGTTTGTGCTTACATGGGGCGGGGGCAGGTGGGGGTGAAGGGTGTGGTGGTGGGGGTCCAGTGAAGCAGGGAGGTACGGCGTTTGTCTGCTGCTGCGGCACAAAGTTATCTCGATGTTTGCGAAGGTGGTGCATCTCGTGATGCCATGTGGGAATACAACCATGCCGGTCTGGCAAAATGGAGTAGCTGAGAGTAGCTTTAAGTCTGGCGGTATACTTTATGAGGTGGCATAAAAAGTTTGATAAGCGCTTATGACGGTTAGCTTGCTTCACATTAGGCAAATTTTATAAACTGATTTTTGCATCGCCTTATCTCTGTGCATGCATTTTTCAATGTCTCTGAAATGCATTGTCAAATTCAAACACAATAACACAATTTGACACATATTCTACACAATTCCTGGCAAGTTTCCCCATTGTTCTGTTCTCACGCTGCATGTGAAACGAAAAGGGGAAGAGGGAGGAGTCCTCATAGACATTTGCACAAGCTGGCACGTAAATTCCAGCCAGGCAAGACAAGGAAAGTTTTAATTAGGCCTGGTAAGTAGGCACTGGTGAAGCCGGCGGGGCTCACTGCGGGGATTACGGCAGATTTATTTAGCCGTAGCTGCGGGAGACTCCCAATGATATGATATGTTCCACAGGACGACAATAGCTCTATAATCACACAGCGAACCCGGGCTAATCTATCCTTCACACATGCTCTCATCTCCAAGTCAAGAGTTTTGTTTTTCTTTTTTTTTTTTCTTTCTGGTTGCTACCTTACCCTCCTCCCTCTCAATGGCAACCCTTGTGGGCAATTTAGCGAGGCACTCAGACATGCTAACACAATCAACAATCAGGTCGTTTGCTCTCTCTAATAGGCACTCGGGCTGGAGTAAAAGAAGTCTTGTTGTTTATTTGATTGTGTGCACCAAGGGAGAGTCCACTGGGAAACTATTCGTTACATGTTGAAGGGGGAGGTGGGGTGTAACTGACAAAGCAGCATGGCTTTTGTTTTTGGAAGATTTTTAAGAAGGGGGATGTTGAGGCACAAATTATGCTCTACGTAGTCGGATTGAAGGGATAGTATGAGAGTGCAGGGTATTTTTAGACTGCACTTGTTGCATGTCTTTGTATTTGCACTAGAGGTGCACACATCTTATCGGTCGCCGATCATGATCGGCCGATCACAGCCTAATTTTTGTGATCGGTGAAATGTGCCGATCAGACGTAGATTTCACAGACTTTCTTACAGTAGATAATCTGAAAACTCCGCAGTATAGCGCCGCTCTAAACCTAGTTTTAAATGTAATTCGTGGCTACACAACAGCTCTGGATGTACTGCTCGGCTGTATCCCTCTGCGCCTGGCGGCTCTCCTCGTTTCCAGACTGCAGTGTAACTAAACCAAACAACCACAGAGCTAGAGCTACGCTTTAAGACAAAAGCATAATAAAGGTTCGTGACCATAAAATATCAGCGTATGCATGGGCGTAACTTCCTTAAGGTCTGGCGTGGACATGTCCCCACAACTTTTCCCTTCTGAGCATTTACATTTGTGGACAGTAGCGTGAGCGGCAGCGGCTGAGCAGACTTCAGAGCGTCTTCGAGCTGCTGCTCCCACTGTGATGTGAGGGACGTAGGGGGCACGTCTTCTCATTGTGCGATCTTTTACAATGATATTGGCATGTTATGCTGGAGAGAGGACGGCCAGCATCACAACGCTTTTTGTTTCGTGTTAATTGGTGAAATATTCGCGGAGATATTCACATTTTCGGGGTGCAACTGCCCTACAGCGGGTTTATGGAGCTTATTTACGTTCGACACATTTACGTGAAAACACGCGATGTCTGTAGTTTAATTTGAGCAAAAGGTTTTACTCAAAAACACTCCGAAAATAGTTCTAATGCTCTTTCCATTGAGAAGTCAAGTGCGGGAGGAGAGGAGAGCGGTGTGTTCCTTCCATAGACTGTAAGCGCAGCAGTGAGGGGAGGGGCCAAAGGGAAGGAGAGACAGACTCGCGTATCAACAAATACATGTATATACTAAAGTCAATTCTAAGAAATTTGACAGGCTTGTTAGCATTATCAACGTTTTTTTTTTCACAATATTTTTTTTTCACCATGCCCCCCCTTTTTTTTGTGTGTGTGTGTGTGTGTGTCACCAAACCTACGCCCTTGAGCGTATGGGACTTCTAACAGGAGGCGAAGGAGACAACGTGTCATGTGCCATTATTTACATTTGCAACTACCGCATGACTTCACATGTTTGTCGGTGATACAAACGGGATATTTATCACAAAACCGTGCTATCTGAAACACACGTGTAACTACAATCAGAGGCATGGGTCATTGCCCTGTCTTATTTCGCTGAGAAAATGTGCTCTTTAGTGCTGAAGTGTTACTTAAATGGCTGCTAGTCAAAGGAGAAAGTAAAACGCATGTGTGTTTGGCACCTCATGTTCTCTTTCTTCAAATGTTGTCCAAAGTTACGGTACAGATCCAAAACCTCCCACTACCATCCATAACGCTCACCTGATCTGAAGCAACTACGAGTCACAAAGTAAGACAAGGATTTGATTGGCCGAAATAACACGCACTATAAAAAAAGATGACAATGAGGGAAATTCTGTAAAAGTTATAAAATAATAGGCGATAAACCAATAGCCTACAGCATATAATAATATTATCAGAAATAATAAATAATAATAATAAAGCTGG
This sequence comes from Proterorhinus semilunaris, assembly GCA_021464625.1. Taxonomy (NCBI): domain Eukaryota; kingdom Metazoa; phylum Chordata; class Actinopteri; order Gobiiformes; family Gobiidae; genus Proterorhinus; species Proterorhinus semilunaris. The sequence goes on along the minus strand of CM038360.1, from coordinate 13,394,548 downwards.
AGATTAAACAGGACAATGTAGATTTCTAGCTGGTAGGCTATACAATATTCAAATATAAATTATGAAAATAAATTCACCCAATAAAACACACACATTTAGAAAAGTCCAGTATTTGTCACTGTTAAATTATGAATCATAATAATCAATTACAACCATGTGATCGGATCGGCAATGATCGATCAAAATTTTAGTGATCGGTGATCAAAAATCCTGATCGGTGCACCTCTAATTTGCACCTCCCCAGACATACAGTAATTGTCAAGACTCACGAAGAAAGCACTCATAACTATTCATTTGTATTGACCTGGAGGAAAATGACACGACATTACAATTATTGCTATTTCTGCCGAAGGAAATCATACACCACTGTGGTTCTCAAACGTTTCACACCAAGTACAAAATACTTCTTACAGCTCAAGTCAGGAATTAGGACTAAACCATGTCTTAAAGGGGTTTAGAATAGATCTACTGTATAGTGTAAACTACGTCTAAACCAGGAAACAGACAAATGTTAATGCATAAATAAAACATCTCTGATTAAAATGAACAAAGTCTAAAGGTTAAGATTATCCTGAGAAGTTGGAAGAAGCCCAAAACCACAGCTATAACCTAAAAGCTTTTCAACAAGAAGCACATGAGCATAAATCTCATGCATATCTCACAAAGTTAAAATCATAGTCTCATAACTTACTTGAGCCCTTTATTTATTTATCTAACCATTCAATCATTTATTACAGCCAACAGACCAGCAGCCAAATATTACCTTTAAGGGCTGAAGCAATAAAGGTGTCAGTCCATGTAATACTACTGTTGGAGTTACGAATCCGTCCCACGGGGGACGATGTTTTTCATTTTGAAGTCAGACATGTTGTCACCTGTCCAAAATCAGCACAGGTTCACAGCGATTATGACAGCACGCAACACCTGCTCCTGTACGGCAAAAACAAAACAATTCAATAGTATATTTATGTTCGGTTGCAACAAATCAGCATAGCAAAAGGCGAGTGAACAAATGTTGTCATTAAACATCCATGGACAATTTGTCGACTGCGACTTAAACATGGAGGTGACGCTAAAGAAAGGGATAGCGTTTTGAAATGAATTAGGCAGCATAACTGTTTGAACAACATGTGTATGTCAAGTGTTAGAGACAATATTACATCATTGCTCATCACATCCGTGCCGTGAACAGGCCACAACTCTGCACAGCTCCTGGGAGAGTTTGGTGAAGCTCTGGAGACACCACAGAGAAAAACATGAGCAAGGGGTAAACAACAGGCAGGCAGATGAGAGGGAGGACCACCACGAAGTAACCATATCGTAACACGCCACTGACATGTGCGTCCTTGTTCTTGTTCTTGTTATGGATTTAAACATTTGGTTTTAACCTCTTAACCCCCGCCTTAACCTGAGTGCATTTTCGCCAGTTCATCTTTACCCAAATCCATAAGGTCAGCCTATAGGTCAGTGTAACGGCTCATTTGAAAGCTAAAACCAACAAAACTCATTTAAATGGATCTTTTTCTTCGCATTGTCGTCACTTTTATGACCTTTTTCCCCATCGTTTGTTGGGTTTTCATCACATTTTTGCTACATTTTCATCGCTTTTTGTCACTTTTTTAGGTCAGATCACAGCCGACCCTTCTCACCCTGGACACGTACTACTCACCCCTCTCTCCTCAGGCAGGAGGCTACGGTCCATACAGGCCCATGCCTCCCGCCAACAGTTTTTTCCCCCTCCGCCCCTCCGTCGTCTTATCATATTTTACATTTATTTTTATTTATTTATTTAAATATTATTATGCATGCCCTCACAGCCTTATAGTTTTATAGTTTTTATAGCTTATTTTTTATCTAAATTCGGTGTTATATGTTGCACGATTGTACCGAGAAAAATTCCTAGTTTGTGAACCTGTTCTCAAACCATGGCAATAAATACTATTCTGATTCTGATTTTTTTTTTTACTCACTTTTCTGTTCTGTTTCATTTTTGTTGCGTTTTCGTCACACATTTTTGTCACTTTTTCAAGCTAAACATTGGGACTCGGTGAGCACTGGGTCCTCTATGGAGTCCTTTACACACCCAGTTTATTGTTAGAAATGGTTCTGGATATAGTGCAGTCATTTCGTATTCTCAAAAAAAATCCCTGACAATAGCTTCAAAGGTTTTAGCAAGAAAAACCCAAACTGATTCCACGCATACTCATGTTGTTATACTATTTTGATACCCTGTCATTATTCCCCGAGTCTAAAAAGTTAAACGGTGATGAATTGAGTGGCATCTGGACGACTGTATACAGCACTTTCTACATCACTTCTCTCACAAACGCACACGCTGCACATTTCTCACGGAATAAAATGCGCCGAGGTGATTTGTCAAAATGACTGTGCCGCCCGTAAGCAGCTGTTGTTTTGAAGAATCTGCCACTTTTCAGCAACACAGAGGTTAAAAGAGTCACAACTTACTAAATATGAAAACTGACAGGCCTGTGAGGCACGGTTAGCATTAATCATCAGAGGCTATGCATAATTTAGAAACTGCTGTCATAGCTTGTTTGTTTGGTTACTTAATCCAACCTAATTTGATTCAAGGTCTTTTCATTGCACTTTGCTTGTTTAGGTTGTACCAAAGTATGTTTTTAATGTTGAGATACGCCAGATATAAACTAAATTCCCCCGTTCCCATTGTCTATGGGAATGTCTGTGTTAAATGGTTCTTGTTCTTTGTGTCTGTCACTTGTTGTCACTGTCAGTCATTCTAAACTTGCTGTCTTTTCCCCGAACCAATCATCTCTCAAGCTATTCATACAGATGTATGAATAGGTTATTCATACAGATGTATGAATAGCTGTACCCAAATCTAAATCTTAAAAGCTTCTTGACACAAGTGTCAAAATAGCAACAAAAACGAGCATGAAAATGTGACAAAAGAGCGACAAAAAACGTAATAAAAAGGCGAACAAAAAAGCACAAAACTAAAATGTCATTAAACATTAAATATAGCATTTCCATGACGAATTTGCAAACAATTAGCCGTTCATTTAGCCACAGGGAGATCAAGGTGCTATTTATGGAAAGCAGTGGCGGTGGGGGTGGGGCCGGCCACAGCTCAAGTCGCAGAAACACGAAAACAGACGGCGCTTCCTGAACGCACTCGGAGGAAAACTTATACAAATGAGTTGTGCCCCAGTGAGATTTCTGACATTCCCCCCCACCCCCCCCCCACCCCCCGCAAAAGAAAATAAATAAATGAGAGGGCGTGACAATTAGCGTGAACCTGCTGTCCCGGATCAGCCGTCTGACAAGTCTGAGCTCACGTCTTCGCAACATTTAACATTTTGCCTTTTTAATTAACGCCTCAGTCATTCACATCCATGTTTTAGGATCGCCACACCTGTTCTGTTAGCAGGTGTTAGGGAAATTAACTCGGAGCGAATCATTCTATCGAGACGTTTAGTGAACTTCATGTTTTCTTCATGTTCTAAATGATTTTTTTGGTATTGGTATTTAACTTGACCGTGGAAAAAAATATTCAATCAGTATTCACTTTCTTTTAATTCAGAAATAAGCCCCAAGTTCTCCCCGCTAAGTGCGACGGTCGGGATACTCTTGCTTTAAACTATCCGTTTGAGAAATCCTTCCCATCCTTTGTTTTACTTCCAAGCAACAAAACAAGTCAACAACGGCATTGTGAGGAACATTATTTATTCAGTTATTCTGTCTTTTCTCCCTGGTGGTGTTGTATGCTTGGATGTGTGAATTTGAATACGGACCAGGACTGTCACACGAGCTCTCAGGTGAAGCAGAGATATACAAGCCAATAACCAGCCACGGCAGCTGCTCCATTTATTTATTCTTCCTTTGTTTTGTCCCAATCTGGAGATGAGCACAAAGCATTTACTTTGTTTGTCTGTCTGTCTATCTATATATCTATCTATCTATCTATAGATCTATCTATCTATCTATCTATCTATCTATCTATCTATCTATCTGTCTGTCTCATTTTGGTTTAAACTCAGCAATTTATTCCTTTGTCAATCATGTCCCTTCTCTCTGTGCCTCCTCAGTCTGCCTCCTCCCTCCTCTCTCCCAATTAGACATATACGCAATCCCCCCCCCCCCCCCCGTGTATCAATAAGTGACTTTTACACCCATTCATTTGCCATAATTATTTCATTTCAGATGGATCTAAGTGCATTGCCGCAGATGGTGTGCTTTGGTCGGGCCCGTTCCCTCATCTGATCAAAGACAGGCGTTTTAATTGGAGCCTTTTTAACACTAATTGTTCTCCGTGTTGTAAATCTGAGTCTCCCCAGGTCTTGTGAGGGAAAAGTCTGTTTCCAGTTTCCCCCTTTCATCTGAGCTTGAATATATTGCATAACTGAGATTGACTGTGATATGTAATCGGATCGTTTCAAGTCACTTTCACTTCCATGTTGTTGTGGAAATTAAACACGACAATATTTTAAGTTTAGCCCCCTATCCTCCTTTGCCGAAATAGTGACAGCCAAATGCTTTGATTTCAAAAGAAAGGTAGAGTTTCACCTAGCAAACAGTAAAAGTTTAGTTTTGTGAGTATTATTATCATTATTGTGATATTGATGTTCTCTGCAGTACGCGTTGAAAACACCCTCGGATGAAATGTCACATATCAAGGGGTAATCGTATTTTCATTTCATTTTCATTATGTCAAATCAACAAAGTTTTGTCTTGTGAGCTGATGCACAATGAGTAAAGTGTGTAATTAGTTGAAAGATCTGTTGACATCATTACAGATTCATCCACTAGGCTGTCAGGAAATGAACTCTGCTCTTCCTGGTCTCTGCTGCTCCCTATTGTGCACATATGCATATACTGTACATATAATGTTAACAAAACAATTTTAACACTCTACGCTTTACATATTTAATGGATCACATCATCAGACAGAAAGGAATAATGGTCACGTTTCAGTCCACCTGTTCATGCCCTCTAGTCATATTAAAATTCACCAAAGTCACTTGACACTTGACCACAGATCGCGTCGCGTTTCTTGTCTGGAGATGTGGGTTTCCACCACTTTGCCTATAGCTCCACGAGGAAAACCCAGCACCTGCCTCTGAACGTCCATCAGTGGAACATTAACTGGTGTGTCTATGGAACAGACCTTTTCAAATGACCCCAGCGTGACTCTAGGGCTTCTCCTCTACCAGCCGTGTTGACGTATGAAGATAAATAGACTTCTGGGCCTCACTGTGCTGCTGACAGAGCGCTATTCAATTTTATGGGCCTACGTGACATGATAGTGGTTGATGGATATAGGCAAAAAAAAACAAAAAAAACAATGAGCACCCTTCTTCCAATGTTCATAATATTAATAATAATATCCCTCAATACCATCTCAGCTAAGTTACATTTTCAGTAAAAACATTGATTTTCGCACCCTGCATGACTGATTTATGACCTAAGACCTCCCCTAAAGGAATGGGGTGAATGGCGAAAGCTTTAGTGTTTTGGGATTTGGTTTAGGAAGGGGGTGAGGGCTGGATGGTTGGACGAGTGCCACTGCTGAAGGCAGGAAGTGTAAGGCGATACACATCAAATCGTCATTTAGATCAGAAGAGACGGCTTTTCACGCATGACGCATTGAAAGCTACACTTCGCAGTGCAAAGATCATCAAAGCCAAGTAATCTCAGTGTCGGCCTTTAGCCCCTGTATGACACGTCGAAAAACCCGTCTCACAGCTGTTCGGCATTGTGTGACTATAGGTGCAAAATGTACAGTACTGTGTAAAAGATTTCACAAGGTGTGAACAAATTTTGGCAACTTCAATTAATACTAGTGTGGCCAGAAGTGGCTATTTTGAAAGTGTACAGATCTGGTTGTCTTCCTTGAAAAACGGCACTTTAAAATTTTGAAAAAAATTTAAATAATTATTATTTTGCTTATTTAGTGCATGAATTCACTCTTTATACTTAATTTTATTGTCTGGAAGTTTTATTTTATAGAGTAACAGTAGTTTGGTAAATGCTTTTGCAGCGTCTGTTGCTGTTTGGCATTGTATTGTATTGTATTTATTTTGATCTCCATTAGCTGTAACAAGTACAGCTATTCTTCCTGGAGTCAATCCAGCATGTGCTCACAAAACAGTATTTACACCAGTTCTCACCACCAAGTGATACAATTGCCCACACATCATTGGTCACAAATCATGTCTAATCAAATTAATACATGTGAAGTTTAAATTGGTACTTACTGTTTGCATAAATAATGTCACTTGGCAAAGTATTCCAACCAGACATGGCTCTATACATTACAGTACTTTTTGCATTGTTGGTTATCACTTTGGGAATTTAAATCTGCCCTCCGTGGCATGTCTGGTTTCATAATTATGTAACTCTTTGTACAGTACATTTGGAAGGTTTGTTGTAATTATATTTCTTATTAAATTAAATAAAGAAGCAGTAAATCTCTCTTTTACCTTGGGTCAGGACAGTGTATTATGCATCCAGTTTACATTAGTTCTGAGTGAGCGCCGAAGTGCACAACGAGCTGCTCTGTTTTGGACGGTTTGTAGAGCTTTTATATTTGTTATGGCAGCACAAGACCAAATCTCCGAGCAGTTGTCTAACTGCAATAATACAAGTGGTTTTATAACATCTGCAGTCATACTGGAAGATAACATAATGACAACATCTTTTAACCATTGAGAATTACTTTCCCATTCTACTGGCCACCATACCATGCTTAGACCAAGATAGTTCATTGTTAATTTCTGTCGCACCTGCTCAACAGTTACATCTTTTACAACAAGACTCAATCCTGTAATTTTATGCAACTGTGAAGCACTTTGAATTACCTTGCGTATGAATTGTGCTCTACAAATGAACTTGCCTTGCTGCATGTTTTTGTAGATTATTTATAATTGAAGATGACACATTAGAAAAATGCCACAAAATGATGTAGATGTAGCATTGAAATACAAATTATACTCAGCCATTTCACTTACTTGACCAAGGAAACCAATATGCAAAAAGGTTACAAAGTTACAACGGTGATCTGTGGATTTTATGCCAATCCGCTTAAAGAGAGGCCTCACTAACACAAAAACTATCAATGTGGGCCAAGTTGGACAGGGACACGTCTTTGCGGTGGAAGATACTGGTCAGAACAAGCTGTCAGTTTGAGCAGCTAAGCAAGGTCCCCATACAATGATATGAGTTACAGTAATATTTGAAAAATGAAATATGAATATGAATTGAATCCGGAAATGTTATGTTGTCACTTGAGTTTAACAATAAAATAAAACAATAACTTTCGATTGCAATACAGAACGTGCTTAGCGGGGTCTGCAACAAATTCAGTAACTTTACATTAAATCCTCAATCCTTTTCACCTTACTGTATATCAATATGTTTGTACAATTTAACAGCATGTCTGGGAATGTACTGGACTTCTCCACTCTAATGTGTTTGAAGAGAAAAGAAAAAAATTTATACTTTTTTTAAAGCGGGATCCCACTTGGCCAGTTGGTATTGCTGTTACGATGGCAGCTCAAATCATTGAAATCTAATAGGCCTTTAGTCCCAGTGGAGAACAGAGCAGGACTCAACAGATTAAGACCTGTTGATTGATGGCAGCTTAAAGTATAGTGCCATTACACTGGCAGCTCTTTGGATAAGTGTCCTCGAAATGAGACCGCGGAGAAAACGAGCAAAAGATAACACGTAACTGAGGTAGTTTGGCTTGTCCACTTGACTTGTCTTGCATCATTTAAGATTTCAGCTTCTGTACCAGAGGGAAACCGGAGTTGTCATGAAGAATCTTATATGTGAACGGGTAACAAAATAAAGCTATTTTTAAAGGTCTGTCTTTGGAATCCAGCCACAAAAGACAAATCCCAAGCCAGAAGAAATGAAGAGGGCTGAGCAAGGTCACTAAGGAAACATAAAATACTGTTTGGAGGTCAATGATTTGCAGTGAAGATCAGTGAGAAAGAGTAATGTAAACTAATGTATGCTGACCATCATGAGGCATGGCATATAAACTCCATAAAGTATTAAATGCACGAAATTAACAAACAGTGTGATCTATGAGTGTTTTGTTTAAAAAAAAAGAAAAGAAAAAAAGACTTGGTTGTTATAGATAAGGATATTTCATCACCCCCTAAGAAGCCTCATCTGTTCAGCATACTTCATTCATCTTACTATTGTTTTGAGCTGGGGAGAAACAGAGGGATATCGGGTCACTTACAGCTCATTTGCGGCTGTGCACTGGATTTGGGGAGACCCTTGTCTGGGACACTGCTTAACAATTCCAGCTCAGCAATGTACAGTGCAGTTGTAGGTTTTACTTTCCTATAAGCACCATTTATCGATCCAAGTTTGCAGCCAGTGCAAAGCTGTCAGCACAAGATATTGAGTTTTGAAAAGTATAGAAACAGTACATTTTGCCATCAGCATGTCAAGAGACGTGCCTGTCTGCCTGTAACTTTGATGCCATCAGTTATAATAGCACCATGGAACAAACCAACTATTTATATCGGGCTGTGAATGTTGTATTGTTGAACCAGGCGTGTTACAGGAAACCACCAGTCAGTGATGGTGCCAAACATGGAAACCAATTGACCCTTCGTGACTCCACATCAAACGCTCTCGTGAATGATTCTACATCTGGCTCAGTTCTACTCTGTAAAGACATTGATTTTCTACAGTCAGCAGTAGACAGGGCCGGGCTATAGTAACAGCAGACACATTTGATGATGTAAAAGAGCTTGCAATTAGCTAATCTACAGTGAATTAAATATGCGTCTGTACTTTTGACAATCCTGCCCCCAAACACACACCGTAACAAGCCAAAGATACAATCACCAAAAAGTAGTGTATAAAAAGAGCCTTTACAAATATCAGATACCTCTGTCTTCAAAATAAAGAAAACAACAGGCATAAAATCATTAGCAACATAGAGTTTACATATGGGATTTAAGCACTAACTTAGTCTGTGACAGCTCTTTGATAGTGCAAAGTGAGGAAGGCTTTAAGAAACAGAACACGAGATCTATGTGCTGCTCTCCCCGTGTATAGGTCAGGCAACTTTGCATAAAAAGCCCCATTTACCAAACTTTCCATACAGCAAAAAGTTTAGAAAACTGAGCGATGACAGATATGTAGGTCAACAGACACACTCTCTGTCTTGTTGTCTCCTCAAACGAATCGTAGTGGAAAGATCATCTTGAGAAACCAGCTTCTGTCTGCTGGCCTCATTAAGTTACTGCAGTTGCCAAGACGTATGGAAGAGCGGCCTGGTACAAGCGTGGTGCCAATGCCCTAAATGGTGAAAGGCCCTCAGTGGCACTATGCCTGGCACTCAGACAACTGGCACACAGGAGCAGCCCCATGAGATGAATTACACACAGTGAGAGGAGAAAGTGCCACCACCAGCTTCACACGCCACTCCCACAGATGCAATTCATTTTGACAGAAGTAGAAACATTTGATTTTAATAGGCTTACTGGCTTGTAATGACAAATGTAATAAAGATATGGTTACATAATCTTTAAAACGTCAGGAAAGGTCAGTCAGTAAGCTAAAGAGGAAATCCCTACGGGTTCTGAAGGTTCTGAATGCCCTCAGTGGGTGATTCTACATTTAAACTACTCAAACCATAGTTGGATAAGCCTCGATTTTGTACATCTAGTTGCTTCACAATTTCTGCCACACCGAACCTCAAAGGTTTATCATACACACAGAGAAAATATAAATAATTCCCAAAAAATTCTAAATTATTTTTAGAATGGCACATGCATTTGCTTCTTCCTCCACACTACAAAAACTAAATATCAAGTACAGGTTTAAATTAATTGAATCAAGAATATTAATCTAATTGTTTTCACTCATTTAGACGTTGTTCCTGATCGAACCAAGAATACTTTGCTAGTTTGAGGACATTTCTCACAGGTTCTGATGTCATCGTGCATGAAATAAGAAAGTAAAACTGCCAGTAGTACAATTGTCTTACCCCATTGGCAAATAAATTAACCTGGAATAAAGACAAAATCTATTGAATTGAGTCAGAAACATCTCAGTACAAGTGAAATAATCTAGGTCAAGTGCCCAACCAAATCTTAAATAGTCAAAACATCTCAAATTTAAAGGCACACTACGTAACATTTTTGACTATACTGTTGCAATCAGTACAAAACATGCTCCTAATGACCAGCAGTGGGTAATCAAAGAATGGATCTGGATGAGGGCCTAACCTGTTTAAATCTCAAATTCTGCTGCCTTTAGTCGACATCTCCATGGAGACGAGCTGTTTGTGCATTTATGAGGTAGTTTTCAATGATAAAAAATATCTGTCATAAAATAAATGATTATATTTCAATTGTATTTATTGGGTAAAATTCCATGTGGTGTGGCTTGAAATGATTATGCTCAATTTGGGACATTTAAAGTAATCTAGGTATTAAGTTTTTGGAGTGCAGACACATTCAGCAACGGATATAGGGCAATATCACTGAAGCGTCTCCTCTGCAGGGAAAGTATTCTTTAAGTCAGAGTAGTACAAAGCAGCAAATCCCTGCCCTTAACTAATTTACGTATATGAGATTGCGTTAACCTAATACACGAGTTTCATGCTATAACCACATTTGCCTAAACCTCACTTCGCATCACTACGACAGTTCACAGACAGCTGCAAACACCCAACCACACTCCGATCTGCGGACCACAGCTGGACCATGAGAGTGTGTTCACGTCCATAAGGTGCCTGGCCCTCTCCGGACGCACAAGAGAGCATTAGCCCCGGGCCAAGGAAGCAGGCGGAGAGGCAGGGAAGGGGCAGGGCACGGCTGTTTCAAATGCAAATGCTCTGCACAAAACCCCTCTTCCAGCGGCACAGCTTGTAAAATATAGCACCCTATGGCTTCATTCAAAAGGTCCAGCCACTAGCCAGGACCGCGGGAGTAAGGGGCCCCAGAAAGCACTCAAGCATGTTATGAAGAAAAGTGAGCTCCTTTTTCGATGATAGTAGTCAATGAATACACCCAGGGACATTATGGTGAGGTTTATTTAATGTTTTACCCTTTAGCTAAATGGCCTGATGCCATATTGATTTACATTAGCCACACTGTCTGGTTCCACTGTGGCTAATGCAAAGCAAAGTAAACTAAAAGTGGTAAAAACCGTAAAGCAACCTTTTTTAGTTAAAACAGGTCTGGGTAAGTCTTTCAGAAGTGTTCCAATTCAGCAAATTACAAAACTCCTTAGATGAGAGATGAAACGTCTTCAGCTAAAAAACAGAAGGTCAACACTTCTTCACCAAATAATGTGATTAAATAAATCAATATCTATGGTGCTCTGACCCTGCAGGGAGTAGGCCACGCTTTTGTTTTAGCTTGTACGACTTTTATTAGTACTACAGTTATCGCAATTGCTACTGCTATGTTTAGGAAAATAGATTCTGGGCAACATTTAATACTTTTTTTTTTCACTTGAAAAAAAAAATCACTTATGTAATCAGTATCACTTCATTATTCCATTAGTGTGACATAGCATAATATTATTTCTGAAAATAAGCAGTCATTTTGCCTTGGCCGAGTATCAGGAAGTTTAGGATGCTCTGGTGCTCTAACCTCTATTGGCAGACATTTTTCATCGTGTGGCCTAAACACAGCTATGAAAATACAAACCAGTCTAGCTTGCTTCCAAATCGGAGCCATATGTTTATAATGGAGACATTTTGGGGAGAAAAATTACCAAGCTCCTAATGACCCTCTAATGACATCTTAATCTCCACTTTTGAATTTGAAAAACCTTTTCCGCTAAACTTGTTGGGATTCATCAATATAGCAAGAAACACCAAACATTTGCACAATTCATAAACCCTTTTCTGTGTGTTTCAGGAAGGAAAGGACTATTTGTATAGCGCCGTTCACAGACATGCTCACAAAGCGCTCTACATGGTGAAATGTACATTCGACTGAGAGAAGCGGGGCCACCAATCTGCGCCAACAACCACCCCCCCCCCCCCCCCCCCGTCATAGGATTATTTCCTAGTTAGAACACCACTTTCTAACTTTGATCACTTAAACAATAGATGTTCTGAATAATTATCAAATTATCACGGCCACAGTTATAATTTTAAATCACTTTAAACCCACGGATTGGCAACACTGTAACACCTTGACTGACAAATTTTGCAAACCATATGGGAGGAATCAAGTTACATGGAGAACTGTTGCCAGACCACTAAATGCAGGCTATTTTAAACACTTGCATGCTTACACAATGCCAGCACATACAACTGAGTGCAGCGTGAATGAAATGTCAATCGTCACCCACGTCTGACCACAACGCAAATGCGAAAACAAGTGCAACACGACCATGTTTAACTTTGTGAAGTTGTTGTACGCAAGCTTTCTGCCTCTTAACCACCCATCAATTCACAATTTGTCTCATATTGTTGCACACTGAAATCAGTGCCTCCTGCGACAAAGCCTCACAGGAGTGACTGTGTAGGAGTATCAGGAGGCTATAGCTAGTAACTGCTTTAGAGACAGCGCATGACATTTTGTGCTTTGACAAATGAACAGGAGCGAGTGTGCGGTGTGGCCGAGAAGCAAAGGAGCTCATTATGTTAAGAGCGACTTCACTGCAGCATGTGGAAAGGTCGGCCCGAGACTTTGGGGACCGGGCAAACCGTATGTGCGTATCATATTGTGTATGTTTCTGCCATAACAGGCAACGCAACAGTGTGTAGATGGACACAAATCCCGCTGCCACTAGCTAACATCATACATTATATACGACTCATAGGGGCCGCTGCGTGTGTGACCTTTCCATTGCTTCTATCTCCATTAAGCAGCTAATTGAAAGACCCTTTGGAATATGCGCTCCCAGTTCAAAACGCAGCTACTGTGTAAAGGGATAACAGGAGTAACAGGCAGAAGATATGGTTAATGTACTATATTAAAGCGACTGTAGCGATGAACAGAAATTTCTATATAGGAAAAAATAATAATCTACTTGAGCAGAAAATCCTGCATTCTGGCACACATTTCTGTATTGCATATTTACTTTTGTTAGGATCACTGACCTCACACTAGATAAGCCCAAACAAGCGCTCAAACATTGACACTTCCCTTTTATGCTCCACCAAAAAAAGTAAAATACCGAATACTCCTTTGGTACCAATCGACCACAGTATAAGTTTTGTTCCAGCCCCATTAGCAGATAGAGCCCGTCTGTCTTGGCCTTTAATCAAACGGGCGATAGCTGGACATGGCTGGTTAGCTTCTCGATAGAGTGCTCATTGTGCCCCCGCTGAAAAGGGCTATAGTGGTTGTTGTATGCGTGCGAATCATGGGATCACTGCATGTGCATTCCTCCCCATCCTCCCCCAACTTTCCCTGTCTGTCCACCGCCATCTCCCATCCGCTTTCAAAGTCGCATGAGGTCAGATGTACACGAAAAGTCAAAGATGCTGGTGACGGTGAATGATACAAACTATATCTCAGCAATTACGCAAGTACATGGTGGACTAGTTACATAGTCCCCCTCAACATGAATCTACAACAGACTAAAAGGCTTAGTTTGGCTGAACTTTACCCTTTAATCAATATTAAACATTGATTGCAGGTGCATATATTGTCCATATTTAAAATACATGCAGCACAAAGACACAAACTAGTACGCACTTTACTTTTTCTTTTGCTCATACATTTCACCATTTTCCCTGTCAATTTTGCCACAGAACATTTGAGGCTGGAAGCAGTCAAACTAGATTATTGAGATTGTGAAAACTCCATACTCCTACGAGATCTAGAAAACTTTTTCATATTTCTCTCAGCTTCCAACAGCGCTGCCTTCCTCTCACGAGGGTTTTCCCACCAAAAGCCTTGTGTGAACAGTGGCTTTAGGCTGTGGCCCTTTGCTGTCTGACTGTGATGAACCCTCAGGGGCTAATGGAGAGCTCAATACCAAACACAGCTGCAATGAGGAAGACTATGAATGGGGTATAGGCCAAGGAGGGAAACAAGTCAAATGCAGGAGTGAAAAACAAAAGTATTTTATGGCGAGCAAAAAAATACTGTAGGTGTACGCGAAGAGGAAGTTGCAAACAAATTTGCAAAAGGATGTAGTAGTGAGACATTGATTGAAGTGTGTACAATTTCCACTCAACAGTTGAGAAGCAAGACACTGCGGCTTCCGTGATCTAAATATAAATCTGTGGTTAGACCCACTAACTGCTTTCTCACATTTCAAAATACAAGAAAAATGTCCGAAATAATTTGACATGTGATGTTTATTGTGAGGTTTTTTGCGGATACAGTAGGAAAACGTATCGTGGGAAAAGTACTGTACTGCAACCTCTATTAAGTTGAAAAAGGGTGAGGTTTGGCGAAAAGAATTGAGACACTTAAAACATACGCTTTTGTCTTATGTCTTGAATAAATTAGGTTTAAATTTAAGAAATGTGAAAAACATCCTTTGGCACAGTTGGGGGCATGTCCCGGGTATGCCCAGGTACGTGTTTTACTTGAGTGTGTAAAAAGCGCCCATGAAAACGCTATTGCTATGCTATTACCTCCACCTCTATTACCTCCACCCCTATTACCTCTACTGCCGCCTTGCCCAGGTGACTTGCCTGCGGTTGTGCATAATCTTTTTGAGTGGCGGCAACATGTGTTGGAGGAGATACTGGTCTTTCTGTCCAACACCTGAACAGCCTGGAGACAGAGCAACGGGACGTCGGCGGCACATTCCTCGCATTTTTACAGTGTCGCCGTGTAAAAGGTAGTCGGGGAAGTGGCAACCCCTGTTTCTGAGGGCAAGTATCTGATTTACTGTTAATGTTTAGCTGTGTCTGAAACCATTAAGGTAAGTAAAGAGCACAACCTCCCTGTCGAGGTACATTCTGATATTCCCAAAATACAAAGCAGAGTTTGCGTGTTGTCCCTGGGCTCGCTTCCCTATCACTAAATCTTACTGGGACTCCTGGTGAGATAACGGTCAAATAACCAGATCTTGACCTAGTGTGTTCCGGGCGAGATAATGAATTGACAGAACAAACAGCCAAATGAAATGCACCAGAGTGGGGGAATTATTATTATACATTTCTCTCTTGCCCCGTGTGCATATTCTGAAACCTAAACGAAGAAACCATGTGTTTTCTCCGTCTAATTGGCTGAGCGTTAACCACAGCCTGGAGCATACGGCACACGTCCCCCCAGTTTTTCTTGACTGACACTCGCAACAATCCGCGCTGCCTCCCTGTCACATGTGTTTCCCACGCGCTAAGGCGAACATGTCAAAGTGCGTCGCGGGAAAGCGAGATTTATGAACATCCAAATACATGCAATTTACACATAAGCAGCTGCTCCCGTCAACCCGCGCTGATTATTTAATTGTTATGTGCGAAGATAATGTTACCCCAATCTTATCGCACATGATTACTTAACCACTACACCTCTGATGCGTGTTGAATTAGGCAATTACACGCGTTTAACAAGAAGAGCCCGCGCGCGTGTCGAGCGGCAGAATTACCAGACAATGGCGCGGGAATATTAAGTGTTCCGTCCGTGAGTGCGGGGTCAGAGGCCGCGCGGCGCTTATAGGCGTATTAGCCACTTGGTTATGATAAATTATGACTGCGTTGCCACGGTAACCACCGCAGCAGCAGCCGGCGTGCGGATGAAACAAAGTGAGGAGTTAATGAAGCAGGGAAGGGAAACTAATTTAATTTTTCTTACAGTGATTGTGCAGATTTGCATTTTCAATTGAGGATTTGCGTGTGTGTCCATTTGGTGATATACATTTCTAGATTAACAATTTTCCACTTGTTATTCCACAGCTATACATAGTCAGATCAGATGCATATTTGCCTTATCAGCTTTGGCCCGACTTTAGTTACTGTTTCAGACCTCTGTTGAAGGAGGTCATGTCAGACTTGAATTTCGTCCTTAGATTTTACTTTATTTAAAAATTGCTTTGTAGATTCTGTTCAAAATGCATGTGATCAAAATGGAAATACATCTAAAATGCGACTTTTCAAGCGCGTGTGGAGATGTGGAAAGCCTTTGACGAGGTGCGGTCAGCTCCCGAGCTACTGGCTGGCGATCCCTGGTGTACAGTATGTGTAGAAAAGGTGTACTCTGAGTAGTGGCTTATTATCGAGACAAACAGGGCGACACACTTCCTTTTTTCAAATAGAAACTCTTTGTTCTTGTCCCCATGTTGCATGTTTTTTGGAGCCTGTAACAAGCAGCTTTCAATTGTCCTCGTCTTTTCGCCTGTATCGGAAAAAATTGCATCACGGGGTAGGGAGATCCCAGTGGTTTGCACTTAACCAACAATTAGAGACGAGCAGCAGGAGTCTGATTTTGGGAAAGTGGTGGGCACTTGTTCCGGCTGCCTCCCTGTGAGTTCATTACAGCGCGAGAGCGAGCGCTGATTGACATACAAGCAACTGACGGACGGACTAGGGGCAACCTGGAATAAATATATAGTTTGAGCCTTTTTGATTGGGCAATTTCCAGCACATAAATCATCATCACAGTCACAAACGGATGCATTATTGATCTAGGAATTATCTCCAGCTTGATATCGCCTTGGGACAGACCTGTTACATGCGTACATAAACACTTGTATCTCTGCATCTGTTTGCCCACGTATCCAAGCGCATGTAATATTTACCACGTCTGTTGTGTGCATAGGGCCAATCCACCTATACACACAGCTCCCATATGTCCCGTGCTGTATAATTAGTTGATTGAGCGCTAACTTCATTAGCATGCCCACGTTGCCTGCACACTAATCAATTGGCACCATAGCAGTGTTAGAATGTGGAGCTGTGTCAATGGCAGAATAAGCTTGAGGAGCGCGCACGCGGCCTGTCCGCTGCAGAGGGTGGGGGGGGGGGGGGTTAGTAATGATCAGAGGGACTCGCTGCTCTTACACACAGGTCTATGTATGGTATATAACTGTGCTAACTGCCACACATCCTGTCGCCGTCTGTTGAGAGTGGCATTTTTACGATCTCGTCTGACTCCGATACAAGCGGCTAACAAACGCCCAGTGGTTTCCTGTGTCTAGCACCCTTGAACTCCATGACTCCGGTCAGATTTAAGAGGCATTTTAAAATCCAAACGTCTAAGAAGAAGATTTCGAGAGAAAAAAAATAAATAAATAATTTAAAAAAACATGCTTTAGTTTTGAAAGACACATTTTTCTCATAGACCTATTTAACTGACACCGAAAAGTTAATTAAATAGATTGTATATGAAGCTTCAAATGCTCACGCGTTCACGCATTCATTCACGCATTCAAAATAATAATGGTCTACAGTTACCACCGGTCCTTAAGAAAACAATTATTTGACTTTTACCCCCAGAGCGGGTTTAGAGGTGGGTGGGGCTGTTGGGCTCCATTCTCTTTATACTTTGCCTGTGGTTGAATTGACATTTGACAATAAAGCAAGCAGAACTGTTTTCATATTCCATGGACGTCAACAAGATGTCAACGGCACAAATTCATGAAATTTTCAGGATTCATGTTTGTGCTACATGTTTGCCATATTTAAGTGTAACAGCGCTGGAGGGCTTTCGAGAATGTCTGCCCTGTGCTTCTGCCCTGGGGCATTTTGTCACAGACACGGAGGCTGTGCGTATATAAGCTGCACGAGAATGTGGGGAGCAATAAATGCAAATGAAACAGAAGCCCGTGAACAATAAGACATCCAGCGGACTCCTTCAGGTTTGTAAAGAGCTGCATTTGAACCAGATGTGCCGCCAAGTTTAAGTGCAGAGAGAGGGACAGAGCGGATGTGCCCCCCGGAGGGAAACCACCACTTGAATTTATTGACAGCTGTTAAAGCCTCCAGATAACACACAGATCTGCTGAGGTGGAAAGAAATTAGATACTTTCTCTAGGTACTTTCAATTAGTATTTCTCGTGCTCTTTTTTTTACATCAACATAACACCTTATGCACAATAATAACATTCTGACACTGATTTCTGTATTTTCTTAACTATAAATAACACCCTTTCTGCTTGTATTGGAAAGAACACACATTTTGGGATATTTGTGTGATGTGCACTTACTCGACAATTACAGCCACGGCGCTGGACTTTGATTTGGGGAAAGTGGTTGTTCACATTGTCTCCCTTGACTTCAATCATGTCAAGAAGCAACTGCTGACACAAAAGAAACAAGACAAACTTCAAAATGTACTAGTTTGGGATTCATTCAGCGTCTCATTTTTTGATAGGATCCAACACTGAACTTCAAATTATCTTGATATTCCCGTAGGAAATATAATCACTTAATGCTAGTACCTGCCAGGGTCTAAGCAGCAGCAGCAGGACAGTTCTTCCTCCTTTTCCCACCCAAGTCCATAGAAAACGACATTGTGAGCAGAACTGGCCATGTTGGCTAAACCTCTAGGCCTCAACAGCACCTCCGCCTCCCCCCTGTCCCACTCAGGAGCTGCTCTGCCACTGGACAAAAGCTGCTGCAAGTCGAGCATGAAAGCAGCAGAGGGGGAGCCCAGATAAATGAGGGGTGTGCTGTAGAGAAAATAGCAGGGGGCATGAACCGCCAGCTGTTGTGTTCAGAGCTGCATTTAAGGAGTTTGTGAGTGAGGGGGAAAAGTGTCCGAAAATCCCTTGTCGGGACAGGATCACGCGGCAGAGATTTTAGTCAGGTGTGGCGGTGATGCTGCATCTTTTATGTCATGAGAGAAAGATGGGTTTTTATCTGCTACTATAATCTGATTTTTTGTTTTTAAATGATTTCTGGGCCATAGGCTTTATTCGACAGGACAGCTCAGGGTAAAAGTGGGTGAAGAGCGGGGAGAGACATTCAGCAAATTGTTGTTGCTGGGCCTTGATCACCGCTGCTCTGACCTGACAGATAGTTTTAAAGTGCTTAGTGTTCTTAGCTCAATGACATCCAAAGGAGAAGAGTGAATTGGAATTGATTTCCTAAATAAATATCAAATCTGTTGGCATGAAACACACTTGAGATTTAGGACCTTCATTTTAAGACCTACGTTTAAAATCAAACAAATTTGCAATAACGTTAAAGTGAGGCTGGTGTGTGGTTGTAATCTCGGCACAAAGAAAATTATTGGAATCATAAAATGTTACAGAGAAGGAATATGGCATTACTGGTTTCCTGAGGTCTCTCCGCTTTTACTGTATGTGATTTATGATCTTTAGCCGTGTTGTTTATGGATCCTTGTTAAACCGAAGATTTACAATGTCACATTTCAAATGTTCCAGTAGAAAAATAATAACTAAGTGAACTGCTAACAATTATCTGTATGAAAATGTATACTGATCTGAGACTTTCGCAACTCACGAGTCAAAGGCTACTTCCATTAACAAACTACTAAGCCACTCTGGAATATTTATCTATAAACTTAAGATAAACTCTTGGTCCTTAACAGTGACATCTCTCCTCAACTCGGACACTTCCTGTTGCTCCTGATGCTTACCCAGACCGGCAGAGCCAAGTCAAGGGTAAGAGACTTCACCTACCTGTCCTGAACACTACCTGTGTATGAATGCAGATTGGCAGCCTCACTTTCGTCAGCCCTTCCACAGGGCAGCAGTGGCTACAACAGTAGCTTACCACTCAGTGCGGAGAGAATGGCTTGTAAAGCAATACGAGAGTAACCCATTATCGTTACTATTATTATCTATTTTTGGTCATGACTAAAAGGTCATTATCTCCAGTAAAAGCAAGTATTACATTGCATTTTATTGTTATGTATACTGTAGCTACAGATTTCAGTGACATTTCCATTATAATTTCCCCATTAACTCAGAGTAAACTCAGTGAGTACGTCACATTCATTCACTGTGGCATGTTTGGCCACAAATGAAAAATCTGACTCTCTATACACTCCTACGACTCGTGCCCTGTTTATGTATAATTGTATTTGATTGTTTTTTCTTTTCCCTGCTATGACAGCACGCCTGATTGCGACAGGAGAGTGGAGTCACGAGGCAGCCAGCCAAATCAGCCCCCTGAAGTGATCTGTATTGGCTGGGGACATGTATTTTTCCGGTGTGCTCTCCGCTCTGCTGTAATCAAAGGGAGTGGCGCTTCGACTGCGACTCCCATCACCACGGGCTAATGGCTAATCAAACACAAGAGCTGTCAAACCTCCATCGCTTCAGAGCTGCCCCGCCACTACGACAGATTCAACTTTTTATTTATTCAGGAGAAACAAGCTGCAAAATTAACATCGGATCTGTCCGTTACTCTCTACTGGTGAGAGACTCCCGATAGTTTATTGAAGATTCTGAAGTGTTTCACAAGTGTCAAGTAAGTCTGGGGTAAAAGTTGTTCTAGTTCAGTGGTAAATGCCTTTCTTGACCCACAGACTTCCTAAAAATATAAAATCATTTAACTATAACTAAAACTGCCAACCTCGTAGGCGGATTTAATATATTTAGTGATGATTCTTGTTCTATTCTATTGTATAAGTAGTTTCATCCAAATACAACCATTACTTCTGTAATCAAATGCTACCTTGTGTCAGTGTATCAGCACGCAGCATTATCATCCCATTTATCTCATGTGTATAACCGTGTGCATGCTGTGCAAAGCAGGAGGTGCCACTTCAGCTCATTCTGTTGTTTCTTATCCTTTTTTTTTCATACTGAGCCACAGGTCAAAGGTCAAAGTTTAAAGGCTGTGTGACTTGCAGATCTTTTGAAACGCCACATCCCATCAGTCCTCTGGAGCATTGGCGAGAGGAAGATTTGTACCATTAATCAAAAGCCTTTTCAGACCCCCTTCATTCTGAAACAAGACAGAGTCCCAATGAGTCTCTTATTGAACATGGTAAATTAGCTTGAATATCAATATTTCCACTTATTAACTGGTAGGAAACTATTAACGGCCTTGCCATTAACAAACGAAGGTGGAGTTTGGTTATTTTCTGTTGTCATCATATAGGTTCAAATCATTTAGCCAAAATAATGAACTAATTGCATTGTTACATAAGTGGGTTTGAGATTAATTCAAGATTTATTTATTTTTTTAAACTATTTGGACATCATTGTCATTCCAGCCACAAGGTGTCAGTGATAGTATTGCAGCGGGTCCTTTTTTTTTGACTGTTGCCATAGATAATGCCATAGATACAGTATACGCCATTACAATGAAAGTGTGGAATACAACAGTCCGTGTCAAGTAAAAGTAAATAAATAAGTAAAAAAATAGAAGCCCAAACCAAGGGGAATATGCAAATTCCAAACAGAAAACCTCACATGAAAAGAATCCAGGATCTTCTTGCTGTGAGACAAGAGCGCTAACCACTCACCGTGCCAACATGCTGCAATAAAGCATTTACTCTAGAACTGAAGGATTTTTATTATTTGGCTTTAGAGACATGTACTCATCTTTTTACTGTGTACTGTAATTACACTTTTCACCTAACACCTTTGCAATGGTTTGCCTTGTCCTGCTACTGCCTCCTCCCTGTCCTACATGCACACTCGGCGCTGCCCCACGACTGGCATGTGGGGCACCGTATAATGCCATGAACGGGACACTCCCCGCTGCTCCCCGTCTGCAGCGTCGGACAACCTCTGGCCGCCATCTGGACCCCATTAGAGCCACGAGAGAACAGGCTCGCACAGAAACGGTGACTGCGTTCGCCTCAAAGTCATCCAGCATTATTTAATTACAGGGCACACTCCATAAACTTCATGTTATTAACACAGCGGGAGCACATAAAAATATATTGGATAAAGCAACAGCAAAACTCAATCAGTCCGCGCGGTTATTTTCACTGAATTCTCGTGGGCTCTTTGGGATAATGAGAGCATCCTTTTGCCGGCTAATCGTCTCCGTTATTGGGCTGCCTTTGTGATTAAGTGTATTAGTTTTGCGCTTATTATGCAAAGTGGCAAATGTGTTTTCTCTGTGGTTGTTTTTACACAGGTGACACATGGGACAAGCTTGGTTTTTATGCGGCTTATTTGAATTTGAAGAGGATTATTGGCATTGCATTTGTCTATATGTCTATATATAAAAATGCACATAGGTTTTGTTTTGCTTGGCTGGTCAACGTCAATACAACATTGGATTTACCCACAATTCTTCACTTAGTATTTGCGTATGTTTTTGCCGGCTGTTTTCTCAAAGTCCCTGGACTATTGTGTGCTTCTCATTAGCATATTCAAAACTGTGTAAACTCTGTCCCAAATTAGGATGAGAGATTGGCTGGATCAGAGATTGGAGGTCACACGTTTGGGGGGGGCCACACAGGCTGACCTTAACCAGCGCTAAAGGCAATGGCCCCCGAATGCAAAAGCTATCCAGATGACGAACTTTAACCTCTTTAAACCCTGTGCGGAGTGGACACATCGCCTCAAAAACCCAACAAACGCCGCTATTTCCACCTCGGGCTTCTCTCGCCCACTCTGCTCCTCCCCTGTAGCATTTCTCCCTAACAAGCAATAAGGCTTTTGTGCTTGGCCGCTCAATTGGGGAAGATGCCTGTCTCCGATACTTGAAATTGTTTGCAAGAAAATAAAACATAACCTGCCACCTGCCTGCGAAAAAGCCAGCCAAAAACACCGCAATTAGCTGCTGCCGAAATGCAGCGAGACACCATTATGAAGATGCGTGTCAGAGCCGAGATGGAAAGATAAAAAAAAAAAAAAAAAACGCTCAAGATTTATAAGCAAATTTAGAATGAATTGCGAGACACAATGACCCGAATAAACAACGGACGCCACCAGAAATGAAAATGAGCCGATTGATTTCCAGATAGCAGCGTGCATATATTTTTGAAACTGCTTTTATCATCGCTTCTGAAAGACATATGAGGAAATCTAATGCTTCTGTAATGTAAATACGATGGCACTAATCCGGAGGTGCAAGGCGGCTCCAAATCTCCCCTTGCAGCCGCGCGGAGGCTCCTAAGTACGTAATACCGTGAAATCAAATTACAGTTCCACCGTTCGACCGACCAGAACGGTAGAAACGCGCACCTCGAACCCAAAGATAATTCAACACCGGCTCAGAGCGGGGGGAGGGGGGGAGATTAATTTGCGGGAAGATTTATCCGGTAAATTGTTTCAGAGAACGTTTCCATTTGTCACTCAATGATTCGACCTGTCTCGCTGCAGCCTCACAGGAGTGGAGTGCGCCTCTTGTCGAAGCGAGTGCGTTTGGGTTGTTTGTTTGGGCTCTGCCGCGTGACATTTGGGCCCCTGTATGAGATCGCTGTGCTGAGGCCACAAAAGGATCTGACTGTAAACCTCCATTGTTTGTTATGAGTTGTGATCAAATCTGGATGGAGTTTCAACAAAAGCTCATTATAAACGTGTTCGCTTCCTTTGCGGTCTCAATTGCAGATAAGAAAATAAAAAATAGAGTACACTTCCCTCTGACAAAGTATTGCGCTTTCTCAAGACTACAATTAGTGCCGTAACCCAGCGGTTCACAGCTGTTGTCTGTGCCCCTGTATCATAGCATTTTGTTTTTACTTCATCTGTCCCTGTCTTCTGATCTGTTGAGTAGACGAAAAGGTATGGGCATTCACAAATTAACATAGCTCTTTTGCAGAAATCTTCATCCGTTGTTCAAGTTATCCTGACTAAACGCAGCAGCTCAAACTGATTTATCCTGTGCGGGCTGAATGCTCACAACACAAGTACCTCTTCATTAGAGAACTGACAATTGCCTTTTGATTAAAAAATGTTGGGTTTTCTCAACGAGAACCGTGTCCTTGAGGCAAGTGGGCCGAGACTGCTTGAACTACTGGATCCTGGTGGTTTCTCTCAACAACAACAAAAAAACTTCGACATTTCCCTGGAGAAGATCACTATGCCTGATAAAATCTTGAGCAATTGGGAAAAATGTATGGCTTCTTGTGGGGGTGTTATTACAGCATAACTACAGTATGCAAATTAGATCTTGATTGGTAGCACACCAATCCAAATGGTTCATGATCAAAGTTTGAAATCCAGTCGCTAATATCATGACTAGCACGCCAGCAGGAAGGCTCACATCCTGTTCTCACAATCACAAACATGACTTCATCGTATGTGTTACACGCTTCTGCTGGCTCTACCTTTACGGCAAATCAGCAAAGGTGTCACCGCATGTTTATTTGTGTACTTTGCGCTAATATGTGACAATCAAAGGAGGGTGATATCATAAAGTGTTAACAAAAGAAACAGTCTCACTCGGAGCAGAAGTATAAATAGCCTGCTGAGAAGACACCTGTGACGCCGCTGGGTTACACTGCACCTGTAGCACTCATACATTTTAATGAGATGTTAAGTGGGACAGCAGGGCCAAATTAAAATACTCTTTTATTTTTTATCTCTATCAAGTAAAAATCAATTCTCCATTATACGAGTGATTAAAAAAAAAAAAAAGCCCCATCCTCACTTCTGCCCAGGCCTTCACAGCTCCCCGCAATAAAACGATAAAGAATCACGTTATTAAATCCAAGACTTTAAGAGACCCTTGATCTACCCCAAGGGTCTCCAAAACTGCTTGACGTCCACAAAATTAACCTTCTGCTCCTTCCTGCCTGAAAACATTTGCACAAACCATTTATAAAAAAATAAAAAATGAGCTGATCTATGAATCAATAATTGTGTCATTTTGATTTCATTTGTTGGTTGTTAATTGAATAGTAAATGTATCGCTTGATAATACATTAAATTGGACTTCACTTACTGCACTGTCAGAAGAACGGCCTGAACTGGCTCAAGTCCACAGTTGTCCAACCATAATCTCAGACATACTGAACGTGTTTTTTTAAAGTTCCCAGATTTAAAAAAGAAATTAGCCGAAGATCATTCAAAGGTAAAGCCCCTTCTGATTGGAATAAGCCCCCCAGTTCAATTAGATCCATCACATCACTCAATCTTTTTAAGTCTGCAATCCCTATTCTGCTCCTGTTCCTGACACTGACTGTTGTTGCTGCTGTTTGTCTCGTTGTTATTAGTTTTAGATTTATTTGCCTATGTTTTGTGATATTTTTCTTTAGGACCCTCTCCTAAACAAGATGCTGCATCTCAAGAGCTTATCCTTCTAATAAATAAATAAATATCGAGGTATTAAAAAATTATTTAAGGCTGGGCTAAAGCCTGTGGACGTCCATCACAAAACATGGTCGTTGCTGTGTCGATACATCGTCAGCTTCACAAATTGAAATGGTCTCA
The DNA here is from genome assembly GCA_021464625.1 of Proterorhinus semilunaris. Taxonomy (NCBI): domain Eukaryota; kingdom Metazoa; phylum Chordata; class Actinopteri; order Gobiiformes; family Gobiidae; genus Proterorhinus; species Proterorhinus semilunaris. The sequence goes on along the minus strand of CM038360.1, from coordinate 13,369,363 downwards.
CTGTAAACAACAACTGCTCTATTAAAGGTGCATTATGGAACTTTGTGTATCATCATAGAGGCCTCTGAAAGGGAAAGTAAAGGCGCCATGATAACCACTCATACACATGCCGCTGTGTCACTAAAAGGTCAATCGCACACAAATATCTTTTTTTTTTTTCTTCATATAAAAAAGTTCCCTATATATCCATTTCATATTGAGATGAAGGGGAACTGGCCTCTCGACATGTTGTGTGGTCACTCTGAGAACAGCGTGGACAGTTCGTCTGTTATTGCGATCACACACAGAGCACGTGTGGACGGAGTGAGTGGGTCAGGCATTTGTTTTCCAAAGCAAAGTGCTAAACCGCAGGAATGCACCGGCAGCACACCGCAGCACACCAAGCTGGGCACGGTTCAGCGAAACAATGTGAGCACAAATGGAAAGTTACCTTTTGAACATCGCTTTTTGTACTGCTACTACTAATATTAATTGTATTAATTTATGAGTCATCCAGTAGTATATGCCATCAAAATAGCCAATTATTGTTGGCGTATTTGAGTCCATGTAAAACTGTTTGTAAAAGAAATGTATGCATTTTGATCTACTTTTTTTTTTGAAGTATCATTTAATTCTGTAACTCTTTGGTTATGTTTCACGTTTCTGGCTGTTGACAAGATTAAACCAATTGAGTCATTTGGAGAATCCCTTTCATTTCCACTTACCCATGTTTGTTCTATCATTAACACCAACATAAACGTTCTAATTTCATACAAACATGCTCTTACAGCCTCACACCTGTGTCAATGCTCCATCCGTTTATTTAGCTTTAGCTTTGAGCTTAAGGAATTGCAGATTTCTTTAGCTCTGCAAAGCCGTGCGCCTCGGGGCCTGCGTTGAATAAAGATTACATGTGTCGTTATATTAAGGTGGTGGCGGCTCTTGTTAATATGGGCCGACATACATTTTACATGAGTTTTAGCAGAGTGCGACTTCTCCAAGGTTCTGCACTTCGTTTACAGCGCGGACAGAATTAATTAGGCAAATGTCTAGCAGGTTAATGGCTTCCTCTTTTTGCGCCCAAGTGTTTTTTCATCTCCAGATTTGTCTTAATACTTCCATATATCACCCATTTATCTGTACTGACATGCATGCTCTTTTAAAACAATGGCATTGCTTTAAAATATGCAGCGTGCACACCACCCATGTTAAGAGTGGGGGAGTAGAGGGGAGGGGTGTGGTTAAAGCCTAAGGTTAAGTTGATTAATTAACAGAGATATAGATTAATTAGCTGTGGCGACACTTTGATCTATGAGAGAGCGTACATATGTGTCGTCGGCTATGTTAAACAGCAGGCCAGTCTCTACGATGGGGCTGCACAGGAGTGGGCTCTGAGTGGCTTGTGAGGGCTGTTAACAGGAGATGATAAGCAAATAGAGTGACTAACTGTTGACCTTTATTACATGTGTTTTAATGTGGGTGGAAAAACATGGACAGAGGTCAACACCAAAGTGCAGTGAAATGGACGGCCGCAGAGACACTCTCAGCGCGGAGTCAATTTCTAAACATTTTGTTATATGCTGGTCGGAAAATAAGGATTCACCAAAAAGCAAAGCGAGTGACGCTAAAATAATTTGTGATTTGGTACCACTGAAAACAAATAGAGCCCTACTTTCTCATCGTGAGCTAAAACACTGCACTATAGCTTGAGGTTATAAAGCCCTACTCCACTTCCTGAAACTATTTAGGCCAATGAACTATTCCATTAAGCAATGAAGACCTTAATGCCTGTAACATTTGAGGACAGGGAGGGACACTAAACAAAGGAGTTCTGAGACGACAGACATTCATATCCTGTTGGAAAACCTTTGCTCAAATATTACAAACAGCTGAGCACTGAGCTGCAGTCGTTCCAAGAGTGACTGCATGTGTTTCAGATTTACAACACAGCGCTCTCAAATTCCACTGTCATGCCATGCAGCATGTACAGGCTGTACTTTCAAAGTTCAGGACATGAAAGAGGACCTGCAAAGGGTCAATCATAGACGTAGAAGGGAAAAAGGACATCAAAACAGAAAGTCTCCACATTTAAACCCCGCTACTGGTCCGGCGCTAAAGTCATGCACTGCAAGCGCAAGACACTCACTTCTCTCCACCTGCCTGCATGAATGTGTGACTGTGCTATTGTACAATGGGAGCCACATTTCATTCACTCTGTCCCGGGGCAGCTGTAGCTGAAGATGAAGCTAACAACCAGAGTGACTCTAGGAGCGAATGAAAAAAGTCATATGAAGTGCTCTGACAGTCTAGATAAATGTAAAACCCTTGCATTATTTGTTTCCCCCAAATACTAAAGAAAAAACAGGCACCTCTTCAAAAAACTGTGGTAATTCAAAACTTGAACCAAAGAAAATCCACTTGCAATTTCTTTCCTGCAGTATTCTCGCGGCAAAAGTCTCTTCCTCTCTCCGTGGCATCATTAAAAATCAATATGGCCGCTTATTTAGAATTTTCGAGTCGGGAGGGGGCCGCTCTGACAATTCCCCAGCGCTAAGCCCTCCGAGTCACATGCGGTTTGTCAAGCTTTGTCACAGCACAAAAAGGGAGAGGGCTAGGTGTGAGTCTGAGTGGGGAAGGCACGGCTGCTGCTGGGGTCGCCATGGCAATGATGCTAGTTAGCCAGCTAGCGCTCGGGGGCCCGCCAGAAAAGTGACAATACAAGGGACTTGAGCCATAGCAGCACCGAACGGCATTAATGAGATTTTTCACACTTATTATAATCCACACACCGCCAGCAAGTGCCATCGCGGTAGCACTTTACACACACATATTCACAATAAAACTCAATTTGTGACAACAAAATTAGGAGCATGCCGTGATTGTTTACCGCCACTTAAGAGCAAGGCATTGTGGGGATTCTTTTCTTCCAAATGCATGTATGCCCGAACACATAGGCAAACAAACAAAAATGGATAAAGACTAAATTATAGTGGGAAGCTGCGGGCTGTCACACCAACGTTAAGGCTTCATTGTACTGGCTCCATCCTCAGTGTAATGTCTCCTCGACAATTATTTCACTCTCCTCCTGAATCTGGGCTCTGAAAGTAAGAAAAAAAATGTTTGGCAATTACTCGCTAGCTCAGCATCTGGAGTAGTGAATTTAGAGAAACAAAACATGCGCCTTCAGGGATACCTCAAATTGGTGCAACAGAAGGAATGGCTCTATTACCTGCAGAAGAGAGTAGTCTATCTGAATCCAGTTTGGAAAGAGAAGAGGCGTTGTTTCGTATAAACATAATGTTTTTACTATAAACGGGGCTGTACAAATGAAATCTTTTCATTTATGATTAATGACATTGAAATCAAGGCCAATGATTAATCAAGTCATAAAAGCAACGCAAGTAGAATATAACATGGAATCTGTGTAGTAATGGTAAAAGGTCTCAACTTATATAGCGCTTTTCCACCTACATTAGGCACTCAAAGCGCTTTACAGCAAGGAACCTCCCACCCATTCATACACCAATGTACGCAGACATTGGAGGCAAGGTGGGTGAAGTGTCTTGCCCAAGGACACAACGACAGCATGCACAATTCAGGAGGCGGGATTCGAATCCCTGACCTTCCGATCATGCGCCACTGTCGCCCCTAGTCTTACTTCAGTAATATTACACAAAATGTTAACACTTCCTTCAATGGCTTGTTTTTGCTCTTTGCCAAAAACGGCAGATTTTTTTTAAAAATATTGTTTAGAAAACAATAGATGTCGTTCACAATCTAGAGCCAATACAACTCAAGATGCGTTTTTTTGATTGAAATCTCACAATAGACACAAACAGCAAAAACTGAAAAAGCATCTTCAAAGCACCATCTATTTATCCAGCAACATTACCATCTATCTATTTTCGTCGCACATTTCGAGTGTCACTGCTCTGGGGGGCAGTTGTCCGGCCCCGGCCCTTTGGAGAAGAGCAGAGGTCAAAGTGCCGAGTGGAAAGGGCAAGACCTTATCGCCGTGGCAACATGCTTCTCAGGACAAGGATCCCAGCAAAACCAAAGTGAGCTAATCTAACTAGCGATGGCGCATTATCATTTGAAAAGTCACCTCCTAAATGTGTGCGGCCATTCACCGCAGCTAAATGCAATTAGGGGCTGAATGTAGGCTCGTCCAGTGTCTGCCCGCGGATCTGAAAAGGCAGATGAAATTACACACAAGTAAAAGATTTGATAAATTTCCATTTTGCATTGGAAAAAAAGAAACGTTGCCTAAGTGGCTAATCAAAGACTGAAAAGGTCAGATTCATATTCAATTAGACTTTTTTGCTTCCGGAAAAATAACTTAATATTAGCTTCTTCTAATTTCTGCATGAGATTCTTTACTTTCAAAAAAGGATAGCATGTGTTCAAAAAAGGATAGTATGTGTTCAAAAATATAACATTATAGGCGCATTGAGTTACTTTGTGTACGAAATGCATGGTATTAATAAACATGCCTTGCCTATTATTGTAGCATGACCATGATTTTGAATGTAATCCTTGAGTTACTCTTTTTATGTTGTTATCCAGCTAACATAATCTAAAATCATTGTTGACACACATCCCCTGTATGTCCCAGACACAGCATTGTTTGATCATCTTTGTTTACTTTTCTTATGCCTGCCTCTATCTCTTTTACATGTAACTAAAGAGAGTGATTCGGATCAGAGTGAGGTGAACAGGCTGCATCTCAATATTTAATTTTTGCTTAATTTTACTTCATTGTGGCTGTCAAGTCAATCCTCCATCTGAGAAATTACTGTATATAGAAACGACATGTAAAACTCTTATATTATTGTTCTCAAAACATCTTTTTATCAGCAACTAGTAGGCACAGGCCTGATCTTCACTGTGTGAGATGCATCTATGTGATTTGTCTTTATAAAGCCCTTCTCTGCTCTGATTTTATCTCCAGTTTGACCTTTTTCTGTGACTCACTGAGTGCACTTAGATTTGGCAATAGTGCCACAACAACAGTCTGACAAGAACGGCTAATGCATTGGACACAATTCTGCACCATTTGTAGAAAAACCTCTCCCACGTGGACAAGTGTTTGTTATGCAAAAAGATAAGGCAATTAGTTATCATTACATATTACATGGATAGTGAAATGTCATTTTTCTAGGATGCACAAAACAAGCTCACATTTGCAAAAATCTAACACTGTCGACTCATTTACAAATAACAATTACGGTATATGCAACTAGATATTGACTCTTTATAGACTCCAAGACATTTAATTAGCAGCACTGATGATCAATAGCTTCTTGGATGAAAGGAGAAACACCTAAACTACAGAGTACAGATGACGCCTTATGAACCTATGTCTAGGATTGAAAACTCCTGTACGACTGAGAGCTTGCACAAACTGGCCTTGTCTCTAATGGACAGACATCTCACAGTTCCATTGTCTAATACAGTGACTGCACAGACTATTCCTGTCAGCTCTGCTTTGTTCTGACAATCTCCTCAATTTGAGCAAGAATTAGATTTTGTGTGCTCTGCCCGGGTCGGCCTTCTATCAACACAGACACAAGCTGCAGAGATTACATCTGACAAGTGCAGTGTTGGAAATATACAGCCGGATACATCACTGGAACATTTTTTTTTTAATATGACTTGGCTCGGCAAGTAATATTATTTTTGATTGCTGTTGACTTGCTATTGACTTTGATATTTTGTTTGACGGGTTGAACACAGAAAACACAGAGCAGGCATTACACCCCTTCTAGGTGGAGTTAGCAACCCAATAATCTCAATCTTCATGTTGTCACAGGTCCAGATTTACCATTTAAAAGCACTTAATGTACAGGTATAGCAACAGGTACTTGGCAACTGTAATGCCATGTTGCTCCGGTGGTGAACAAGAAAAAAAGGAATGCCCTTTGGGAATAAATCCTGGTCTGATTTATACCAACACGTGAGCTACCGTTGCTTCAAGTACCAACGATATCAGGTAGGTGGTCAAATCAATGGTCAAAATGTTAATCATAGATTTTCATATTTTGCTTGAATTGCAAAAACAACTTGCACTAGATATTGCAACTGTGCAGTCTCCCACTGGGGGAGCTACGAATTGTTTAGCTTCAACAGTTCGCTCGTGTTTTGGATAATTGGCTCTCAGCGTCGTACGGGAGATAGATGCATTCGCCTTGTCTTCTCATTGATGAACAAAATAAAACTTCACGCTCGACAGTCAGAGCAAAAACATATTCAGTTGCTACCTGCAGGTGTGATCATAATACATTAGAGAGCACTCACGCATGGACACAGCCTCAGGGGTGGAGTCCCTCTGCCTTCTTTATCTGCGGAGATGCAGTATATAACATATTGTACTTTGTCTAAAAGACTTAAGTCATATTAAACCCATCTGTCCTGGGCTGACTCAACACATGACAAGTACAAGGGCCTGTTTTTCATTTTTTGGAGCATGTGAAAATGGACAGTCTATGTCAAGTCGACATAGAGTTGATGGGTCTCATCATCTAAACAACGAGTGCTTCAGTAGAAATGGCTAACTTAAGTATAGATTTGTACAACAGTCAAAGTTAAATTTCTGAATGAGAACAATCAAAAGCTCATCTTGAAGAGGATCTGCAAACTGTGCACACAGTAGCAGAGCTTAGGAGCTCCCAGAGGTTGTTTTGTTGTCACACACCACATGACATTTGATGTAGCCATGTAATATAAATATATTTTGTGACTCACACATCGATCTGTTAAAAAACGTTTTCATGTCATGGCATGTGTCCAAAACGCGACATGGTATGATTTACTTTTGGTAAAGCAAAGTTAGGCTTTTTTTTTTCCTGGATGTCCGTTACCAAGTATCAAGTATCGCAATACTTTCAATACTTGTGTTTGGAGGCATTTTTATTGCACACTCTTTTGTTCTTCAGTAACAGTTACACATCACGTTTTGTTACATTTTGAGTTTACAAACTTTGGACACATGACTTTTTACAAATTTTAGGGTAAACATATATACGTATCGGATCGGCCCCTGAGTATCGTGATTCATATCGGATCGTGACAAATGTGGATCGTCTCAGCCCTAGTGACTACGAACATATAATATCACACCCAAGTGTCAAAGCTGTGTCTTAAAGTCTCATAGCTACACAACAAAAAGCTACAATAGTAAAAATAAACATCTGGTTTCAACATCTGTTTGACGGCAAGTTTACATATGAATGTTTAATGAAGAAGCAACTCATCTCAAATTCATTATAATTGCTTTTTTTTTTTTATTAGCAGGCTTTTGATCAATATGTAAATATAATAATAATAATATATAATATAAATATGGCAGTCAAATGAGTGAGGATGGAAGTACAACTACACCTTATTGATGATAGGGTATTGATCGTAAAATAGGACATTTTTTTAAAGGAACAGGCCACCGTTTTTCCATACTGAGATATGTTGTTTCCTGAGCTTAGACGAGTTGATGCGCACTTGTCTGGGCTTTGTGCGTGTGCTCAGTCATGCAAAAAGACCAAAGATGTTGTTAGCATTTAGCCTCTCCTCCTCTCCTCTATGGGGCCAAACGTTAGAAGCGACCAAGCTCTTCCAAGTTTTCCCTATTTAAATACGGTTACGTGAGTAGTTACACAATCCAAGTTATAGTTACACAAAATTATATTCAACATATATCTGCGGAGATATGTCAAAAATATGTCAATTTTTATGCGGGTAAAAAGGGGAACTATATTATACTATAAACACGGTGAGGCTGCGGTTCAGTTTCATGCAGCTAAAAGGAGCGAACACATAGGTGAGTGCTGTTAATGAGGTGCGGGAGATTGTAGCACATTTGATTTGTGTGAAATTTCTCAGCAGCTGAAACGTGTGGGAATAGTTCTTTATCTGGATAAAATAATACATCAGAAAAGATAGTAACACAAGAGTTTAGTAACAAGAGTTTGAGACACTGGTCCTTCTTTCTTTCTATTATTTATTAATTTATTATTATAAAAAAAAAATTGGCCTACAGGTTTATTCGACAGGACAGCACAGGGTAAAAGGGGGTGAAGAGCATGGAGAGACATTCAGCAAATTGTCGGAGGCTGGAAACTCTGACACTGAGAACAGAACAGACTTCTGACATATAAGTACCAGCCCTAACCACTAGACTATCGGCTCATTTTGTAGTTCATTTAACAGCGGATATCAACAGGTGAATCGAGATACAAAGTGGTTCTCGCTTATTTAAAGAACTACTGTATTTTGATGTAATATAACAAGGTCAAATTGTAATAATGAATGTTATAATGAAGAGTTAAACTTAATAATTTTGAGGGGTTGTGGCCTGGCATGACAGGTTGAAGATCGATCCTGAAGCTGTACATCAAAGAACCACTGGTCTGTAATATAAAACGCTTAAGGAAAACAATGTGTTAAAGGCAATTGACTTCAGTGGCAAATAGTCAGTAAAAAAATACAATAGTAGTAACAATATGAGTAAAAGGAGCAGTGGTCATAGTTGAGATTGTAGTAGCAATCACAGTAATAGCTGTTACAGAATTGTGATAGATAAAGTAGAAGTAGTAGTAGAGGCAGAATGAACAAATCCAAGCAAGAACTGAAGCAGTAGCAATTATAGTAGTTTTTTATGTATGTATTTCAGCCGCAGCAGTGACACTGGTGATGGTAGCAAGACATTATTACATTTGTTAAGTTTCAGGTACACATTTTGAATCCCTCTTCTATAATACCACCACTTTTGTAAAATGTTGTTTTCCCTTGTAGGACCCGACTGCGCTACATCAGAGAAACCAAGATTTGACAGAAGCAGAGCAGTTTGCATGTTTGTTTATTGTGAGCTTCTCGGCACTTGAAAATAGATATGAACATTGAAGAGTGGGCTGAGACCGCAGCGCTGACAGAGGAGATGTGCAGGAGTGTCTTGAAGATGTGGGTTAGAAAAAAAGGTGGCGAGTGGGACAGGAAGTGAGGCGTGTGCATGTGTTTACGGGTTTTTTATAGTATGTTAGTGATGCACAGTTGAGATGGTATCAGGTCATGACATGAAGTAAATTTAGCCCACATTTAGTAATCTATTTTATCGGCTGCAAAGGAGTAACTCAGTTTTAGGTGTTCATAGTGAAAAGGCACAGACAATGGGGCTGAATTGTTTAAACAGGTTTTTCATTATTATTATTTACATTATTTAAAGTTATAAAATGTCAAATAGAGTAAGTTGTCCAAATGTTTTTCTTTTGTTAAAAAAATTGTGTAGAGCACTTTTACCATCAAGGAACCACTCACCCGTTCACACTCTCGTTCATACACCAATGAAGCCTCAAATCATTATCATTATAAACGGAGCTTAAAGTAAAGTTGATGACTACAGGTATAAGACATGCAATAGTGAGTAAAGTAAATCCTCAATGTATTAAAGGCTTTTGTGTGTGCACTAAGGATGGGACAAGATGTCGTGGCACGAGATCTCGCGAGATCAAATTGCCACGAGATTTCTCGTCACAGTGTAAAATTCCATCCATCCATTTTCTTCTACTTGTCCGTTGCCGGGTCGTGGGGGCAACTGTTGGAGCTGCCCAAATCACATTGCACCAGCCCCCTATGGCTCCTCCTGCAGGTGGTGGGTCCACAGAAGGACGGCCTCATGGTTCTAACCGGGCCTGTCAGTCTCTCATAAGGGGCTTCTGAACAGTGAACAGTGTAAAATTATATCGTAATATTTTTTTTTCTTCTTTTTTTTTTACATATAGACCTTCTTCCTGTAGACTGCTTATAGGACTCATGGGAATATTTTGGCAATAGCTCTCTAATAATGTGTACTATGTGTCTTTTTGTTTTGTTTTTTTGTGTACACGCCCATCTACCGCGCACGGAAAAGCAAAATAACGCAGATGTGACATGCGTGGGCGGACAACGAGGGAGAGGTCAGGCCAGCACGCAGAATATGAAGGGATGATTACAGCGGGCCATTTAAGGAAGAAAGAGGTCAGTCTAACTACAGTAGAATCACTCTCTGTTTAATGTTTAAAACCTCCTGTGAGTCAGTGTTTGGCACAGACTGTTTAGATACTAAATCTAAACCTGTCTCCTCCTACTCCACCTGAAATCAACTTTTAAGCCTTGTTCTAATATTAAACTGAATGCACACAAATAGAGCCTGATGATATTGGTAAAATCTTTTCAATTCCCATCCTTATTAGTCTGTTCATTTTGTTACAAACAATAATACAATGGCTCCACACAAAGGAAACATAATTGCAAAATATTATGTATTATTGTAAATTATGTAAAAATCTCATCTCGTCTCGTTCTCGTGGACTCAATCTCGTGTCTCGTCTCATCTTGTGGGATTTGTAACTCGGCCCTCCACTAGTGTGCACACATAATCGGGGTCTCCAAGCTGCAGATTTTGAGCTACCAGATGGTCTCAAACCCTTTCCAAGCAAAGATTTAAATGGTTATCCCATGGTTACTCGAGTACCCTTAAAAAGCTTTCTGACATTTTAATTTAATAAAACATAGCTCACTGGGGAAAAAGTTGATGACCTGGTAAAATCACTGATTAATTTCTTTTTATTCTCCAAAATAAGAATACCTAAACTGAATAGGTATAGCAAATTTGCAACCCACCCATCTTTTAATTCTGACCTGAACGACTATAAACCCCCCAAACTGTGTTAATATTTTATGATTGTACCGAGAAAAAATCCTAGTTTGTGAACCTGTACCCAAACAATGGCAATCAAAACTATTCTGATTCTCAATTGTGATTCTGAACACTTACACAGCACATGATGCATTAACTAAAGACTATTAACATTTTAGAGCAGATACTTTAATCAGCGTCAGGCCTGGAGCATCAAAGTCTGTAACAGTCTATACGTTTATAAAAACATGGACCTGAACTTGGGTCACAACCTATGAAAAACTATTAAGAAAATGGCCAGGGGGCTCATTTATAAAGCTCATGTACAGACAAAAGGAGGCCAAAACCTCATGTACGAACTGTTCTGTGCCAAAAGTCGTATTTACAGAAATCAAACTGAATGTGAAGCATTACGCACCGCCACACTAGGTCTGTACCTGCCGTACGCAGTGCGCACTTTTCAGAAACGCTGCACAGACGCAAGGAGAGGCGATGAAAAGCGAGTAAAAGCAGCGAGGGGAAGTCAGTTTGAGGAAATCAAGTTTGGTGAACATTTTAAACAGCTAATTTCTTCTTTATTTCCCTCAGAAATTATTAATATAATAAAAGATAAAAGATAAGAAATCAAACACAGGCTTTGTGTGTTTAAATTCTTCGTTTCTATACTTTGACAAAACTATTGCCGTTATCTGTAACACTCATAGACGTGCACACTCATGCATGGACACAGGACACTCCGAACGAGAAGCGGGCAGGATTCCAGCAGAACCGCTCTGTGATTATAACCAAAGTCTGACCAACTCCTGCAGATGCCGCACTGAGGGCTGGTCCAAGCACAAGTCCATTCAGAGACGTTGTGTAATTACCGCCGTAGCTCCATGACCTCCCTCTCTCTCACCACCCGGACACTGACCCTCATTCATGCCACCCAAAGCGAACCGCTGCCTCATCCTAAAACCCCGACTGCACGTACAGCGAGCTCAAGCAACAATAACTGTGTGACTAAAAGCGCACCGAGCTTATTCTGTAGTTTCAGGAAGTTTGAGCTCCGTGAACAGCACGGGTAAATAACAGCCGTCTGAATAAGGCTTGTCTTGACGTTCTAAACATGTATTTCCAAAGGTTTTATTGATGAAACACTGCGCTCTGCCAATACTTGTGACGTCAGTAAAGATCCACCCAGCCTCTGCTGCAGTGTGTCTCTCCTCCCTCTCTGCCTCCGGTGTCTCGGTAAAACCCTGTAATTATCGCCTCTTCCATCCATCCATTTTCTCCCACTTGTCCGTTGCCTGGTCGTGGTGGCAGCTGTTGGAGCTGCCCAGATCACATTGCACCAGCCCCTATGGCTCCTCCTGCAGGTGGTGGGTCCACAGAAGGACGGCCTCATGGTTCTAACTGGGCCTGTTGGTCTCTCATAAGGGGCTTCTGAACCGCTCTTTGTCTGACCTGTCAACTAGGACTTGTTTGCCATGGGAGACCCTACCAAGGGCACGAAGCCCCCGACAACATAGCGCCCAGGATCATTCGGTTGATCAAACCTCTCCACCGTGTTAAGGTGGCGGTTCAAGGAGGGGATTATCGCCTCATGTTTAGGAGAATCTCATTCATAAATTACTTTGCATGTCCTTATGGTGAAATGGAGGTGTGCAGAGTGCGGGACGTGAGGAGCGATCATGAGCATGCATTTCTGCTCCAGGTGGAATCAGTGAAAGGGAGGTCCGCGTGGGGCTGCGCGTAGGGAGGGTTTAATAAATCCCATTTCTTTTCTCCGTACGTGAAGTTTGGGTTTTGCTTGTACCGACTCTTATAGGCGCGAGTCTCACACACAGTTTTTTAAATGAGACCCCAAAAGATACCGTCAAATTTAATGTTATGATTCTCTATATCTATTAAACATACAATTCACAACATTTACCCAACCACCCAGCCCCTTTTATTATATAGATTTATTAGCGATAGCCCATAAAATTCTATGCCTCTTTTCAAACTGTTATCATACGATGCTGAAATAGGACTCTTTTGATGGCCGTATTAAATGGTTAATTGAAGTGTAATGTGTGGGGCTTTTATTTCTATTGTAAGTGATGGTGACGTGTGAGAGCATAAACCCACACAGCACCAAAGCAGCAGTGAATTAATTTAATGTGGTGCATGGGTGGTCAGAGTGACAGCCTCAACAAGACGATCTGCCGAGGACATCCATGCGCCTATGCATATTTAACCACTGAATGACCTGTTTTCAATAGGCCCAATGCGTTTTAGAGCTTATACTTAAGAGTCTTTCCCTATAAGCTAGAACGCTAGAAAATAAATGTTCAAAATAATAACCATACAGGATAGACAGACGATTAAGGCAGTTCAAGAAATTGTAATGATTAATATTTTACCAAAGGCACACAAAAAAATACAACAAACAGAAAAAACAATCCTATCTGCTTTCCCACAATAAATGAAACTTATTGTGGGAACAAGCAACTTAGCTTGCTTTAAAGGCACACAGAGCAAAACAAAACACGCTCCTAATGAGCAGCTATTTTTGCAGCGGGTAATCAAAGAATGGATTAGGATGAGGATCTAAACAATATCTCATATTTAGCTGCCTTTTGTCAACATCTCTATGGAGACGTGTTGGAGACGTCCTCGGTCCAATAAAGAAAAGTCAGATCTTTGGAGAGGTTAGCCACTCACAACAACTGTTTTGTCATTTGTTTAGGGCTTTTTCAAATACGAAATTATCTGTAATGAAATGAATGCTTGTATTTTATTCTATGTATTGGGTGAAATTTTGTGTGGCTTTAAAAATACTCTGTTATGTTCTCTTTTTTTAATCCTATAAACTGCACATATTACGGTTGTCGTCAATGTTGTAGTCTTTAATTTAGAATGTGTTCTTAGAACTAGTTTTCCAGTTCTAATTTACAAGAAACCAATCAGCCAAATGCCTCTTCTGTGCATGAGAATGTGATTGGTCATTGCTTACAAGGGTCACCACCGCGTTGGGGCACGTCCAGTAGCCCTTGAGACTTTTTCTAAGGTGTAAAACACTTAATTTTCTTGAATCTGATTCTTAAAAATAGAGTTATTTCTGTTCTTGTGACTCTGTATGAGTTTAAAATAAATCTATTTTGATATAATATGGGAGGGTCATACCCCAGGGCAGCTGTGGCTACAATAGTAGCTTACCACCACCGAGTATGGAGTGAATGAATAATACAATGTAAAGCATCTTTGAGTATCCAGAAAAGCACTATATAAAACCAATGCATTACTATTATTATTATTAATATCCTATATAAAACAGTGTACGTTTAAGTCTTTAGGATTTGTTTTTAACCGGTGGCTCTCGAACAACTTAATGCTCTTAATGTAGGTTTAGACTGAAGCCCTCGTCTGAAAAAAGGTCGGTGACCCCTGGCTTACAGTCTGTAACGGTGACACAGTGACCACAGCTGGGCTTTCCCTCAGGAATCTAAAACATGCACAGTAGGATAAATCCTCTAGCTAGAAAGGTAGAACTAGAGATGTATCTTGTATTTTTATTTGTGCCCTTGTGTGAATTTGTCCTGTGATGAATAAAGTATTTATCTACATATATACTGTATATGAGTTCTTGGGCTAGCCACCTCTCCTGACAGGTTGTCTCAAAGGCACAGAAGGATGGATGGGTCAATCACAGATGACGGATTTCTTTATAGGGACAACCAAGTACACCTTGACCTTAGCCAAATTGTTTATAATCTTGCACTGTTTTGCAAATGTCCAAAAGTCCAAAAGGTGAACAGCAACAGTTTATTAAGCATCGACAAGCAGTATTTAAACTCTATATATTGTAGTCAGATATATTGTCCAGTTTATTATGTTTGAGACAGTGCAGCACGCAGCACCGTCCCATAGTCAGCCCCCTCATCAAGCCTTTAATCACTGTGATTAGTGACTCATTTCATTATTACAGGTTTCACACCAGACACCGCTCACCTCCAGACACCGCCGCTCACACGACAAAAACTTCCCCCGAAAACACAGCAGCGCCGCCCCTCCACCTTCACCCCTGCGGTCTGCAATCCATCACCGGGCCACTGGGGACGGGCCGGGGCGGGGGGGAGCTCTGCACAGAAAGACAAAGAAAGGAGTGACCATGTCTGTCTCCTATACCTCGAGCTGGGCCTCTCCACCTAATCCTCAGTGCACTCACACACGGGCAGACGGGAGGGCTATGTGAAACCAGAAAGCCCAAAGTGAAACCGCTTCCTGGAGTGGCAGCCACTTTGTGAGAATGCAGATGTTGGTTGTGAGCTGCAGAGAATGTCAAAAAAAAAAAGGTCAACAGTGCAACAATTGATCAAGTTAATTTGAGCATGAAGTTTCTTTTTGAAGATCTTGTATTTGAATTCATCTACATATGCACAACATGTAGAGTGTGTCAGGTGTAGAATGTTTTCTTACTTCTATCAAAAATTGTAAGCTTCATGCATGCACTCATATTTACATGTACTGTGCCAAAAAGACGGGAATGCTCCAAAATCCATATAGATAATCAGTCTGAGGAATCAAGACAGCTGGACATGTCATCATGTAGACAGCCGAGTTGCGAGAGGTGGTGTACATGTACTGTACCGCATTTTGTATGTCCTCAACTACAAAAACCCACAATGACCCTAAAAACCTGTGTGTTTGTTTCGTCGGCACAGTGCAGTTTAATACACATGAGACTAATACTAATTTTAAACCCTTTAACTAGATTCACTGGAGTGATTACACCCCTTTACTTAACCCTCTTGTGGTCCTTGGGTCATTTTGACCCGAAAGCCACTGGAGCCGCAGCCCATCCAAATGGCCCAAAAGCCCCTGAAGGATTTTTGTAAAGTCTTTAAAGGGTGCAAAAAACCACACGAGGGTTAATATAAATTGTAAGTTAAATATTTAGGCCCGAGCGCCATCAGGGCTGGCGAAGGGGCTCTTGAAATCGTATAGAGTGCGCGGAGCGAGGCGGAACGCACTCCCCCAAAGTGCGCGGAGCACACAAAACGAGCGCGAAGCGCTCCCCTCCTCTCAAACACTCGCTAATGCGCTCTTCTTGTCGTGCATGTCCCGTGGCGAGGGCCGATAATCGCCGCTTTGCGGCTATTACATATATATTCTTATTGTGGCATCTATCTTGTGTTTGGAACAGCACATCAAAGTACAAATTCCATGTGTTTGTTTCTTTAATATAATTTCACATGTGGCTCCTCCTTGGTCAGCCAAAACCCCATGGTGCTTTCTACAGTTAATCCTACTCTTGTGTTTCAATATATTTTATAAAGCATGCCAGGGACAAAAGTCCATTAAGTTTTCTGTCATGCAGCATTTGAACTGTCCCTAATGGGGAGCAGGCTCAATTCAGTATGTGGTGTTTTATGGCTTCTCAATCACTTCTCAGCAGTACATAGGCATTAGATTATAATACTCCAGATCCCTGCTCTATATCCAGAGAGCTACTGTACAAATCAGTGCTGGAACAGGTGTGAGTGAAAGACGCTCATACATTTAGGACACGGCTATAGGGTTGTGCTGTTGCCTAATCCTAACCAGACCTACATCATCTGTCTTCGGGCCGGGACACCTCGTAATGCCTATGTTTGGAGTCTATGTCTCGGAGGTGGGGCTGCTCTACATCACGTTCCAATTTTTTTTTGTGTCGAGTCTGCACACTGACGCCTCCACCAGCAGAGCGTGAGTTAGCGCACGTGTGTGTTGGGGGAAAGGACATCGACATATGGAGAGATTCTATTCCAGGTGACCCAGAGGACAGACTTACTGGGTAACTGAGACGTGCAAGCGCCCAGGCCTCATCCATCTACACATCTGCAGAGAGGAGAGGAGGAGGGACAGGGGACAGGCAAATTTAGATATCCCACATGTAACGAGAGTGAAAGGAAAACGCTTCAGAGGCAAAACGTGCAATTTACTGTAACGGCACAAACTGAGCGTAGGAGTCGGAGAAGTTGAACCATGAGCCTTTAGATCAGTGGAGAAGTAAACAACCAGCTGAGCCTTTAACTTGTAACTGTGGGGAATGGAGTTGCTGTGTCTTGCCCAAGGACACAATGGTATAAGAGAGCACTGTATTCTGAATCTGCTAACATTAAAACAAAACAACAGAACTTACTGTACTTTTAAACGAGAAGCCAAGTATATACTGTATGAGAGTGGGGTTTGAACTACCCATCTATAAGATGTGGGAATACTCCTCCTTCAGTGTCAAAAATCAACAAAACAGAAAATATTGAAAGATTTTAAAAGTGTGAATTGTTAGATCAAAGTACTCTGGCTCTATACACGCAGTAACAGTGCTGTGAACATGTGGGATTGTTCTAATGCGCTTTAAAATGTATTGACCTGTCTAAACGAGACAGAGCTTCATAAAGGGCGAGCCCTATCAGTTTCACATAACAACCTCCCTCTGAATTATTTACACGTCGAATGAGTGCAGACTGAAAGCGTGCGCAGATGCTCCTTTAACCTTACAAATTGATCATCATCATAGACGTGGCCTTTTCGGCAGCATCTTCAAAGTCTTCCCCCGAGTTTTTTAGTCTCAAAAGTGGTGAAACAAAAGTGCTACATCAAACCAACAGTGGTGAGGGGCGAGAGCAGGGGGGACCTCTGCTCTCTGGGGCAAGGCTGCAGGGTTGTAGGGGGAGGGTATTGGGCCGAAGAGACTAGGGAGGAGAGATCCCCCTTAAAGCTCAGAGGGAGTGTGGAGCTGAAGAGAAATTTATATCTGTGGGAAGTAATGGCCTCCTCCAGACCTTTGTCAAAGTGTTGACAAAACAAAGACTGAAGCACTCAGAGGTCACAGACCTCTGCAACACAACGCTAAAAATATAGGGCCAAAACATGGACTTGAACTGGGGTCCGTAAGTTCCAGGGTAAATGCTTTATGACACACAATAAAAATGAAGCCACGAAAGCACAATGTTGTTTTGAGCCCTTATAAGTTATTCTGTTTGACACACTGTAACAGAAATAATTGTCTGGAGATTCCCATTGGCTAGTTACACCAAAGCCAAAAGGTTCATAATGATTAAATCAACCCGTCAGACAAGTTTACAGGGAACACAGTTACTTCAAAACAGCATTTTTTGCAGAAAATTTGTATTTCCAGGTAATTGAGTTGTGAGAAACATATTTTCTTTGTTTGTCTATATGCATTATATAGACCTTGCAGTATGTTCTGTTCTGTACATGTGTGAATGGGCAGCCATATGGAGCTGATACACCGTGGCCTCTAAACAGCCGGATATCTAAGAGCCTGTGGCTGGGGTTGGATTAATGTTGTTTTCGTTCAATCAGGACGTCGTGTGGGACGCGCTCATGCTGCAGTTAGCCCGCATAAACACTCAGGAGCGAGGCTCTGGGAGGACAAGCCCAGACACTGAGTCGGCATAATCAGTCACTGTCTGCACACGGAACAGGCCGAGGTCGGGTCGCGTCTCACTGTTGAGCCGGAAGCCATAAGTGGTACCCTATGTCCCATTGTATAAAAACATATATACACTGTCTCTCGAATGCATGTAGTATTTGTAGGACAAGATAAATTCCTCTGTGTAAGTAGTAGAGCTTGTCTTATGCTTCACATGCACATCGTCTCCCACAGCAGTTCCTTCTCTCACTGGACACATGTGAAGACATATCCCAATGACAGGTGCTGACTGATAATCTGTTTTTCTCTATTTTAGTGGCTGACATATCAAATTATCATCTTGATTTGGCAAAGGCCTTACGTCAGATAACCAATCTGACTATCGTGTTATCCTAATTTGGGGCTGATGTACTGGCATACAGTGTTTCCATTGTGAGTTCAACTTCAAAAAAAGTGGTTCTTCCGCAAAGCTGGTACAACATTGTTTCCGCAGCATGATTTAGCCACTAGGTGAGTTATGCCTTTAATTTCTTAGAGATCCTCAGCCAAACACTATTTATCCTGCCTTTGCCAAAAAAGTTAACTGTGTGTTATTCCTGGGAGAGTGAGATAAATGCCTGCACTTTGGAATAAGGATCAATACACATTACACATGCTAATGCTAGCTCGGCAGCACAGTGATATTTATTACCTTATGATGGGGAGCGTGATGCAGTTGGAAGTCTGCCTCTCACACAATGGTGCTTGGAAACAATTTGAGTTCCTGTGGGCTGAGGAGGTGTCTCTGCCCACCACCTGAATTTCAACAAGATCTGCAGACAGAAATATCAGTCAGGAGTGGAGAGACTCAGGAAAAAGAATATTTTAAAAGTGCACAAAGCTGAACCACAATACTTGTAGCCTACTGAAAAGGCACATGTTACATAAGACATTGCAAAGATGTAATGGATACGTTTTCATTGTATATAACTTTGGTCAATTATTTCAATTATTTGGTCATAGTATTTCAGTGTATATGCTCCCACAATATGTTCAGCAACAAAAACATTATGCTTTATTTACTACTAGCATTAACATCATTACCGTCCCTATGACAACTATACAAAGGAGCCTTAAGGTCACAGAAGTCTTTTAGTGTTTTCTTGTTAGTTCTCTGCTCCACACAGAATAATGTTTCCATTGTTGCACTGTGAATACCAATATGTGTGGAAGGCACAGATGATTTTCATTTCCCTGTCACGTGACTGATATAGATTTACAGAATTCAC
This sequence comes from Proterorhinus semilunaris, assembly GCA_021464625.1. Taxonomy (NCBI): domain Eukaryota; kingdom Metazoa; phylum Chordata; class Actinopteri; order Gobiiformes; family Gobiidae; genus Proterorhinus; species Proterorhinus semilunaris. Next base: position 13,350,045 of record CM038360.1, on the reverse strand, counting down.
ACTATAGAAACTAGAATAATTATCACAGCCAAGGCAGAAATTAAGTGGAACTAATTATGAGATTCATCGGGGGAAGTGTGGGTCATTCAAATGCATGGACGTGTAGCTCATCTATAGCTACTGTTTCCTTTTGCTCCGCCATCGACCACAGCTATTGATGCGCTGCATGCAGGGAGTCAATAAACAAGAGGAAGAGCGTTTTGAAGCAAGAGGCTATGGACTAAATAAAAAGTAAGTTACTAGATGAAGTAAAGTGAATATTTGGTAATACATCAAGCAGTTTCCCCACACAGCAAGAAGGTCCTGTGTTTGACTCCTGGAGTTCTACGTGAGACAGTTCTTTCTCTACGGAACTGAACTCCCATCTCCTACACATGAACTATATTCCTTGGTGCATGTATTTACCCATATCTATCCATGTTAACTTTATGCTCGGCCTGTATAGCGCTTCCCTTTTTAGGCCTCTGTGTCTCCTCACTCCCTGGTCGTTAATGTTTAATGCCCACTCAGGAAGCAGCCCCCCACACACACATGCATAGAAAGACACACAAACACAGATACCCCTCCCGCGACTACCCCCTCGCGACGCCATCCTCATTACCAGCCTGAGAGTTGACCTGTGAACCTTGGACCAGATGGCTGATGTTTTCATTCTGGAGGGAGTAGAAGAAGAAGGAAAAAAAATGGCGCAGAAGCAGATGAGTGGCCGCACAACACGCAGCAAGAACAAGTCCGGGGAGTTTGTAAATCAACAGTGCATAGGATCATGTGAGGGCGACCCCTCCTCCTCGTGCAGGCAAAATATAGGAAGATACAACATAATTTTACAAGAAATCAAGCCAGCCAGCCTGCACTTTATTTTATAGCACAACTGCATGGTAATGGAAACAGCATGAAAAATGCATTATTTCCCATTATACCATGCTATTTCCATAGCGCTGTAAAGTAGAGTGCGACTTAATGGCTCATAGTATAATGGGAAACAGCTTAAACATCTGTCTGGGCTACCTGTCTATTTTCCAACCAAACAATGATGTGAACAATAAATGCTACATTTATTAGCAATTCATAGGCTATTAAATGAAGACTTAAAAGAATAATTTCCGAGTAACACCTTAGACATAGAAATAATGACGGTTTACAAACTATACTTGGAGAAATTGAGAAAATTGGCTTAATTATAAAACTGATAGGTACATAGGATACTCAACAATATCATCCTCCAAACCACCAGACTGTTTAGAGCAGTAGTACCACCTGCCTGTTCAATTCCCAGTGCTTACAAACGTACTCCCTATTGTATATGGACTATAAACTTATTGAAGAATAGTTAACCAGCCAACAGGGTGACTCGGCCAGAAGAAATTGCATTGTTTCATCAAAGTCGTCATGACTTTTTCTTTGACTCTTTAAAGAGTAGCGTCTTTTAAGCGACACATCTGTGGACAAGTGTGATATATCACACTAAATATGTCAGATATGACAGCAGCTAGGCCACCAATATGGCGGCCTCCGGCAATCGACCGATTTCATTCAAATGCAGCGGAAATATGGGAAGGATTTTAGACCACAGCAAACAGTTTACAGTTTATTCGCTCTCTCTTACTTATTATTATTATTATTTATTTATTTATATATTTTTTTATATCGGGTACAGTGCTTTCAAAGTGGGCTCATATCGGATAAGTTCGATTCAATGGCTGGAATTTTGAACGGCAGATTTGTTCAAAGTTCACTGTAATTATTATTATTCTAATTTATTTTATTTTTTTTGTGTGTGTGTGTGCTTAATTTGTACCACATTGTTAGTCCTGCTAACTCACATTTATTCCACGGGTCCACCAACACCGATGGATTTTGCTGACTCCAGAAACCGTGACGAAGTCCAGATGAGGCGGCAGGTCGCGGTCACTTTGCACTTCAAAGGATCCACCGTCTCACGGAGCGACACGACTCGAGAGCCCCAGTCCGAGCTTCGCTGAGACTGAGCAGGCGAGGGGTCAGGGAGGCCACTGTCAGAAAGTGTTATTTATGTGTGTGAGGGGGAAAAAAAAGATTTCTCACAGGCCAGTGGACGTGCCAAGGAGCACGCTTTGGTAATGGCGACCTCTGCAGGCGGAAGGTGAAGCAGATCAATAGATGAAATTCAGTCACTGAGTTTAACTATGCACTAGCAGCATTTAGTAGGGTTTAATTGGTGACAGGGGCTGGTATTTCTGAAGTGGGAGGAGAAAGTACATGTTTTAATTGTGTCTTTTTTTCTTGGTGTTTTGTAATTGTCACAAACAATATCTGATTCTGATCTGAACATGCTGGAGATACAGTACAGTTTTATTGCAAAAATTCTACATAGGGCCACCTTACTCGTCTTGATGATTATCACTGGAGTGGCTTTTCATGGGGCCTATATTAATGTATGTCTGATAGGTTTCATTGCATGCAATCCTACGGCCAGATCTAAATGTGGAGAGTATGGATATGAACAAGGCCTAAGATTAAAAACTCAAAGCTGTGTGTTCACAGTCTTGTTTCCTCCTCCACAGACTCTCACCAGGATCCAGACAGGAACATCCTCCTACTCTTTTCTCTCTTGTCTCAAACCCTGATTTGGTTTTGAGATCTACACAGTGGGAGGGAACAACAGAAGCCAGCGTTTACTTAATACTTGTGCAAGGCTTGACATTCGTAAAGCTTAAAAGTTGGAGGACATGGCTCTCCAAATCGTTGTGTCAGAAGGGGAATGGTGACAATGTTGAAATGTAATATTCTTCACAAGGTTTTCTGTCTGCCTTTCTCACATTCAGGTCTATGGTCAACCTCCCAGGAGATGAAAGAAGATCAAATGATGACTCGTCTTTAATCAAAGTGGACCAGAAGAGTTTGCCTGTCTGATTTTAGGCTGGCACCAGCGGCAGCCCATAACCCGGTCCGGATGTTTGTCTGTCTGCACATAGAAGATGGATTACTGCACAATCTCTTCATCTCACTGTAATCATGGGCTCTCACATTACCCTCCAGGACCACCTGCACTCAGACATATCTGGTCAGTATAAAGTCAGTGCCAGTTGTTATAAATGACAGTTAAGGAACTACAGCTTTGGAGATACATCAACATGCATGTACACCACAATCTGTGATGGAGAGATGAGACAATATAGAGACAGACCGACGGACTCATGGTCAGCACTAAAAGGCAAATAAATAAATATAGAAAATAATATAATAAAACCAGAATAACCATCCATTTTAAAAGCAGAGCCAATAGTTTTTTTTTCTAATGGACACCGTATACTGCATATGTCTGGATATTGTTCAGCAAAAAGATGAGGAAGTATTAATGTGAGTTTTACCCTCCACTGTAAGTAAGCACTCTTGGCAGCGGACTGTCTTCGTACTCACAATATTATGATCTGGTATTTGCTGACCTCTACTGGACACATTTCACAACATCATTTTGGCAACTGATAATTAGCAAAGCCAAATGATATATAAATTAAGCTTTAAAAAGGTAAGGTCCTAAGATATTTATAGATTTTATTTTAAAAATGAATTGATACATACATCGGAAAGTTTCAACATTTTCGTGCACCGTCCACATGAGTGCGTGAAACTGCATTCATTCCGGTGTCCCTAAGAGGGCGCTTATGATGTAACTTAACTTCAGGGTGTACAGTTTACAACATGAAATCGTGAATATTTCCACATTTTCTGTTGCAGAAATCTAATTATTTGGTTTCACACATAGAGGGAAGTTTAGCACAAAAGGATGCAAAACTCAAATAAGTTCTAAGAAAGTTAATGTACACTGTAAGAACTTCTTTGACAAAGTGTCACTGTATTTTTAGTTTTGTTTTTGCGGTTAAAAATGTTAACTTTCAATTATTCACAGATTTTGAGACGTGTATACCCAATATAGGAGAGGGTAATTGAGAAAACTTAACAAATTCCTACATGGTGAAAACACTTGTAAATGGTCTCAACTTATACAGCGCTTTTATCCAACCCGCTTTACATCAAGGTACCATTCACCCATTCACACTCTCATTTATACACTAAAGTACGCAGACACTGAAGACGCACATGTGTCGAACACAAGGCGAGATGATTTAATTTGGCCCTTTGTAGAATATGAATTTCTGAGTATGTCAAGTAAAAGAAAGAAAAAAGTAAGTCTCGAGCCCATTCCTGTGCGGAGATATTGATTTTTAAAGAAATAACCAGAATGCTCACTGCAGCCACTAGGGGGCAGCTTAAATAAAAACAAAAGGAAATAATTCCACACGTGTCCAGCAGAGGGCACTGACATAATAAGAGATCAGCCGTGGTAAATGGTCAGTCTGCCCCAGGGCGGCTGTGGCTACAGTAGTAACTTACTGCCATAAAGTGTGGAGTGAATGAATAATATGTAGCACTTTGAGAAACGTGTGACACAGGCTGATGAAGCAAAATAAGTGTAAGCCGTTGTTATTTATTAGGCCACAGTCCTTTACAATATACCCGGGCCGTGATCCATCGTCACTCACACACACACACACACACACACACACACACACAAATAAACCTCTAAACCTCTGCCAATTAAAAACCCAAACTAATCCTTTGGACAACTTCCCAAAGAATTTGTGTCGCACTACTTTCTGAGAGTCCAAAAATTATATAATAAAGTACTTGGACTTCACTAAAGCCCGAGGCCACAATGAATGCAGCACCTGTCAGCGAGTGAGTGGATTTAAGCAGTCAACACATTCCTGCAGTGAGTAAACAAGCATTAGTGGGCTACTGTGGGACAGGCCCCTGCAGCTGTTTCAAACACACACAGGCAGCCGTGGGACAGGAACGTGAGAGACAGGACAACATCTATGAGGTGGACAAGTGGCTTTAGACGCAGTGGTTGTACAAATTGATAAATACTAACACGCCAATACGCACTCACATTTGTGGATGTGTCAGATGGGCAAAACTAGCTGCCCGTTCTACTGTAGGTGGCAACAGACCACGTGGCGTTGGTGCAGGCCATGTAGTAGGAAGAATAGGGCTAATAAATGTACAGTTTGAACTTCCATGTGGGAAGTTTTGACTTCTGGTATGTTGACGGACTGACGGGATTCACAAATTCCCATATTAAGTGCACGCCTTATCTGCGCACATTTGTTTGAGGCACGTATGCGCAAATGGTAATGCAAACGTGTTTTACGCACGATACGTTGAATAATTAACAAATGAAAGATCGATGTATTAATTGGCTATTAATTTACCCATCATTCTATACTTTAGCTGAGTAAGGAGACTACATTTTCCGAGCAGTCCTTGAATGCACCACACGATCCCATTTTTTTTTTTTTTTTTTTCTTACTGCTCGCTGATGTCATTTGAAAACTTCTACACTCCCAGTCAGCGCGGCGAGCAGCTCACCTCCCATTCCTCTGCAAAGTCTCTCGTTGTGTTGGGGAAGAAGAGCAGAGAGAAGATTCACAGGAGTGGAAATACACCGAAACAACGCTCTTCCCCGCCGAAGAGGAAAGAGGAGGGTTTTTTTATCCTAAAGCGCGGACCAGAGCGCCTCTTCTGTGGGCAAACGCGCTTGAAACTTTGTGTGCGTGTGTGTGTGGGGAAACTGTTGCCTCAAAAATGAATCGAAGTTTTAAGCGAAGTGCGGATTGTAACGCGGTTGAAGTCAAGAGCAAGGTGAGTTTATGAGGGGTTTATTTATTTTTTTGGAGGGGGGTTGAAAACTGACTGTGTACGCTGTCCCACATGGTCTGTCCTCCCAGCGCCACGGAGCACCTCAGACAAATCCGCATCCAACTTTTCATGCTGTCTCATAATGAGCCGGCCAATTGTTTCTGGACGCGGGGGTTGAAAGAAAGCGCTGTGGCGGGGGGGCGGGGGGGTCTTGACTTGTGGTTTGCAGAGATTTTTGTTAATGTCCCGAACCGTCCGAGCAGACAGACAGTGCGGATGTGGCTCCTCTCTTTCCTTCTGTGCGTCAAAGCTCTGGATTACGGGTTTTGACAGAATTTGGAGCAACCACTTAAAAGTGTTTAATCGCGTATATGACCTTTTTTTTAAGTGTGGCGTGGGTAGAATATGTTTTGATGTGTGTAATCCAGACCGATGGCCTAATGGTATTAAGTTTGCAGACAGTGCACTGTATTAAGTTAAAGGTCTGCGCAAACGTGCCCACTTGGTAACTTAATTTAGGGTTATGTAATACTTTTAGAGTTGACCATTTACAGACTGATACTGTCACGCTTTCAACTTCTTTAGCTGGACATTGTACAACACATTTTGTGTTTTACTGAGACAATTGATAGCCTATGATTGTTAAAGTGTGAAGTAACATTTAATTGAACCAACATAACTCCCATACAATTATTATCCTACTTTTAGCCAACCAGCTATTAAAGTAGAACATATGTAGATTATCACTGCATAAATATGTTTTATTATCCATCTTTCCCAAAACTATACCCAGGACTTCCATACACGCTCAGGAATGTTTGAAATTGCATACCAGCGAAATGAACATGTCTGCAGGTATGTAAAAAGTCTTGACCCCTAGTGTCTGTGTCCTTAAAGCTTTTTGACATGTGTCGTAATGGGTGACTCACACAGTTCACTGGGGATTGCCCTTTAAGTGAGATCTGCCCAGTTTCGTTGAAAGGGGGCAGTGACCGGCTGGGACATGGATCAGAGAGCGGTACCGGTGGTCTTATAGGTGGGTGAGAACCGCGAAGATGAAACAACTACAGGACGCAGCTTATAATAGGCCACTCATCCAAACGCTTCAGATACTTCAAAGTACTCTTCCGAAAGGGTCCAGTTTCATGTTTGCAGTGGTCAGGAGTGGACCGGGGGTCATCTGTGGGTGGGCTGTGCCGTATAGGTGTGGAGCATTGAGCTACAGGTGTCCCAGAGTCATCACCATAGAATCTGAGTTTCTCAAATGTCCCACGTCACTGGTCCCCAGCGTTCACATGATCGTTATTGTTATTACGTCAGTCTGTTATGAGCATGTGAGGAGGCATTGCGCTAAAAATAGAAGTGAGGTTAGCCACACAGCTTAAAAAGAAAGTTGAATGATTGAAGAATAGCTTTAGTAGTTCGTACCAGAATGGGAAAATAGCATAAAGTAGCCTACCTACATATTATGAAACCGTTCCTGAACCCGACTCAGGTTTTGTAAAGGGTTGCACAATTTGTTGCCATTTTGTTTTCCTGATGTTATTGAATGCCACATTGAAACAAGTGTACTTCTGTTGCAACGTTGTAGCTAAATGTGTCCACAGTGAGATCCACAGTTAGCACAGATAGACAATTCATCATTGTAGTGCCCAATGTAACAACAGCAGTCGCTTCTCAGGGCTCCACAAAAGTTGCTGGTTTAATCAAACAGGAAAAAACGTTCTGAAATGAAATATCAGTATAGCTCAGTCCTGACTCCTGACCGGTCCTAGTTGTGTTTCGCATTAAAATCTCGCTGTTTACTGCCAGTATTGAGCAGTACTATCGTTCTTCTTGACTCCATAGGTAACTAAAATGGATCTGCTGGGCCAACTGTTGGTCTTTAGCGTGTGACCCATGTCCGTCGCCTGCTCGTTTGGTTTTCTCGGCCGAGTCTGTTCCGTGATAATCTTATCTGGATAGTGCTGGAGGTGTCCGGCTGTCTCCGGTCGATCCTTGGCCTGAAGCTGCTTTAACTCACTATAAGCTCTTCTTATCACAGGGGGAAGGCTCCGGGGGCTGGGGGTCTCTCTCCTCTCTTGCCTTTTGCTCAACTTTTCCAGATGAGTGTACACTTTGTCGACTAATGTATTTCATTTAACTTCTTGTCAATGATATTGTTGATATTGTTTTGGCTGGCTATAGCAAGGGCTGTTTTGTCAACTATTGCAATCTAAATAAAATGATCTAAAAGGAAAAAAGTTGAAACTCTTAATGAAATGTTTTAACTTTAACCTCTTGGCACCTGCCTTAAGGGGCCGCATTTCTCCAGTTCGGCTTGACCCAAATCTAAAAGCTTCTAGACCGGAAAGCTTGGCCAGTCATTTGAAAGCTAAGACCTGAAAAACTGAATGTTTTTTGTCTCTCTTTAGTCGCGTTTTCACCCTGGGTTTCGTCACTATGTTGACACTTTTTTTCAAGAAGCTTTTGGATTTGGGTAATGCCGAATTGAAGAAAATGTGCTCGGTTCAGGCAGGGGTTAAGAGGTGAATATATTCCTTTTCAATCAATGAGCCCCAAACTAAAGAAAATCACCATTCAGAAAACTGTCCGGACTTCATTGGCTTGATGTTCTGTTCACTAAACCTTAATCAAAACTATATTATAATTTGTTTGCAATATTAACCCTGTTCCAGATTCACTTTTCTAAGAAAGTTTAGCAGCACTCGAAGCGTCCTCGAGCCTGTCTCAACTTGTCCTCCCCGATAGGCCACTAGGACAAGTGATGTCATGTTTCCAATGATCCATTTCTTGGTTTTTCAGGCTGTGATTAATCGGTCGTGTTGGGACTTGCTTGTGTCCGGAGGTTTAGGTCTTTGTGAAATAACAGATTGTTCTAGTTGTGCTGTAGCACAAGATGATCTGATTATTGGACAATTAGTCAAGAGTGAGAGACTTTACATGATAAAAAAAAAACAACACATGGTAGATTCCACAAGTCTGTTAAATGTCAGCAATTTCTGTAGTTTATTTAAGCAGTAAACATTCTGCTCATAAGGAGTGGGCCAAAGCAAAGAGCTTATAAGTGCTCACCCCCAAAACATTATCAGCCATTTAGGGATATTTCGGAGTGATTCAGGCCCAATTGAGGCTCAAATCGGACAAACTTTGACCAAAGTTAGAGCTAAATCTGCATTAAACCGGGACTACACCTGATCTACTAGGACTATCAAAACTATACCAGGGTTAAAATTGGAGCTCTACCTTAATCTTTTTAATACATGTGTACAATGAACTGTATCCATTGCCCATGAATCAGCCTTTGTTTGTGCGAATGTGTGTGACTGTTATTTATTGTATTTTTTCTTTTAATTATTCTCTTAATTTCTTTTATTTTGTTTGTTCTTCCTTTTTTTTGTAACTCTTCTGTTATTTTAACTATTGTCATTTTCCATTTTCACCCAATCAAGTCTAAATAACAATAAAATAAATAAATGAGACATAACGTCTAGCTCTAAGCACAAATGGTGGAAAACGATAGCTTTTTTGCTTGTTTTAGTTTGAAAACCTTGCGATACACTGTGCAGATGTTCACGTACACAGCAGGTTTCACTTTCCTCCAAGCAAACAGCCCTTTAAAATCTCCACAGACCAGTTTGTCAGCTTCTTCTACCGTCTTATTCTCTAGGCTGGAGTTTACTAGCAGGAATCTGACTGGGCGACATGCTCCGAGAAGTAGGTTGTGCAGTAAATGTGGTAGCATGCCTGGCATCCCCTTAGTCTCCAGACACGCCCCCTTTTTAAATTTATATCTTGTAATTACAGACTGGGGCTGGTGAATGCATTCAAATCGCCGCTGCTCTTCTCTCTAAGCCTCGACTTCCCCATTTGCTGATGTGTACAAGCTGCTTACACGTTATCGCTGCATGGAAAATAATTTCTAATTGTTTTTGACATTGGTATTAAATTCATGTCTTAATATCAATTGCCCATTTTGAACACATCCAGAAGCATTAACATTTGAGAGAAGACTGTAAAAATGGATTGTTGAACAAATATTACACTCGCATGCATTTCAGAACATGTTTTTCGAAGTGTACACAGCGTTTAGTTACACAATAACACCACGGAAATGTATTTAAGAATTTGATCTTAATTTGTACAGTTTACCTGAGGTCCAAAGATAATACTAATCCTGAAAGGGGCATGTGTTTTATCTAGTTTGCTGTCCTTCCCTTGCATTTATTCAGCCTTCTTAAAAGATTGTAGGTTATCTTGCATAGTAGAACCTCAGAATGCAACTCTTAGCCCTTCTCTCTGCGTGAACCAGCGCCTCATTTGTCTCTTATACCATTACAGTTACAAGGCCTGTTCAAATTATCGCTGACTGATTGAGATACCAGTTGGCATAGGATTTATTGTGACTCGCTTTTGTGCCCCGGGACCGTCTCGGGCCCCTTTCTGTGTCCAATGACGACCCCCATGGTGACCCTCAGCTGTTCCCTCACAGCCCTCCTTCATTGAGACCATGAGGGAAGCAATTGTGGGAGTTTGTTTGGGGGCGGGGCCACTGTCATTCATAACTTTGCATGTACCGGAAAAGCTTCGTCATCAGGGCAAAGTAAATTCAGTAAATGTATGCAGTTGGTTGTCGTGGTTTTGTATAGGCTGCAGAATGTGGAAATAAATGTGCGTAAAGTGCCAAAGATTTGACAAATTTCCCCTTGAATTGGCAAAACTGATTTAATTGATCTTACGGTGGCCATTCTGCATGTATCTTTTTATTAAAGAAACATCAATACAAGGTAATTGAGACAAAAAAAGAAAATGATATGTTGCCTTATTTCTGATGGCAGTATGATTTTCTTTTTGTTAATTTTGGGGTGCCATTTTTGCTTTCATTGTTTTTTAACCTTTCAACATGGCAATATATAAAGAAGGGGTCTGCAATTCTTTATACAGTATTAAGAGAGACAGTCATGCATGCATTGTAGTTTGTAACCACAGCAATTAGACATCAAACATCCAAATTTTTCATAGTAATCAGCGAGATGGGCATTGCTGTTCATTTGTGACCAATTCTTTCACTCTTTCTTTCTCTTCCAGTATGGCGCAGAGTTCCGTCGCTTTTCGGTCGACCGCCTCAAACCGGGAAAGTTCGAGGAGTTTTACAAGCTCATCCTGCACATCCACCGCATCGCCAACATGGAGGTAATGCTCTGCTACGCCGACATCCACGGAGACCTGCTGCCCATCAACAACGACGACAACTTCTGTAAGGCGGTGTCCACGGCCCACCCTCTGCTCAGGGTCTTCATCCAGAGACAAGGTACTGTGCAAATTCTAACCCGCGTTTTCAGTCATATTTTGTTCCACTCCATATTGACTAGTAGGCTGTTTATTTTTTTTCTGAACTAATCTCAAAACCAGACTGCCGCAGAGTTGGCTGCAGACCTGATCCCCAAACAGATACTAGCTGTGCCTATCTGTGATCAAGTTACGCATTCAATTTGAGGGTTTTCCAATTAATAAAATGACAATCAAGCACTTTATGAGTCAGCAGTTTGTTGCGACACAAGTAGCAAAATCAAGATATTTGCCAAAACATTAATCATCCAAGTGTCGTCAAGATGTTTATAAAAGAAGTGAATTGATTCAGGTTGAGGCTTGTGCTAGCTCTCTCTCTGTTTATATAATCCTAATTTAACTTTAAGGGAAAATAATTGCATGTGTCTACATTAGAATAAAGGACCTTCCTCGGATTAACTGGAAAAAGATGGGAGAGAACAAAGTTTATTTATTACAAGTTTCTGGATAACAATAGGCAAAACATTTATAGTTGATTCTCAAAATACTATGCATGTTTTTTATAGTTATTTTGCATTCATAATGAATAGCAATTTATTCTTTACCCTTGAACTACTGAATTGGTAACAATCTCAGCTTCATATAATGCTTGTGGATTGTAATTTTGCTGAGTCAAATTATCCCTCGTCTAATTATGTCTCTTCCTGCTCCATGGGAACTCCAGGCTAATTTCTGTTTACTTAACGCTAGCTTATGGGCGCTGTATATTTGCTCTTTTATTGGCTCGATCTCCCTGGGTCTGTCTCTGTCTGGCTGGCTAAACCCTCCGCCTTATCCAAAGGAAAAGCTTGGAGGCAGAAGCACTCACACTGGCCACTACCAGAGCCTCAGCAGCCACATAGAAATCAGGTCATTGAGCAGGGCCTGTGTCCCGGCATACCAGACATTACTGCCAGACAAAAGACCATGAAAAGAGGGACTCCTCACTCGGGTGGGTGCGCTGCCGTGTGTATGTCCGTGTGTGTGTGTGTGTGTTTGTGCAAAGACAACATTGCATAGGACCCCGAATTGGAAGCAAGCCTAGTCTTGCTTTTCTTTCACCGGTCCAAACTCTGGAGTGGGTCTTGACAGCTCGCCAAGCAGCCAGCGAGAAGCATACAAATGAATCTGTCACATTCACATCTATTCATGTCCCAATCCCTCCAGGAATGTCTCGCAGTGGGATCTTTAATTAACATGTGCACGCCAGAGTATTGTTTTAATTGTCGTCCAATAGTCCAAGTGCACACAGGCTGGCCACAGTGTAGATTTCTATTCAAGCAGGGAGAGTGTATTGAGGAGGCTCATACAGTATTTGTACATTTTAGGTTTTTTGTTGTAGCACAGTATATCTTATTCATGAGCAGAAAATAAAAAATCTATAGTTTTTAATTTCATTGGTTTACCGGTATGTTGCTAAATGGTGCTAACAAGTTGTGTTTTACATTCTAGCCTCTGTCATGGAATCTTATCTAACTTAAATAAAGGAGTTGCCGTATTTCATGTTGCCATTATTTCATTATTCAGTTGTGGAGTTTTGCCATTGGACAGTTTTATAAAATAAAGATTTATTATACAACTTAAAAGGCTTTATAAAGTTAATTATGAGATATCACACACTGCTACAAACTTTCTGGCATTGAATTGCAGCTACTTGCCTCCGCTCCTGTCACTTCTTGCTGAGTTTAGGTGTATTCCTGCCTTCTGTCAGTTTTTCCCACATCTTTTTTGAGCTTAGACACTGTTGCAACACATTTTGTCAGACCGGTCATGTACAATGTATGTCTTCTTTTGGAATAAACTGGAAAAAATAGGCCCAAATTATACTCTTAACCATGGTCCATCTCCATATCGTCATGTGGCTTTTTAACTAACGGTTTGGACTTTAAGAGGGACATTAAGTAAGATTCATGAATTTATTTGTAAAAGCTATATTTATTAGTTTTTATTTTGAAAACATAAAATTTTTTATTATTTTTTGCCATATAGCCCAACCCTTTAGTAATGATTTGTTAATTTTTTTTCAATTAATGATAATTGGTTTACGATACCTGAATGATTCAATACCGTAACTAAAATATTTGTCATCTAGAACCAGAAAACAATAATGTTAATTTATTCCATGAAAGACTCTTTCTTTTTATTTTGTATCATTTATTTGAGCTGAAACAACCAAGTAACTTCCTTTTAATGCTGTCCCTGGACCAACAGCATCAAAACTTGGCCTCAAAATATATATATTTTTTTGGTACTGGCTTTAAATACTTTTTATTTTTTCGATACCAGTAGGCAAGGCAAGTTTGTTTGTAGCGCCCAATTTATACACAAAGCAATTCAAAGTGCTTCACAGTTGCATAAAATGACAAGAAAGCAGATTCTATTCTCTGAATGACAGGAAGCCAGTGCAGAGACCGAAGCACTAGATTATTGACAATTTCCTGGTTCTTGTCAGGACTCGAGCAGCAGCGTTCTGGATGTACTGCAGCTCTAACAGCTCATTTAGAAAGGCCAATGAGCAGCCGTTACAGTAGTCTAACCTGCTGGAGACAAATGCATGGATAAGTCTCTATTAAGTCTGGTTTTGACACTATTCCTCTGATCTTAGCAATGTTTTTCAGATTGTAAAAGGCTGCTGATGTTATTGCTTTGATGTTGATGTCTAGGTTCAGGTCTGAGTCCATGATTACTCCTAGATTTCTAACCTGATTTTATTGGTTTTAGGGAGAGAGACTCAAGGTGACTGATAACACTTTTTCTTTGTGTCTGTGGGCCAAAAACAATTATCTCAGTTTTGTCTGAGTTTAGTTGGAGAAAGTTGTTTTGCATCCACAAACTGATCTGTTCACCGAGTGTATCTACAGGCCCATGTTCACCTGCTGTCAGTGACACGTAGATCTGAGTCTCATCTGCGTAGTTGTGGTACGACACATTATTGCTGTTTATTAGCTGACCCATTGGAAGCATGTTTACGTTGAATAAGAGGGGTCCCAATATTGACCCCTGGGGGACTCCACAGGTCATGGCAATTTTATCTGAGACACAGTTGCCAATTTGAACAAAGTAGTACCTAAACCTTTTTTCCCCGATACCACACTGGTATCATTCAATGGTGCCCAGCTCCATTTGACATACAGTAGTTTGACCAGGTTTGCGGAGGTAAACAAACGAGATCATTTAAAACGGTCCTGTGTGAAGCTAAACCCAGACGGGACCTCGACTGGACGAGTGCAAGAGTTAATTGAATATTTTAATAGTATAAACTTGATCCTGATATTAGGTTTCGGGGAATGTGTTGTGACTGCTGCTGGTGTTCTTCTGGGCATCTTCATTAGTCGTAACAGGACTCTATTGTTGGCCATAATACAAAGGGGTAGAGTGTGACTACCCCTTGGCTCAGATCAGCTGTATGTGGTTGTGGGACAGAGATGACAACATGTGTGGACTAATGTCTGTGTTAGTCAGTGCCAGTTTGTCAGCGCTGACCCTCTCGATGCTACTGTATGTGTCTTGTGTCTGAGCATAGGGACCACCCCAGGTTCAAAGAAAGAGGCTCCACAGTGACTCACTTGTCTTTACTGTGAACTTGAACAAAACTGTCCATTCAGCTCCGATGAGAACAGACGTTTAACAAGACAACTCGGACCTAAAGTATTTGATGTCATCCTGCTAACTCTGTCAACTTCTACTATGACAGTCCGACCCAAGGGACCTTTTGATTAGCAGTCTTTTACTTTTGATTTCCCAGCAATTTCAATCAATCATTAGCATTCTTGCCTTACACATTTTCATTCATTCATTGCCTTACTGCTTATCCCAGAGTTTGCTATGGACTTGTGGTGGGGTACATAAACATCTGAGGGCAGGTGTAACATCCTATGAACATCCACAATCCATTATGTTGTACATTGATCAGATATTGACATTCCAGTTTCCACCAGGACTAGATCAAGCACAAATGATCAGGACTGAGTTATTTCTAAACTGGGTGTAAACCATGTCTAAACCAGAAATAGACTAAACTTACCCACATATAATAAAGCAAATCTAAACAGGATACATAAATAACTATTTTCTCTACAATTGCAAAGTACTACCTGTGGAAGCCCAGTCTGAGAACCACTCTATTGCATGCAAATTTGATGCTACTTTTTACACATGCTCTGAAAACTCTCCTCAAAAGGGACAATAGCTTTTTGTAACATGTGTCTTTGCACCTGACAGTCCCGCCTTCAGGCCTGGGTCACTATTGTTGCGAGGATGAGTTGAGCGCGTGCAGCAGTTGTTGAAATAAATGGTGCCATGATACCTGTTACTCCCTCCGGGACGAAGCAGGCAGCTGCTACATTTGTGGTTTAGAGACAACAATGAGCAGGAAACGCATGAGGAGATTCAGGTGAGGAGTATGAAAGCAACAGCAAATGTTCTCTAACCGGCAACACCAGAGTATAACAAGGGTCTCTGAAAGGAGTAGAGTGGTTTAGAAAAAGGGGATAAGCAAAGAAAGAAAATGCTGTCTGAGCATAATTACTGAACTTTTATTTAAAGGAGGAGTGAATGCAGCATCTGTATGTAGTTTTGTTTTTATTTGTGTCTTCTCAAAACTATTACCATATTTGGAATGTACACTGTATCACCAAAATCTCGTTATGTTAATGCAATATATATCGGAAGGGTCGGAGTAAAATATCACAATATTCAGGACTTTTTTTTGTCCCTAGCTATAATGTACCTAATAAAGCACAATACACCGATATAGCGTTAACAAAGTACCATTTTAAATAATTTACTTCATGAACTAGGTTATGTCAACAGGTTGAGCAGGTATAGGAGTCTGCAAACATTTTCTAAAAGAGAAATGTAGGTTATTGACTCATGGCTGAATATCAGCTTGCACGTGCAGCAGACTTGAGCGAGTGCAATGTGCATGTCTGTACCTGTCTGAAGTATTAGGAGACTTCAGAAGTGAATGAACTTGGCCACTCTGGTATAAAAACATCCAAAACCTCAAGACATAAAGCATGCTGTATTGTGTGTGTGTGTGTGTGTGTGTGTGTGTGTGTGTGTGTGTGTGTGTGTGTGTGTGCGGTACAATAGCTGTTCCCAAACTGTAGTAAAAAATTGGGGGAGGGTAAAGGCACCTCTAGTGGAAGTTCTTCCCGGGACGCTTCAGTGTTCCTTCTGCACGCACGCTCTGTGGTGGGGGATGGGGTGCGCAAGGGATGGGAAGAAACTGGACTGCTTCAAAAGGCTGCCGTTAAAGAAGGACAGCCCTGTGCGGTGCGGGACGGGACGGGCCTCCTGTCTGCCTGTGTGTGGGAGGGGGATTGTAGAAGTTTGCTCATGTGTAGTCAACTATGATTGATGTTTGATAGGGTCACAGGCACAGTTTTAGGAACCCTACTCATTGTATCAGTTCATTAGAGTAGGGATAGTTTGGTGGTTACTTGTGGCTGTGAAGCATATTAATTAAAAGAACAGTTTGTAACATACTGTAAAATGTATCAGTCAGGGCTTCAAGGCATTTATTGATTTTTAGTTTTTCTCATGCCCTAAATCATGTAAAATCCACTTATTAATTATAACTTGTATGAACGGCAAGTGCAGACAAAGGGAAAATATGTATATAATATAACTATTTGAACTATTTCGCTAGCTACGAGAGTCCAAAAGATTGCTACTCATTCAAATGTGTAGCTGTAAATGTAAATGTTGGCTAGCTGTTATTGTAGGCCAACTAGTGTTCTCAATGGACCACATATCGGTAACGGCTATAGTTTTGTAGTATCAGTTTCATAATCACAGGACCAAACGGGTTCCCTTCGGCTACACAAATTGCATGTAATTTTAAAATCACACTCAGTTTGCAATTATTGTCCTGTCAAAATACAAGCTGACATTTCTTTTTGTATACAGTGCCCGTGTCTTGCTCAAAGACTAAGCCTTAAGTAAATAGAAGCTCCCCTGTTTGTCAAAGGGATAAAAGTTTAAACAAATACGAGGTAGGCCAAGGTTGGTCGTCCCGTCTGACCTCATGTGGTGCACACTGGGTATCGGGGGCCGGAGCTACACCTGTGAAAACTACAGCACTGAACACGAGCCTTACGCCAAACTAAAGAGGGGTGGAGACGAGGCAGACACCGTCAGCCAAAGTAAAACGGCCATCACAATGAAATGAAAGTAAATACGGCCGGTTCTGTGGCTGGAGTTGGATCAAAGTAACCGAGAAACGAAGTAACATTTTGTGTTTTTACAGCCGCAACGCTTTAACTGGGATTTGACGCTTCCTAGAAGGTTGGGGTTAAAATAATTATTCTGGTATCTGTGAGTGAGCCCCCGAATAATCCCCTTTTTAACATGATGATAGTCAAATAAATTATATTTCGTTTTTTCACTTCAGACCAATATACTCTTTTACATATACTTGAATGATAACATCTTAATGCAACAGTAACATTTAGTTTCAGTTAATACCGTGAGTAAATCTTTAAGTGACAAGAGCTTCATGTTAAATTTAACTGTAATTAATTCAACTTGACAGTATTTTATATTGTATTTTATCTTGACAGTGATTGAGTTTATCTAATTGTATGGCACACCCTTTGGAAATATCTGAATGTCCATGTTATTTTAGGTTTTGTTTGTTCTATTATGTCAAGCCTAAAACATAAATCTAACTTTTACGCTTAAACGCTTAAACACCTACCTCGGTCAGTTACCAGTGCAATCTATCAGTTTTGGTTCAATAAAAGGAACATTCTGTTCAAAGTCATGGTCAAGATGTTTTGCCATTTAAATCACATAACCTTCATGAACAACACAATGCCAACGCTGAGTATCAACAAAAGGGAGTTGCACAAAATATGTGCTATCACATAAACCTTTCAGATGAAGGAATGAAGACAGCCCAATCTCGGTATGTCTTGCATGACTGGTATTCAGGTTAATCACCCTCTGAAAGCCGTGTCTAAAGAGCCGATGAGGACAACACGACTTAAGCCGAATGGTTGGCACAAATTGAGGCAAAAACGATTGATCTTTTTAAATCCAGTGTTTGGGAGTAAATCAGCTTTGAAGAGTAAAGCGGGGGATAAAGTGCCCGGGCTAATTATTAAAGTGGCTCCCTCAGTTTGCCCGCGTGGATCAAATACTGCGGGGCCCCAGATTTAAAAGCAGAGCCTCCATGACTAAGCACCAGCACTCCTGACATCTGCCACTCGATCCTCCATGCCCTTTGGCCACAGCGCTGGGGCCAGATGTGGCAATACGGGCTTCCTGCAGCGGCCTCAAAGCCCAAATTAAACCGGGTGTATCTGATGGGCTATATTCGTAAAACAACTCAAATTACAGAAGATATGTTTCCCGATCTGTGATAATTGCAAAGTCTTTCGTTTGAGAAGCCTGCCATTACACGCATTTGTGCAGTCCATTCTTGGTTGGGACACGGGGAAGGCGCAGAGGTTCAGAAGCCAATGTGATTTGTACCGGGCCCAATCCTGGATAAATGCATCTGGAATAAAACCTTTGCCACATTTAATACAGTATGAATTGTCTGCAAAATGGGAGGCAGACATTTTTTTGCTGTGTAGAGATTGTAAATGCGTCACAGCCACATCTAATTCTCAGTCAGTGCAATGTTACTACAACTCAGGCAGTGTATTACATCTGTTTGTTTAAAAAAAAATGCACGGAACGTCTTTCTAAAAACAACATTGAGAAACCGTACACCTCGTCTCTCGCTGATGCCAGCAACACGCAGCACAAACCCGTCGGTAACTTCAGCCTGGTGTATATTCAAGAATGCTTTTGTTTGAGATGCGAGACTCCGACTGACCCTCATTCTTTTCACATTAGAGTTTAAACTTTAAGCCGTGAGTCAGTTTTCAAGGGCACAGGCAGGAACCACCGCAGACAGTGGGGAGTCGGAGTGACACGGTGAAAAGACGGTCAGCCTCAGAGTGGAGGAAATGGGAGGATTTGGCGGGGGTTGACTTCTTCATGTTTTGGTCTGAGGCGTGCAGCGGGTTTCTCGTCACCGTCTCTGCCTGTTACAAAGAAGCGAGGCGATTTTGTACAATAGGAGACAGTGAACGAGTTTATTAGATCTCTTTTGAAAGATACTTTGACACATTTGGGTCAAAAAGATGTGTGGGAAATGGAGGCTTTGAAGGCACCGCAGACAATAGTGTAATGGCAGCGGCATACTATCTAAGTCATTTAATGAACGCCAAGAGAGGGGAAAAGATGCGTTTAGAGTGCATATTAAAAAATCTTGTTATTTTACTTGATATAATGTTGCCTTAACATGATGCCTTTATGACTTTGTACTGTGAATTGTCATCATGCTGGGGTTTGAATACATCAACTAGATCAGCGGAGCCAGAAGCAGTAATTGTTAAAGCAAGTTTATAATCACTTTTATTTAGTGTGTTCATCTTTTAACCTCAAGTGATGCAGTCGTCATTTATGAGGCATTTCCCCACCTGCTCCTCTCCCTGCCAGCCCAAATAAACCATGAGTCCAGTGGGAAATGCCCCTGTGTATTATAAAGCTTTCGGGCTTATGTGTGTGGGACGGGCCCATCCATAAACCCTCTGTGTGGCCCTTTCTCGGCGCGTCTTACAACAATAGCCGCCGCCGTTAACTGTGATGGAGGAGCGCGGTGCCTGCCAGGATAAGGCCTGGGCAACAGCGACCGTGTCTGAGGGGAAGCGCTCTCCCTTTAATCCTCGTCGTTGGTACAGGCCATGGGCACACAGCAGTAGCTCCAATGATAAGGCTGTAAATCATGTCAGCTGAAAGTGGACCGATTTCCGCTGCACAATAAACAGCCTAATTAAGTGACGCAATATCCTTATCGCAAGAAGCCACAATCTATCCCAGAATCGGTGAGGTTTTCCATCTGACTGAGATTTACATATTTTTGGCTAACGCGACCTAAAACAAAAACACATGGTAACTTTAAAAATGTGCAAAAGTTCAGTTCAAGCCTTTTGGTCATGAGCCTAAGTTATTTTGACTCGAATTATTGAAAAGCAAAGTGCCTAAGAGTTTGGTTCAAAGTTAGTATTGAGATGGTTCAGTAAAATATTGCAATAGTTAATGTTGTTGTCATTATAAGCACATGTTTCAGGAATAGCTCTTTGATAACTTGAGATAGGCAACCTTGTGATCGTCTTTTGAACTTTTTCATTTTCAAGCTACGCCACTTGACTGCACTGCATTGTTGTCGATCTTTGAACGCGTCACTTTTTAATTGTGGAAAATTAAGAACTGAGTTGGCAGCTGCGTGTCGACCTGCTGCCGCCTGTCTATGGTTTACAAATAAACAAAACCGTAAGACATAACAAGGAAGACTTAATCGTTGGTGCTATTGTGTCCCTAAATAACTACATTATGCTGTGGTTCTCAACTTCAGACACACTTATGATATAAATCCTTTAAACGCTATTTCTTCCAAGTACTACAACTTTATGGTGCATTCAATAAAATTAAAACAATATTTCAAGTTTACCATGGATCGTAGGGAGTTATGGAGGTTTGCATTCACTTAATGAAAACATTTATATGGGTTTTATATATTCATTAGCTCTGTTTTTTATTTTCTGATCTGAGCTGCAAGTTTTGCTGACAGACTCCCACTCCCAGTGTCCCTTGTCTAGGAGGTGACCATCGGAGCTTTTAATTAAACTCTCTGGGCATGTTGTGTTTGGCTTTCCAATGTTGATGTTTGTGTTTTCAAAGGCTCTACATTTGGTTTACGACCCCACTTTGAACCATGGCCACACCTCCTACAATGGACTTTCCAGACTGTGTGCGTCTTCACCATGAACCGCACTGTGTTGTGTTTTGCCGTACTCCTGCATTTTTACCTTGTACTTGTAGTTATTTCAAGCTATTTGTTAAACCTGGTGGAGACCGTCTGTGGGCTGGATATAGAAGGTCCTTTTGGGACAAACAAACAACTTCCTAAGACACCACTGCTTTGGCCCCTCCTAAACAACAGTGCTAACCTTCAAAGAGATTATTATTATTATAACTATTGTTTGTATTTAATGCCTTTTAAGAAATTCAGTACAATATTGGTTTTCCTGCAGACTAAAACCAATAAATTACACGTTCTGTTGTGGGCCTGATGAAAACCCTTGGAAGCTTCAAAACCATTTATACGGATATGTAAAGTACAGTGTATTTTAAGGTACATTAAAGCAAATAAGAAAAATGTGTTGTTATTATTTACTATTTGCTATTAAAATATAGTAGATATTAGGATTAGAGCAATCATATATCAGTGAATAGTTAGAGTTAAAAGGCCGTTGACCGTGGCTAACACCAGTGGGAACAGCAACGCAGCTTAAGAATCCCCATTTTAATAAATGGGAAGTTAGTCGTTTAGATTTAGTGCTGTTCCGTAAAATATAGTCACTTTCTTCAGTAATTTGATTATCACCTAAGAATCTCTGCTCATTTTGAGTCACAAAAGACTTCTATTTCTGATGCTGGGTTCGTTTCAGGTCAAACAATAAAGGCAGCCATATTGAATGTATTTTTCTTACGACAATAAAAGTGAGAGTGGCCTATCGAGAGAATGCAGTGGAAAATTCCCAAGCCAACTTTAGCAGCCGTCCACGAGTGAAGGAGCAGGGTGAGGATTTGGGGTTAGAGGGAGCAGGCAAACATGGCGCTGGGTGGGAGTCCGTGGCTTTTTGAGGGAGGAGCAGCTGCTTTGTGCAAAAAAATAAATGGCATGCCTACTGGAACTGCTCACTGTAGTTCCCCCTTAATTACAGCTCTTCTGGAGGACAGGGCCAGGCCTGCTGTATGAGTGTGTAACATTGGGAATACACAAGCTTAAAGCAAGTTCAAGCAGGGGATTTGTTTCCTTTTAGGAATGACTAATTTACCTCAGTCAAATATATTGGGCGGGTTTAGTGTAAGCTTTGTTGCACTAATTTAGGTGTAATGTGGCTGCGTGAATAAAACCTTTAGTGTGCTTAGTTGTAATATCAACCCACATTGCTTGAATCTTAAGTGAAAGCTAATACTAAACTAGGTATTGGCTTAAACTAACTAAATAGGGCTGCTCAATATCACCTAAATGTATGCAGTTTAGTTTTAGTCATGGTTTCGATCCGGATTTTATATTTTTTATTTTGTTTTCACAGTTTGATTATACATAAAATTGCATAAGCATGTTTTATCCAAATAGAAGGCTATTGTACAGTTTGTTATTTTGGGATTCATGATTACAAACATAGCTCTCAGTCGCTCTGAAGTCTCTTCGATAAAGTCACAATAAACATCTGCTACTATTATTAACTCTACCGCCCAAAGCTTTTAGACCTAGCATCTCGGTGTGAAAGACGCCACTGTAAACCGCAAACGCACACTGTATTATCTGGCTCATCCTTAAGGACGTTGGAATAATTTCCCTGGGTTGACCCTGGTCAGCAGTTCATGGTCCCTGGGGCAAGAAACGTGCAGAACCAGCTCTTTTTAATGTGAAAGCAGATATGGCTCCATTAGAAATCCCCTCTAGAAGTCTAGACCACAGATTTTTTCTGTGAATGGCAATGTTTTTTCCTCGTCATGCCCTGTGCAGTTAAACCCTAGACCCGTTCAATTGGGGAATTCCTCAAACGGTCCATGTGCTACAAAAAATTATGCCCTCGAACTAATTGGAGCAAACAACAAATGTCTTTAATGAGGTGTGAAAAATGCAAACTTATACGGCTGCTCGAATGACTGCAGTTTAGACTCCTGCATGTGATTCTTGTTGAGCTGTTCATAAAGAAGCATTCTTTCTTAAAAGTTAAATCGACTCCTAATACTCCCTTAAATATCTCACTTGGCAACATGAACTAAATTGAATAGCCTTAATTTTGAAGTGACATTATTCAAGTCACCTTAGCCGAAATGACTACCAAGTAGGAAAGTAAAGATAAACAAAGGGTTTTGACCCAAAAAGAACGCATTTACCAC
Source organism: Proterorhinus semilunaris (assembly GCA_021464625.1). Taxonomy (NCBI): domain Eukaryota; kingdom Metazoa; phylum Chordata; class Actinopteri; order Gobiiformes; family Gobiidae; genus Proterorhinus; species Proterorhinus semilunaris. The sequence continues at coordinate 13,327,056 of CM038360.1, read as the reverse complement.
CCAAGTAATATCTCCAGCACTAGATTATCAGTGTATCTTGGGCGAAATGTCCCGTTTAGATCACAGTCTATTTCAGTAGAAATTGGGTCAAAGCTTTTCTTAGTTCTGTTTACTGTTTTTCTGTCCTTTTGTGGTCACACCACATCGACAAATCCCTCAGCCAATTTAGATGTTTTACCACTTATTTTGACTACAGCAGTCTTTAGACACCGTGTGGCTTTTGTCTAAATGCAGTTTTATAATTCACTTATGTGAGACTAGAAACAGTTCTTGTTTGTAGCCTGTAGTATTGCGTGTGCACTTGAGGAATCAAAGTGGCCATCTAAAAACTCAGCACAAGCATATATAGGTCACGCGGCTAAAACAATGAGACAAGCTGTCAACCCCTTCACCATTGTTGGGCATTGTTCATGTTACAAGCACTGCACAGCTTTAATTGGCTGGAGCCTAGTCACGAGTCTCCACAATTGGCTGTCACAGATCACCAGTTGACTGAGCGCAAAATTAAAATGCAAGTTGGTCATCAGAAGATTGTGTAGATCATTTATTTTTCAAATTAGCATTATTGCACGCCAGTTCACCCTAATCAGACGCCACAACACTGTACATTTACAATGTATTGTAAATGTAGTTGAAATTGTGTCAGGAAAGGATCCAAAACATGCACTATAGGCTACTCCTGGCAAACCAAGAACGTAGTACAGCAAGTCCTGGCAAACGTGGCTCTGGATCTGGGGAGGTCACTGTGCGTTGCAGTCACTCATTGCTCTTGACTGATTGTTCCAGAAAATATATCTTAGAGAAAATGTATCATGAAAAATCAACTTTTTGACCTTTTTACCAAGTTATAACTTTATATCTTTTATAACAACATTTACTCTAGGTTTACTGGTTTGAGGGAACTGCTGAGAGAGCTCCCAGTCCATTCGAAATCCGGACCAGTCTTGTCTCTGTCCTTATGATATTTTGTATTACTTGCGCATTATTTCAAATTATAAAATGTACAATACCAATGCAGAGGCACCCAAAATAATGTTTTTAGACTTCAATAATGCATGGAGTTACCACTTTAACGTGACCATCTTTGCAAAGCTCTGCAGTTTATAAGTGTAGCAAGTCCTGCTATTGTCATATTGTAAAGACTAATGTTATTTCTCCACCTATTTATATTTTTTGTTTGCATCTAATGAGTGGACGTTTTTACCTTGGAGGCCCCTTGCTGTTGAAATATGCTTTTAAGAGGTTATAAAGAGGTGAGATGAGTCAGCGAGCCTCAGCAGGATCGGACTATCCTGGTGTGAGAAGACGCTGCCCTCGGTCTCTCCACCTACCACTCCCTGTCCAAAAACCACACGGGGATTGCGGGTAAAAATCAGGCAAAGTCAGCAAGTCACTATTTGGGAGAGGAAGGAAAGAGAATGGAGGAGGGGAGGAATGGCACTTGTCCTGATATGAGCCGTGTCCCAGAGTCTCGCACAGAACAATAGACACTGACAGCTCATAGAGGCGACGGAGCAGGAAGAGCGAAGGATATGTGTCACAACTATCAGGAAGCAGAGCGGTTGTGTGCGGGGCCGCCTGTTGGTATTCAGGTGCAGGGAGCCGAAGATCCCAGGCCTGTCTAAACTTGTGAAAACGTTCTGAACCAATGAGCGGTGAGGAAGTGAGGCCCTCACCTGGAGAGAGAGTTGGTGTTGAGGGAAAGAGGGGTCATGAACTCTACTCTTGCAGCTCAAAATGTAGAAAACGGGTACTTTTGGTGATGCAGTTGTGATACTTTTGAACAACATGAAATTTTAACTTTTCCCTTAACTAAACAACATTTTGAATGGCTTCCTAACACATTCCCCACATCGACATTCTTCACAAGGATGAATTTATAAGCAGGTTAACAGCTTTCATTGACTTGAGTGATCTGGTAATGTTTACAATATCGACCTAAACAAAGCTAATTGTTTTTAGCATTAGAGCTACTTCTTTTTAAGATTAACATTTAAGGCGCTTTTCATTGTCATTGTACAACAATACACCAAAGTTTGTCCTCTAAATTTGGCCCATCCTGCAATACAGCTGGGGCATCCCGTAAGGAGCAATAGCCCACCGGGACCCATCTCCAGATGTGGAGCAAGGCGAATGGTCAGATTAACTGATTGTGCATATTTTAGGGTTTTCCATAAATATCTGCAAATACAATGTTGTGCAGGGAGGAATGTATTTTACTCAACTATGAGTAGCCTTTAAAAAATGGTTGCAACCCCTTAACTATTGTTTTATTATATTGTTGCAACAGGTGTATATTTTTTACAATGGTTTCTTGACTTCTCATGTAACTTTTTTTTTTTGACAGATTATTCTTCATACAAACTTTTTTTATTCTCATGTTTAATCAACTAAGAGCTGTTAAGTGATCTAGACTAATCTACTGTACATTTGTATAACTTTAATTATCTATGAGAACTTCTTAAAGGGACTAGATGCAAGTTGTCATTTTTATACTCACTACTGCCACCTCAGGTCTTATGCGTAACTGCAGCTTCTATATTAAAGCAGTACTAAGTAACTTGTTTACCTTAATAATTCCTTTTCGTTGTCCCTCTGGGGGTAATACAAGTGTTATTGGGGTATTGGGGGGTCTTTCATCTCCCCCTGGTGTCTCTGGCCAGAAAACCGCAATTGCAACTTCACTGCCACCGTGTCGGAACCACCAATACACACTAATGGAATCACAAAGAAGAAGCAAACAGGCTAATGGGCAAAGCTAGCGCCACTTAAACAGTATTTACAGCCACATTTCAGTAAAAAAATACATAATTTTAAACTCTGTCTAGTCCCTTTAACAACTAACAGTCAAAAACTGAAGTATATTTCCTTTTAGCGCATTGAGACACTTGCGCCCACACAAAGCCATGGTTTATTTTTCTTTCTCATTTCTATAGAATGGATGACGGTCTCTTGAGGGAATTCCAAAACAGAGGATCACTTTCCCTGTAAGCTAGAGTAAGGCTTTCACAGTAAGACTTCTCTCCAGATATCTGCGTATAATGTCTTTGGGGTTTGTCTATTTGTTTACAATAGGAAGAGGTCTGTGTCTTGGCCCTCTCATTTCCGCGGCTACATGCTTCAGCGTTTTGTGACCGCTCAGGGCAGAGACTCCTTAATCCAGTTAGTCTGCTTGTTGTCTGTCACCTGCAGCTGATAGAAGATTACCATGATGTGACATGCGGCGTGTGACTCAAGAATAGATTTGTATCAGAGATTTTAAATGCCACGAGCAAGCCGTTAGACTGAACTCTCACATAATTTTAGGGACTCCGCTTCGACAGTTTTTGGGTGAAGTCGCAAAGTGGACAAAAACGCAAGGATCCAAGTGTCGCTATTTATTTATTTTTTAATAGAGTGATAACCCCGTCCATGACACAAATCTCTAAAATAAGCTTAACATTCATATTAAACCTCCCTGTGGTTAACTTATGAGTCACAACCCACCAGCTGACATCAAATAATTAGTCATGTTTCTCATAAGCAGCTATATTTTTAAGTAATTTTTTCAACTTTTATTATGGCGTTGTAATTGCTGTATTGACGCAGCTCTTGCCTTTCGTCTTTCATGTAAGTCAAAACAGGAGGTCAGACAGGTGGCGAGAGCTCAAGTCCAAGTCTGCCCCTAGGATTTCTGCTGCTTCTCTTTTTGCCAAAACCATATGTTATATAATCTGAGGCTCTCTTTAGGACTTGGATAGTCTGAATAGGTTACGAAATGGGTCTTTTTATTTCATTCTTTTCGGACAGTGTTAACAAACATGTCTATCCAGGTTTTTAAAATGTATCTGCGAAATTTGAATGCCAACCAGCCATCGTTAGCCTCAAGATATACTCTCCCCAGATCTTTTAGAATATGTGGCTTAAAAATTAAAATTGGCCTCCTCAGCAATGACATTTTACTTTTTAAAATGTATTTTCAAAGAAAGTAAAGTAAGGCCTGGAGCGCCTTCTGCTTCAAAAATTTAGAGGACAGTAATGTGTTCCCTGTATGAAGACATTTGCAAGGGAATACAGATTCGGGCAGTTCAGGAATTTACTTGATAAGTCTCCTTATCATGCATGGATACAGAGTTTTGGACTGATACCAAAAGCTTTTTCAAACAAATTAGAGGAAAAGTACACAAAAGAATGCACAGAAGTTTCCATTGACTTTCTTCTACATTTAAACGTCCATGGGCGGCGTGTGCAGTGCGAGCCTGGTACCTGTGGACCAGATGGTGGTGAAAGGTTTTTGAAGCTTAAATCAACAGCACATGGACTGTGCTCTTGAGAACATGCACTTGAACACCAGCAGGGAAGGGGGACTGCTGTATTTTAAGCACAAGCAGCACTAAAGCAGGCGATATACTCGAAAATCTATGTACAATTATGCACAAGAACCTGTCACAGTCTCAGTGCAATGGGGGAGTCTGTCCGAGGCCCTTTTAAAAAATACATTTACAAAATACAACATGTTTCTTACAACTTTTACACCAAAATATAACTTTAGAGCTCAAAACTGCTGAGTATTCTGGGGAACAGGGTACGTTGTATGATATAAAAACAATGCAGATTTAGAAATGTAAAATGGAGCTAGAGGCATTTTTTGCTAGTTTTTTTTTTTTTTTTTTTTATTGTTTTGGTAATGGGACTCTATGGACAGTGTTGGCCAGTTCTTCAGTTAAAAATATTCAATCCCAAACTCTATTAGCAGCATTTATTCATATCTTTCCAACTTATGCACAAGTACTGTCTATCGTGAAATAGATGTTTGTTTTATGGGGGAGGGACCGACACGTCACAGCTGTTTCTCCCAATCTCAAAGGAATGTTCGACCTGTCTCCTCCACTGAGGTCTGTCGGCTCAGCTCCTCTGTTATGTGTCAACCCCCCGCACTCACTCAAACACAGGTTAATCCCAAATGCATGAGTCCTCTTTTGGTCTTAACCTCCCTGGTCCCCACAAGAATAAAGTTATGGTGCTGGGGGGTGGGCGATACCTGTCTTCTCTCCTCCACCCAGACGGGCCAGGCCAGAACACCGCAGCAGACGGAGTAGCTGGGTTTAACTTGTCCCAGATGTGCAGCCCGTATAGACCATGTGCGCGACAGCAACTTCAGCAAAATGGAAGGAAGGAGTAGAGGGGGTGAAGATAAGAATGATTTTTAAAATGATTTTTTAACTTATGAAATGCCAATGTTAAGGCGTTGAAAAATATTTTTAAGATTTTAGTTTTTCAATATATTGGAGTCGATCTGTAATCAGTTTCAGAATGAAAATATTGCATTCTCCTGTTCAATGTTGTCTTCTAGAGCACAGTAGTTATTTTTGTGCTCATAAGCTTCTTGCTTCAGCCCACTCCTTTTGAGCAGAATGTATACTGCTCAAATAAACAAATAAACTAACATTGTAGTCAATTAATGGTGGGTTAATGCAGTCATGTGACTAATTGGAGGTCAACGTCAGTCCAAGCAGCAATAATCATTTTCATGTGCCTTTTACTTCCTCTCACGAATTGGAAAGCCAAAGTAGGGATTGTGAGTTGAAAACAACACAATGAATTATTTCCGGTCTGATTTAACCTGATTTGTTTCCAAAGTATAGGAACCAACATTATTATACTTCTCTGGTCAAAGTGTCAATTGGGAAGTTGAAGTTTCTTTTGAAAATACTCGTATTGGACTCTTTCATGTGCATATGATGAGGTAACAAGTTTCCCACAGCTTATTTCCCAGAAGTTCCGATCATAACCACGTTCATTTTCTGAACTTGTCCGAATTTCCATCCGCTCTGGCCAGTCCTTTCCTCCAAGAAATGTAAAATATGTTATGCACGTTTAAAAAAAAATAATAATACTTTACTCTGTCTGGATTATCTTTCCATGTTTGTGGGAGCTGAAAATTCTGGCAGTAGTTTGTCTAAAAATACTTGGTGGAAGTGCAGGAACAGCACTGGGTATTTTGGATCATTCTTTACATCGATGACAAAGATCAGAGTTCATCATTAGTTGTATAGGGAACCGTTAAAAATTGTAATATCTATATGTTGATCCCTATTTTGGTCTGCCCTCGTCTTTTTAAAAGAGTTTCTATGGGTCCGGGGACCAATGCCGTTGTTGCATGGAGTGACCTAATGCGAATGGCAGCAGGGGTGAGCACTATTCACTGTTCTGTGTGTCTCTTCTGTGCAGCGATTATGGTCTGTCCTGTCACTAAGCACTTTGTCACGCTCGGCAGAAAAACCACACTGAGGGGGCTTGTCAAGGGGCAGGAATGTCACTTTTACTGTAAAAGAGAAGGATGAGCAGTCTGCAGGTCAAAGGAAAAAAAAACATCCTACAAATAAAAATATTGAATAACTGTGCAATCTATATATTATTTCTATATCTATATTATAATTCACATTAGAATACCCATCATAATGTTGGGTCCAAGGTTCATACAAAGGCAAGGCAAGTTTAATTGTAGAGCACAATTCATACACAAGGCAATTCAAAGGTGCTTCACAGTTGCATAAAATTACGAGAAAAACGATCAAATCATTCAATAAAACATCAAGATAAAGTTAATCAATTACAGCAAAAGGCAAGAGTGCAGATAAAATACTTTCAGTTTTCATATGCTCGGGTAAAAAGAGCTGTTTTCAGCCTGGATTTGAACATTGTCAAAGTTGAGGCCTGTCTCACATCCTCACGAAGACTGTTCCAGATTTTAGCTGCATGAAACTGAAACGCAGCCTCACCATGTTTATTATTGACTCTGGGAACCACCAAATTAACTGGAATCCATTCAATTGAAATCATAATGGTACTCAGCAAGTCATTACAGACTGCAACTCTTTTAGGTAATATCATGTTGACTAGAAACAATAAAAGTGTAGTCTCCATGGAGTCCTATTACCGTATAAAATGGGAGGAAAATGTATGTGAAAGTTTTGGAATTTCTCAAATTTCTGCCTAAATGGGTTTTAAAATGTGGTCTGGTCTTCAGCAAAATCATAAGAATGAGTAAACGGTGTCTGCTTAAACTAATACCACCCCAAACAATTACATGTTATCATATTTTTAAGTTTTCTAAAGAGGAATGGTCCAAGATTCAACATGACCGTTGTGCACGTCTAATCTGCAACTATTGGAAAGGAGTTTTTGCTGCAAAAGAAGCGTCGGCCAGCTATTTCATACAAGGGATAATTTACTTATTCCATCCTGTTGTGAATGTCTCAGTTTTTAACTATTCAACTTTGGGTTAATCAGTCCACGGTATATTTTGCCAGTAGTGCTGTGGAGCATCCAAGTGCTCTTTCGCAAACTAAAGTTGAATAGTTTGGGAGGAACACACAACGTCATGTGTGGAGGAAAACTAGAACAGCACACCAACATCAAAACCCTCTCCCCACTGTGAATTCTGGGGCAGGGAGAATCATGTTGTGGGGCTGTTTTGTTGCCTCAGGGCCTGGACAACTTGCTATCATCAATGGAAAGATTTTGCATAAAAACCTGAGATATTCACAACAGCGTGGAATAAGTAAGTGATCCCTTGTATTAAATAGCTGGCTAATCCTTCTTTTGTAGCAATAACTGCTTTTCTGTAGTTGCAGATTAGACGCTCAGCGTCAACGATCAGGATGAATCTTGTACTATTACTCTTTTCAAAACTGTTGCAGTTGGGCGAGATTCCTGTATTCATTCAAAATATGATCAAATGTAAATGTTTGGGTGGTATTAGTTTAAGTAGACACTGTTTATTCATTCTTATAATTTTTATGAAGCTCAGAACACATTTTATGACCAATTTAGGCAGAAATGTCAGAAATTCCAAAGCGTTGCATACATTTCCCTCCCACTGCATGTAAAACCTGCTAACCCTGTAGTAGTTTAGAGCACGTATACAAACATTCATTTGAGAACATAAATCTCAAATCTACAAAAACACTCTTTTTGTACATAGTTATTAAGCTCTATTGTTATTTTTTCCTTTTCTTAAACGTCGGTCAGATCGAAGATACTTGCACATTTTCAAACGCTTTCATTTCTTAATAGTTCATTTCAGTACTTGTTACTGCTGGCTGAAAAAGCTGTAGTTGTGAGTCTGCAGGCCACTGCTGTCTGGGGTCATGAGTATAAATATCGAGACCAGTGGAAATCGCCACCCGCTGGGCTCCACTAAAGCCGTTAGCAGGGTGTTGATGTTGTCACCTCTTCCCAAAATCTTTCTCTCTCATAACAATCAGACCTTCAGTGATAAAGGCACGCAGAGTCGTAACCTTCGACAGAGAAATTATGCCCTTGGAGAAGCGACACAAACTTTGGGTGCATACACTTACCAGAACTAAAGCTTGACACGGTTGAACTGTAAATGTGACTTGATAAATTGTAAAATTTCCCTTTATTTTTTTTTTCACCCCTGAAGGCATGTCAGGGGCAAAGTCATTAAAATGCCTTTGAGCGATCACACAAGTGGTAAGCATTAACACCATTCACTTCATGCCATTAGGTGTTCAATTACATGTGGTATGTGTGCCAGAAAGAGTAAAGCTAAGCATCGGGCTAAAGACGTATTTAAAAGTGGAGTAGCCAGACATTTTGTTGTAAGTTTAAGTTCTGTATTATGTGAGTGAGAACTTTTATCTTATCGGTTTTTGACCTTGCTTTCAGGAGCTGATGAGCAATGGCAAAAAATAGACAATATTTAGAGTTGCGATTGCCACGACTGAAGTTATTAAACGGTGTCCATTCAGTTCCCACTCTCCATGTTCATACTGCTGACGTGTCCTTGGGCAAAGCACTTGGGTTGTCTAGTATTGTCATTGGGGGTGCATGGTCAGAAACTGATATTGCTGTATATTTGCTAGTCAGACAACTTTTTTATTTAAATGTGCAGTTGCTAATATACCAAACTATTTTCAATTATGCAGTCCAGTATATGAATATGAAAATGTATAAATACAGCAAAAACACCATTTCAGTTTCAGCCATATCGTTGTCATATCAGACAAAGAACACGGCCCTCTGAGGCTTTTCCAAACCAAGCTTGGTTTAAAAATTGCAGCATGTCAACTTTCAACATCCTGTGTGAAATATTGCACATGCAGCTGGCCCTAAACACCCTCCCACTTTATTAGTTTACACTTTTGGAGACCTGCTCCTGGGCCATTCATGTTGTTGCGTGTTATGTAAAACCTGGCTACCACTGACGTTTGTCCCAATACAGTACAGTGCATCCTTTAAGTTCCCTCTGCAAATGCTTACGTCGTGACCTTCCAAAGTAATTCCTGAAATTGAAAAAGAACATGTTTTCCCAGACTGTTTATGTTTTGGAAAGTTAGTTGTGGATGTGCGAAGCGGTGCCAAAAGCAAGTGTGCGTAGAGGCCCTAATGGCTGTTCATAAAACTGCTCTTTTATGGGAATTGGACTTTAAAGGGGCTTCTTTTCACAGTTTTGTTAACAAGGCACAGGCTGCTGCAGAAACGAGGGGTGTTTTCCCTTTTTACAAACGGCGTGGGACATTTAAACTTTGCCTTGATTAGTTTTGTAAAATGTCATGGCAATTGGTTCCTCGATAGTCGATATCGTACACTCTTTGAGCATTATCTAAGTGGTTATAGTTACAACTTATGGTTTGTGGGGTTTTACTGGTGGTACTTAGTGACTATTTTTACCAGTTTTGTCCATCCCAAATGGAGGATGGGATTAATTTGAATAAAGTGTTGGATTTTTGTTCATTTATTCTAAATCATTCTAGTTTAGTTCTATATTTTATGTCCTGTCTTTGTTTAGTAATGATTTTTATCATCATTTTTAATGTAAATTTAATTGGAAAACATTTATAAGGTGACGAAAAGTTAAATTATCATGGCTACACTGGCCCACTTGCAGTTGCCTGTTGCGTTGGGTTACAAGAACAGCTCATACTTGTCCTGCCTGACAAGTTGTGTAGGTCTTTAACCTGTCAGGAGCCATCACTGGCTTAATTTACCCCCACATACCAGTCACAGATCCTGTACATGCCCACAGACGCACACAGCAGAGAAGGCGGTGGGCAGGGTAGTCGTCCCCAAACTGTCTCCTCACCTTTCGACCTCCCAACCCCGGTCCTGGGAGAACCGTAGTAACTCTAGAGCAGGGGTGTCCAAACTTTTTTTTATGGGGCGCCGCATATTGACGCGTACATGGGGTGAAGGGCCATAGATGGGTGGTTAGTGCCGTGAAACCTTCGACTAGCAGAGCGTTTAAATTGTGCCCCATACCTCTTATTTATGCTTAAAACCTTCATGCCAGCTCTGTCTCACAATAAAATGTTAGTTGTTATTTACATTTCAAATAAAATGACCATCTCTGATGTTGTGTATCGATTCAGCAAGAAGGCAGAGGGCCACCAAAGATTTGTCTGAAGGCCGCATTTGGCCCGGGGCCGCACTTTTGACACCCCTGCTCCTAGAGGTTAAAGTTTAGTCTCAGCAATGTGTCTGTGGAAAGGATTTAACTTCTATGTGGCTTGACCCAGACTGTCACTGTTTAATCTTATACAATTGTAAACTGTCTTATGTTTGTCTTTCTTGGTATCGTGTGTTAAAGGGAAGGTTGTTTTGGGTGTAAATATTTCAAAATGTTTACCTATCTGTGTCTCAGACATGAGGTAAGCATGTTCAAATCAAATAGAGTTTTCACTAATTATAATTTTGATTTATTTCTCATTATGGAAAAGTTTGATTTAAAAGTTGTATGTTTTCTTTTTTGAGTTTTGAGAGACTGCTGTTTGGGTTGCCAGATTAGTTTGCCGTAAACACAAAGGTCTTCCTCTCACTACCAAAATCCCAGCCCCCTGTCCCCAATCAAGCCGTAATGGGTGCTAGTGCAGTCCTCCAGTAGTTAAAGCTCAGTGACTGAACTCTGGAGGTTCTCAGCCTGAGAATGTGGTATGTTCATCGTCCACAAAGCGTGTGTTCGGGCAGCAGCCCAGGTTGCGTTGTAATTTCAGTATCGTACATGCCTTTTAGGTTTAGGGTAGTTGCAAACAGCTGCTGTTTTATGTAGGTCTCTGTATCCCGTGACTGTGTCTTCATTTGACCTCTTGGACTAAATTAGACAACAAATAATGTGTCTGGAAATCTTTCTACTGTGTTACTGCTTCCGACCGGTGCATGACTTCTTGCATATGTTACCATACTGTTACAAATTACCCATCAATTTTCCATCAGACTAAAGCTTAAGCGAATGGCAAACTGCTGTTGTTTTTATGGAATACATTGCCTAAATTGTCATTGTTGGTCCCATGCTCTCAATGTCCCAGTGGAAATATTTAGTAATGGCTGATTGAAATTGCAAGCTTTCATTAAGCTTCAGTCTGGCTTTGGCCCGACCGCCTTTGATCAGGGGGTCCGCGTTGGCCCGTTACCCATCATGCCTCAGTGTAGCAGGGATTAAATTTGTCAAGAGTTGTTACGGTAACCTTTGTTTGATCAGCCAGAACCTGCATTGTAAAACTTCTGGTTTCCAAAGCTAGGACATCTGACACTTGATCTTACTCTTTGTGTAATTTGGAGTAATTGCCAGTTTAAAGTTTATATTGTTAATTCTGCTTCCCAAGCCTATTATTCCAATATTGGCAGGGAGTCTTTTCAAATATACACACTATGTAACGCATGTATTATATTATATTTGAAGTGGAATGCATTTTCATGTATCAGGTCCATTTCACAGCTTGTTTGCTGTACTGTACTTTTGATTTTGTAACGCACAAAAGGTTCCAGTTTGAGCACTTACCCTCTGCTCAGGCTCCCCCCAAATCCCTGGCTCATTTGCTACGGCCCGAGGAAATATCAGTCACACCCCAAACAAATTACGGCAGCGTGGGCTTCTTGCAGGCTTCACCACCAGCTGTGAGGCATTACACGGGCCGAGCATAATTACAGTTGTACACGTTGAATTCCAGGCGGAAAGATCACATGTCTGACCCGATTCTGTGGCATCAGCGCTTGTTTTTATTAGCGGACTTAAAGGTGGGCGTCATACCGCAAACCTCTAAAATAAACCCTGCCCTCTCCAATATGGTTCCTATCACATCAGACTTGCACTTGTGGCAGATATTCCAGCCCTATAGCAAATACTCGGGCTGTGTTTAATCAAATCGGCCTCTGCCACGGCATGCTCAGAAAGTGCAGCGGACTTTGAGACCTGCACTCAATGTCACAGAAGAGGCTTTTTGTAACGTTACAGGCACGCGGTGGGCTGAAAACAGACGTTTGGCTCGAGCCTTTGAACACTTGACAAAATCGTTTCATGCTTTGCCAAAAGATGTCAGCCGTGCACTTTACTGAAGGTTCTGATTTGACTGATTTTCTTCCCACTTAAGTGTCGGTTTCTGTGCACAGCAGCTTTTTGCACCTGTATTCTGATTCTGATTTGTCTTAATTGAAACCAAAAATTATAATCTTATCCCAAAACACTTAATGGAGCTCTAAGCTTTTTTGACTGATTTTTATTAAAAGGAGGACATTTTTATATATTGTATTCATAACACTATCTGTAATTTATGCAAATAACTTTCATTTTCTTTAAAATCAGTGCTGATTGGCGACGGTGGCGCAGTTGGTAGAGCAGTTGGTAGAGCAGGTCGTCTCGCGATCGGATGGCCGTGGGTTTGAATCCCAGCTCCCGCAAATGCACACTGTCATTGTGTCCTTGAGCAAGACACTTCACCCTCCAGTGTCTGCATACATTGGTGTATGAATGAGAGAGTGAATGGGTGACTGCTTCCTTACTGTACTTGGTGCTTTGGGCCTGATAAAGGTAAAAAAGTGCTATATATGTTGAGTCCATTTACAAGGTGATATAATGGCCATCTCGCAAGAAGCAGCAATATATGAGGTCTTCCATTTTCTTTGCGTAGCTTTGATCCATATTTAGTATTTAAAGAAGAACTAAGTAACTTGTTTACCTTAATAAGTCCCTCTGCGGGTAATACAAGTGTCAATCTTTTATATCACTCTGGTGTCTCTGTCCCAAAAAACCACCCTCGCAAGTTCTGCTTTAGGTTTTTGCCTCTCTTTTTTTCTAATTGTGCAGCACGAGAACAAGTGATGAAGTTCAGCTCGGCCAGGGACTGTTTTCCCTATTGGCCTCAGATCTTTGTGTATTTTTCTCCTTGTCACTTTAGACACTCTGTAGAGCAGTTTCCTGTCATCTTCCTGCACCAATTTTCAGAAAGACACAGTGTAAAACTCTATTGTCGGTCACCTTTTCTCAGAGAAGATGTACAGTGTATTATTAATGATGATTCAGCAGTGCTCCGGGAATTGTTATGGCAGTGGTCCGAGGGCTGGCTCCACTCCACCCTTCCATATTTATCTCACTGTTCTCTCCTCCTGCCCTGCGCTTTGAAGACACGGCCAAAAATTACAGTGTACTAGTCTCTCCCAGATGCACAGCTTTTAACCCTAGAATTTAAACAGAGCAGGTGTTTCTCGCCCCCCCCCCTCAGCAGCAGGGCTGTTGTTGTCATAGAGACGCAAAGGGGGACCTTCACTTCCCGTCCCATCATGCTTTGCTCTCTCCAGATTTCCTGTCAGCCTGGGAAGGGGAAGATTAGACCTCTATCGTCATGTTATCTTAGTTAATGGAATTTCTTGATAACATGGAAAGTACTGGTGGTTCTAGTGAAATTAGTAGTTGAGTACTTTCCCCCCCCCCTACAATTTTCAATGACTGTTTACTTGACGTTTTGACTTTCTAATATATGTATAAGTAACGAGCCGATCAAGTAGATAGATAAATAAAATGCCTTTTTTTATATTTATATGTATTGATTTTTTACTTAAGCACAACAATTTGGGCACATCTAAGCTTGGTTTGCAAATAAACTGTGGGAAAGTGCATCAGCAGCTTGTAAAAGAAGGGTGGGCCATAACTCCCTGTATCAACACATTGCAAAGGCATCTGCAAACTCAGCAATTTTTATCAAAACGCTACTAAAAACGTTTTGCTAAATCTTTGTGACATGTTCATAAATCATTGTCATAACACATGATTCACTTATGGCTCATGGGTTTTAACAGTAAACCATGGAGTCCTTGGGAAAAGGTGATGTTTATGACTCAAGTAAGAAAGAAATGTCTTAGAAGTATAAATGTGTACAAATTATTAGCACATTTTTACACAAAGGAGTATGTACAAAGCACATCTGCAGCTCATTGAAGATAATTTTATGAGAGAAGTTTGTTAAGTGTGGGGTGTGTGCAGCTGGTAAACTGTTTGTCGACTTCTGGAAAAATGTGATTGTCTATTTCAGAACATTGCCTCATTGTTTCAAGCCTGGTTTATTATTAACTACTGCATTCCTTTACTTTTCTAATCTACCGATTACCCATTATTGTACTAAATGTTATACTCTTTTATTTTGAGGTTTTCTCTTTGGTAAAGGAATGATCACATTCATGTCCTTGTTGACAATCTTTGTACTATTGCAATACTGTACTATGAAGTTTTATCAATCATTATTTCTGAAGCATTTTACAACAACCAATGTTGATGAAAGTGCGGTGCAAGAATAAAAAAAAAAAAAAGAGGGATTATAAATTCAGTGCATTTTTAATGTTTTCTCATGCCATGTCCTTTTCTTTTTTTGCAGAGGAGATCGACTACTCCAGCTTTGGCACCAACACACTAACCCGCAGGAAGAAGGCAGTGGTAGCTCTCCGCAACAATGACGTGAACCGGAAGCGCCCGCACATCAGAATTGGCATGCCCCAGGACTTTCGGCCCGTCTCCTCCATCATTGACGTGGATATCCTACCGGAGTCGCACCGCCGGGTTCGCCTGTACCGCCACGGGTCGGACAAACCTCTTGGTTTCTACATCCGGGATGGGACCAGTGTTCGGGTAACACCACATGGTTTGGAGAAAGTGCCGGGCATCTTCATATCGCGCTTGGTGCCGGGCGGATTGGCAGAGAGCACAGGGCTGCTGGCTGTAAATGACGAAGTGCTCGAAGTGAATGGCATTGAAGTGACGGGGAAGTCTCTCGATCAAGTCACGGATATGATGATTGCAAACAGCCACAATCTTATCGTTACAGTGAAGCCTGTGAACCAGAGGAACAACGTGGTGCGAAGTAGCCGGATTTCGGGAAGCTCCGGTCAATCCTCTGACAGCAGCGGCTCGATTGGGTACCCGACGTCAATGGCCTCAGCGGTGATGCCATTGTCCGTATCTCAGGGTTACCCCGACGATCTTGAAAGTGACGAGGATGCTGATATTGTAATCGAAAAGAGCATCAAGCGTCCCTCCCAGCGTTCGAACGCGTCTTTGGCTTCCAGCAAGTCTCGCACGCACCACCAAACACCCGCCACCGCCTCCACTACAGCATCAGCAGCAGCATCCGCCTCGGGCCAAGCGCCTCATCCCTCCCCCAACCTGCCCGCTCGCCCCCCTTCGGTCATCTCCACAGCATCATTCCACTCACAGCCAAGTCTCAATGGAGGATCGTCCCAGAATCACCATCACCACCACCCCCATCACCAGCAAGGCGGCCCGAGCTACAAATCCCACAAGGACCTTTCGCACAACTTGCAGTCTCAGCTCTACTTAAGGCCGTCCCATCACAGCAGCAACCCCGCGCTCCGTCACAGCAACGGCAGCCTCCACCAAATGCTCAGCTCGCTCAAAACGGACCCTCGACATAGCCTGGTGCTGCCCAGAGGAGGTGTAGAGGAGGATGGGACAGTTATCACGCTATAATACTTTTCTTAAATACTCCCAACTCTCCAATAGACTATAAACTGGTGTGTTTTACCACATACTAATTTTATAACATCTGCCTGTTTTTACGTTATCGGAAGATGGATTATGAAAAATGTATATATCGTGTATTTTAAAATGCCTTTTAAAGTTGTCTTACACAAAAATGTTTGTACGTACGTGTGTAATAAGCTTCAGAACAATGTTTTTGGGCTATTCCACTGTTGGCTATAGCGTGCTGAATGTGCCTCTACTCTTATAGTGACCACTTTTACTGTGTTTTTCAATGCTCAAAACTGGGACCAACAATGGGGTTCTCAACGAATGATTTTAAAGAGTAAATCTATATTTCCTATGAACTCAAATAAATGCTGTGTAGAGTATGATTTTTAAATAGTCCTTTTATGCATTGATGATTTTGATTATGTACTTGATTCAATAAATTATTCTAAGTCTCAGCTTTGGAGAAAATCTTGAACATTGAAATTACTAGTTTAGTTTCCACCAAGTTTATAACCTTACAGCTATAAATCACATGAACTCAAGCGTCTTGTGTAAACACAAAAAAACACGGCTCATGTCCCTGTTTTCATCCAAGCGCAGCATCTTTAGACCTAAATCCATAACCATAAAATGTTCTGCATTCACAGGGTGTGACTACTTGTGGAAAGATCCATTTGTGCAACTCGTATTCAATACTGCAATTGAAGTAAACCCACATAGCAATAACTTACTTTGGCTCCAAGAACCTTATCCACAATTGGTAAATCTGATTTTCATAATCTAGCATGAAAAGTACAGACAAAACTCCTTAATCTTATCATTGCAAAATGTGGAGTCAAGGACCTTCTGGTACTTGAGATAAGTTGACGATTTGCTATTAACCCGTGTGTGTGTAGGGGGGTTTAGCTTTAAACATTCCTTTAGTCACACCCGCAATTTCACCGTAATGTTCTTTCACCTTTCTGCTAATGAATGTTTGTGGCCTGTGTTTACTTAGAATACCTTACAGCTAATATATCACTGACAGGCCAAGTGATCCACTTTGGTGGTAATCTACAGGGCTATTTATGTGTTTATCTTATCTTATGTGATGATGGGGCAAATAATTTCAATCAGTGGAATTAAACTTTACTTTGAATTATAAAGTATTTCACTGAGTTAAGTCTCTTGTGTAGATGGTAACATTTGCTTCAGAGCAAACTTCAGTTGCATTCACATACATTTTTCCTCAAAAGACTTGTAATTCACATTTCTAATACAATTGAGATGACTACTTGAAATAGACTGAAATGGAATGGAACGATACTGATGGGCACAGATCTCATGGCGGAAAGGCCGTGGCTACATCCAAGGAGGCATGACTGCCATCTTGCGATGACATTTGAAAATTACACGGTAAATTATTTAATTTTCTTAACTTCGAGTTATTTTCCTTTTCCGATTTATTTAGTATATTTTGATCTTCCTTTGCTAAATGTGGTGTGTGTTGCATGCCTGTTGCAGGGGTTAAATAAACATTTATTTTATTTACAAATTTAATTGAAATGTTCAGGGATTATGTTTTCATTCTTTTGCCAAAGCTGTTGGCCACAGATAATAGTTATTTATTATTTTGGTGTTTGCGTTTTGTTGCGCAAATGTGTGCGATTCACTGCTTGGAGCCAATGGGCCACCATCTTCCATTTAGTCCACGTGACACAGTCATTTGACAAACACGGCAGTATCTGAAAAGGCTGCGCTATGGACTATCACAGGAATGACAGAGTGGGCCTCCTGTCTCCTTTGGAAGAGTCTAGCGCCGAGATTAGTCGAGACAGCGGCATAGTGTCCCAAAGTGCGAGTAGTTTGTCCATGGTGAGCGATATCCTGAGCAGCGGGTCAGTGTCGCAGAGTCCCAGCTTCGGAGCAGCCGCCGCGGCTAATGGTATCTCACAGAGCCCGAGCCTGAGCGAAGCAACGGGGCGCAACGCAGACGGGCAGGAGCAAGTGGAGGACGATGAACTCTTGCGGGAAACAGCGTTAAGCTATTCCTCTTACATCAGAGCTACAGCCGGGGAAGAGGTACGTACCGAGACCTATGGCCGAGCCGTGAGGTTACAATCGATGTTCATGCATTTGTTTACGTTAGCCTTCATCTGTGCATCACCAGTGCCTGTCGATGTTTCCACGTTTGGAGCACTAAGTAAAACAGGTTACAAATTGAGAAGACTTTAGCTTTTAGGTCATTTATTACAGAATTGTATGACATATGTTTTTTTTTGTTTCATTCATTCATTTCAAACATTATGTTCTTATCATGAGATTGTGCACGACTGGGCCAAAAACAAGAAATTAAACTTTCAACTTAACTGTGTTCTCTTATATGGTCATTTATTTCTATAAAACAGGAGCGAGATCCTTCAAAGCAAAAGCATTTTAGCACACACTTTATGCATTGGGATGAATAATTGGATGTGCATGATGCAGGGCAATGCATTAGTCGAAACGAGCTGTCTGTCTCGTCTCTGTTCAGGAAGACAGAGGACTCTGTGTTGAAACTTGTAGTTCAATTTTTTTACTATTGTCATTCTTAAACGGTGTCAATGTTGTTCTGTTTTTTTCCCCAAATTTGATTTTCATGTGTAACATTTGTGTAGGTCCTGTGTTTGGAGAAGAGTTTAGAAGAAATGCTGACAAGAGTAGATGAATTTGTCGGGATGTTGGATATGGTGAGCTGAAGTTGGCATCAAAATAACAATATGTATGGCTTTGATGTTTACATGTTTTGTTTTGGGTTTTTTTTTTTAGATTCGAAATGACACCTCTCAGATAGTGAATGAAAACCTACCTCAAATCCAACAGAAATCTGAAGAAATGAGACAAATCTACAAAAGAATAGATAAACTAGAGGTAAGTGTCAAGCAAAAATAATTTGACCCAATGACGGCTTGAATCCTCTTTTATTTTTGGATGAAATGTCTGTTTTCATCCCAGGCCTTTGTGAAGATGGTAGGAGCCAATGTTAATGCAATGGAGGAGCAGGTCACACAGGCAGAGGGAGAGCTAGGGACACTTCCAGGTGCTTTCAAGAAAATCCTACGTGTGACTGTCCCAAGTTTTTTAAATGTAAGCGCTCTTCGGTTTTCAATAAAATATGTACATTGCTTAGACGTTTTGAGTAAATTATTTTTGTTGCATGTGTTGTTCTTTTCCAGAAACAGTCCAGCCCCAGACGGCCAGCAGGACATCAGCGACAGGAAGTGCCCAGCGTTTTTCAAACTGACGATTATTTCCCACAGGAGCCCGAACAGTGACACGCTAAGAGACATGACGCCTGTTTGTAGACCATGTTTACTGCCATTTGTTCACTTGGATCAGCCGCTTCGACAAAGCAATAGTACATTTTTTCTGAACAAATTACTGGACTTTAAAGTGCAAGAAGACACTGATGTTTTCTGCCGCAACGAGCACTGGACTGTAGCAGATTTCTAAAAGTGCCTAATGGGTCACAACACTGTTCTTACGGTCACTATTTGTGTAATAATGGAACCGGACCTGTTAAAGAGAGGGTACAGTAATAATTGTAGAGATCAGTGCATTTCATGAACAAATAATCCAACCTTTTTATCAGATCACATTCCTGTAATTTGTATTTGTAATAACCTGCACGCTGATTTGGATTTAAATATTTCTAGGCTTCACCACCAATAGACCTATATTGTCTTCCAATTTTAAGTGTTTGCCCTGTCGATTTTTACCATCAAAAGTGGCCTCCTTGATATGTTCGCATGTCTAATTTTTAAGCACACTTTAAAAAAATTAGCTGTCACTTTAATAGAGCCAGTTATTAAGCTTTGGTTAAAAATCCTGAAGGAAACGGAATGACAAGTGTACCTTAAAGATATTTGTTTTATAGCTTTGGTTTTGCTGTGGCCCAAATTGATAGCGAACACACACTGTTGGACAGCAATTTTTCTATGTATTATTTGCCAAAATATTTTAGTTATCTGGCTGATTTTGCTCATATTTTTTTAATCAATCATTAAATCTGTTTTGAGACTATCTTCTGTTATAATTCTTCTTGTATGTGTGTGATATGTTGTTGTGGTTTCCAAAGAGTGTGTACGTGTTGGTTATGCAAGATACGCTGAACACATGTTTTGCCACTGAAATCTTGGTCAATTAGGTGTAAGGTTAGGCTTAAATCGAATGATTAATAGTAAGACTAGGGTGACCAGACGTCCCAGTTTACCCGGGACAGTCCCAGTTTTGAGTCCTCTGTCCCATGTCCCCACACATTCTTCCAAAACCATTAATTTGTCCCAGTTTTTCACAAGATCTGTCCCAAGTGTCCCAGTTTTTGGCCAATATGATCCACAAAGTAACCAACTTAGCTTGAAAATCCATGTTTTTGAGCCGTGCAAAAGTCCTTTACCAAGTAGTAACCAATAAAAAATATCAAGTCTATCATGTTAATGCTGACTGGTGCATGGTGTAAGATATTAACTAGCGGATTTAGTGTGAGGGAAACAGTCAATAAATGGCTCCCCGGTTGACCATGCAACTAAATCCCAAATAGTGGCCCAGTTTTTTAGTCAGAAAATCTGGTCACCCTAAGTAAGACGAAACTACATCACCTTTTGAGAAAGAATATATTTAACCGAATACACTCGCCTCTATTCTGATTGGCTGCCTCGTGGTGACGTCACGATGCGGTCATAACTGGGCGGGAGCGGGAATCCCACAAGGAAGTAACACCGACTGTTCCGATTCGTCTCCACGTTGGATCGGCCTCGTTTGGGGAAGTGGATAAAACGGTAAATGTATGCTTTGTCTTCAGCACCTTTACCACACAGGGGTGTTGTGTAAAGATACGACGGTGCTTGGTTGTGCGAGGCCATACACATTATTCATTCCGCTACTGCGCGTCTCTTATGAGTTAACAGTTAAATCATGGCGGTGATGTTCGAATTTGACAAGTATTCAAAGTTCGCACATGTTTCGGCGGTTTTTACAGTTGTAGGCTTGCTATTTTAGGCTTTAGTGGCTACGTGCTAACACCGTACATGGTAGTGTGAAGATGGCTTCTCGTGGTTGTTGTCAGAAGTTGCACTGCTTTAAGTTATGCTAGCTACGGCTCATTTTTATCCAAGTAGATTTGAAAACGGAAATGTGACCTCAAGAATGTGAACGTATTCATATTCACAATGGATTGGACCTGTTATGTAAATGTACCAAAGTACTGTTTTAATAACTTGGATGACTGGTGCATTTTCTTAAGCAACCAACGAACAGGACCGTGCAGTGTTTTTTTGTTTTTTTCTTCTTTTCCTTTTTTTTTTTTTATAGAGGTGGCACTAGGACCCTGTTGAAAAATATCGTTTTCGTTTTAACCCAAACTCTTTCAAGCTCTCACAATCCCTCCCACACACTCGCATTGTTCCGCTAAAATTAATTATGCACGTTCACGCCCGTGTACAGCTTTGAGTGGTGGCAAAGTGGGGGACCAACCCCAAAATAAATTGCACTAACTTGGATAATACTTCAATTTTCCATCACTAGATAAAGGTGAAGACAATGCACCAAAGTCTGTTTTTTGCTGTGTTTAAAACATACTCTGTAGTGGCACAAATACATGTACACCACAACAATAAAAAGTCAGGTACTCCAGCTTTAAGCAAAAATTGTAATTGAAAATCTGACTATTTAGGACATTTCTTCCATATAGTTTGGTGATATATTATGAGTTAAATGCGGTTGAACTTGTTACTGACACACAATATACTTATTTAGCCTGAAAGATAATACATTTAAAGAGTTTATGAACATACATTACTTGGTGTAACACTCGATCATAAAAGCAGCTGGAAACCTCACATCATAAAAAATTAAAGTAAAGATTTCAGCCCTAATGAATAAATCTAAATATATCATTGACAACAAAGCTCTATATACTATATACTGTTCACTTATCCTTCCCCATTTAACATATTGTGTAGAGATCTGTGGAAATGCGTATAAAAGTAATCTTGACCCATTGTTTACAGTTCAGAAAATGGCAATAAGAATAATGCATTTAGCTGGATACTTTATTATCGTTCTTTATTTTGGTGTGCTCCCAGTTGTACCTTGTATCATGTATAATGCTCCCTGTACTACTGTGATATGATTTAATGTTTTTATTACAATGATGTCGGGGGGGGGTGGGCGCTTATAAGCTTTTGCTTCGGCCCACTCCTTTTTGAGCAGAGTTTTAGCTGCTCAAACGAATTAATAAACTAAACTAAAACTAAGCCTAATGCTGAGGCTGCTCATTTCACATTCACAGGTCCAGTTCTTAAGCCATGGCTGAAAAAGAAATCTGGCAGAAGATCGGCGAGGGCTTTGTTCAAGCATACTATGAACAGTTTGACAACACCGATCGGAGTAGTCTTGGAATGCTTTATGTAAGTCTGTTTTGAAATGCTTTTAATAAGTGAAGTAATTTTGATGTCTATGTAAGAAATCTTGCTTTACATTTGATTGACTTTTTAGGCTGATGCTGCTTGTTTGACATGGGAAGGACAGCCATTTCAGGGACGTGACGCCATATCTGCGAAACTAATAGTAGGCATGCCTTGTATCTTCTTTGGAATATGGCAGTTTTTTTGTTTTTTTCACTAAAGGCCACCATGAGAAGTTTTATAGAAATGTAGTTACAATGTCAAGGTAAATGCTTCATAATTTTAGGAAATGGAGAGACAACGGCCATGATCGTTCACTTATTGTGAACCTCATTAGATTCCACCAAAGTGGTTGCAAATCTTCCCGGAGTCTCATTAAAATATATGGCAATAAAACCACGAATAAATACATTGTCATTATGCAGTAACGCGCTATAGCAATATAGTAACATTGCCTATTAGACCAGTGCTTTATACAATTTTGATACATTTTACAAAAGATGCTGTATAGAGTACAATGAATAGAACATGTGGAAAAACGACTTGGCAAACGATTGTTTTTCTTTTTTCAACAGAGCCTGCCCTTTAAGCGCATTAAACATGTCATCACTGAACAAGATTTTCAACCCACGATGGACAGCTGTATTCTTATCATGGTGTTTGGACAGTTACAGGTACCCAACCCTTTAGTACACACTCCATTATCTTACAATCTTACAGATTTTATTTTGTCAGCAATCTCCATGTGTATGTTCTGTTTTGGATTTACAGGCGGATGATGATCCTCCTATGGCCTTTCACCAAGTGTTCATGCTAAAGTGTGCACCGAACGGGGCATGGGCGTGCACAAATGATGTATTTCGATTGGGAATTCACAACATTCCTGCTTAGCTGTGTTAACTACAATAATAATAGGCCTAATACCTTTTCACAAAAACAAAACTGATAAAGTTCTGATCATTTGTTATTACATTAAGAATTTCTCACATTTTGTGTCCCTGTTCCTTCTTTCTCTTATTGAACTTATGTTTTGAGTCACAGCATTTGCATATCAATCTATGGCTTGGTTTACATGATCAGATAACCCTCTTCATAACTCTGATAAAGCCAAAAATCCAAATGTACATGTGCCAGTTCAGTTTTGGATTTTGAGAGCAACTGAACTATCTCCCCACCTCTCCCGTTAATCAGTTCATCCTGCCAGCAGGTGATGATTGATGATTGTTCGCAGAGACAGACCCGCACATCCACACATCATAAGCCGGTGTGTTGGATAAAAAAACAAACAAATGTAATAAAAATATCAGCAAAAATCCGCACAACTGTGTTCGCTGATGATTGACAATGATTGCGCCTCCATATTTAGACTGGGACTCAAAATGCTTCATGTGGCATTAACCTCTTGTGTTTTTTAGCCTAATAGAAGCTGCACAGGTTTAGTAATTCGAAGGTCAGAGGTTAAGCCCAGTAAATATTTATCATCTTTAGAAATTTTTGCGAGCTCAGCAAAATGAAATACAAATAGTACAAACTTTGCTTGATCTTTCATGAAATCCACACTGTGTAACACTTCACCCAATAAAAGTATTATAATATACGCATTTATTTTGTTACAGATATTGTTAATAAATAAATGTGTTTGCTGTGAGCAGCTCACCTCTATGACCTGACTGGGATAGGGGACCTCTCCACCTCATGTGCAGGCCGCCAAATATGAGATTTAAATAGTTTATGTCCTCATCTAAATCCATTCTTGGATTACCCACTGCAAAAATAGCTTTGTCTGTGTCGAGATGGTCATTAAGGGTATGTTTTGTATTGCAGACAGCGGTATAATCCAAAGTTTTATGCAGGGTGCCTTAAATGAGCAGATAACCAGATCCAGGGCTCAAGCCTACAATTCTTAGGATGGAATAATGTTCTGTATGTGTAGCACCCTTATCCACACAACTAGACACTGCGTTGACTCTTTTAAACAAACTTAATTATTTCAGGTTCACAACTAGGATTTTTTTTGTGGTTCACTCGTGCAACATCAAACCTATAACATAACTTAGATAAATAAATAATATACTTATTTGATTGATTGGGACAGTGCATGTTAATGAACAAACATGAAATACATGCATGTAAACATGCCAGAGGCTATTTTTCCACCTGTAGTCCCACGGGCAGGGTCGAGATTTATTTCATGGATAACTGATTTTATTTTGTTTATTTTATTTATCATTTTATTTTTGGAAAAAGTGCTTTCATTCTTTTTGTTATATTGTCTTTACACTTCTTGGCCTGTATGCTGTATTTTCCCTGGTTAGCACATGCACAAGTGTGAAAGATTGGAAATAAAGTATAAAATAAAGAGAACATCTATATCAGGTATGCATATGAGATTTGCTATAATATTAATACATGTTATGTATATTGCACTTTACATTTCCAGGATATCTCAGAAGTGCTACAGCAGGTGAATGAAATCAGATAATGTTTACATGCCACTTCAGAACTCCAAATCATCTGATTTTTGGTAGCTTTACAGCAGTGAAAACGTGGTTGCGTAGTCGTTGCGTACCTTGAAAGTCCTGTAGGGGGCGCACTGAGCAGTGTGCATGTTGTTTAACTGGAGTAAATCTAGCAGTTGTGAAGGGACGGGTTATTGCGGTTAGAAATGGCAATGGTTAACTCCTTTATAACCTGGAGTTCTTCATGACAGAAGGAGAACGTTATCTTGAAAAATGGATCTGATTAATTTTAACCATCGATCAGACCCTTGTACTAGAGCGACGGTAAGCTGAACACCATTGGCAATGGAGAATGAGGCTTTTGGGAATTTGTTTAAAATATCACTTGAGTTATTACACTTGAATACCTTTTGCAGAGCGGCTGTGCTAAGAACATCTTGGTAGCTATCAAACAGAATGATAAAATGGGAACTAGTTTGAGTTCCCTTGGTTTTGGACATGTGTCTTCTTGGTAGCTAGGCTAAGCTAAGAGCTCATGATCGACTGATTCATTACACTCATACACGGTAAAAATAATAAAATAAACAGTGTCGACAGAAATGTTAATATGATTTAACTAGTGTTTATCAATAGCCAGGACAAGTGTGTGCATGTCCTTTGTTGCCGATGTTACCAAATCTACGCGCATGCGCAGTTGCTCTCTTTCCCATAACACTAGTTCATCAGGGTATTCCACATCTCTTTACATTTTAGCAGAATGGGTTCAAAGACCCGGACCCTGAGTGCCTGAATGGTTGTAAAGAAGAAGATGAACCCTTGCTTCAAGAAAATCCCAGGCGGTTTGTTGTTTTCCCTATACAATACCCTGACATCTGGAAAATGTACAAGCAGGCTCAGGCTTCCTTCTGGACAGTGGAGGAGGTTGGTTTACTTTTTATGTCTATTGGTTTTGTGATGACTACCAAAAGGTGGCCTCGTCTTACTATTTTGTGTATGTGTAAGGTTGATTTATCTAAAGATTTGTCACATTGGGACCGTTTAAAACCTGAAGAGAAGCACTTCATATCCCATGTTTTGGCCTTCTTTGCTGCCAGTGATGGTATCGTTAATGAAAATCTCGTAAGCTATTTCATGAGTCATTACTGAGCATTTCTCTAACCACAAAACCTCAAAGTGAGCATTGTGTTAATTTTGTGACAGGTGCAGAGGTTCTATCAGGAGGTGCAGGTCCCTGAAGCGCGTTCGTTCTATAGCACACAGATTTTCATCGAGACGGTTCACTCTGAGATGTACAGTATGCTGATCAACACTTACATCAGAGACCTAAAGGAGAGGTCAGTCATGCTGTTTAATTTGTTCCTTTTTTTGTCATTCAATAAATCAACAAAGTAAACACATTTGAGCCTAATTTATTATGGTGGTCGGAGGGGCCGATGGCACAGACTAGTTGCCTCGCTTTCGTCAGTCTACCCCAGGGCAGCTGTGGCTACAACAGTAGCTTAACACTGAATATGGCGTGAATGAGTGACGACTACAGTGTAGCACTTTGAGAAACTTGGTAATACATGCTTGTAAAATGCAATACAAGTGTAAGGCATTAATAATAAACAATGTGTAATAGTCATGTTGGTGAGGTTTAGCAGTTATCTAAACACTGGTGTACATTATGATTATGGGACTTCATATAAATCACATAGAGTCAGCCATATCAAAACAGCTTAATAATAATTTTGAAGAAGAAAGCTTAACTGTTCTCCATCTAAAGGCTCTCGGATAATGTCAATAAACAACCTTAAATGTAAAAAAAAAAAAAATCATCTGCCCAGCTAATTGATCCAAATATACTCACTGACTGGTTGACTACTAACATTATCATTGATTGCAGCATTTCCATTGTAATTAATAATCTGTCTCTTGTTATAAATCGTTTATAAGTTATTTTTTTTGTTTTTCAGAGATTATTTATTTAATGCAATCCAAACCATGCCTTGTGTTAAAAGGAAAGCCGACTGGGCTCTTCAGTGGATAAGTGATACCAAGTCATCATTTGGTAAGAAGTTGGCACATTTTATAAGCGGAGCCTTGAAACTCCTTTGTTTACCCTGCACTTGTCTTTGTCTTAGGTGAACGAATCGTGGCCTTTGCAGCTGTTGAAGGAATTTTCTTCTCTGGATCATTTGCTGCAATTTACTGGCTAAAAAAGAGGGGTCTAATGCCTGGTCTAACTTATTCGAATGAACTCATCAGCAGAGATGAGGTTAGATTTACTTAAACAAAAAATACAGTTAAAGGAACAGGCCACAGTTTTTACATCCCGAGATATGTTCTTACCTCAGCTTAGACGAGTTGATGCGTAACTGTCACATAAATGTTGTTAGCGTTTAGCTTGTCCCAGCAAAGGTATAGCCCCAAACTGGGTTGAAGTTAGAAGCTCTTAAGCTGTTCCGCGTTTTCCCTATTTAAATACAGTTGCGTGAAAAGTTACACAATCCAACACAAAATTTAAACATGTCGATTTTCTAAGCGGATAAAAAGGGGTACTATACATGTAAGGTGTAATGATGCCTTAGGAGCACTTTGATGTCCGCGCAGTAAAGTGAGATACTGCTTGGACGTCGACGTGCTCCTATGTTGTTATGCCTTACATTATAGTACCCCTTTTATCCGCTTAGAAAATCAACATGTTTAATTTTGTGTAACTATACTTGGATCGTGTAACTTTTATTTAAATAGGAAAAACGTGGAACAGCCTGGTAGCTTCTAACTTCACCCCAGTTTGGGGCTATATACTTGGTATGCTGGGAGAAGCTAAACGCTAACAACATTTGCGTGACTGAGCGCACGCACAAGGACCAGACATTTACGCATCAACTCGTCTAAGCTAAGGGAAGAACGTATCTCAGTATGTAAAAACGGTGGCCTATTCCTGCAATAACTAACAACTATTCTCAATTTTTCATATCTGCAGGGCTTGCACTGTAACTTTGCCTGCCTCCTGTATAGCTATTTAGTAAAAAAGCCATCAGAAGACAGAGTTAAGGATATAATAACAAAAGCTGTTAGCATTGAGCAGGTAAGACGTAATAGAGTTAAATCATTTGAAATTAAATTATACCTTTCAATTGTATTTATTTGTTTACAATGCATTATAGTGTTGTTTTGGAGGCTACTAAATGTGTTCCTTTCAAATATAATGCATGCATTGATGAGCTGCTTATTACAGGAGTTCTTGACTGAAGCTTTACCGGTGGATCTTATTGGAATAAACTGCTCTTTGATGAAGCAGTACATTGAGTTTGTGGCTGACCGTCTTCTTACAGATCTGCACCTTGATAAGGTATTTTCAAAACAGATCAAAGAACATACAATATGCATAATTTAATTGCCACTACATTTTATTACAGGTTTACAATGCTGAGAACCCATTTGACTTCATGGAATCTATCTCACTGGAAGGAAAAACCAACTTCTTTGAAAAACGGGTCGCAGAGTATCAGAAATTTGGTGTTATGTCAGGCTTGATGGACACTGAGTTCACTCTTGATGCAGACTTTTAAAAACATGCTAGTAATGTTGGAATATTTATTTTACCAGAGGGAAATGCATTATTCTTTTTTTTATTTGTTGTGTAATAGTATATTTATTAAGTAAGGTTGCTTTTACTGCTAAAGAACATTTAAATCCATCCATGCATTTTCTCCCGCTTTATCCGGGACTGGGTCTGAGCAGAGATGCCTAGACTTCCCGATCCACCCAGGACACGCTGGAGGGACTCGGGACTCTGTCTCTAAACTGGCCTGGTACCACCTCAGGATTCCCCCGGAATAGCTGGAGGAAAAACATTGAAATGTTAAATAAAATATTTTATTGAAGTTGAAATGTAACTTTGTTTTTGCACTGAAAGTACAGCTGTACTTTTGTTTGCCCCAAAGTGAGGTCATGTTTCCCCCCTTAGATGAGGAGGAGGAGAGCATCCTTCATCCACAGCTGTGCGCGTGTGACCCTCGGATTAGCCACTCCTCCTCCGTTAGCATTAGCATACTGTGATGAGAGCTAACTGTCGCGAATTGAAAACATGGCAGGGGACCTCCGAGGTTTTGCGTTGGAAAAGGCCGAATTTATTTCAAGACGTTTTAGGGAGCTGCTGTCTTCTGGAGAAGGCTACATCCGAGCATATTTTGGGGTGGACCTGAGTTTGAAAGCTGAACAGTGGGTGATCTTATTCACGGCCGCCGTGGGGCTGTTGATGCTGGCCGTGTCCTGCGCCGGTGTTTGCGGTGGTCTGCTTGGCGGGAAGAAACGGCGATCCCTGGCCACATCAGAGGGAAGCACGGAGTCTGACAAGGCCTCCCTGGCCAAAAGCACCGCTAAGGCAGAGGAGCAGAGAAAGAAAAACAAAAAGAAGCTGACTGAAAAGGTAGCGCAGACGGCGAACTGTCGCGTGAATCACTGCAAACCAAAGCCGCGCGTCCTCCGGAATCAGTGCAATACATTTCTTTATACATTTATGATAATTTCACAATGTTAATCATCTCGTTTAGAACTAATACGTAATATTTTTTTCGACACATGTGTTTGTTTAAAAGACTTCGCAATTGTCTTTGACCTCCTCAGTGTCGCACTTCGAAAAGAACAAACCGACGCGCTCTGTCTCGGTGTTTACAAAGGGACATCACAACAGAGCAGCTGTTATTCAATATACACGGTTTGATCCAACCCAGTGATCAGACACCGATACAAGGAGCTTTATGATTCAACACAATGCATACTGTGCGTCGTTATATTGTAATATGTGTAATAAGCACAATAACCCGTCTTTCTTGATAACAGTAACACCATTGTGTGTCTCTTCTATTTCCCTTTTCCTATTCCTTTTTTCTCTCTCTCTCTCTCAAAGAAAAATCCATCCAATGGACAACCAGTGTCCATAACTCAAGAGGAGTTTCAAAAAAATGAAACATTATCACAAAAAATTAAAGCAGAAAAGGTGAGCTTATATCAAACCTGAGGGAGTTCAGACTGATATATATATATTTTTATTTATTTATTTTTCGGTCAGGTTCATGAAGCCCAGACAACAGTGCCAATGAAGAAAAACAAGAAGAAGCCCAAGCTTGATATGAAACCTACCCAACAGTTGTCTACAGCTGAAGGGAAGGAGCAGGATGAAGGTGTGAAATGTTTGGTTTAGTAATCATGATCTTACTGCATGTTGACTTTCTATGAAAAATGCAATGTTCATTGCTAAGGTGCTTGGGAGACCAAAGTAAGTAACCGAGAGAGGAGGCAGCAGCGCAAAAAGGAGCGTGGACCAGATGACTCTGGGAGCCCAGGAGGGGTAGAGTCTCTGAAGGCTCCTGTAGAGGGACCTGGGGCCAAGACGACCAAGAGGAACAAAAACCATGGTGCGTAGACATGTGTTAATAATAATAATGTTAATACATGTTCACAAATTTGCAATCATTTGATGTCTGAATGGCCTTTCATTTACACCACAATGCAAAATGATAGTTACACTTGCATTGTCACTTTATCTATTTTGTTTAGTGACCTCGCTCGCTCCTTGTGCGAACTGCATTTGTGGTTTATGTGTTCCACATTGTTTTTCTGGATACTTTTGTACGTCTTTGCCGTGTTTTTGTGGAGGTTTGGTGAATTTGTTTACTTTGAGAGTCTAAAATGGTCCTGAAGAAAGCAGCTTTTTAAAGGTAAACAAAATGCTAGCATATCAGCTAAACCCATTTGAGACCTACAAATGTCTTCTTCTGAGACACTGAAGAGGCACCAAGAGCCCCCACGGCTGCAGCACAGAGGAGGCCTCACAAGAGGAGCTACAGGAAACAAAAAAGGACAAACGAGAGATGGTGAAAGACTATTGTGAAGCGGAGGGAGGGAGAGGAAGGTGGAGCTGACCAGTGCAGGACACCACGCTCTGAAACAACAAAGAACCCAGGAGGCGCGGCACCATTTCAGAGGATGAGAGGAGACATAGGGCAGCCAGCCAGGTTTCCTCCGAGTGCTACAGTTTCCCCGACCTCCAAGGTCATGCGGATCAGGTTGACACACAGTGGCGGCGCGGCTCAGCCGCAGCAGCTCAGGACTAACACCTGAACATTATTTCGTTGTACGCTTGTACAATGACAATAAAGCACTTACTGACTTACTTACTTAATATTGGGGCCGAACAATTTTGGAGTAATAAGGAACATTTTTGCAAACACGTTTCTTGAGTTGAGAGTTTAAATTAATTTTAATTTTGAAAAAAAAACAACCTAATTCAGCTCCTAACTTTAAAAACATCTAGGAGTATAGATCACATTGTCAGATAAACTGCTAAACTAAAATGTTCACATGTTTGTTTGTTTTCTAGAACATTTGTAGTCAGTGACTTCAAAGTGACTGATTATGATTTTGCAGTCCTAAATCCTATTTCATGTCTTTTTCAGACCACCAGTTTTCAAAGTCTTCTGGACAGGGTGATTCAGGTGAGAACAAGTTTGAAACTCTGAATGCAATAGGTTATTACAAAAGGAAGGGATTTTATTTTTGAATTATATAGTTCTGAGTAGCACTCCTGTTATTCTCTTTTCCATCCACTAAATGTCACTGAATTTCATGTCCCTCTTTATCCAAAATGATACTCTCTATTTACACAAAAAATTTAAAATGATACACAAAATATAAGTCAGTAATTCTATTTTCCAGCATCAGTATCCAGCTGGAGTGAAGAGGCTTTGAAGAGCAGTGCAGGATGGACCGATGTATCTTTAAAAATGTCCACTCAAATGGGATCTGTGGATGGGCCAAAGTGGAGTGGCATTCCTGCAACTAAGCCCTGGGCACAGGAAACGCAAGGTGATGATGATAATTTGTTATTAAATGTATTAAACCATTTTTTTTTTTTAGAAAAATAACTGAATTAAAATGTTTATTTTTGGGGGGCCAAATTGAAACTTCATAACATTTCTTCTGTGTTCCTCTCAAAAGCAGCATGGAGCGGGATTGAGAGCAGAATGAAGAATGACCTCAACTCGGTGTCATTCTCAATGCTAGGACTAAACACAACAGGTAGATACCTCAACCAGTTTTATAATAAGACAAAATGAATAAGATATTCAGTATTTGCCGTCTCTAAATTTGGCCCTGTTTATTTGTCACTCAGAGGTACCAGCAAATACAATTGAGCAATGGTCAAATCCACAAGATGTGGAAGATGAATGGACTGGATTCAGTGAGTCATTCTCTACAAAAACTGAAATATATAACATTAATTTGAACAATCATACTCAATAATTGTTATGCAATATATATTTTCAGATGGTATGACCGCTATGGACCCCAGCTCTGACTGGAATGCCCCGGTCGAGCACTGGGGTAACTATGAAGAGCCGTCAGCAGTCGAACCCCCAGTTTATTCACTGAAGGAACAAGCTGCCACTAAGGTGTTCCATATTAGAATATATTCTATCAGTGAAGTTAAATATTGACATTTCTTTCCTAGAAAGTAAGGGTAGCATGCTTTAAACCAAATGAGGATTAGGGTTAGTTAGGGTTGTTATTGTTGTTCCACGTGAAATAAACCTCTAAATGCTGTTGTTTGATCAGCTGTCTGAGGATGAAAAAGACAATGAGGAACCCTCTGATGCAGCGAAATCTAAAAAGAGGAGGAGAAAGAAGAAAAAGACTGAAGAGGAAACTGCATCTCAGGCAAGAAACTCTAACATAAAATAGATTTAGAAAGGGAGATAGTTTTATTGTGGCTATTATTTATTTGATACATAGATTTATGATGTTAATGATTGCTTTGTTTTAACAGACAGTGAGCTCAGTACCAAAACATCAAGAGCTTCCAGGACAAGCATCCCATAAACCTTGCGTATCATCTGTTCAGAGTATGCCCAAGCGATTGTGTCTTTTATTTTATTTATTTTTTTTATTTTTTACCTGCTCTCTCCTTCTCTAAACCTGTTTTAATGTGTCTGCAGAAAAACCTGAGGAGATGGCAGATCCTCTAAAGCACACGCAAAAGAAAAAGGTTCGAAGAGACACATGAAATCTCGCCACAGGTCAAAACAGCTTATGCAACTGATTGTTTTACATGCAATAACTACCAGGTTATAAAACATTATCAAAAACTTTATTAAAACAAACACAACAAGCAGTGGATGCTAATTGCTTGGCTGAATATTGTACCAAGGTGTGGTACAATGGACTGACATCTTAACAAGATTGCACTATTTGCTACACTAACGTTTCAGGAGAGGGTTGTAATGTACATTGTATACAATTTTATTGATATTTTGAGTTGGTTTGTCCCAAAAAGTATAAAACGGGTTTTATTGTTTATTTAAATGTACGTTTTTTCTACATTTTTGTTGCACTAAATGTTTTTTTGATTTTGTTGTTGACTCTATATCAACATTAGACATCAATTATACAAGGAGTGAGTTTGCAACTATTTTCAGTAGGAGCATTTTCGTTAAAATTAATTTAACTCCTTTAAAATGATCCTTTTTTTTTGTATGATTTGCTTTTCTATTTTGGTGACTGGTCTTAAGCCATCTTCACCATTCCACTCGCCTCATAAATTGTTCTACGTACATTACTGTAATGCACACGCAGTGGTACAGCTCGTCTTTAGAGTTGACACACTCACTTTCTTGTGTGTTTTGGTTCTTTCCTAAACTGGCAGCTACTGTGAAAGTGGTTTACAATGATACAACTAAGTGGAGGAAGACTTTGTTACAGAGGGCTTGGTTTAAACAGATTTGTTGGGGAAAAAACACTTGAAGTGACATAAATAAACCACCAGGAGGCACTGTAATGTTACAAGTGGATTATTATTTCCATGATGCAGTAGCACTAAATGTCCTTTACTCCACACTTTGATCACTCCTGACATGTCTATGTTTTCAAAGCAGAATGTTTATTGTTGATGTGATCCTCTTTTATAATTTTTAAATATGTTTCTTCTCATTTTGTGGTTGAAAAAGCCATGCTGTGTGTATAGATCGTAAGGGCTTTTTCCTTTTCTGTGATTGCACTGTGCACAAACTAAGCTGTAACACGTTCCTGTTGATGTCGATCAAATATTTGTACTAATTTCTTCGCTGAATGTGAGACATATACATTTCTAAAGGGTTTTGGATTGAAAAGAACGAGCGAAAAGGAGCAGCTTTAATTTACTTGATAGTTCAGAACAATGACACATATTTGAAAGGATTTGATTCTGTTGCCTTAACATGTACAGTCATTTTGCAAGTTTTGATGTCAGACTGATTTTACTTGCATGACTTTAATTATAGTCCTAGTGGAAATGAACTGAGATCTACTTTAAGTGTGGTCCACTTATTGTATATAAAGTGATAGCTTTTTAGAGAGTACATTTGTGTGGGTGCCTGGTTTTAGCAGATATTGCCGCAGCTGTGTTGTTGGTAGGCTTTAGTGCACTGTGCAGCAGCTTCTAACTGACCGGTGGTATGTGATCTTTGCCCCAATATGTCCATAGGCCTGACGAGGTTTACTGTTCGGTTTTTACTAATGCTGATCCAAGCAGCGTATTTATATTGGCCTAATGGTCTTAGAAATGGTTTTGTCAAAGAACAAATTGAATTTTTATCTGTTTGTTTGGGAGAAATAACAATGGAATAAATTGTAATGTTGAATCTCAACTCAGCACGGTACTTTTTTTCCAAGTAAAATGACATATAACCCTCAGCATATGGAGGTGCCCAAGTGTAATCTTAAATTGATTACGGTTCCCACATATTTGTTATAAATCGGTTAAATCTATGTACAATTGTTATATATCTATCTAGTCTATTTCACATCACTCTATCTACTTTAAATAGCCTACGTGAATGAATTCAAAACTCCAAGATACATACAATAATTTAAAAAGAACAGCATTTTAAGTAATACAGACGTTCTAATGAAATAGTCAATTATAGTGGGTCATTAACCAATTTACCCTGTAGTAGAATTTATTTATTTATTTATTTATTTATTTGAGCAGTAAGTCTGCTCAAAGGGAGTGGGCCGAAGCGAAAAGCTTATAAGCGCCCACCCCAAAATTAAAAACTATAATATTTACATTAACAATCAAAGCAAGGAACGTAATACAAGATAATAAATCATAAACAAGGGAACATAACGCAAGGTAACAACAAATAATAAGGAACAATAATAAAAAACAACAGCAAAATAAACAACAAAAGAATATACTACAACACTCACAATAATTGTTCGTATTAACATATTTTAATGCTTTCATCTAAATTTGTCCATATTTCTACACCACGTCTCGTGGGACACATGCTTTTCAAAGATGTTCTGGAGTACTGTTTAATGAAACTCATTTTATCTCTCAAATTGTATTTAACGTCTCGTTTGCAGAACGTATTTTGTATACTCTCAGGAAGCGACTTTATTGAGGCTTTGAACATGATTTGAGCCATCTTAAATTCAGTAAGGTCCTCAAATTTAATTTTGTTTTTGATTTAAAGAATAATGGATGTGTGTGATCACGGTATCCAGCTAAATGGATTATTCTTATTGCCTTTTTCTGAACTTTAAACAATGGGTCAAGATTACTTTTATACGCATTTCCCCAGATATCTACACAATATGTTAAATGGGGAAGGATAAGTGAACAGTATATAGTATAGAGAGCTTTGTTGTCAATGATATATTTGGATTTATTCATTAGGGCTAAAATCTTTGCAACTTTAGTTTTTATTTATTTTATTTTTTTATTATGTGGGGTTTCCAGCTGATTTTATGGTCGAGTGTTACACCAAGAAATGTACATTCATTACACGATTTCCAAAGAACATTGTTTTGGTTTTCGTAATGTTTAGAGACAATTTGTTTACGCAGAATCAATCTTTCAATTTTTTCATTTCTTATGTAATCTCGATCAAGTAAGTCTGCACTTGAGAGTATGATTGTTGTATCATCTGCAAAAAGGACCAGTTTAAGCTTCTTGGAAACCAAGTACATATCATTGATATATAATAAAAAATAGTTTAGGTCCCAGCACAGATCCCTGGGGGACCCCACACACTGGGGTATCACACATGGATCTGCACTGCCCCATTTGAACATACTGTTTACGGTTTGTTAAGTAGGATTCAATCCAGTTGAAAGCAATACCTCTTATCCCATATGTTTGTAGTTTGTTCAGGAGTATATTGTGATCCATAGTATCAAAAGCCTTCTTAAGGTCGATGAAAATACCTATTGAATACTTTTTCTTATCGATATTATTTGTAATTTCCTCTATGAGTTCCATTAACGCGAGAGCGGGAGATCTGCTTTTGCGAAAGTCAACATGACAGTCATGTTGACTGTCATTTAAAATATTGTATTTATCTATAAATGTGTCTAGTCGAGTTGTATAGAGCTTTTCTAATATTTTTGAGAATTGAGGTAGTATTGAGATGGGTCTGTAATTAGAAAATTGAGTTTTGTCACCATTTTTATAGATGGGAATAACTTAAGCCATTTTCATAAAATCTGGAAATTTACAAGTTTTGAAAGATAAATTAAAAATATGAGATAACGGTATGACGATGTGATTGATGACCTGTTTAACAATACTCATATCTACCTCATCACAGTCCAAGGATTTCTAACTA
Organism: Proterorhinus semilunaris; assembly: GCA_021464625.1. Classification (NCBI taxonomy): domain Eukaryota; kingdom Metazoa; phylum Chordata; class Actinopteri; order Gobiiformes; family Gobiidae; genus Proterorhinus; species Proterorhinus semilunaris. The sequence continues at coordinate 13,290,779 of CM038360.1, read as the reverse complement.
TATCTGTTATTTCTTGTCCTGTTGTTAGGGTAAGAAACATTGTATTTGGGTTTTCCTGGACACAGTCATAATTATAATTTGTGCATGGTGGAGTTATTGAGGAGGTTAATTGAGGTTCTATGCTTATGAAGTATATTGAACTCGCTCACAATTTCATTTGAATTTTCGAATCTATTTGCCCAAACACATTAAGGTCATTGTCGGCTGTCCTATTTCTTGATAAACCTGGAGATGTTTGTTAACCAATTCTTCCCTTTCCTCCGATGTTTGTTTTCTATATTGACTTCATTTTCAATCTATAATCCCAATCTAAACCTGTCTAATCTTATGTATATGGCCCACATTGGTGCCATGGGAGAGGCCCAGCCAGCGGTCTCGTGGCACGTTTCACACAGGGATGACCTTCCCTTATCTCCTGCTGCATTTTGGGACTTAGCAACATTTAATCTGAGGCAATCTCTGACTCCCTGTCCATTCAAATAAGAAGCAGAAGAGGAGGAGGCCATTTTACTTTTTCATTGTTGGCCTCTCTGCTGGATAGACCTTTGTTTTGTTGGAGGGCAATTATTATAGCCATGAAGGTCAGACAATAATAGATGGTGCTGCAAAGCTCAATGGCTCCATAAGACCACCTAAATATACTTGAATCTCTTCAAATCTCTTCAACTTCAGTATTTTTAAACAGAGGATCATAGACTTTTCAGGCAGTAATATACAGTGTTTTTAAAGATATAAATAGCCAACTACATTTGAGATGTGGAGAAAGGGGATTTACGGTACACCTTAACAAAACCTATAAAGAGATTTGCTGTCACAGAAAGTATTTTGTCTAAAACTGGTGATAATTTGTTACGTTATGGGTGGGCGGGTTTGGAAATTACTCCAAAAGTAGCATCTATAGTAATGAATCATGAAACTACTAGTTTTATTTACCACTTAAATTCATTTACCCCTGAACTAGAAGATCTTGATCTTGCATCCTTATTATAATGAATATCCACATATACAAGTTGATTTAAATGTTGTTTCATATGTTCATGGGACAGAGTGAACTGAAGTCATGGCAGATGCAGAAAATCCCTTGTTGTGATGCAGTCCACCCACTAGAGCTTTAAGCCCATCTGTCAAGGCTGGACTCTTGACAGGCAACAAACTGACAAACAAAGATTGGTGTCATTGCCGTGTGAAGGTTCAAAAGAAATCCACAAACAAAATCCTACAATAACATGTTGATTTGGTCATTTGTTTACAGGAAAACATATTTGGAGTGCATTCAAAAGTGAAGTCTCTCTGAAAATGTGTGGTCAGAAAAGACTGAGACTAAAGCCAACTAAAACATAACCATAGTAACATTTTAGATGAGAATAGCCACCAACTCATTAAGAAATGAGGGTAAAAAATGCAATATATACGTATGTGCTTATTACACGGAAACAAGTTAGCCACAAAGATGATCAAAAGCAGGGTGTTGATCTGTATAATTTCAAAGGCCCTATACATCTTATTTTTCCTGATGCTTTTCCAACATTATTAGCACATTTTACATCTTTCAGGAAGAAATATTGTCCAACCATGCAGTATTTCCCAACAAGGGCTACAAGGACTCCTGGGGTACCTCAGCACTTTGCAGGGGGTTCTTGGAATCATTTTAGACTAAAAAGAAGACTCATAGACTGTTATTTATTTTCAAAGAAAAGCTATTTCCAAATAGTTTATTTTATGGATTTGTGGATATGGATCCAAGTAAAAGGTCCAAAGGGGAATGCAAGATATAAACAACAGCAGCTAGTTCACCATCAATGCTTTGTAATTGGATGTATAGCACTCACACACATGTATGCTTTTGCAATATAGGCACGAGCACAAAACAGATTTTATTTCACAAATAGAAAAATTCAGGTTGGCTATGTGGAAGATAGACAACATCAGACCCCAAGTAAAATACAGTAGCCTAAGTAAGTATCCTCCGAACCCCAAGATGATTTTGAGGAATAGGCCTACAATATTTTAATTTCCTGAAATTCCTGGGGGATGACTCCCAGACCGGTCCTTGAGTTTACCAAATAAACTTGCCTGCCCCTTAGGGCTTTTAATGTTGCCCTCTATCTAGCCTATATCTATCTTAACGTACCTTTCACTTGTTTCTTTAAAAGAAAAGACAAGTTTTTATGTTCTTTTTTTTTTTACTAAAATGATCTAGTTCCTCCATGTGTTTGTTTATGATGCATTTTGCATCCATGTGCGGTCATTGGTCCAAATCCCCCTGATCACGTGACGCAGGATGAGCCAGATTAATCTGCTGTTTGAGGGACTCCTGCACTTTGCGGAACCACAGTCGGGTCTAATGTGTCGCTCCTTCTAGCACCAAGGACAGCCGTCAGCTCGCCGTTTGGTTTGTACAATAAATAGCTTCGCATTCAACTCGATTTAGATAGTATTCATGAAATAGGTGAGTTTTATTTATTTTTTAACTGCGGGATTCACCATGTTTTCGCCGTGGGACCGGTGGTACTCGACGAGCTGCTGCCTCTGCTGCCATGTCCGGACGGGCACCATTATCCTGGGAATATGGTACATGGTGAGTGGCAATATGTCTCTGCCCGCATAACAAATAGCAAGATGAAAATCCAGCAGTGATAATCAAATGCGCCTGCAGAAATAGGCGTCAACAGAGCCCATACCGTTTCTATTCTTTGCCTTGTTTGTTTCCCCCTCAACCCCTTGACTGGGGTAGTTCATTGGTAATGACAAATTCTTTAGTAAACAATCCATCAATACAAGCATTTACTGTATTTTATTTTCTGATTGTGTAACTGAATACTTGCTTCTTGAATGCTTCTTTGCTTATATTTGTATCATGTTATACGGTATTGTTTTTTTTTATCATTCAAATAGGCTTCCTAGTACAAAAGTCTATTTATAATATCCTGCTACAAAACCATTATATACTTATGTTTAGAGAGTAGGCTATAATTAGGCTTAAGTACCAGCCCTAGGCTTTTACTATTTTTGCCTTTATCTTATTTGTGCCTGAAATCCCACTTCCCATTTCAATAATGTCACTAGAAGCCATTGTTAACTTGCTATAAAATACATTACCCATATATTCCTATTCAAAAGCATCTATGTCCCATATAGTGAAAGTTGGCTAAATATAGCAGTAGCCTCCTTTTCTATGCGCAGGATAACCTGGACTTTTAAACATAGTCCGATACGCCTCATAAATCCTTGACCTTCACTGAGTTACACAGTCTCTTGATTTTCCACAAATTAATGGACTGTATGAGTCATACAGATGGAAAACTACTACACATCGTCATGTGTTGAAAACAATGTACATTTCTGTATAATTACGTGCGTCTTGTGTAAAGGTAAAAAAATAACAATTGAAATAGGATGTATTTGGATAAAATGACCCAAAAAAAGATGAAAAAATCTGTTTTCATTGCTTACATTATTACATTTAAATGTTTTCTTAATTTCTTTAACTTTAGCCATAAAAGTGGAAAACCCTAAATATAACCTTAGTTGTTGCAATAAGCAGTTGTCTATTGTAATAATGGTAGTAAATGTTTTATTTGTTTCAGCTCATCAATGCAGTGGTCTTACTCATCTTATTGTCAGCGCTCAATGACCCAGTTCAGTATCGGTACCATCTGACCAGCTCCGAGCTTGGCACGGACATAGACGTGATGGACGATGCAAGTGAGTGCAACCTGAACCTACCGTCTAACATTCAGTTTAGGCTTCAGGAAATTACAGACTAGCTGAACCTACAGTCGTATGTGTCTTCTGGTTGTATTAGAATACACAAAGGAAAAATGGAGCATGGAGAACGAACCTACAAAACGTTGCTTAGGCACGCTGTAGTTGATTTGTACATGGATAAATATATTCTGAATCATTGTTTTTGTGCTTTTGTGGATTCCTTTATAAGCCATTCAATCATTAGGAGTTAGATACCATAACAGAGGGAAACACTGGTAGTTTATAGAATAGCTGAGGAAATGCATTTTCTTTTATGATGGTTATTGTTGCCTTGGGTGTAAAGCGCAGTATTTTGGGTGAATTGTATAATGGGATACTGTATGGTTAACGATATGTAAAGGAGAGAATTAAACAGATACACATCAGCCGTTTCTTCACCATGTTCAAACCCTCTGACAGAGCTGAGTCTGGTCTTGCGTTTGCTGCCTCAGACTGCTGCTCTCAGCACAGACCGCGCTGACTCGGCCGCTGCTGCAGGAAACATCTGAGTGTGCGTGTTTCCCTCGAGCCACTGTCATTATTGTCACAGCATGTACCGTCACTGCCGCCTCTGATTAAAAACTCCTCTCAATCTCCGGCAGATTAAAGCCGCCATCTTGACCACCCCCCTCCCGTCTGTTTGTTGGCTCTGATAGTGCGTGGTTTGTGCAAATGCGCACGTAAGCGGTGCTTGTATTGCATTTGTAGTGCCTTGAGTTGACATATTGTTATGTGTTCATCCAGAATATTTTTATTTTATTTTGAAGTGCACATAAAACAAAATTGCAATAAAGGCCAAAGCACTGATTCTCCAATGGTCAAGATTTAGTGTCCACGCTGAGACTCAAACTCTGAGATCTTCTAGATTCTGTAAAGTGTCTGTGTTGAACCACAAGATGCTCGGTTCTCTCAAGAAGAATTGACCAAATTCAATCATATCGTCTTTTAACGAGTGGACTTTGTTTCTTTGGTCTAGACCAAAGTCAATGTCATGTCAATCATGAAGAATCTTTAAACTCCACAGATCTTTACAATAATCTGGATCCACACCAAAATGGTCCTTGTTTCCATTCCAACACCTGAAAACAAAATTAACATTTAGCATTTTCAAAAAAATGTTTAGCCCTACTCCTTTCCAGACTTGCACCCGTGTCAAGTTTCTCAGTGGCCAAGTCCCCTGCATGGCCAAATCAAATTGCACTCTTTATTATCTGTCATTTTTCAGAGACAGTTTGTCCTTGTCACCTCTGCCTCTCTTGATAAGGATCCCGGCTGTAATGTGAATACAGGAGGTATTATATTATGTCAAATTTAGCCTTAGCCTTGCATAACAATTAGCCATCGGGTGGTCACGCTTTCTCCGAGCAGATTGCGAGCTAAAAATAGTCAATGACGTTACTCAAGGTGCTTGTAGTATAAAACCATTGGATTATGTCTGGTCTTAATGTTACGTCAAGTGTTGTTTTGTTGATGTGTCTGACTCTCGGTTGTTTGTCTGGTTTCAGATATCTGTATAGCCACTGCTATATCCCTCCTCATGATCCTTATATGTGGCATGGCAACCTATGGGGCTTACAAGGTAAACAAACACATTTTGTAACCTCTAAACATGTAATAACTGCTCTATAATTAACAGTATGTGTATTTTTGTAGCAACATGCCGCTTGGATAATCCCTTTCTTCTGCTACCAAATCTTTGACTTTGCCCTTAACACACTGGTAGCCATTAGCGTGGTGGTCTATCCCAACACAGTGCAGGACTATCTTCAGCAGTTGGTAAGAATGATTTCTTAATTTCACAATTAAAAACATTACGAGTAATTGGAATAAGGGCAGCTCCCTTGTAGTAAATTGTTCAAAGAGTCAAGTGTTCTGTTTTGTTCTGGGTAACCTAGTTTTATTTATAGCCACATTAAATTTGTTTGCCTTTGTATTTCTGTGCTTTCAGCCGGGGACATTCCCTTACAAAGAGGATATCATGTCCACCAACAATATGTGCCTAGTTTTTGCGGTTCTGCTTTTCATTGGCTGCATCCTAACCTTTAAGGTAAGCACAACAAATAACTATGGTTTTAGTCAACACTAGGGAAGAGATAAGTATATCAGAGATAAGGCTGAAACGACGCGTCGACGTAGTCGACGTCATCGATTACGTAAATACGTCGACGCAGTTTTTGTGCGTCGACGCGTCGCTTGTTTACATCATGGCAGCGCGCAATGCTGGCGATGCGAGCGAGGGGAAAAAGGCACGCCAAAAGTCATCAAAAGTGTGGGAGTATTTCCAGAAACGGCCAAATAATGTTGTTTTATGCACACTGTGTCGAGCGGAAATGGCCTACCACAGCAGCACAACGGCTATGAACGAACATTTAAAACGAAAACACCCGACAGCGTTCATGCCATCGCCATCAACCAGTCAATCGGCCGCGTGAGTAATTTTCATTACACAAAAACATGAATGTATAATTTGTATCTGCGTTGTAAATTCATAAACTAAAGCACTGTTCCGCTCTGAGAGGCGTCAAAAACGCGCGTGTCTAACGCTACATAACGTTACGTTAGTTGTGTAACTAACTAAACTACCTTTGTACAACATTAACAGTTATGTACAAACGAACAATTAACTTTAATCATACAATCATTTTTTATTTTGCGCATTTTAAAGCAAATAAGCAATACTTTTACTTTTATTCAAATGTTTACAGTGAGTGTTCCAGAATATTTTGATTTGCACATTTTATAGGCTACTGAGTTGCACATTGAGCCATAATTTTATTTGGTTAAATAAAAGCCATGCCATTTGAAAATACTGGCCTACGTCAATTTTTTCCCCTTCATTTAAAATGAAAAAATTATCGGTAAAAGGAAAAATAATCTATAGATTAATCGAAAAAATAATCTATAGATTAATCGATTAATCGAAAAAATAATCTATAGATTAATCGATAGAAAAATAATCGTTAGCTGCAGCCTTAATCAGAGAGTTACTTCTGAGATACAATGTGCATATGATTAAAAATAGCCAATGTTGTTATGGGTGTTTCAGGTATGAGCGAGTGATTGGTTGGATATATTTACATTAGTGCAAAGCGCATCAAATATAATATGACTTAAACTGCTTTCAAGTCAAGTCAACTTGCTCCTATGTTGACTTGACTGAAGCTGTAGATTGCAGTTTCAATATTTTAAGTTCAGGAAGTATATTATATTTTATAATGTTCTATTTTATTGCAATAAAACCATTTTGAATTTGAGTTTATGCATCTTTTTGTAAAAGGCATCCAACTTAATGAAAGAAAAGGAATTTTTATTCATATAGTGCTTTTCACCCAAAGTGCTTTACAAGGGATATTCATTCCACACTCAGTGGTTGTAGCTTTTTTACAGTATGTAGCCACAGATGCCTTTTTGGGGTTCACTGATAAACACAAATGCACACATCTGCGCCAATGGACCCTTAAACCACCAACAACCACTTCCTCACACAAGCGAAAGTGAAATATGAGGATTCTTGCCATTCCTAAGAACTCAAAGCTTTGGATTCTATCTTTTGAGCAGTGAAAAGTCGTGGCATTGCAGGAAAAAAGTCACGTGACTGAAACTCATCCATATGCGTTCATTCCATCAACAGCGTATAACACAACTCTTTTTTTTACTCTAGTTTCATATCATTATTAACTACCCTATGTTGGAAGTATTATGTACAAGTTTAACAGCTGTGCAAAGCATAAGGCCTTGACAGTGAAATCTATGAGCTCTCCCATTGGCAGCACACTTCATGAGGTTATCATAGAGGCGCAGAGCAGTGGGTCAGGGACAACAGGAAACCAACCCCTGTCAGGCTAATGCCTCTTAATGCATGGATGAGTCCGCCAGCGCAGCTCTGCTCTGGGGCAGGGGAACGAGAGGGGACACAAAGTTTCAGTCATCTGTACAATCAAATCAAGTGTGTTCTCCTTTGAGCTCGTAGGAAGCATTTGCAGCAGACTTCACAGGCCAAAGCGAGGCATTTCTGAGGAGAAGTATACTGTGGTATACTGGTATACAGCAGTAGTTGAAAACCAGGCTAATTCAAAACAAAAATATCCACTCTTCATTTATGCACTTTAAAGGCAACTCAGTCGGCAAAGCTCCCTTCATTAAAATGATTAAAATCACACTTTTACTGCGTGCACAAAATTGCAAAGACCGCAATTACTTCGGTAGTAGAATGTCCTCTGAAAACTAATAAATCCATATCCATAAAGATTAATCATGTATAAAACCTACTAAATCTGTACAGATGGAGTCCACTAAATTGAATCAGCTGGACATTTCTTAACTTGGATGAGAATCGTCCAATTCTCTTCTTCAAACAAAGATGTGAAGTTGATCATTGAGATTTATCTTTTTTGTTTAAATGTAAATTGAACATCTAATTGCAATCACATAGCAAGAATTTAATTTGTTTCCCCTAAATTGTGCATGAATTCCTCTCCATCGAGATTATTCTGTGATTTAGGGATAAAGTTTGGTTTAAAATTACGTAAGGGCAGTGACGAGAAAGCGGTAGAGAGCGCGCTCCAATTAGAAATGCGCTGTGAAAGGCCGTGCAGCGCGATAAGTCCAGGTTGCGTCGACCTCTCCCCAGTGCAGAGGTCAGACGCAGGCAGATGGCGCTGCGATTGGCTGGCAGGGCGGACCGCGGCGCTGCTGTGGTTGGCCGGCTCTTCAGAGTTGGCACAAGCACAGGCTCAGCAGGCTCCTTCACACACAAACACAATAACCCCCTGTTCCTTTTGCCCAGTGAGGCAAACCTTAAACCTCCTCTCTGGCTTCCTGTGCAAGAACGTGCCCGATCAGACGCCAGGCGGAAATCTCTCATCAAGCCCGGGGAAGCCGAGAAGCATCTGAAATATGTTCAATTGGAAATTGATTGAATAAAGACTAAAACATATAAACTGCAATCTACTTTATAAAATGTCCGTATACTGAGCAACTGAGCGATTTTTCTCGTTCTCGTTCTTTGTTTGTCATGAATGTTGCTTTCACCGCATAAAACTACTTAATGCAGATGAACTTGTAAACACGTTTGAATGATTTATTGGTCTATGTAAATCATTGAAAGAGACCTAACATTTTAAGCGTACAGATCCTTTACACTGTGTGAAGCAGTGCCATTCCTCTTTTACTTAATTTGGTGTTTTCCGGCATTATATTCCTTTATGTATTTATTCAAATTTCTGTCACTGACTGTAAACTGGATTAGAGGTCCTACTGTATTTCCACCTCACTGCATAAATCCTCTCTGTCATAAGCATGTGTGACATTGACGAATGGGTGAAATCACAGCAGGTGATCCTGGTAATAAAGAAAAGTGGTGGTGACGTGTTTCTCAGAAGGTCATTCATGTGCTGTGTTCCTCTCTCTGAACAGGCCTACCTGATCTGCTGCGTGTGGAACTGCTACAGATACGTGAGCGGCCGGGGAACCACAGAGGTCCTGGTCTATGTCACCACCAACGACACAGCGGTGCGCCCCACACTCAACAAAAGCAAAAATGCCCATACCTTTACAACATACCAACACCCCATGCACTCAGTCAACACTTTTAACAGCAGATATTTACACTTGTTATTGCAGTTCACTGAGTTGATACCACTAAATGTGCAAGGTAAGGCCTAGTCATGAGAGTTTATTTAAGTTGGAGCTCATAGAGCAGCCGTGTAGCTTCCTGTCGAAAGTGGAAACTGAACAATAGACGTTGTCCTTGAGCATTGATTATCACTGGTTGAAACAGGCTTACCACAGTTTGATTGGAAATGCTATGTGTAGAATTTTAATCCTTGATTTTTTTTATTGTTGTCTTAAATGAGGACTACAGATGTGGCACATTCACACAAAGTGTTCATTACTGTGCACTGTCCTCTCCAAATAAACCAATACAGTAAAGGAAAGTATTATTCAAGATGTTATGTGCTTTAAATTAAATGGAGTGAATGGCAAAATATAAAAAAATCCTACACATATCAGTCATTAGTGCTTCATAATTGTGGATCCTAGACATGCAGTAGTTCTATATTGTTCTGTACATGATGTGACGAGTCAATGTTACCCATGTATCTGGAGGTAATTTGGAGAGCAATGAAACAAAGGAACAGAATACAATAGTAAAGTATGCACTGTAACCTGACGATCACTTTTTCTGAGTTAAGAATACATGATGCCCTGACAAAGAAACAGGGAAACATGAAGTGTAACATGGATTCTTGTACCGTAATCGTTTCGCTGTAAAGAGTGCCTTGGTTGTCTTCACACCGCTCATATTTTAAAGGGCAGTGTCCTTGGCTTCTCCATTTGTGCTAATCGAAGGATAACTGATATTGAGTCTGAAAAACCTCAGCGGTGACTCACAGGTTAGAGGAGCTTTACTGTAGTCAGTGTTTCCATGTGTTGTCCTGCAGTAATCCTCCACTGACACGTAAGACATTAATCGGTCTCAATATGTGCCGTTCATCCTCCTCTGTCCTTGTGCCCTCAGCCGTGCTCACCTTACAGTACGAAACTCAAGCCTGACATCAACATTAGATCATGGTTTAATTCCATATTGTGAAGCATATGGACGCGGGTCGGCTAATCGCAGGTGTTCGACTGTAAGCCGCACGAGCATTACAACAGCTTTGCTCTGTCTAAATGCACAGTGTGAGAAATTATAAAGCATCCCGTGAACTGTGTAGGTCACTAAACTTGCATAAAGGTCCGATTGCGGTTACACAATACGGGAAAATTACTTGTATTTTCCGGACTATAAGTCGCTCCGGAGTGTAAGTCGCACCAGCCTTGGCATCTACCTGGGCATGGAGGCGTAACCGTGATTAGCTTTTTTTTGTTTTCTTCATTTCAGTAAGAGTAACCTCCGTTTTTTGCCAGTTCCCCAAGTTTCTCGCTCACTCCACACTTTATTTCTGCTGTTCGATTACCGTTTTTTAAATCTTTAGTGGTACACGAGTAGCTGATACAGGTACACAAGCCTAGAGCGCCCTCTAACGGCCGTCAGTGTGAAAATAACAAACATGTGAAATTATATATTTTGATATATAATTTGCACCTGAGTATAAGTCGCACCCCAGCCGAACTTATAGTCCGGAAAATACAGTACATGTTGAAAAGCTCAACCAAATTTAGCAAAAGAAAGTACACAACTCCAACATTTAGTAGCAGTGGTGAGTGTGTTGAATGAATTAGGAACAACCAGGATCAGTGTGCTCTGTGCTGTTCCCATACAAACGTAAAAGTGCTGTATCTTGGAGGGCAACAGATAAAACCCATACACCAGGAAGCAGTAGCAACAGATTAAAAAAATTATCGTAAATGCGTAAAGAAAATACACCCTTTTCTTCATCTTTTGCAAGCAACAAAAAAGTAACTAGTAGTTTATCTCCAGCTGTATGCACCATAATTATGAATGTCTGTCAACGTGCAATAATCCAACAAGTATCCGAGCCGGATAAACCCCTCTCACTTGTGTAGATTTCCGAGCAGATGGTTTATTCAGAGCATTTCACCACTAAATGAAAAGTGCTCCATCTATTTCCCGTCTTCGAAAGCAGGCAGTGTGTCTAAATGGCTTTCAGCGGCTTCGGACATCAAGTCCCCAGCTGCCTAATCTGTTGTTGCTTTTATATAAATGCTATCATAATGTTCTGTCCCACCCTCCTCCTCTTCAGATATATATTTATATACACCCTCTTCTTCTGAACACAGTTAGTTACATAATTGTCTGCCTGTGTCCACTCCGTTTCAAATTCTGGCTGTGATGTGCTCTCCGGGCCTCTCTGACCGTTTGGCTTTTCTCTCCCTCTGAGCATATTCTCTCTCTCCCTTGCGCTGTGTACTCACCCTGAATGAGCGCTGGTTTTATAACACCATTTGGAGTCCGTGCGTGTGCTATCCTTGTCACTGGTCATCATGCCTGCAGCAATTAGAGCGGCCTAAAGTCTGCTGTAAAGAGCAGAGAAAGGCAGCGGATGTGGAAGACGATATGAGTGTTTGTAAAGAGGCCTTTCTCATACACGTTTACTACAAGTATCCTCTTTACATGTTTCAAACATCTATGTATTAGTAACAACAGACATATAATCAACATACTTCGTTAATTCAAGATGGACAACACAACATGGAACACAATTGGAGTCTTTTTAGTCACAATTCTGCAACCTCAAGAATCCACAGGCTTCTAGACCCATTTGACTTAGTGTGCCTTCAAGGTGGCAAACTTCAAGGTCAATGAGGCAAGGGTAAATGTTGTTGGTATATATATATATATACCAATATATAGTTTTTGTGACTATTTAAACAAAATTCAGGTTGGATCTTAAAAAATTATAATTTGAAAATGTATATGGGATTAAGGACCACTCTACTGCAGAGTAGTTGATCCACCTCGCTCTCTGATAGTTGTAAAACGAGCTCACAAATTCATCCCTGTGAAGAATTGGGATGTCCAAAACGTGTTGGGAAAGTTACAAATTAGTTTAGACCACGACTCACTTAAAACTCCATTGCTCTTCTTATCATCGTTTGTCAAATAAATAAAAAAAATCACTTACAGAGTCTTTATGGTAACATCTCAATTTCTATCTCAGTAAAACCAGCACGCTGTTGATGTGTCTTTTGGCAAGAGGTTTCACACTCCTCTATGTAACGCTGTGATGGATGGTCTCAGTCAGAGCGAGTTGGATGTCAGCTTGCACACTTTTATTAGATATGTGATATGAAAAATCTAATCTTCTACCTTAACAAACGACTAACCTATTTCTTGCCGTTTCCTTTCAGGTCCTGCTGCCCCCGTACGAGGAGGCCATTGCCATCCCGCCCAAGGATCCCCCGCCACAGTATATGGAGGCATGAGCGCCGTCTACTTCACTGCTGCTCATCCTCTGAACATCTCGCCACCTCCTCCCTATTCTCCTCCCTCGTCTGCCTCCTCGGCTGCCCCGCACTCCGAATGGTTCATGCTCAGTCTAAGGCAAAAGGACATTTCCGGGGGAGGTCCCAGCCCCGAATCCTGAACTCTGAAATAACGTGACATTTCCTGGTTGTTGTGGCAGAAAGACTGACTTAAAAGACAAAAAATTCCACACTTTTCTCCGACCGAAAAGTGCACCATGTGGCCACCAACTGTTACTACGACTCCTGATACTGTGAATCCTGTTGTCTTCATCGATAAACTACCTGAGAGCTCGTGAGAGTAAATGGTTACGTAAGAGCACTTTTTTTTTTCTTCAGACATTGATAAATTCCTTAATTGAATGTAAAGTTGGGGTATTTTTGTATGACTTTTGTATAACAGTGAAAAGGGAAAAAAGAAAAGGCGTCATGTATACAGTGGCGTATTATAGATGTGTAATGGTGTGATGCAGAAAAGTAGGGATGTGGCAATGCATTATTTATAAAAAAAATAAATATCAAAACATTGTCTAGGCTTTACCACGTAGTAAATTGGCGCAAAATCAAAGTTCAGTTGGTATATTGTCATTTGTACTACAAGGTAAATCATTCAGAGAATTGTAATTGTAATAAATTAAATGTAATGAGCCATATCGCTATGTGCACAAGAGGGATGATCATGGGGTTATGTAAATCCAAGAAGACTAGTATTTCCCAGATAATTGGAGGCATTTACATTTGCTATTTTCAGCTATTTAAATTGCAGTTTCGAGTTTATTGCCATCAATTGTGCCGCCTTTTTAATCTCGACTTTGTTAAAAGTACAGTTAGAATTAAATTGTGACTCGAGTGCATTGTCGCATCCCGCCTGAAATCGTCCCGACCATTAGGAGCTCATCTTCCTTTTGTATTTTATGTCGTGTGGGTATTCGTGAAACTCTTCACCTTTTTCAAATGACTCCCATGAATAATCATCCTCTGAAGCACTTATTGCAAGGTACAAACGTCTAATTCAAATCTGGTAGTGCTGTTTCTGTGGCGTTCTTGTCTTGTGCCCCATTCGAGTTCCTGCAGCGTTGATTGTCTTTGTTTTTTTTACTTACATTTAATGTCATTGAATTTTCCTCCAAAAAGACAGTATGACATGCTGCTGAACTAGTCGTTGAGTGCGTGCTGTAAGATGAATGGGAAGTTACATCTCGTTTTCTTAGTCGCGTTTCTTTTGCATACGCCGTGACGCGTTGTTACTTTCCGTGCCCTTTGGAAAAAGAACATAGGATTTTTAAAACATTGAATGAGCTTAGCACAGTAGCACAAATCAATTGATGCTTAGTAGTACAAGAGAAAGCCTGACTGTATTTCTATAGGGACCTATTACAGTCATTAGAGCTATACTGGGATTAGATAACGCTTAACTAGGGCTGCACAAAATGAGAAAGGAATTTTTTGGGTATCTTTAATCAACAAAATGTTGAGAAAGATGCTCTTTTTCACACTTTAAAATTGGGTACATTTGAAAAGGCAAATATTAGAAAAGTGTATCTTCTGTCTGTGATCTGGTTGACTTAAAGGCTCTTTAAGTCAACAAGACCTGCCCTAACCTCATGACTAACTTTGCTAACACATTTCTAACATTCAAATTCTTCACAGGAATGAGCTTAAGCACATTTTACAACCTTCAGAGAGCGTTATTGTCTTAATAATGTAAACGATACTAACAACTACGTTTGATAGGGCAAAAATCTGTCCGCTTTTACAATAAACTGAAGGACAAAACATTTACTACAAAAGAAAACCGGTATAGGGCCTTTAACATTGGCATTACTCAGATACATTTAGTTTCTGGATATACTGCATGGATTTTCTCATTTGTCAGCCATGATAACTTGTGCAGCCCTGCTTTTAATCCGTTAATTCCTATGTGGGTATTAACATGTGGTATTCTTTCTATGCAACTGTTAGTGTAAAAATCAATCCTTTTCCATTCAATACTAACGTGGTAGTTGATGCTGTACCCCTTGTCATTGTTCCTGTAAACCAGCGCTTCTGCAAATCCAACAAAACCGCACTTTGTTCAACCAGAACCAACTCCTATAAACAAAACCGCTGTCTGTAAGGGTATTTCTGAAGCCTCAGCCTCCTTTGTACTGGTGAAATAGGCCGTATGCTGTTACAGGGACCTACTGCCGAGTGGATCTGGGATGGGCCTACAGAGAGAGAGAGAAAGGAGGCAGGCTCGTGTCTTTTTGAAATTAAATCCACCACTGTCTGTTTACTCAAATCTTGTTGGATCTGCATGAACTATGTCTTCAAATCTTAATAATAAACTATGAAATTGTTAAGGGTACTTGTTTGTCTACAACTCTTTTTACTGAACCATCTTTTTCCATAAGAACTGCATCAAGCCACAAGTTCACAAGCTTTCCTACTCTGTGGAAAAGTCTAATGATTTATGGAAAACCTATAGAGCAGTGGTTCTCGAAATGTGGTACATGTCATCATGTACCGCTCATGGGACGTGGGCTATGGGCTAGGTCGCACTTAATGAGGTCAACTGCAATTTAAAGTCTTTATGCATTTTCAATTAATTGGACGTAATGGTGGTACTTGGAAGGTAAAGATCAAAAAGATGTCCTTAAAGCAAATAGGTGTTCTGGAAAACTAATTAACTCAACATAGAAAAAAGATCTGCACAGCCAAATAGCTCGTAGGAAATATTCTTTATTGCTAAGCAGAACCAAGAGTGATGCTCATCAACTATTCAACCTTCCTTGTACCACTGTGCCTAGATCAAAATCAAATCGAATCAGGACTAAAGCGTGCCTAAATTGGACAAAAATATGGCTACACTGCATGGGGGTAACAGTTATAGCCAAATCTAAACCAGAAAACACCACCTTATAAGAAATACTAAAGCTTAAACCTTAAGTACTTCCACCTGAAGAAGCCAAAGTACCATCCATCACCATTTGAGAATCACTGCTCTATGAGTTTGTGGAGCACTGCACACTTTTTTGGTTTGGTCTTCATCCGCTACATATCAATATTAACATATATCATATACAGGTTTACATTGTAATGTGACCAGTTACTTATAGGTCAATGCCATGTTCAAAGCCAGGTCCACTTTATAGCCTTTTGACCCCAAGTATCATATAAATAGCGCTCTTCTACCTTCATCAGGCCCAAAGTGCTTTACACTTGATAGTCAACATGGCTTTCGCAAAAGCAGATCTCCCGCTCTCGCGTTAATGGAACTCGTAGAGGAAATTACAAATAATATCGACAAGAAAAAGTATTCAATAGGTATTTTCATCGACCTTAAGAAGGCTTTTGATACTATGGCTCACAATATACTCCTGAACAAAGATCCATGTGTGATACCCTAGTGTGTGGGGGTCCCCCAGGGATCGGTGCTGGGACCTAAACTATTTTTATTATATATCAATGATTTGTACTTGGTTTCCAAAAAGCTTAAACTGGTCCTTTTTGTAGACGATACAACAATCATACTCTCAGGTGCAGACTTACAGCAAATGGTGATCAAAATTATGGAAGAAATTGAAAGATTGGTTCTGCGTAAACAAATTGTCTCTTAACATTACAAAAACCAAAACAATGTTCTTTGTAAATCGTTTAACGAATGTTCAATTAACAGTTAAAATTGGCAACAAAACCATTGAAAGAGTTAATGAACATACATTTCTTGGTGTAACACTCAATCATAAAATCAGCTGGAAACCTCATATCATAAAAATTAAAACTAAAGTTGCAAATATTTCAGCCCTAATGAATAAATCTAAATATATATATATACTGTTCACTTATCTTCCCCCATTTAACATATTGTGTAGAGATCTGGGGAAATGCGTATAAATTAATCTTGATCCATTATTTAAAGTTCAGAAAAAGGCAATAAGAATAATCCATTTAGCTGTAAACCGTGAACACACACATCCATTATTCTTTAAATCCAAAGCAATGAAATTGGAGGACCTTACTGAATTTAAGATGGCTCAAATCATGTTCAAAGACAAAGACAAAATATGTTCTGCAAACGAGAAGTCAAATACAACTTGAGAAGTAAAATTTGTTTCGATAAACAGTACTCCAGAACAACCTTGAAAAGTATGTGTCCCACGAGACGTGGTGTAGAAATTTGGAAAAATCTAGATGAAAGCCTCGAACTCTGCAAAAATCTGGCACACTTTAAAAAGATCTACAAGGAATCCATATTCCTCAAATATAAATAGCAGCGTCACATAAACTGCTCAAATAAATAAGTAAACTAAACTAAACTAAACACTTACTGCAAGGAACCAGTCACCCATTCATACACGAATGTACGCAAGGAGGGTGAAATGTCTTGCCCAAGGACACAACGACCCACTCTACCAGCTGCACCACCCCTTATATCATAAAAAGATAATCTATGTACCAGAGTTGTTGAGAACAGTCTGTAAAGTCTCTAAAACCCACACCAATGTTTCCTGAGTGTGATCTGCAGAATCAGCATCTCTCTCTCTCGGTCTCAGAGGGATGAGCAGACAGGCAGATCAGCAAGGATTTACCCTGATGCCTCAAAATGGTGGCTGCTGGCACCAGGTTACCAGACAGACTCACCTACTTTCCACGCGCCGGGACGAAACATAATAGGACATTTTTGTTTGTAAAGTGGGTCAAATTAGAGCCGTTTGATCATTTGATGTCTGAAATGTAAGACAGACAAGTCGAACAACATGAATCCGATTGGCAGACAAGCTTTGACCTCAATGGAAAGAACATTTTAATACAGGGAATCAATATGCACCACTTTTGGAGATGTACTAGAGGAATAAAGACTGGACTATAGTGTAATGCCCTTAGGTACTTTAGTAAAAGCAAGGGCAACTTACTGAAACAAATTACATAAGGCCCTTTCTCAATAAGTGTATAGTCAAGTAAATATGTTTCTCTCCTCTACAAAGTCAAAATGATCAAACTATGCAAATGCTTCCTAGAGAATACACTGTGATTCATGATCAATATTGTATTAAGTGATCATATTAAAAGTGTATAGTGTCTCCCAATACTCTTCCAGCTATTTTAAAGCCATTTCTGGACCTGTAATATTACATTTTAAAGAAATTAACAACTTAAATTAGGTATTGTTGTCCAGTGACCGTCATGCTTTGTTCTGTGTTCGGTAGCACATACCCATAAATGCATGGGTATTGTTGAATATCCTGCAGCAGATTCCCCTCTATTTATAGTCCTGCTTGTTCACATGTGTAAATTTGATTGTGCAACTGTTACAGATATGTAGCGGTCCTCATTTGCTGCACCACATGTGCGTGGTTTCAAGAAGCACAAGCTCATCCAATTTAACTGGAAATCCGAAAACGGCTTAAATAGGCATCGAGTGGAAGGAAAAACTGGACCAAGCCAGTTCAGTGTGTTATGAAGGGCTTTTGCTGTACGTCTAGCTCAAGTCGGGCTGTGAACCATGAACCAGTTTTAAAAAATGGTGATGGCTATTAAATGAAAACCAAGAGCATCTGGAAAAGTACTACACACACACACAATATATATATATATATATATATAAAAACAAATGCATTATGAAAATATTCTGACAACTGCAAGTGGAAACAGGAGTTAATGTTGTACTAAAATGATTTGCTCCAATCAGAGGCTATATAGAAGATGCATTTATCAGCATAGTCGATTTAGAAAATATATAGATTGGACAATGGAAAGCCTTTAAAAAAATAAAAATTGTGCATGTTTTCATATGGTCCTATTGAGAGGCTGTGCTGGATAGTGTTCCTTTCGGCGTCAGCAGTTACAGAAAAGCCTAATCTACTTAATCCACCTACGCAGCCAAACTGCCACACAACTACCAATCCAATCCCACCAGCTGGAGGAAAATGTTCTGACCGCTACAAAATCAGCAGTGTTTAAGAATTACTGCTCAGGCCAATATTAAATAAGTGTGATCCGGAGGGAAGTCAATAACAAACTTGGAAATATGTTCCTGTAAAACTTTTAACAGCTTTGAAAGGACAGGGCTCTTGATTACGGTCGACAGAACAAAGTGTCAGACCATGGTCAGGTCTGACACTTTTATGCAAGGGCAAAAAAAATCTCAATTACCAGTATATAATTTCGACCATCAATGACAAAGTTGTGTACTTTTCAATGAGAAAATCAGTGCAATTGCCCTGATGCACAGTAACAGCACTACTGCTCCCTAGTGGGCATCCAAGAAAATGTACAATGTGCAAGAAAAAATATACACTGGAAATAAACTGTTGACACCGACTTTATTTATAACAATGGGGCGGGGGACAGATTTACTGGGGCTGGGGCTGCTGGTCGGGCATGCTCCTGATGATGTCTGAATCGCCTGGAAAAAAAGAATTAGGAATATAAATATGCTTAATCAAGGGCAGTCACACACACATTTACTTCATTAAATGTTCCCAACTGGACATTCTTAAAATTAGACAACGCCCAACATTTTCTCTTCTCCAGAGGGCTTAATTCTAGCGAACCCCTTGTCCTGTGGAGGACCACCGGGACGAGGTCCCACAGGCGCAAATATTCGCGGGGAATAAGCAGAAGCAAAAACACTTGGGTCATGCACGTGTGACACACAGGACAAAACTAAGGCACGTACCAGGATCAATGATGGCCAGAGTGCAAACCCTGTAGTACTTTCCGCAGGCTGTGCCGAGCTCAATGTTGTTGCCGCTGTAGTGGTGCACACCGGTCTTGGCCAGCATGGCATAGTACTCGATCTCAGATTTCCTACAACAACAGTAGTCTTTGTCACTTAGGAGGTACACATTTATTTAAACCTACCACAACATGACATCAAAGCGTTACACCGTTATGAACAGTGCTCCATCAAAATAAATTAAACCACCAGCAAACATACAAACATGCCTTATTATTGCCTTCAAAACACCACCATAACCATGCAAGATCATACCTGAGAGCGGGACAGTTGTTGGCGAGGATGACCAGCTTAGCTTTGCCCTGGCGGATCATCTTCTGGGACTGCTTATATCCCAGGACGTACTTGCCACTCTTCATCACGAGCTGGAGCCGGGAGTTGATGGACTCCAGGGACTTTTTCTGTATCAACGTAGATCAGGCACATTTCAGTGACAGAGGAAACACAACACAGCTGTCACTTCTTCAGTCTCCTCAGCGTCACTTTGGAGTGACATTTAGTAATTTGACCGTCGGTCACAATATATACAAGGAAGACCTGACAATGACGTTAATATTTCTCGAACTGTTAGAATTGTACAGGCAGAGACTCGTTAGCTTAGCATTAGCGGAGTATCTCTCGCATGTAGTCATGTTGTAAAGAGCGCAGGTTCTGGATTGCCCTCAAAAGCCGACGTGAACCAGAATCCATTTAAGAGCTCGATAACACAAACACAGGGTTTGAGTTATGAGCGAGCCATGAACGAATAAACAGTATCTACAGATCAGCTAGCAGGCCCAGGCTGAGACCCGTGTCCACGTGAAGCAGCCGAGCTCAAAGCGTGCGGGGCGACTCACTCACCGTCTTCTTTGCAGCCACCATTTTGAGATTTGATCCGATTCGGCCAACCTACGAGCAACGAGAGACAACGGGTGTTAATATGAGGGCCACATAATAGTGATCTGTGGTATTTAAATGGGTGTTTTTAAACAAAATAAGCAGAGCAGCGCTTACTGTGAGTTAACTCCAATATGGCCTCGGAGTGAAAGGAAGTCCCATGGTGCTTTGCGCATATTTCAGTCAGAGGTTGCGCGTAAGTCCACTGCGCAGCTCGCGCACCTCAGATAGTTTGTGCACGTTTCAAAGCACATTAATTTACTCATTAAAAAAAGTGGATTTGCCCTCAATATTCTGTAAACAGTAATACACACAGGTCCTTATTTTAAGCACACAGGGAGCCAGAGTGTCTTTGAGATAAAGCGCAGTCACTGCAGATTTATGCAATGCAAGAAAAATTTATTCATTTGCCCCTATGCAAATTGATTGACTAAAAAAACAACGAGGGACTTTGTGGTTTCACGATTCAGGAATGTTTAAACATTAAACTGGCATAGGCTACATGCACAAGGTGCAGTCACGATTTAATATGTGTCATGTCGCGTTTAATGTGTAGCTATAGCCTACTTCATGCATGCACTCATACTTAATTTTTTAAATTCTAATCAACTTTATGCATGCCCTTATAGTTGTAAAGTGTTTTATAGTTTATTATGGATCTCAACCAAGTTTTGTGTTATTGCTATGTTTTATGTTTCATGTTGCACCATTGCACTGAAGAAACTTGGCAGTGAACAATAGCGATAAATCCGATTCTGATTCTGAAATATTAAGGAGGTTTTGCATATGTTGAACATTAATTTAAATGTGTTTGCTCAGGGGAACAATGGCAGTAGCTATGGCACGCTAGGCAAGCAGCCATACGCAGCACGCTATTTCCCCGCCCCAAAGGTGTCCGCGCTCTGACTAAATAATGTATTTCTGTCCCTGCAGCCGGCACCATCCTATGTTCTCCTCAGCCAGAGTAACACCCTCAACAAGTCGTTTCGTTTCAACATTCTCCACCAGCAGCTTCGGCACAGTTTGGAGGAGGAATTTGCGCCATGCGCCATTACGCACAAGAGGACTAAAGGAATTTGACTTGGAGTGGCCGTGGCTGGTCATTTGCGGACAGTCTATGAGTGACGTCACCAGGGCGTCAGTAGTATCAACACAAACTTGAGGTTGGACACGCAGTCCTCTCTGCGTACCGGACAGGATGGGGTGCTCCACGAGTTCACAAACTTCAACTGTAGACCCGGCTCGCCCAGGCAGCAAACGGGAGGAAAGTAATGGAGCAAGCACGACAGGTTTGCCCTAATAGCAGTTTTATTGTTTTGTTTTTATTGTATTGATAACATTTGTCGATAATAAAATATAATAGGCCTTTACCCTAATGGCTTGTACTTAAATTAATTTACTCAAAATAACACGTTGCTTTTTATTGGCATATTGCATTTCTGACCTTTACCACCTTGTAGCTCATGTTATTTGATTTTTGCTGTGAGGTATTTTATGTAACCAGTGTGTGCTTTTACTCGGTAATAACAACCTGGTAGGCTATTGTATTGTTTTATTTGAGAGTTTGGTCTAAAAATAGACTCGGGTCTCCTGTGGAACAAGTGTCATTGCCTTGTCTAGAGTGTCCTCATCCATTTACCACCACCCGCGCGCCGATGAGAAAACACAGAGTAAATGCAGACTACAGGCGATATCTTTGGTGCCTGCAGGTTGGGTGTCCCTATGGGAAAGTTTATTGTCTTTAATTAACAGTGTTTTTGGCTCTGTCCCCTTGTGATAGGGACAGTGTAGCACAGAACGGGGCTTTGATGACAGTCTACGGTTTCAATAGGAAATGGAGAAGCCACTTTGGGCACTTCTTTGTTGTAGTGGGACAGAGAGAAACTGTAAGAACACATTTTAAGAGGACTCGGCGACTAATGGTTGAAAAGACACTGATGTTGACATGTGCGTGCAAGGCCTTTTACAGCCACATAATTTGAATATTCTAACTCTCTCGTCAATTTGTCTTCACCAGCGTGCAATATTCACAGTATTAGTTTGGTATACTATATGCCCTTACTCACAATTGTTGATATTTTTCCACATGCTTGAGATAACTTGTTGCTCGATGTGTTATGACTGTTGTCCTAAATATCTTAAAATACAACTCATAAAAAGTTGTATAATGCAAGAAAAGTAGAAATGGGTGCGTATTTGACTGTGTAGTGACCTGTAGCTGGATGAGAGATCAGCATAGCACCTTTACTTTCGATCACGGTGGTCTCTACAACGCTCCAGGATAAATTGTTTTGTAGGTTTTCTGGTGAGAGCAGCAGCAGCAGCAGCAGCAGCATCAGCAAGGAAAACCTTTCAAAGAATTTATCCTGGAGCGCCCTAGACCACTGTGACGGAAAGTAAATGCACAGTAGACCACTCATACAGCTGCTTAGTCACTACAAGGTCAAACACACACAAACGTCTATGTTTTTTTCCACACAAAAAAGTTGCATAATGCACCTTTAATGCCATGAAATGAAAATAAAAATCCATCCCTTTTGCGCTGGAATTATGAGGAAAATATGCTTTGTCTCCACATAGTTTGAATTGCAAAACTTGAAAGCAGTATTCAAAACAATAAAAAAGCTATTTTAAACACACCTCTGTAATGGTCCAGCCAGATGAAACTGACCACGTAATCATTGTTGGAAAAGGGGAAATTGGCGTCTGTCTTTACCCTGAAGTGAAAAGGTTGGTGTCTTTATCCATAATCCAAGCAGCAATTTATCTGCTACATTGTTATGCTGTCTTTCCTCAAGTAAAAGTTCTCTGACTCATGTTTATCAGTTTGTATTTTGATTAAGAAATGACTTTTCCTTGATGAGATGTTAAACTTGCTAAGCCTCCTTCCCAGTCTTTGACTTGGAGGTCAGATGGAAATCAGGGAGATTTTCTTAAAGTTTGCATATGTTTGAAAGAGCTTATTTACCTGGTACATCCATTGCAAAACAAGCAAACAAAATATGTAGTGAAGCAAGAGAGTCTCAGGAGTTCCCTACAGGCTGAGTTCGTAAGCCAAATGATATAATGTAGTGAGTGAGTCAGTGGTTGGTGGTGGTCGGACGGGCTTGCTTCCGTCAGTCTACCCCAGGGCAGCTGTGGCTACAAAAAAGCGCTATATAAAACCGATGCATTATTATTATTATAAATGAGACTTGAAGAAGTGGCAAACTGAGGTCCGTGGGCTGAATACGGGCAGTGTTTAATCACGTATAGCAGCCATTCCCAATAATAATAATTTACTCTATTCTAATTAATGTTCTTATTATTTTACAGCTAAAATTACATCATAAGCAACATCTCACACCTGGTTTAAAGTATTACATTTTAGCAAATAAACATATTTTTCCTTTGTTTAATCAATTTTAAAAGCCCCTCCCCAAGACCCCACTTTGGGAACCACTGATGTATGGGATATAAAAAAAAGCGACAAACACCGCTCTCACAGAAATGTATAATTATTGACTGTGTTTAGTTGTTTTTATACTTTTGGCATCGCACTCATTTGTAAATGATGTTTGTTTCCTGATTTGGGAGAGCACATTCCAGCTATTTATCCTGGGAACGTTTCAGGGAACGGTTTTAAAGGATTTTACAGTAGATGACATGATCGTGGTCAATGCAAGTGTTTTGGTAACTGTTATAGCTTGTTCCCCCAATCTATCACACCAGCCCAAAAGTGTTCCTGTAATTACTGATTTACAAATAAAGCACCGCCTGGCACCCCCTGGCAAGTGAAAGTAAACTGCTAATCGCAAACAAAATAGACACATTTTTCGATTGTGGTCAGAGAGTACAATGGAAAATAGAAAACCCAGACCATTTTATTCTTTTAAAGTTTAATTGTTCAAAACCTTGAAGGTGTTGAACAATTAAACTTTAAAGGTTTATTACCAATATCGCATTAACGTGTCCCATGCATTAAAACAACTATCCGTTTGAGACATTGCTATGAAAGTGATAGCAAGAGCATTACGACTGTGCCTGAAAAGTCTGTACACTTTCATTGATGTAATTCACTTTGAGTGAGTGCGCTGCCCTTCACACACTTCTCAATAAATAAATGATTTGTAATGCTATAGGATGAGGCATGTGTAGCATAGAGAAAGTTTTCTCTGACACCTGAAGCAACTTCACCACTGGTAACCTAAGTGAAATAAAACACTTGGCCATGACTTTTAGTCATACTGCCCCACACGGAGTTATTCAGGCACAAAGCTAAGTAACGAAACCACAACACAGACTGTGTAAACACATCGAACTAAAATAGAAGTCCTTTAAAGTCTTGTGCAGAAAAGTGTTACTGTATGTAGTTTAGTTAATCCATTGCTGTAGTTGTAGCATAATTTGGTAGGTTTGCAGCTGTCAAATAGAAATTTGGAAAGTTGTTGCAACAGACTTTAGGGATTATTGGATTATACTAAAAAACAAAAAGTATATATATATATATATATTTATTATTATTATTATTATTATTATTATTATTATTATTATTATTATTATTATTATTATTATTATTAATTATTTTTTACTGTAAACTAATGGATCTCACAATGATGAAATGTTTATTGTGTACCAGGGCCAAAACAACAAGCTCCATTCACACTAAACTAATAGTGCGTCATCATTTCCAGGGGCAGCGAATGAGAACGGGAACGTGGCTGAGGACAGTGTGACCCTCCCAGACCAGACGCCCGCTGTGGCTGAAGAGGTTAAAGCCGACGAGGCTGTCCCTGCTGCTTCCGCTGCCCCGGAGGCAGAAGCCAGTCCTACCCCTGAGGCCGAGGCAGCCCCTGCAGCCAGCCCTCCCACAGAGGCTCCAGCAGAGGGCGGTGCAGAAGCTGAGGCCACCACGCCCTCAGAATCAGCTCCTGAACCAGGTAAGCCTTTTATTAAACTCAGATCTTGACAGCAGGAGCTCCGTGGTTTTCGTCAGAGCATTGAGCCACTGTATTAGTGGTCACCGGTTTAAATTTCCTATTGGACTGGACACTGTTGTTGTGTCCTTGGGCAAGTGTGTGTCACGGTGGCCGGTAATGGCTGGATGCGTTACTTACCATCACCAAGTGTGGAGAGTACACAGAGTCAACTGAAGCACCGTTAGAAGCTTGTCAACCTGGTCAAGTGCAATACAAATCAAAGCAATCATTATTTTTCCCAGATTGTACAATGATCAATGGGAAATCAGTTAAGCATAATCAACAAATATTTTAGGAACGACTGCTACTTAAAACAACTGTGCAAACACCTGATCCATATTAATATCACTTTACAACTGCTGCTAATATACTTCCCATTACTCCAGTTCTCCATTTAGTCCCAGGATCACACAATGTACATCCACCTGTGACCTGTTGTTCATTTGTGCGTTTAGTATGTACATTGTGTCCCATCATTCATCCCCTGGCTCACGGCCCCATTGGTAAAGAGGGTAACCTGGCCGTTTCCAACAACACCACTCCTGAGGCTGTGGCTATTAATGAACACACAGGGGTCACTGAGGGAACCTGTTTATATGTAACACATCCAGTCAGTAGGTCAGCATTTATATGGCATGGTTTTTTTTTACTCCTTGGGGAATTTTCTTATTAAACATAAATCATGGAAGAAACACATATGCTTTGCTACTCAGGGAACTTTGTGACTAAAGATGATATTTCAAACGAGAGATATAGCATAATTTTAGTTTCCTTTCCAAACCTACATTACTTTTTTTATATATATATTGTGATAAACAAGTGACTTATTCAGAAAAGGAGTTGTTTGGTTTAAGACAGTCCTCAATGTGACTCGTCAATCTTATGTGGAAATGATGAAGAAAGTCTTAGGTAAGCTTTTTGGGTAAGGTTTGAGGGAGTGCTATTGGTGGCCCCCGAGCTACAGGATGGCGACACCTGGATTTAAGTATATTACTTTGAGATCCACTGAATTATATAATATCAACACTAAGTAAGACTTGAGGGTTCAGAAAAGTTGTGTAACATGGTTGTGTGACAGCAGCGATCACTTTTACTACGGCTTATTCATTTATTGACTCCGGATGCAAATATGTTTCAAAGCCGCCAGCAGGTTGAAGAAGGCACCATTTTCTTATTGTCTCATGCAAAGTGCCAAGAAGACATGCAATGTTTTCTTATCCTGCGGTTTGTCACTGTAAATTGATATTCAGCATTTTAATAACCATATTTATCAGGCCAAAAGAGGCATACATGTTTTCTTTATGATTCATGTGAGTTTAACATAAATTCCATCTGGATAAATGGGGAAGAGAGAGAGTGAGTGAGTTTGTCCCGCGCTCTTTAATACTAGCGTGATAGAGAATTGTAGAGTTAATTCGGCCTTCACATATGCCGCACTAATATTTACTGACCTTTATTATATTGTACTGTCATACTGGAACATTTGGTGCTGACCTTCCATACGACTTGTGGCCTAGTCAACGTGTCACATTTTCTGTGTGTAGACTGAGCAGGGTGCCGTGTAACCGAGGTTATTTAACTCTCTTTCTGTGGAAGTATCGCCACACTCTGAATGATCAATGCTGTGAATACTGTATTGACTGTTCAAATGTCACCAGGCCTGTCTTACGGTAATAAAGTTCTTCCAATTAAGACATCCAGACTGTGCCAGATACTGTGCAAGATACCAACTTCATCTTGAGCAACGCTATTGTTGCGCCAGGCAGAAGACTGGGCCCCTTAACTTACAAACAGGTCCTAAAAAAGTCCTAAAGTTCAGATAACAAAGTTTACAGGAACCCAGCCTGGTTTAATCCTGATTTGATCTAGGCCTAATGGTCCTTGGTCAGTCAAATATTTTATGGGGTGGTAATTGGTGTGAAAAGTTTCCTCAGAAAATGAACTTACAATATTGCGGTGTATTCAGTGCCTGAACTGCTTGTTCATAAAGAACCCACTTTTGTAAGAAGAAAGTAGCAGATATTATTTATTTATTGCACTTTGGAAATAGCCCTAAGAATTCACAATCACAAGTATTTAAAGATACAGCATTACATAAAAATGGAAATGACATTATTTTCTTTTTATTTACATGAAAACTAAGCAAGGAAGAAATGCAAATCTAAATCATACTTGTTTGTTGATAGAAAAAGCTGAGGCCACAGAACCTGCAGCAACAGAGCCCACAACAGAAGAGACACCAGGTAATTAACATTTACCACTAATAGTTTCAAATTTCCCTCACTAAAAATCACTTTTTTTCTTTCCCCTCAGCTCCCACCGAGTGATGCGTGGACTGCACAAATGAATGACTTCCTGTTGAGTGTGATATTGTGCGCTTGTGTCGGGTGGCTGTGTAAAACATAATTCCTCGTTGCCAAGATGCAGATCCTTGGATACTTCAGGGTTTGTCAGACTTCACTGTGCCTTCCTTCCTCTGGGTGGTGTTGTTACTGCTCATGTACATAGAGCTACTGCACTTGACTTTACAATAGCAATTCAGGCTTTTGATAAGTTATTCCTTATATTCATTGCATAGAGATAAACAGCAGAAGGTAGCTATTTAAACTTTGATCTGCTTTCCTCTTTTAAAACCCAAAGCCAAATCGTGTGTAATGAATTCTGTACTTTGTGGGAACTGGCTTTGATTTGATACTCATGCTCTCAGTGAGTATTGTAATGAAAATCTTGATTTCCTTCCTTATTTATAAATTTAAAAAGAAAAAGTAGTTATCTTAATGTATCACAATTTTTGAATGTGAAAACTGGATAATTTGAAATAATATTGAGAATGGAAAATGCTTCTGTGCCTCTTTCGTATCGTTAGCATTATCAAAAGGTTATATTACATGTTTATATTGATTGTTATACGAATTCTAGTTCTATGGTTTGTATTCATATTTCTGTATGCTAGGACTAAGATACAACATGATATCACAGCAGTAGATTATTTTAAAACATTAGGGCTTAATTTTGAGAAAACATGTGATTGCAGATTAATTTATTTTTAAATACATTTTGTGACATCAATATGTAATACGTATAACCTCTTAACCCCCACCTGAACCGAGCACCTTTTTTCCAGTTTGGCTTTACCCAAATCTAAAAGTGTTAAAATAGCAACAAAAATTAGCTGAGAGCGAGGATGAAAACGGAAACATGATGAAAAATTTACAAAAACGCAACAAAGAAGCAACTCAAGAATAACAGAAAAGTGACAAAAATGTGTGACAAAAAAGCACAACAGAGCAACAAAAGAGTAACGACGAAAAACGGACAAAAACTAGATGAAAAATTGACAATAACGCAAGAAAAGAGCAACAAAAAAGCAATAATAGACATGTCAAAAAAGGTTGCAACAAGATCCATTTAGATCAGTTTTGAGGGCCTTAGCTTTCAAATGAGGTGTTACATTGGCCTGCCCTATAGGCTGTATTTGGGTAAAGCTGAACTGGAGAAAATGCCCTTGGTTAAGGCAGAGTACTACAACAAGTCCAGAGCATTACTTTGACCCGAAAGTGGATTTTGTTTTGTGGGTAGAGCTCCTGATAAAGCCCTGATGGAGTTCTGGAGGAAACATATTTGTAAGAGAACCTGTTGTTTTCAGTAAAATCACTATTCACAATTTTTGGCGCCTAATGGGTTAAACAATCATGATTGGTTTCTGAGAATGTCCTGTCCGGATATGACACGGACCTCCCCAAAATGTTACTTTCCCGTTACCTTTCTACGTTACCGATAAAAAAATATCCAGTACACCTTATTACCGGTCAGCTGGGCTTAATCATGAATCAGTACACGCCTAAAATTCCCCAATTTAGACAGAAAAGAAAAGACTCTTACCTCAAATGATGCCTTTTATGTTTTTTTTAATTTTTTATAGATCTTGCAGACAGAAAGGAAACCTAAAAGATTCATAATGCAAATTTTAAACACATACAGAGCACCGACATATGAGGGAATATTGAACTAGAAGAATTGTGGAGGTTAACAGGTTTTAAACAATAACAACAATAAGACCTCATTGAGAGTATGTGTGTGTAAGCTCTCAGTCGTACAGGAGTTGTCCATCTTCAGTGAAGGTACTTGAGTCATCCTCTGTACTCAGTAGTTGAAGTCTCGAACGTTTCGCCTCTCATCCAAAAGGCTTCGTCAGCGGACTGACGTTCCACTCAGCCCGCACCTTAGATAAAGACCACAAGGAGGAGTTGGGGTTGGCCCGGCTCCTCCCCTCTAATCACAGCTACTCTCACCTGTGGGTAAACACCTTTGAAGTACAACAACCTGGTCCCCCCGGTATCGGTCAGTCCTGTCCTATTCATAGATGATCACTGCTAATTACCTGCCTATTGTTCTTTTTGCTGGCTGAGGTGCCCTGTCGGCTGGAGATTGGAGTAAAGATACTCATTGAGAGTATCTTTTTTTTTTTGTAAATGAAAGATTTTTTTTGTTTACCACACAAAAAGGTTTCAACACAGTCCAAGTTAGAAATATTGCCAAAAGGATTTATTTGTCAAGTATTTCATGACCCAACCACTTACACTCGTTACAAAATTTCACCAAGATAACTCGTAGCAAAAGGTATGACATTATGTAGTGAATTACGTAGTGTGTTAATTACAGTTGAAACTCTAGTATGGTGCAGCATAGCTCATTTGGTTTGAGCTAAAGCTTGTTTGTGATTTGGGCGGTTAGTCAGGAGTCTGAAATGGGGCCAAGAACCGCGATCGCTTCGATTTCCACCAAAGCGCCCTAAAAAGACACAAAACAAACAACATTATGAGCACCATAGATCACATCATTTTGTGTTACGCATGCCCTTGAGTCTGTCGATTTCAAGGGTGCTTCAAAATTTAGAAAGTAATGAACTATACTCAGATTTTGTATTTAATAGTGGGTTGTGTTCAAAATAAAGCTAAAACAGTCTTAAATTTGAATACTGTACTATTCACTGTAGACGACCACAGATGTCACAAACAAAATAATGTAATACGAGACAGACGACCTATTTTGAATGGAAGGAACCAGTGATAAAACTTACTCTGGGAAGAGCAGCCACTTGGTACGCGGCACGGGCAGGGAAGTTGCTGCTGAAAACTGAAACGAGACATACTTATTTAACTTTGCGTCGTACAAACTACAATTCTTACAACCCTTGTGTGAGGGAGGCATAGATGAGGGAGAGAAAGATATGATCATTACCCACGTCTATGCTTCATAATGAGTTGTATCAAATTTCTTGTTCTCAGGGTCAAAGAAAGTTCTCACCCTGTGGTTTCTGGTTGAGTGGGTTGAGAGCGAGGGGAGAAAAGTCCGGTCCAGGTCTGTGCTGGGCCTGAGCAGTAACGCAAGCTCCAGGGACTTAGATTACCTGTGTTTGCTGTACAACGGTGTCCATTTACAACCCACTGCTTCAGTTACACACCTGTCTGTTGTGGGCCAAGGGGAAATGCCCAAAACAGTGAAGCACGACCACCTTGAAGGCATTTATATTAGAGCTCACCACGCAAGGGGATTCGCCACTAATGTGACAATGTGGGATATGCAGATTTGTTTCTATAGCATCTAACATGTTTCAGTATGATTTTTATTAAAGGTATGCAAATCTTATTCTACTGAGGGAGCAGTATTGAGAAATACTGAGGCTGTTTTGGCAAAAAAATATTTAACACTGTCATAAAGTAACTTTTTTTCAACAGCAAAGGCAAATGTTTATGAATGAAGGTTTTAGTGGGTGGCTTTGAGGACGCCAGTGACACTGCCCCCTTGTGATTATTTTGTGTATTACATGATGCTTGTAACTGGGGAAACGTATACAAATATGCACTGTATAATAGACCACTGGCTGCCAAACAAAGATCATCTAGCTTGGTCTCTGAGCTAGACTGATATCTACCTTCTTACATAGGACAAATATTTAACAAATCGTTTTCTTTCAGAATAACACTGGGCTACAAAAAAAAATACAACATTTCAATATTATTCTAAAAATGCTTTAAACTGGTTTAGAACATTTTTGTCCCTCCTGGAACCGCCACCTTAACGTGGTGGAGGGGTTTGAGCGCCCGAATGATCCTGGGAGCTAAGTTGTTAGGGGCTTCATGACCCTGGTAGGGTCTCCCATGGCAAACAGGTCCTAGGTGACGGGTCAGACCAAGAGCGGTTCAGAAGCCCCTTATGAGAGACCAACAGGCCCGGTAAGAACCATGAGGCCGTCCTTCTGTGGACCCACCACCTGCAGGAGGAGCCATAGGGGCTGGTGCAATGTGTTTTGGGCAGCTCCAACGGCTGCCCCCACGACCCGGCAACGGACAAGTGGAAGAAAATTGATGGATGGATAGAACATTTTTGTAACACAGAATCTGAAAATTGAATCAATTTTCCTGCATCAGGTCAGGTTTTTGTGAATTTTCCAATCTCAGTATTCCACAAGGCACGCAATGTTTACTTTCTTTAGTACATTTAAAACCAAAAAACCTAAAAGATGTTACAACTAGAACCAGCCAAGGGTTCGACAAAAAATAAAAAATACATTCTGCTATATTTTTGGCCATTTCTAAGAAGTCAACTTGCGTATCAAATAATAAGTGTCTGTAGAGCTTTCATAAATTGTCACCAACACACACTAGTTGTAAATCCAGCTGCTTTGTGTACCAAACTATAAGCACAAATGCAAATGATGTTACAAGTAAACAACCCCTTTAAGTGTGGACAGACAGGCACCAGGACGGAAGACATTATAAAGACAATACCCTTCAGCAAAACTTGGCCTGGGGTAAAAAATTTACCTGATAGAGCAAAACCAATGTTATTATTTGATTCAGGAAAATTTAACTCACAAAACTTAAGACACCAAATTTGCTGTAAACCACAGAGGTATTAAGACCACTGAAAATCTGCCTTAAAGCTGCCCAATTCATAATATTGGAGAAAAGTCAGAATAAGCAGTCAGCATACTGATATTTACTTTGCAGCCACAATTTATAAATGCAGGTGGATCTACTGGGGTTGTGCCAAAGATCTGGTTGGTGACCATTTGAGAAGTTAAAAAGCATGAATAGATTGATTACTTACATGACTTGTATACTTCATTGACGTTATTGAAATCATTAATATCAGCGAGCAGCACAGTCGTCTTCACCACTAAAGTAGCGACATTTACGGTTTATTTACACAATCACGTGTCTGTTTCGTCACATTCATGTCTGTATTGATTACCATTGGTGTAGTCGCAGCCTGCAGCTTTGAGGATTTCCCCCATGTTGAGGAGGGCCTAGAAAAACAGATGGTAAACCACAAAAGTAATGACATCGACGGTGAAAAGTGTTCAACAACACATTTTCTTTGAATGGTGCAAAGGTAAGAACGTGATTAAACAATAATAAAAATGAGGGAAAATAAAGGAAGATTTTAGGAGAGGATCTTGATTCTGGAGATGCGCTGACCTGTTTAGCCTGAGCCTGCACTCCGCCTCCCACCACCTGACCAGAGGCAACGTCCATGCCGATCTGCCCAGAGATGTACATGGTCCTGTCCACAACAACCGCCTGGCTGTGGAAGACATAGGTGTCAACAGATTAGTATTTACAATGAGGGCCTTTAGAAGATCAAATAAATACAAAATACTGCTTGGCAAAAAAGTTCAGTTAGTATGTTGCTGGACTGCCTTTGGCTTTAGTTACGGCACGCAATTTCCCTGGCATTGTTTAGATACGCTTCTGAAATGTCTGAAATTTACTTCCAACCAGTGTTACATACATTTTTTACCTAGATCATGTATTGACGATGGGACAGTCGCACCACTGTGCACTTAGCCTTCTCCAGCACATCCTAAAGATGAAAAGGACTTTCTTTTCATGCTTCCTGACTGAATCACACTTTCACAATTGTAACCACTTAACCCCCCCGCCTGAACCGAGCACATTTTCTCCACTTTGGCTTTACCCAAATCTAAAAGCTTCTTGGAAGGAAAAAAAAAGGTGTCAAAATTGCAACAAAAATGAGACGAAATGAGAATGAAAATGCAACGAAAGAGCGACAAAAACATGACAATCATCACTTTGGATGAGTGAACTTTTCCATTTGTCAAGGAAATACTTGAAATGAAAATGTCAGGTGTCTAAACTGTGGACTTAAATTGGTGTGTCGAAAATTACAGCCGAAATTATATTGTGAATCAAACGACCTTCCCTCTAACATTTGCTGGCAGCTCAGTAAATGGTGAAGTTAATGATTTCTTTGCAAACTTTGCCCTGCGCACTTTTGCACTTACCTGTATATTCCCTGTCTGATAGGCGCTTTAGGTGTGTAGGGGAAGTGTCTGCGGATAGATGCCATGATTTCGCACTGATTTCACCACCAAATCTGCGCTCTCCCCGGAAATGTCCCAAGAGACAATGACAAACTTGGGCACCGTTTGAGTTCAGAAAAATAAAGTCCAATGTGCGCTAAAACACGCCTCCTTTGCCACATTGGCCAGCCTATGCACACATTTTAGATCGTGGGGCCATTCATCGAGAACCTCATTCATTCGTGCATCCATGCATCTCTGTGTCAAGATTTTCTGCGTGAAAAACTAAAATACCTGTATGGTCCGATCGCAGCCGGAGCTGAAGCGGTGTAAACTATTTTTCTGTTGATTGCCGACATGTTTCGAAGTTTATTTGACACTTCTTCAAACGCTGAGGGTGTTGATAGTGTTGATCAACAAGCAGCTGGAAAGTGACCGATGTTGTCGTAAAGTTACCGTAATACTTGAGGAACACGCGTACTTAAAGGAACAAGCCACCGTTTTTCCATAATGAGATAATATTATGTTCTTACCTGAGCTTAGACGAGTTGATAAGTACCTGTCTGGTCTTTGTGCCCGTGGAAGAGAGCTTGATCACTTCTAACTTCACCCCGTTTGGGGCCATAGGAATATGCTGGGAGAGGCCAAATGCTAACAACATCTTTGGTCGTTTTGCGTGACTGAGGGAACACACAAAAACCAGACAGGTGCGCATCAACTCGTCTAAGCGCAGGTAAGAACATATCTCAGTATGTAAAAACGGTGGCCTGTTCCTTTAAAATTGTGTTTTAGGGCACACAAAGCCACTTATTGCTTCTAAAGTAGAAAAGCCTATTGAAAAAAATCCACAATAAAGTATGTGTACAATTGATATACATACACAAACATCTTCCAAATTAAGTAAAAAAATAAAATAATTCAGATTACAAATCAATTAGATCGTGGGTTGATAACAAAGTAGGCTCCATCATGGTCAGAGCATGACATAAATGCAGGCCTATTCATTTGCATTTAATAATTGAACATTGTGATTCTATAATAACCATTTAGTCTCAAGATAACCTATAAGGACCTTTATTAATGTTGCAAAACCGTATTACAAACAAAGATAATAAATTAAGTGGTTCAAACATAAATGTGTCCACTCTACATTCTCAGTACATTTCCGAAATATAGTTAAAAGTCAAAATCATTAAGTAATAGTAAAGAGTGATTTTACATAATATGGCAGAATTTACTGTACAATGTCACTAGTTCTGGAAGCTGTGATCAGCCCAACTTCAGTGTAACAGTACTTTTACCAGCAAAGTTAAAACAATTAATTCCACGGTTGAGCAAATTTGAACATGCATAGACTAAAATATAAATCAAGCTCCGTAAATTTGGGCAAGAATATAAACAGTCAATAAAGTTTGAAACAGTATCACAAAAAAAACAATAAATAAATTAAAGTGAGTGCTTGTGTGCAAGTTGCTATTGCACAGCTTTTTTTCTTCACATGTATGATTTGTCAAAATGTAAGCCAATCAGTAATGCTTTCGATGCGAACATTCATATTGTTTGTAACAGCAACTCGTCTGAATAGTCATAGCTCATTCAAAGTTTCAACCTAATTCATTGGACATGGCAGTTTGTTCCTTCATAAATGACACTTGTCACAGCCACCGTCCTTCATCTTAGCTCAGGAAATATGCTGATCAAACCTTTTCCCATTGTAATCCAATTCATCATTGTGTCCACAGTGAAAAAACACTGCACTATTTAGGAATGATTTAATGCTTTGTCTTGTTGGAATGGAGATGATTCAGTTTAACAGGGGATCAGCTGTAGTTTAATGTAGAAATTTATGTTTTTTTAAATGTTTTATGAGGCACTGTATTTTGGAATAGTAAAGTGGTGGTTAGACAAACACAACAAACCTGTGATAATAACTATAAAGTTAAGAATTATCCGGTCGACAAACAGTCTGAAAACATGCATTTTGCGTCCTTTACCGCCTAAACGATTTCCATTATCACGATCCGCTTACTTGCAGCTTTCTACAGTCTATCACCAACACAAGTTTACATTGCTTTAACCTTTTGTTACATAACATTGCTTCTTTGAAACTTGTGTTTCTAATGATTAAGGCATTCTCAACATAATCAACATGATTGTCTTTGGTCATGGGCAAACAGCCACAGCTTTTGTCACAGGTATTTCCAAACTAAGCTCTGGATCCTATTTACAGAACACTCAACAGTCTGAGGAAGGGCCACAGGCCATGGTCCAGTTGTTTTTTTTGCTGTGATAGCGCTGGATGAAATGCCGGCCTGGAAGTGCTGGTAGGAGTCCTTCATGTGCTGACGACAATCCCCTCATTATTAAACATGAAACAGGAGCGAGTGGTTTTCTGCTTTAGCTACAGTCCTGAGAATTATAATATGAAGGTATAAAAGGCCAAAGTAAGAGACATGTGGGTAAAAGGCTTAACTATTTCTGTATCTGCAAGTAGTGGCCAAGTGGTAAAACAGCAGTGGTCTTCAGCACTAATAGTAATAGTAAATCAATCTGTGGTATTGACCCTGGAAAACAATGTAGCCTTCAGAAGTTTTGCTGTCTCCGTTTCTTGGCATCCATGGCGTCCAGAATGGGTTGTCTTTTAGCAGTGTAGCGCTGCCTCAACTCCTCGATCTCCCTCTCCATCATCGGATCCAAGGCACCGAGGCGCATCTGCAGCTCATCAAACTCCAGGTTTTTCAACTGTAAAGAAGAAAATCAGACAGACACATTGTCACACTTTTGTGACTTTTCCAACACGCCCATGCGTCATACACAGGGAACAGATTACTCACAAAGTCAAAGTCTCCATCTTGCGGAACCTTCCAGTTGTCGGGGAAGACGCTTTTGGACTGGATGTGGTAACCGGGCTGTTCTTGAGGCTGGTTGTGGTTGTAATTTTCCTGCTGCTGTGACGCCTTATTAGAGTCCTGTTTGTCAAAGTAATCCATGAAGGAAGGACGGATAGGCTGCTGAGGCGTGGCATGTCCTAGAAAAGAATACAGTACCAAAATTTAAGTAAATGCAAACACTATATTTATTTACCATTTTACTAATAATTCATGTACTTAAATTCCAGCCATAGTAACTTAACTTTTATTTACCCTCTTGAAAACGAGATGATGCATCTCAAGGGGTTATCCTCTTAAATGAATGAATAAATACATTTACAGTTATCTTTTCATCTCAAATTATTCTCAATAACGATCACTTTTTTCTTCCACTGATCAACAAAATAATGCAAATTACTATCAAATGTTAAAATTTGATTGTGATAGAATACATTTCTTTTGCAACCACAGGCCTAAATGCAGTATATATGAAATAAATCTAAATATAGCACATTTTAATCAAATACTAACACAAAAGTTAAGAGTCTAAATCCCTGCAAAGTGTTTCATTGGTTGTCTGACTTGCCAACTTAAATGGACTCATTGGGATATGCAGGAGGTATTGTAAAAACATGTACAATAGGCCAGGATGAATGAGAGTGTGTTTGAGAGTGCGCATGGGGGACAATGGACGCAAATTAGCCCAAGGCTACAATCCGGTGTGGCTTGTTAACATGCATTAGGGCAGCAATCAAACGAATGCACAACTATCTCTAACTTTCACGGCTAGAAAATGGGATAATCCGGTAGTGCAGCTTTGCGTCCTTACTTCGCATAGATCCATGGTCTTCCTCCTCCTCTTCGTCGTCACTGTTGATGACCATCGTTCCCAAGTCGGACTCCAACATGGTGCTGCCATGTTCGATCATGGTCTGAGCCCCATCGCTCATGGTGCTGGTGGCTCTCATTGTTCCCGGTCCCTCTGTTCCAGACTTCACCATCGTGTGAGAGTCCACCTCGGTCTCCTCTTCCTGAAATACAGGGACAGAAGAAGAAAACAATTATCAGTGACACATGTGGCACTGATGCAAAACCTGGTAGCAAAGTCTATGCTGAATACTGACAGAATTGTCATCTTCCTCCTCCAGTTCACGCTGCTGCTCTTGTTGCCTCTTGGCTTTCATCTCCATAGCTTCAGTGATCAAGTCTCTTAAGATGGAGACAGGTTTAGCCTGACTGATGAATGAATGCTGCCAATTCCATAAAGAGAATATCGTGAGTGGTTAGATCAAAACAATGTAAACAGAGCACGCAGACATAAAATCTACTGTCATCTCTTTAGGTGCAGACACACAGTTCAAAGCAATTTTCTACAAACCTGTAGGAGCTGTGTGGCTGTTGCTCTCTGCTCTGGATTCTTTACCAGACATTTTTTGACAAAGTCAGTAAACTCATCTGTCCAAAGTTCTGGTTTTCTAAATGTCGGAGGCGGGTTAGTGGGAATCATAAATATAGCCTAAAAAGACATAAACACACGTTACAACATTATTTCGATATTATACTATAAAAGTGTAGGTATATTGAATCTTTGAGCCCTTACCCTCATTGGATGAATGTCAGCATATGGTGGCTTTCCTTCGGCCATTTCTATAGATGTGATTCCCAGCGACCAGATATCTGCCACACAGTTGTAGCCGATTTCTTGAATAACTTCAGGCGCCATCCAGAAAGGTGTGCCAATAACCGTGTTTCTCTTTGCCATTGTATCCTTTTAAACAAGAGAAACAGTGTATTAATAACTTTTTTACATCCAAACATATAGTATAAACATGAATGCTTTAGAGTTATTTCATATAACTACCGTTAGCTGCCCAGCCACTCCAAAGTCTGCCAGCTTAGCGTGTCCCTCTGTGTTGAGAAGGATATTTCCAGCCTTGATATCACGATGGATCTTTCTCATAAAGTGAAGATACTCAAGACCCTTCAGTGTTGACTTGAGAATTGTGGCAATCTCATCCTCTGTCAGCTGTATTAGAAAATGTAAACCATATGTAAGAGTTAAGAATTGTGCAGAGACTTGATCGGGAAGAGTGGAAAAATCACCGTTTTGCTGCGTAGTCTGATGATGTCGGAGACGGAGCCAGCGCCACAGTACTCCATCACAATCCATAGATCTGTGTTCTTGAAGTAGCTTCCATAATATTTTACTACATATGGACTAAGAGGAAATGACAATCAACGTCATTGCAGGCACAGAAAGCAGAGCGATGTAAAAACAGATTAAGTTTTCAACCTGTCACATTGCTGCATGATCGAGATCTCCTTGATGATCTCCTGTAGGTCGGACTCCACTGGGACCTGCTTGATAGCCACCACTTGGCCCGACTCTTTGTGTATCGCCTTATACACGCTGCCATAGGAGCTAAATACCGGAGCAGACAAATAGACATAAAACACAAGTGAAAACACAAGTAAATGTTATTTCTATTTTAAAAAAAAAGAAAGAAAAAAATTATTAGTTTAGTTCATTGTGAAAAGCTTAAGATTCATTGAAGACTCACCCTTCACCCAGCTTCTCTAAAACATCAAACACTTCCTCTGGTTGTTTGGTCAAGCTGTCCTCACTCAGCTTTTTCAGTTTGCTGTCAAACAAATGTGAA
This sequence comes from Proterorhinus semilunaris, assembly GCA_021464625.1. NCBI lineage: Eukaryota > Metazoa > Chordata > Actinopteri > Gobiiformes > Gobiidae > Proterorhinus > Proterorhinus semilunaris. The sequence continues at coordinate 13,251,690 of CM038360.1, read as the reverse complement.
ACTAATTATAATCAATAAAAGTTACAGAAAAATACAAAGTAATGTACACAGTAGTTTGTCAATCTACAGATCTAGTAACGATATGATGTGTTATACTTACACATAAAGATACATAAAAAAGTGCTATAAACAGATCACACGCACTCACAAGTGTGTGCGAGTAACAAAATAGTATTTACTTGCGAAAACTGATAGCTTTTTATCGCAGTTAGCGAAGAAGCAAGAAGCGGCTACATTAGCTTAGCTCACCAAGTTGAAGATTTGGAAAAAACTGGACAAAAGTCACGATGAAACGATACTCACCTCTTAGGAGCGGCTGACTCCATCATGTACAGTGTATATGAAATGTAATGCAACAAAATAAAAATACCCCGTTGCTTTTTGGGTCAATGATCACGACACGGACATTGTCGACACAGTCGTTGTTGTGTTGTCAAAAACTAGTGCGGCTCAGGCGCAGCTTCTACAGCGCCTCTACTGTCCCGGAGACTTGGAGAAAAACTACATGTACCATTACTATTTTAACTCAAATATGGCAATACATGGCCTAACCTATGGCACACATAATACTTGGTATACTTAAGGTGTCTGCTGCAAGGGTTATAGTACATACATACTTCATACAAAGGGTAATTTCTATCCAATCATGAACTGTTTTATTGTGATGTGTCCACCCGTTCTGCGCATGTGCGAGCCTTGGACGTCCATGAGATGCTAAAGAAGTAAACAGCTAACGAGAAACACATCTTAAACAATAGAAAGTACGTAAATCTGTGGGGTTTGATGCTTGCTGCTTGCTTGGCGTTTGTCTATGAATTGTGTTTTTAAAGTCCATACTTATGCGCATAGCCATATTTTATGTTGGACTGCCGTTTTACCGGCAACATGCTGCTGTGGTGCTAGCTTAAAACATCTCATAACGTTTTGTGGTTGTGTTTTCTCTCATCCCAACAGAGGTATAATGGACACGCCGAAAGATATTCAGCCTCCAAAGCAGCAGCCTATGATATACATTTGCGGTGGTACGTTATGTGCATGTTTTAACGAAATGTTTACCAGCATGCGTTACTAAAAACAGTAGATGTGAGTTTCTGCTCTGCACATGTGGTAGCCTTTTCTATGTTTCTGTTTATGGAAGCTTATTATCATACAGTTCAGCTGTTGTTACATTATAGTAAACAATGTAAATTAATGTTTTCTAATTGTTATTAATAATTTCTGTGCTATTGTTTGCAGAATGCCACACTGAGAATGAAATTAAGGCTCGGGACCCTATTCGATGTAGAGAATGTGGTTACAGAATCATGTACAAGAAGAGAACAAAAAGATGTATCCTTTCAATGAACAGTATTATTGTATTTCCATACAACATCCTTCAAATGTAATTCTTATACATTTACTATTACTGTATTTCCTGACCTGTAACTCCAGTGGTTGTCTTCGATGCCCGGTGATAAAGATGGAAGCCATTCTTATCTGTATCTAATGATCTGTTTGCTACTTTTTTAGTGTATGAAAGTGTAAATAAACCGAAAAATCATCCATATGTTATCTGGGCCTGGCCCAGGCATCATAGTGGGTTTGTCAAAAATATCTGTGTCCTTGAATTTTTTTTTTTTTTTTTTTACAAGCATTCATTAACAATGTAAACATGTTGAAAAAACAAGTATAATATATGCAGTAGTTTATTTGAGCAGCAAACACTGCTCAAAAGGAGTGGGCCAAAGCAAGAGCTTATAAGCGCCCACCCCCAAAATCAATACAATTAAAATCATCATTTCACAAGAACATAGTGGAAGACAAAATAGACCCTACACACCCGCAGTATCCGACCATACCCCAAAACAGAGCAATACTGATTATGTAACGACTAATTACAAAACAACTCTGATAAAGCTATATACTCACAAAGTATTTACAAAGAACTATAACTTACAAAACACTGTTTGAAGTGTTCATACATCAACAGAAAGAAGCACAATTACAACAACGGTCTAGTTTCAAGTACAAAGTCTAGTAAAAAAGCAAGTAACAAAAGGCAAGCATTACATTTCTTTCAGACGGCTACCATGCCTAACATTCTTAGTATTACCAAAAGTCACTATTTTTATGTTAAAAAGACAGATTAATATACATATTATACTTCATGAATAATATTATGTACATTTATTACGTAAGCCCTACACAGTGTAGTGCGTTAAAAAGCCAGGTGTAGAGATGGCCAGTTGTAGAGGGCAGTAGCTCCTCATTAACAAACCCCTACACAGCTGCCCTAACTAGCTGATTTTGTAGATAATGTTCCTATGCTATGTGATGCGTTAAAAGACGAGGATTACGAGCCCGTTGGAAGGATCCCTCTTAACAGATCCATAGCTCGCCTACCCTAATTCTCTATTTGTAATTTTGAGCAATAGAATGACAACCGTTGAGAGGAAGTATACACGCAAAAAGTTGTCTTTGAGATTTTTTGGGGGGTTATTGTTTGTTTACTTTATTGTCCCCATAGGGTAATTTGTCCCCTGCATTTAACCCACCCTTCGATGCCACTGAGGCATCCCGTAAGGAGCAGTGGTCGACGGCAGTGCCGTTCCCGGGGACCCATCTCCAGGCTGATGGTCAGAATCACCTGGCTGGAGCATTCACCTATTGCACATGTTTTTAGTGGTGGGGAAACCAGAGTGCCCGGAGGAAACCTACGCAGACACAGGGAGAACATGCAAACTACACACAGAACCCGGGACCTTCTAGCTGTGAAGCGGAGGTGCTAACCACTGCGCTACTGTGCAGTATAGTATTTGTTCAAAAGGAATAACTTCAACCCTTATGTATATGCCCATTCTACACAGTGTTTTCCACATATAATATAATACATCAGGGCAAAATATATATGAATAAGAATCAACTTAAAAAATTATGAAAAGGTACAAAATTCTTAAAGGACAACATTTTAAATCCAAAGGATGAGAGGACCAGTCTAGTCCAGTGATAGAAGTTAATTTGGTGAAAGTTAGGCATTAGGTTTTTGTTATTATCCAGCTATAGACACTGGGTAGGTTTACAAGGTCAGAAAAATCTTATAAATTGAGTTGTCGGATAATCCAATAATCAGATCTGATGTGTTTGTATTCTCTTCATAAATCTGATAATCTAAAACTCCGGATGCGCATGAGTCTCTTCAATCAGATCCAGTTGCTGAAGTACCAGGTAGAGCTAATTGAAAATCATTGAAAATCTCCATATTCCAGTCAAAGTGTGGCATGTTCTTCATGGACATGACAGCTCATTAGAAATAGCCAAGGTCTAGGGTTCAAGCCCAGTTAACTGTGTGCTGATTTCTTTAGTAATTGTATTGTGTGATCTCAGCAAAAAACAATGTACAAATAGCACAAATCTTTCAGGATATAAGGGTGAAGAGCAGGGATAGACGTTCAGTGGTTTATTTCATGGATAACATCTGTGATTTTGTTAAAAATTGTTATTATATATTTTATACTATATATTTCTTTTCTTGCTGTATTTTCCTGGTTAGAATATGCATAAGTGTGAGATGTCGGAAAGAAATCAGATTACATCCATATCAGATTATACCCTTGAATAATCTGAGAACCCCTGAAATCAGATCATGATCAAATGTTTGCTCTGCAAAAGGAACCTCTTTTTGGGTGTTTTTTCTGTGCAGCTGATATTATGTGTATACATTGATATTATTATGGTGGGGTTTCCCCGGACAGGTGCTTTTACTGCAGCAGTGCGAGGCTCCTCCTCCCACCTGTGACGTACGTGCCGTGGGCGTGGTTTACAGAAATCCCAGTCGAAAGAGAGACAGCTGCTGCTGCGTTTGAGTTCAGGGTAACAAGACACACCGGCGGACCGTCCCCGGTGAAACCACACGCTTCAGTCGGAGCGCAGTGATGGGCAACGCTCAGGACAAACCCCCGGGCAGTGGAGGTGAGAGAAACAGACCGAACCAGGCCAGAGCGGGGACGCGAGGAGCCAATGCGGAAAACACCAACAGCCAACACGGCGCGCGGAAGGGATTGGCCAACGGGACACCGATACACAACAGTGCGGTGACACGGGAGGAACCGAGCAGCCCGCCGGAGGAGGACAAGAGTTACCTGGACGCCCCCGCCGGAGCACTACCCCCTCACTTGGCCCGGCTCAAAAACGAGGGCAACCATCTCTTCAAACACGGACAGTTTGGTGATGCTATTGAGAAATACACTCAAGCCATCGAGGGCTGTGCTGAAGCAGGTATGATGCAACTAAGTGCTTTTGTGGCTGCAATGCACTTCCACAATAAAGTTTGGTTCTTAGTGTAAGCAGAAGTGCTGCGACAATATTTTGCACATTCAAATTAATTGAAAACAGTGTGCATTACATTGGAGGCCTGTAAGTTGTAAGTCAATTGTAAATATATAAAGCAATAGTCCTGAAGAGTATTAAATATTATTGAATGTGTCTTCCTTTTACTAACAAAGTCAAGAAGGCTCTGTTGCCTTGTGATAATTTGCTCCTGAACTTCAGTAGTCTACACAGTTACAAACTATAGGCCTATTAAAATGTTCTCCCTTTCCTCCCCCAGTTTCTTTTGTAATAAGCTATCCTCTCCCTTTAGTATATAGTTATTAATGTATTCTCACAATCTATTACAAACACTGGCCACTCAAATTGACTTTAATCCATTGTTACCGACCAATTTATGTAATTTGATGTTTATTGCCTTTATTTAACCCCGTGACGCCTGGTTTGTGGATGCTGAGTGTGATGTCCACATAGATTGAATGACATGTTGTACCTTTAAGAGCACTCGGCCAACTTTTACTCTCAGACCTTTTACTGCAGCGCCAGCAACAACATGACTGACTATTAGGTCCATGCACTAGAATAGGCCCAGCCACATAACTACAACAAAAACAACGACAACAATGATGGGCAAGTGCATTGGGAACTAAAGATTGCAGTTTTCTCATCATCGGCCATAAATGTCAGAGGGGAAGCGACAAAGAGGAAAATTGTATTAGTAGAATGATGAATAACTTTTGCATCTGGGTCCTCTGTTTACAACCAAGTGCTTTGGTGGTTTAGCTACCTCTCTCCAGGAAGTAAAAAGAGATTTGTTTCAATTGAATTTTTACATTTTAAACTCCCTTCTAAAGAGTATTGCTTAGTATGACCTAAACACTTTTCTCATGCCTGCCTGCTAGATGGAACATTACTTGTATGCGTGTAATGTATGTTTGCTTCTCCTGCAGGTATTGATAGTCCCGAGGATCTGTCTATTATTTACTCGAACAGAGCGGCTTGTTACCTCAAAGATGGAAACAGCACGGACTGCATACAGGACAGCACAAAGTAAGGAACACCTGGATTTACAGTATTTAAGGCCTGGTCCTGAGGTGTGGTGCAAATCAGCAACGCACTTGTCTATCAGTCAATTATTCTTGCATAAAATTAAGCCATGTTTACACTGACCAGAAGAGAAGCTCCTGGAAGAATGGCATGATATTCAAACAAAGTGGCAGAGCGTCCTCCCACTGATCCAATAGTTGACTGTGAACTCGGCCCTGGCCTGTGTTGTCGTGCCCTTAGGCAAAGCGCTTCACCAGCCTTGCCTCCAGTGCCTCTGTAAACTGGTGCATGACTGTGAGTGCGAATGCAAGGCTACGAATGCACATCAGCCGATATAAGCTTCTATCTGTGTTCTGAGTAGTTCTGAGATATTTAGGTTTAAAGTTTGCAGCACTCACAGAACACGTTGATATAGTGTACAGTACAGAATGGTCCCAGGAACAACAACAAATATAACAAATGATAATAAAGCATTAAAGACAAATAAACTTGGCTTTTATATTTCTAGACACTCTACGTTTGCTTTTTTCTTTTACAGATAGAGACAACTCTCAAATTGTGACATAAGTCTTCTTCCCAAAGAATTAGCTTTCATCCACTTATTACGGTGTTGATTTTGTCCCTGCACCTGTTAAATAATAACACTGAAACACAGCAATTTATTAAGCGCGTACGACGTTGTAGTGCTATAATCGAAGAGGCCCAAATCAGCCCCGGGCCACCTGTTTGATCCTCTGATCCTCTTAGGGCGCTGGAGCTACAGCCGTTCTCCCTGAAGCCGCTCCTGCGCAGAGCCATGGCCTTCGAGTCCCTGGAGCGCTACCGAAAAGCCTACGTGGACTACAAGACCGTCCTGCAGCTGGATACTGGGGTGCAGGCTGCCCACGACGGCGCACATAGGTGGGAACAAGTGGATTATGTGGGGTTTATTATTTGTATGGACTTGTTGTAAAGCCCCTGTAAGTTATTCAATATAACTTTAATACATCAGTAGGTTGTGTTTTTAGAAATTAATCGATAATGGTGTGTGTTAAGCACAATTATCGTTGAACTAGTGTTTAAAAATCAAAGCTTTGGCCACAGTTCTTCCCAAAATCTATTGTCATTTACCCAGGAGAAATGCAAATTATGTGATTTAACTATCAACAAATAAGGACTACATTAGATATTTTAGTCTGTAAAACTACTCCACCCAAACAATACACAGTGGCTTGTTAAAATATCCCAGAATCTTCGTCCTTCAACAAACACTGGCTTTTTGTCTGTACACAGTGAGTTGTGCCTTCCTTATTAAACATCCACTAAAGGAAGCTTTTTATTTTACATTGTAGGCATTGACTGATTGATTATTATTTTTCTTTTCTTCCAGAAATACATATTTATGTGAGCTCTTATTGTTTAAAGTAAGGCACGGCAAGTTTATTTGTAGAGCACAATTCATACACAAGGCAATTCAAAGTGCTTTCACAGTTGCATAAAGTTAAAAGAAAACGCATCAAATCAATTAAAACATCAACATAAAAATTTATCAATTACAGTAAAAGGCAAGAGTGCAGATAAAATACTTTCAGTTTTCATATGCTCGGGTAAAAAGAGCTGTTTTCAGCCTAGATTTGAACATTGTCAGAGTTGAGGCCTGTCTCACATCCTCATGAAGACTGTTCCTGATTTTAGCTGCATGAAACTGAAACGCAGCTTCACCGTGTTTATTATTGACTCTGGGAACCACCAGAGTACTGCGGGGGGATTTTGGGGGGAAACAAATATTTCAACCCACTTTTTGGGTTGACTGAACAGGAATAGGAGGTAGAAATGCAACAAAAAAAAATAGTATGGTGAACATTTTCCATTCCAGCTCATCCCAATCTCCAACAATATATTTTCCAACAAAAGTGCTACAACTGCGTGACGTTGCCTTGAGGCAACAAACTGAAAAATGCCCAGTTTTAGTAAATAAATCTAATCTAATCTAATCTAATATGCTTCTTGATATATTCATGCGCAATCACACAATTATTTTATCAGGTTATTCCAATTTAAACCTGTAGTAAAGTGATAATTATGTTGCCTATATCTGGCACCTGTGTCACCTATGACTTTTTTTCCTGAAAGGACTGTTCCACCGCCACACATATCCCCCCACCTTCTTCAGCCCCTGATTTCATTAGAAAGAAACTTGCCTGGTAACATTATAAAAACAAAACAAAAAAAACATTTTTTCTGCCATAGACGTTTTGGACAAAACGTTCTTATGCAATACAATCAAATTATATCAGTGAATAAACTCTTATGCCTAATCTAGCTGTGTGATTTATTTGATTAAAGGAAATTATATTTCTACTTTAATTATGGACATAGTGGCAGTGGTACAAAGATTAATTATCAAAGATCATCATCTTAAATATTTACTGTCGTAATCTGTTCATGTCAGAATCACTAAGATGCTGATTGAGCAGGACGGCCCCGACTGGAGAGAGAAGCTCCCAGAAATCCCCGTGGTCCCGCTGTCAGTGCAGCAGCAGCACCGAAACAAACCCCTGACGGAGGAGCAGGCCCAGGCCAGAGCTGCTCGGGCCACTCAGGAGGAGGGTGAGTGCAGGACGTCCCGATTAGACTGTGACTGTTAAATGATGTCTGGCAGATTGATACAATTATACATTTTCGTCTCACAATAATCGTGACTGTACAATTTAACATTGAGAAGCTCAGTATGGAAGATGTGCATGAAGACAATTTGAAAAATGCCTTGAATAAATGAGAGTTTGATTGTTGTTATACAGTGTTTATCCGTATCAGTCTTAAAACTTCAATAAGGCAGGGTTTATTTGTAGAGCACAATTTGCACACTAAGTACTTCAAAATGCTACATAGTGCACATCTACTTTACTGTGTTAAAGTTCATACGATTACGCATAGAATTTGTTATATTATGAATAAAACTTAAATAATCCATAGAAGTGAAAATGCAGATAAAATACTGTCAGTTGTCATATGCACAGCTAAATATAACACTGGTAGGAAAACTGATCTGTGTTTTAGCTGCGTGAACCTGAAATGCAGCTTCACCATGTTTAGTCCCAACTCTGTAAGTAATAAACAGCCACTGCCCTTAGTAGCTTGAATAGGCTCGAGCCACTGGCAAAACCTTGGAATAAACGGCATAAAATGAGTGAAGGTTATGGGGATGGTTTATGCAAATGACTCTGAGAAGGACAACACTTTTTCATTGCTTAACAAGCCTCTGACACCAAGTGGTATTTTAAGTAAACTCTTGCAAATTGTGTTATTCAACGAGGCAAAACTAATCTATTTACAAAATATGAGTCTTAAATTCAGAAATAATGACGTCGGTGACTGATTGGTGTTGTAAACCCGGAGTAAACGTGCTGGGCTGTGTGTGGAAGTCATTAAAAATACAGAGGAAGCCGATCCAGACAGTGTAACGGTGCCGTAATGGAACAATCCAGGTCAGATTTCCCATTGGCTGAGGCTGAAGCTGAAGCACTGACTGGCCACATCATACTCCAATCAATTGCAATTTAATACACTGTATGTGCTACTGCTTGGGTACAATAATGTGTCGTATCAATCAATATTCACTTGTTCACTGGTTTTGAGTAATTTTAGAGTACATTCAGTTCAGAGTTGTCAGTTGTGTGGTGGACCGTTACAGATCCAACATCAAAGTGAAGACTTGAATCAGAATCGCAAACAATTACGGTAATTAGGCTGTACAATATCCTTTACAAACAGCAAGCCTCTACACTAACTTCAACTCACCAAATATTCCCGTGTAAAAACAGCCTTATTAACAGCCTGTGTGCCCGAGTTTACAGCCAAGTCATTACCCACAATCCCTTTCTCAGCAGTTTTTACCCGGCCACAGAAAGCGTGACTCATCTCCTCTAAATCCATTCACCAACTCGGGCAACTTCATTGATCAGCACTAAAAACTATGCATGATGGGAAAAAGTCCTTTTAACTCCCAACACACACCTCACAGATCATATCAGCACAGGCCGCTTACTGTGAATTGAACTGACATCATTATAATTCATTTTGTCAAGTCCAGAGCAAAGCGTTTGGGCCTAATTGAATCTGTCTCTTACAGCAAGAATACGAGAGGCCAAATTTACTTTACTGAAGCAGGAAGGAAACGATCTGGTGAAGAAAGGATGTTTCCAGGAGGCAGCAGAGAAGTACACACAGTGTTTGGCCCTCCAGCCAAACGAATGTGCACTCTACACTAACAGGTATGCTCCAACACTGTGGTCCAACATTTAAAATGGTGTATATTAGGCATTTAAGATTTTTATACAAACTAAGCCTATAATAAATTATTAATGGATATGTTACAATCGAGACAGTAGAGGGCGCTATATCCCTACTGTGAATCTGTGTGTCTGTGTGTTTTACCATTCAATCACTACAGAAAGCTTCATTATATAATTATAGTTTTAATTTACTTTTAATTTTTTTTACTGCTCAATACAAAGCCTCTCTTGTTTGATTATTATATATTTTTGCCTTTTTGGAGTTGTGTTTCATTCATGCACGTTTAAGTCTTCCTGCATATTCAGTCAATATCCTTCTCAATGGCACAAACCGCTTCACCAGCTGATGAAATGTGGGGGCCCTTTTTCCTTCTGCTTCAGTGCTTCCATGTGGTCTCTGCCGACTACAGTGGAGTTTTGGATGCACTGAAGTTAGTAAGCCTTTATATAAAGTACCAATCCTCCATAATTAATGGCATCTTATGTTTTACATGAATTGAAATAATGGTACTTTATATAAAGGCTTACTAACTTCAGTGCATCCAAAACTCCACTGTAGTCGGCAGAGACCACATGGAAGCACTGAAGCAGAAGGAAAAAGGGCCCCCACATTTCATCAGCTGGTGTATGGAGGATTGAAAGTGCCACAATTAAATAAATAAATACACCATTAAATAATTAAATAAATGTGTCATTAATTAATTAAATGTGTCATTAATTAATTAAATTACCAATGATTCTGTGTAAAAAAAAAAATATAATTATTTATCTATTTAATTAATTATTTCATGGTCCTGTGTTGCAGTGTTTCATGAATTAATTTTATCTGTCAAACTCGCCCATCAAAGTTTGAGGGGTGGGTCCTAACACCTGATTGGTCATCCTGCTCATCGAGTCAAGGCAAATCAATTCCAGAATAATGGATTTACGCAGACTAGTGAACATACTCCGATACGCTGGGTGGCGCTATTCTCCCTTACGTATGTTTGAATACTCAAGCAAAAACAACTAAACACAAGCCTCGATCACTCTATCAAGGGATGTCAAGAAATAACTTTTTTTAAATTAATATCTGCTGTTTCTCAATAATCGTAAAGAGCACTCATCCGCCCGGTAGGTGGCGGTAAAACCAATGGATGCGGTACATTGCGACCGGGGCATTGAGGCAACGGCACATTCCAACTAGCACCCCTGTAGAGTACTTCTTCTAAAATTTCGGTCACTCTACAGTCAATGCCTTGGTCAGAAAGTGTGGAAATAACTCCAAGAACTTCAATAAATTCCTCCGCTTTATTCTGTATGCTCGGGGTCTGCAGGTCCTGCTTCCACATACTCAGCAAGGTCGAAAATATCTCGCACCAACTCCCTTGAAACCTCATGAAGGTCCTCCATCAGCGTAGCCGCCATGTTTCCAAAAAACACTTCAGGCCAAAGCAATGGATTAGACTAGATTTGAGTTAACCAGGCTTTAGCCCGCCCACAACTTTTGATGGGCGAGTTTGACAGATAAAATTAATTCATGAAACACTGCAACACAGGACCATGAAATAATTAATTAAATAGATAAATAATTATATATATTTTTTTACACAGAATCATTGGTAATTTAATTAATTAATGACACATTTATTTAATTAATGACACATTTATTTAATTAATGACACATTTATTTAATTAATGACACATTTATTTAATTATTTAATGGTGCATTTATTTATTTAATTGTGGCACTTTCAATCCTCCATAATTAATAAGGTGTCCCAAAGAAATTTTTAAATCATGATACAATGTAATGTGCAGTAATGATGTATAATAACTTATAGCGATGGGTGACACAATGGAATGATGCGTATTAGTAGTTTGAGAGTACATAATGTAATAACAAAAGGCTGAACTGCCCAGGCTGTTTATGCTCACCAATTTATTAGCACCATGAGGACATTTCGGGCGTCAATTGCCTTTTTACATTATGTACATCAGTGCTTAATTTGTAAATTAGTAGTACCAGGAACACCTTTGGTCTGATGTGATGGATTCGGGGAACAGACCAAAACATTTGCCGGAACACTCTCGTTAAACACCATTATATCAGATCTAATCTTTGCCGGATCCTCCTAAATATTTCCCGGATCCTTTACCCTGAAAAACTGAAAATTGGGGGAATGCGTTCTCCCAAACGGGGGATCAAATTAAGCACTGATGTACAGCCAAACTAATAACTACTAACATTAGGTAGGTACAGTGTATCAAAGGAACTGTAAAATAAAGGGTAACCAACAGTACTTTTAAGTCTTGATAGTAATCTCTGTTTCAATCCCAGAGCCATTTGCTTCCTTAAAGTGAACCGCTTTGAAGAGGCCAAACAGGACTGTGACTCTGCACTGGAGCTGGAGCCGTCCAATAAGAAAGCCTTCTACAGACGAGCCCTGGCTCACAAAGGCCTGAAGGTGAACACTGCTGTGTAATTACACGAATGCGGGAATGTTTCTGGTCTAACCGCACTGACTGTTTTCCCCTCAGGATTATCTGTCGGCCAGCACAGACCTCCAGGAAGTGCTGCAGCTGGACCCGAATGTGCACGAGGCCGAGCAGGAGCTGGAGACCGTGACCGGGCTGTTGAGGAAGAGTTTAATGGACGGGGCAGCGAAGGTGAGGGTTATCATGACAAGACACCATTGTGACTCTGTTATAGTGTATAATATTAAAATATAGCGCAAAAAATGGCGTATCGCAATATTAGGTGATGCAATACTGGTATCGCAGGAGGCCACAATATATCGCAAAGTCAATACAGCATTGATCTGCACCCCCCCCCCCCCCCCCCCCAAAGAAAAAAACATTTTTTTGATATTTTTCTTTTGATATGATAAAGGCTAGTTGTATTAAATTTTATTACGATTATCTATTCATTTAAAAAAACATCAAAACTTGTGCGATTACGAAACAGTTACAGTGCCTTGCGAAAGTATTCGGCCCCCTTGAACTTTTCGACCTTTTGCCACATTTCAGGCTTCAAACATAAAGATATAAAACTGTAATTTTTTTGTGAAGAACCAACAACAAGTGGGACACAATCATGAAGTGAAACGAAATTTATTGGACATTTCAAACATTTTTAACAAATAAACAACTGAAAAATTGGGCGTGCAAAATTATTCAGCCCCTTTACTTTCAGTGCAGCAAACTCTCTCCAGAAGTTCAGTGAGGATCTCTGAATGATCCAATGTTGACCTAAATGACTAATGATGATAAATAGAATCCACCTGTGTGTAAACAAGTCTCCGTATAAATGCACCTGCTCTGTGATAGTCTCAGAGGTCAGTTTAAAGCGCAGAGAGCATCATGAAGAACAAGGAACACACCAGGCAGGTCCGAGATATTGTTGTGGAGAAGTTTAAAGCCGGATTTGGATACAAAAAGATTTCCCAAGCTTTAAACATCCCAAGGAGCACTGTGCAAGCGATAATATTGAAATGGAAGGAGTATCAGACCACTGCAAATCTACAAAGACCCGGCCGTCCCTCTAAACCTTCAGCTCATACAAGGAGAAAACTGATCAGAGATGCTGCCAAGAGGCCCATGATCACTCTGGATGAACTGCAGAAATGTACAGAGACACAACAAACATGTGGAAGAAGGTGCTCTGGTCAGATGAAACCAAAATCGAACTTTTTGGCAACAATGCAAAACGTTATGTTTGGCGGAAAAGCAACACAGCTCATCACCCTGAACACACCATCCCCACTGTCAAACATGGTGGTGGCAGCATCATGGTTTGGGCCTGCTTTTCTTCAGCAGGGACAGGGAAGAGGGTTAAAATTGATGGGAAGATGGATGGAGCCATTCTGGAAGAAAACCTGATGGAGTCTGCAAAAGACCGGAGACTGGGACGAAGATTTGTCTTCCAACAAGACAATGATCCAAAACATAAAGCAAAATCTACAATAGAGTGGTTCACAAATAAACATATCCAGGTGTTAGAATGGCCAAGTCAAAGTCCAGACCTGAATCCAATCGAGAATCTGTGGAAAGAACTGAAAACTGCTGTTCACAAACGCTGTCCATCCAACTTCACTGAGCTCGAGCTGTTTTGCAAGGAGGAATGGGCAAATATTTCAGTCTCTCAATGTGCAAAACTGATAGAGACAAACCCCAAGCGACTTACAGCAGTAATCGCAGCAAAAGGTGGCGCTACAAAGTATTAACTTAAGGGGGCTGAATAATTTTGCACGCCCAATTTTTCTGTTTTTTGTTAAAAATGTTTGAAATATCCAATAAATTTCGTTTCACTTCATGATTGTGTCCCACTTGTTGTCGGTTCTTCACAAAACATTACAGTTTCATATCTTTATGTTTGAAGCCTGAAATGTGACAAAAGGTCGAAAAGTTCAAGGGGGCCGAATACTTTCGCAAGGCACTGTATACAATGATAAACTTCTGTTACAACAAATATTTCTACTATCACATTATAAAGCACTATCTATTGCTACTGCAGGTATCCCCTTGTACTACTTTGTTCCTTCTAACAGCATACAAATTGACCACATTTTGCCCAACTAGTAGCCACTAAATGTTGTCACACTTGCAAACCAATGTCTTTTCCCTCCACATCTAGGTTTGACAGGACTGGCGCGTTGCAAAAGGGTCAAATACACTGACAGCGATGATGGAACTGACTCGGTCTTCAAAACACATGACTTGAAGGGGCGGCTTTTCCAGCTCCGCTCCGCCTGCGCTGTGCAAACCTCTCCTAAATCCTGAGTACATAATGGAACGAAAAGGCCGCTCCGTTTGCGATGAGGGCCACGACGGTAGTTAAACTCATTCATCTTCCACCGTAATGTAGTGTAATAGCGCGGCGTTCCGAGTGCTGTTACAAGGAGAGGAAAAAGAAGACTGTGCCTTAATGATAAGATTTCTACCACAAATGTTGCACATGTGCGCTCTTCCAAATGTTGCATTCATGGAGCTCATTGTAAAGGACCACATTCAGCTGAATTGTAGCATCAATTGTAGCTGGTGGCAATAATCAGAGAAGCTTGTATTTCTATTTGTTTATTTTCTGAATAATTTTTTGTATCTTCACACTAGACTTCTGCAACATTGAGTGGGGCTGATTGGATACGACAGTAATTACATTATACATGACTTTACTTCAGCTCCTTGTTAAACTGGAAGATTTAGGAGCTTCCAGTTCCTTCTAAAGAGCAACAATGCTCTCTATCATTGTTGCGAATTTAATTAAAGGAAGATGCATCTGCTTAAAAGAGAAGCAGTAATAAAAGTCCTTCACAGAATCTTATTTAAATATATTAGAGAAGAGTGCTGCTAAGGTAATTGTGATACTGTAAAACTCAGGTTTTGTGAATATTCTTGTACTAAGATTGATTCCTAAATCGTGTTCTATACATTTTTCTTTTGGACTACAGTTTCCGGAGAGCTCAGAGCAGTGTAAACACATGAGCAGCAGAGCCATTATCTCAGCTGGAGTCAGTGACGATCCCGTTTCTCACAAATGAGTTTAGGAGCGAACAGATGGACAAAAAGCCTTGCATTTCCACCATATTTCTCCATTTCAAGAATTATAATCACCAATGTGTAATATATTACAGCATTTTGTTTCATAAAGATTGAAAATGTTGTGGATACTGCAGTCAACCATTTCTATATTTCATTTCATCCTTTTCATAATACATTGTGTGAAAAATTATAAAGCACAGTGTGCCACGTTTGAGAATGTGTTTTAGCTCTTTCAATGACATTTGAAATGCTTTCCTGCTTAAGTGCTGCAAACTGAAATGCAAGAGCATGTACTGTATGTAAATAGTTGGAATGCACATAAATTATTGAAATAAACCGTGCTCATTTACAAATTGAAACTGGACTGGTTTGATTTATAGGCTCAGTGACACTGGAAGGTGAGACTTTACACGTTTATATTCCAAGAATTTAGATTTGTTTATCAAAAATAAGGTAAAGAGCAGTTTTCATAGTTTTTGCAACAAAATTAGTTGGAAACAGAAGCCAGGAGCTGACATTTTATGGATGAGGGGGAATACTTTACTCTGGCGACATGTTTATGTAACAATATAGAAGTCAAAATGCACACACAGATCATTCAGCACTCTTATGATAAAGGATTTTATTGTAGACTTGTAGAGTTTAAAATAGATTTCAACAGCTTTACACTTTGGCTACATTTCGAGAATCATTGTTAGTACGATCCTTCACACGACAGTCCCGTGTTCTGCTGGAATTACCTTTTTTCTACATTTAGGGCAATCTTTGGTCTAAACCAGCTACAGCGGCTGCTTCATTCATGCTGTGGGAAAATAGACTAGCTTTACATAAACATTTGTTAGTTTTTCCATTGAAGACACCGTTTGAGGAAAGGCACTGTGGATTCATATAAAATCATTAGCATCAATAATAAGACTTCAACACCAAAACAGAACAATTTTAAAAAGCAAACTAAAGCTCTGACTTGATTTTGGGTTTCACAAAACTAAGAATCACTGTAAAAGAGAACATCTTCCGCTAAAGTGTCTTGCAATTGCACAATTTGAGTTTCTTGTAAAAGTTCCCTTGATTTGCAAATAACATACTTTAATCTGCTACAAGCTTCTTTCCTCTTAAAAATACTGAACAGTGTTTGGTAGCTCTACAAATTCAAAGGAATTCTATAGGAAAAATATATTCCCTTTTTTTGCAGTTAAAATTGCTTTTTTTTTTGTTTACACAGGTAACAAACCAAGTTTCTCCAGTGCAGCCTTTTGCCTTGACAAACTATGTTCATTTCTATAAAAAAGATGGTTGGACTTTGGACGAGTCCTTGTCCACATTGAACACACACTTGGACCCGACACCGGGATTCATCAAAATGGAAAATAAGCAAAACATAGCACTAAATAAACATGTGTCCCATTTGGACAAAAAGCAACAATAATAATTACTTTTTCAGATAATCTGAATTGTTCATGTGGTCCCTCAGATTTTTATTAAAATTCATCCCAGATGTGGTGATATAGGAGTGTATGGTTCAGTTAAAAAAACAGGACAATTCATTCACAATGACTTTCACAAAGACAGCACCTCACCTGCGGCGCACATTCATCTCGACCTGCTCAAAGCCTTAAGATCTTTGACTAAGTCTGTGAAAAACAGAACCGTCTGCTTGGACTTACTGCTCTCCTTCAGCCACATCTGTCTCCAACGTGAGCCTTTTCATGGAACGCAGCAACATTCAGGGTCGACAATAACTGTATGACAAGATAATTAGCAAAAGCCTATAATTTTAAATAGACTTTCAAGCCATTTTACAGACATTTTTGATGGTGAGTGACAGAGGCTCAAATGCAGAAAATAATCATGTACAAAACCTTCTCAACCACCATCAAAGATGGAAAAGATATGCCAATAACTGCACTCTCTCTGTGGGGCAGTCGGTAACATCAGTCCCGCAGTAGCCTCACTGTGTGGCTGATATTAACGGCTGGCCCACAGAGAGGGCAAACACCTGAGCTAAAGCTACAGCTACTTTAGCGGTAAAGTCCCATCTGAAGAGTTTGACATCCCTCAGTCAGAGACCGGTGACAGCACTAAAGGTGGTATATCTTTATTCTGTCATATGTCCGTCTGTATGCAGCGCGTCGGGGCTGGAGTCACAGGCGGTTCACTCTCCTTTATCCTCACCTGTGAGTCTCGGGACAGAGCCTCACCTGGGCTCTCCTCTGTGTACCCAAACATCCCACTAAGGCCCTCTTTGGGAGAGGCTGGGGGTGACGCAGACGGCAGTTGTTGACTGAGGGCAGCCTCACCTTGAGGAGAGGGGCACTGCTCCTCAGCCAGAGGGCCGTGTGGGTCCATGGGGGCAGAGTGTCCCGGGACAGGTTCGCCACAGCTGAGTTCAGATGAGAAGTGGCTGCAGTGGGAGTCTGCCACTGAGGGCAGGCTACCGCTCAGAGACGGGGAGTCAAACTCTGAGGAGTTTGTGCTGCGCTGCTCCAGAAGATGAGCGTCCAGCACCTCCGACTTTGAGTCTTTGCTGTTGGCCCGTTTCCACATCTTCCCTTTGCCCCTGGGCCCGGCTGACGTGCAGGGCTCCTTGGACCAGGGTGGAGAGGCGCAGCAGCAGTTAGCGGGACAGGGACAGGCTCCTCCGCTCGCTCCTTTTACAGCTGCTGAACTGCAGATGGCCTCATCCAGACTACTGCAGCCACTGCTGCGTCGCTCCTTCTGTTTACACTCCACATCGGCCTGCACCTCCACACTGCTCTCCCTGCAGAGACCACACACTCAATAAAACCTGGTCAACTCACGAGAGTCATTAACCGCACGTTAGCACTTTCTATGGGTTAATAATACATTCGGCCTCAGTTAAACACATTAGGAGCTACAGTGCTGACCTCTCCAGAGACATGTAGGCGTTGAGGATGGAACCAGCCATGGCTTTGGTGCTGGCGTTATCACTGATCGTCCCCAGACTCACGGTGGCCGACTCTCCGCTCAAACTGCAGCGCTCCTTCTGGACATCGGCCTGAACCTCCATCCTGAAACACACCAAAATAAATACAGGCGCTTCTAAGATTTTTTATGTACAACTGTAGTCTTTATACAATTGCCAATTTTGAACATTTTCACCAATGCTTTACAAATGCTAAATTGTGTGCGGTGATTATCCGATATGTCTGGAAAGCTGGTCAGTTGTACCTGTTGTAGCAGCTCCCGGTCAGGCTACCGGTGATGCTGGTGCCAGCAAGGGCAGTGGTGCTGGCGTTGTCGCTCATGTTGTCACGGTGACCCGAGCCAACGCCACAGCGTTCCATGTGGCTCCCGCTCACACTGAGGCTCAGCCCGGTCAGACCCCCCACACTCGCCCCGTCGCCCAGGCTCGGGTTGTTCAGCCGCGTCTCCGCCACAGAGGTCGTGTCTGCGCAGAAGTGAGAAGTTATGAAATGTTGCTCCTGAGCCTCCAGTTGAAGAGCCCTCCCACAGTTTTAGTAGACGTATATATATTAACAATTACATTTAAATAAATTAAAGGGAATTGCGGGTATTGTCTATGTTCATGAACAAGATATATAAAATTGTATTGAAAATTGAGATTGATCAATTAGAGGGGAAAAAACATGACTATTTTTTGCCATTTCAGCCATAAAAGCTTTAAAGAATTCTAAATAAGACATGTTGTAGGACTAAATCAATAATCGCTTTGCCACCTTTATGATAGATTGATCTGGCGAATACTCCACTGACTCAGGTGGAAAAATCTCCGAACATGGAGTCACTAAAAAAGGTTGGTTTATTTTCTGCGCTTTTGTTATGAATTCAAGGCAGGTCTCAGTTGCGACCCTGTCATCGCGTCTCACACCTAAAGGTCAAAGCCTCAGCTGCGGTTTAGAGACTTCATCATCGTTGTTCAAAATGCTGACAGCAGTTTCAAAGCTGAGGCCATTATTCAGTTTGACAGAAACAAACACTGTCCGGTCACACGTCTCCGACACTGCGCCCAACTCTCTCCACCGCTTTGACACTTGAGTGACACGTGTTGAGTCACCTCGACATCACCAAAGTACTGTTAAATAAGGCCAGGAGAAAAAAACTAACATGCTGTTTCTAACATAGTTGTGACATTTTCTATGGGAGACGGGCAGAACAACAGTCTCCCGATTTATTACATTTTGTGCCGGGGTCATTGTCCCATTTGAGCAAGTCCAAAGTCTACATAAACTGACAGGGTTGCGTAAGGACATTATGTCAATACTCAATCACTACACACAAGGAGACCGGTAAAAATTATACCTTTTTCATTCAGATTTCAAGTGTAAATGTCATACCTGCGGCTGCTGCGCCACTTCCAATGTTGTCATTTTCATCGTCAAACTCGATTCGGACTCCTTTCCCGTTTCCGGCAGAGACTCCACATCCTCCGCTGCGGCACAGAGAGATCGGGACAACGCCGTAGACGTAGGCCAGCATGATGGGAACGCCGATGCCTAAAAATAAAAACCGAAAACTCTTAATGAGACGGACCAACGCAGGGGATAGAACGATGATCAATTAGGAGTGAATTTCTGTGGGATTAATATTATAGTGGGTTCAGACAGTATTCACACCTCCTATTGCCACATAATAAATTAGAATGAACTAAAAGAGGTTTTAACACCTTCTGAATGACCTGAACGGAAAGACTTTCATACCAACAGTGACGGCCGCGACCACGGGCGACACGATGACCGACAGCGTCACGCCACCAGCGATGACCAAGTTCCTCTTATGTTTGGAGATGTCCTTACCCTCATAGCGATTGTGGATCTGGGCAAATGTAAACAAAAAGCCAAATTTAAAGACTGGGCACTTGATGGGGGAGGCAATTCTTAGAGAGGACTAACACACCGTGAACAGAGACTTGGGTGGGCAAAGCGGTTTAACCAAATTCCTGAATGTACCCACAGCATGAACCAGCCTGCACTCACTGATCAAAGACGACTGGGATGAACATGGCTTTAACTTCCTGTTCCCCTCTCAGATTAAGACACGGTGCCATAAGTGGACACTGCCTTGCCCAAAGACAGGGGACCCATCTACAATTTCTTCTAATTCCTCAACCTTGTATTATGTTAACCAAGTCAGAAATCTAAGAAACCTCTCTTTATTTGGCAACTGTGGCCCTCACCTTTCTGCCCACATAAACAGGGATGCCGATGATCATGGCTGGGATGGCGATGCCTGCGATGAGTGCGATCCCGACCGGCGCGCCCACCAGCGTCCCGAGCTGCCAAAGGATCTTCTTCTTGCGGCTCCACGGCTTCTTCCCCCAAAAGGTGCACCCGGATGGACTGCGGGGACAGGCGGTGATCATCAGACGAGACAAAGTGCCATAATGTATAACCTTTCACTTCCTGTTTGTCTTATAAACAATGTCAACTAGTGAACTATGAATGAACTACGATCTTGGTCTGTAGCGTTGGGTAGTTTTACCTGAGGTAGTGCAGGTCAGAGATCTCCTTCATGCAGAGCCAGCAGAACTCGCAGCCGCAGACCGCACACGTCATGTGATTACAGCTGCCGTCGTTCATCTTGATGATGTAGGCCGCACAGCGAGGACACGGCTTGATGTCATCTCCTAAAACAGGTTAGTTCAGATGAGTTTTATGTTCATCTAACATTAGGTCGGTTTATGCAGATTTATTTATGCGTTTGCTTCGTTTTCTCCAATGTTGGTGGAGCTTTCTAAATGGTTGAGGCCTATCCAAATGTATTTCTGTTGGACCATGACAAGCCATCGGGCTCCGTTCACATCTAGGTTTGGGAGTTACCGTCGTTGTCTTAAGTCCACTCATCCTTGGCCCCTCAAAGCAATAAATTCAACACATCTGCTCTATTTGCACTGAGGTTTTGAGAGAAACACAATTTGTACTGGTGGAAATGACAATAATGGTACTGAACAATATGCTACAAATCCATATGTGTATAAATGTCAAAAATGAATATCTACAATACTGTTAAAAAACATGAGCTTTTGAGGTTACTATTAGTCATTTTACTGGAGCGCTGACCTGCGGCGCCGCTCTCCTGGCTGTAGCTGAGTGAGGACGACCTGAAGCTTCTCAGGCGCAGGTGCTGGGCCCTCTGCTGGCGGGCCGTGTCACACGTCTGGTTCGGGTGCCACAGCTGTTTGCAGTGGTAGCAGAACTCTGTCCCGCAGCCCTCGCGCCCACAGGTGATTTTGGGGCAACTCGCGCATCCAAACGCAATCACTGCATAACTGTAAGACGAAAAAACCAAGGCAATTCATTTACAAAAGGGAAAAGAGCAGGGCGGCTAAATGCAACCGTATCCAGGATAAACGTAATGGTTATTTGGTGACTTTGTGTAATGATTGCAGGAATGAGCTCTTACACAATCTCTCGATGGTGGCCCAATAAGTTCAGCCTGACTGCTCCAGTGCTCCCTCTGTTACCACGATCCTCAAGTTAAAAGCCATTTTTCTAAACGACATGGCGTGACTGGGGCTCGTCGACAATTTACTATAGCACAAACGTAACACCCAAAAGTAATTATTACCTCAAACAAACCGAGCATTTCTGTGTCAAAAAGGGGCAGTTAAATCTGTCACGCAGGACACCTAAATTTAAAGTGCTAAGAATAAGTAATTATACTCCTATTTGTGGTGCGTTTTGTAACTCGTGCACAAACTATAAATGTGTAAAACAGCCAATTAGAGCTGCACAGCTACAGCACGCAGCCAAGGGAACTTAACCAAAACTTAAATGCTCAAAACGCCGTTAGCTTCTCACAAAATCTGAAATGAATCATTCTTTTGTGCAACAGTAAAACGGGGAAGGTCACCAGGCTCGTCACAAAAGCAGAAAATAACTTTAATCTAATGATCATCATCAGTTAATACTAGGGCCGGGACTCGATTAAAAAAATTAATCTAATTAATTAGAGGCTTTGTAATTAATCGCATATAAATATTTGCCCTGAGAACAGTGAGAACTAAGTTTTTTAGGATTTTTAGTATACCATTGAATAATGACTGAATACATAAGCTTAAGCAACAAAATATTGTTTATTTTTGTTCAACCAAGTCCAACAGACCAGTGCAATATTGCCATTAACTTTGCGTCTGCAGGAAAAAAGGAAACTGAAGTGTGGAAAGCAAAGTGTGATTAATTTCGATTAATATTTTTAGTCGCACTAAACCTCATGTAATTAATCGCAATTAATCGAAAAAAGTCCCGGCCCTAGTTAATACACAAGAGATGCAGGACATACCCAAGCAAGAGCTGCTTAATGCATTGTTAAATGTAAATGCAGATCTTAATTGGACACATTCCCCCATCTATAGTATCAGTTTTTCAGGGTAAAGGATCCGGGAACTATTTGAGGATCCAGAAAAGATTTGAGACGATATAATGATGTTTAATGAGAGATTTCCTGTAACTGTTTTGGCCCGTTTCCCGAATCCATCACATCAATCCAAAAGTGTTCCTGAAACTACTCATTTACAAGAGAAGCACTGGTTGGACGTAATTAATATAACCACACTTTTATCATCTAATACTCAAACTTCAGTCTGCAGGTGGTACGCCGTTTGTTGCGACATGGACATCATTTTTACTACATCTTTAGGGTCCTGATATAAATTATTTAGAGAGGTTTTCACAATGGTCCATGAAGTTCTCTGTAAATCTTTTTTTAAATCTTCTGGGCTGAACATCACAGTCCAATAACCTGCGAGGGAAAACCATTCAACAGTGAAGCGTTCATGAAAGCGGTGAGGCCGCGAGCGAGCATTTGGGAATTCGGGACAAGGACCGAGTCGCATTTATGAAAGGGCTATTATTCAGAAACAGGGTCAGGAGGGCCGCAGCAATGGGGCCAAGATGGATTCAAAGTTATTCGGATGACATGTTGTGGGAGTGTTTGGGTTCTAAAATAAAGGGTGACCCGTGGAGCAAAAACGTCCCGGGCCTCTAAGAGCAAACTGTCGAAATTCTCCCGAGCCTCAAATAAACAGGAGCGCTCTTAACACTGCGCTGTCAGCTATATTTAAACCAGAGAGGCCAGAATGAAAACTATGTGGTGCCATTAAGACATAGTTTCAGCTGCAACTCATGGGCATTGTTAAGTTTTTAAATGACAGGCTTCGAAAAGAGCAACATCATTCTGTTACTCACGTCTCTTGGCTATAATAAGCAGTTTTGTTGCAGTTATTAATAACTCTGGGCGTGTTAAAATACAGGCCAGATAGAACCTGATTTCGTTTGATGGAGCTGCTTTGGGATATTTTTGGCCCTTGAAAGCATAATGATAGATCTTCAAACATCAAGTGTATCCCTGGCCAGCAAAAATTAGCTTGGGGAGAGAATTTAGGAAAGAGCCAGAGTTATTGGGCAGTCAGTCGATAAAACCACAAGTATTGGCTCAAACAAAAGCTGTGATGCATTGAAAAGTAACAATTTCGCAATCCATACACCGTTTGGAATTTCTCACATTTCTGCCTAAATTGGTCATAAAATGTGGTCTGATCTTCATCAAAATCAGAACAATGAATGAACAGTGTCGGCTGAAAATACCACCACCCAAAAATTCACATTTTATCTTTTTTTTTGTATGGCCATAACATGTAAAACATTCACAGGAGTGGTGTTTCCTTGAACCATATTTTTTTTGTTAGACAAGACCTCATAGGGAAATAACAGACAGGATACGGAAGCACCGACTTAGGATCCACTTGGAAGTCACGTGTCATTTGCGTCACGCGTCATTTGAATAGAGCCTATAAACAGGCATTGCTGAAACATTTGTATTTTCCCCCCTATTTTTTAATAAAATCTTTTTAAATTTTCTATTTGTATCTATTTATGGTCGAGCAGTCCGAGTAGAGTCTTTACCTAGTTGTATTAGTAATGAAATAGAATGATTTAGAAACTCTTAAACCATTTCGAAGCCCGGACACTCCAATGCCTCCTGGTATCGTGCGTCTCTTCTCTTACCCACAGTCCGGCGCGGGGCACCAGCGGCAGTCGGGCTCGGCCACCAGCCATCGGCGCAGCATGAACTCCTCGTACTTCTCCATGAGGGCGCGGTCTCCCAGGATTATCTGGATGTCGTGCGGGTTGAAGCGTTCGGAGCACTCGGGGCAGCTGATGTTGACCCGGGACTCGGATATCTCGATGCGAAGGTACTGGCGTAAGCAGTCGGCGCAGGAGCGGTGGGGGCAGGTCATGATGTCGGGGAAACGGTCCCGCGTGTGCCGCAGCAAACACAGCGGGCATTCGAGCAGGTCTGAAGAGGACCCTGAGACAGAGGGGGTGCAGGCCAGGCCCGGAACGGCGTGGGTGGAGGTTTTGTCCTGGAGGGCCTCGGGTTGGACGCTCTCCGGCCCCGGGACGACATCGAAAAACTGAGCCTTTGTCGTCTTGCGCCTGGTGTCGGGTCGGAAGCGGCGCCCGAACAGCGACTGCAGCGAGAAGCGGCGTTTCTTGGGCGTTTTCCGGACGGACAGGCTGACGGAGGAGGCGGCAGAGTGCAGGTCCCGCTCTGAGCCCGTGCTGCCATGGTGCTGCTGGTGAGGGCTGCTCATCTCTGACGGCGCTCACAACCTGGGACCGCCCCGCCAAGAGGACAGGAGACACGGGGGAGGGGGGGGAGGGACAGTAGCGCACCGACAAGACTTAGGACATCGCAGCACGGAGGGAGTCCTGTCTGAGGCCCGCGGATAAAGTGACGAGAAACAGGACAATCTGTTCAAGACACAAAAAGACATTATTAGCAAAAGCCACCATCATGCGCTGCACTTTCGTTGATCTAGAGCAAGAAACAAAAAGTCCAAATGTCAATCTTTCAGCTCCAACTACAGAACACTGTGACAATGACAAACACCATGTGACGTCTGCATGATTATGTTTTCCGCTGTAGTTACATGGCCCATTTGTTTAGAGCTCGATTACTATTGAAATGCAATTCTCATAGGTAAACGTCGCTTAATTAGTGTTTACATATTTAGCTGAGCATTAAAAGTGCGCCTGTCATGTTGAGTGCACTGGGAGTGAACTTCAAACTTTATTCTTATCAATTCGGACTTGACTGAAGAAAAAAAAA
The DNA here is from genome assembly GCA_021464625.1 of Proterorhinus semilunaris. Lineage (NCBI taxonomy): Eukaryota > Metazoa > Chordata > Actinopteri > Gobiiformes > Gobiidae > Proterorhinus > Proterorhinus semilunaris. Next base: position 13,226,452 of record CM038360.1, on the reverse strand, counting down.
AAAACATGCTCCAAGAGTTACTGTAAAAGTTTTCCATCGCGCAAAGCAATGTTAAAGTTTCCTCCCGTCCTGAGGAGCATCTTGGCAGGCAGTGAGCATTTTTTAGGCTCCTTCTTTCCTCGTGTGCGCTGGGAGTGTGGATGGAAACCAAACAAAACCAGAGTGAGCCGGCAACAATTGACCTCATTTATGCGTCACTGTCATAATGTTTTGCTCCGATCTGTGTCAGGCATAAGACAAAGTTCACGTTTGCTTCACACCAGCTGACTCCAATGTAAACATCAGGGAATCGCTACGAGATTATAGCCGGAGCATAATGGGCCTTGTGTGCACCTTTGGACAACAACGCTTGATTTCCCAGGGCTCGCGTGCGCCGAAAGCTGCTTGTGCGAGTGTGTCCTTTGGGATTAATTTCGGGGAAACGTCCAGCGGGAGCCAGATGCGGACTTGTTAACAAACCCCCATTCAAATGTAGTGCTTACGCCGTGGCTGCGGTTTCTCCTGGATCATCAACTTTTACTGCGCCTGCTTTAGTGTCCGGGGAAAAGCCAAACGCTATAAAAATGTAGCCCGGTTCATTTGGGTAACAAGTGAGAGGGCAATCAAAACAGATGGGCCCAAATGGTTTCACAGAAAATAGGGCCTGCGTTATTAATTTTTTTTCAACCGTGTTATTATCCATCATCATCATCATCATCATCAAAACCATACCTGGAGGCGTGTTTCAAAGCAATTTTGACAAGTGTTTCGGGGGCATAATGAGAAATGGATGTTTGCAATTAGACTGTAGCGTGGTTCTGTGGTGGACGAGAATACTCGAAAGCAAAGGGACATCGGAGTGAGAAGAGGAAGAGGAGACACCAGCACCAGTAAACGAATAAATCATTTACAGCTAATGACTTCGTTCTGAGGACAAACAAGAAATCCAAATAAAGAGACGGCGCGTGTCTCTCTCAACCCGTTCGAGTTCACGTTCAAAGCTTGTACCGCGGAGAATATTGCACTGATAACGTGTGATAAGAAAAAAGCAAAACAAAAGTGATGTGTTGAATATTAACTTTATTCAGGTTGGTACTAAAAAGGTCCCATAACCTCACAATTAGTTTAGAGTAGATTAGATAAGCAGGAGCTTTATGGGTCGCAGCAAAAAAAAAAAAAATATGTCAAGTGGTGTTTAAGTTAAAGCTACACAAGCATTAAAATGAAAATTATAGTAAAGTAATGCATTAAATCTATTTTACACAGTAATAGTGATAGCAAAAGCAAAGCTCATTTTAAAAAAGCTCCACATATCTTATACTGTTCTCGTATACTGCCCTATTTAAATTATTGCACTGTGGTTTAGGGTAGTACTTATTAAAAAAATAATAATGATTTTAAAAATCATGAAGTTTTGTGACATTGTTGAGTTACAAACTGTACAGATGTTACAAAGCAAGGTATAAACCGTTACCGGGCCAAATACAAAGAAGGTTCCAGGAAACGTACTGGTCGTTATGAATTACGTGATCAATTGAACTTTAGGATTCAGAAACATAGCAGAACTTTGAAAACTTTTAGCCCGACAGTTAATGGGGTACAATTGTGGAATAATTTGGAGATGGAGATGAAACAATGTCCAAACATCAACCTGTTCAAATATAAATACAAACAAAAGACTTTTGGAAAGTACAGAGAAGAAACACATTGTCTTTAGGGGGAGTAGGAGGATTAATTTGCATTCAATTAATTAAGGAAGAGTGTTGTTGCTCTGATCAGTTGTCATTCTATTGCTCAAAATCGCAAATAGAGAATTAGAGTAGGCGAGCTCCAAATGTGTTGAGAGGGACCCTCCCAATGGGCTCGTATACCTCGTCTTTAACGCACTACACAGCATAGGAACATCATCTACCAAATCAGCTAGTTGGGGCAGCTGGGTGGGGGTTTGTTGAAGAGGAGCTACTGCCCGCTTTAATGGACCCGCTCTACACCCTGGCTTTTTAACGCCCTACACCACATATGTCAGAGTCAAGGCCCGCGGGCCACATCCGGCCCGCGAGAAGGTTTTTTACGGCCCCTGGGATGATCTTGATTTATTATTAGAACCGGCCCGCAGACCGCAGCAAGCCGGCAGCCCGCAGATCTTTTACACGCACCAATACTACATTTCCCACAATGCAACGGTGACGCACCGAGCAGTAGGCTGCTTCATTTCAATATTTATTGGCACAGCAGTCGTCAGCATCACAGTAAAATTAACTTTCAGATACCCATCAAAAATGGCAAAACGGAAGGTGGACACTGAGAACCGGGGGTTTCAAACACGGTGGGAGTCGGAGTATATGTTCACGGAGGTAGCTGGAAAACCTGTGTGTCTTCTGTGTGGAGAAAGTGTGGCGGTACTGAAAGAGTATAATCTGAGACGACATTATGAAACGAAACACGCGGACAAAAACAAGAATATGGACATGGAACAAAGGCTACAAAAGGCAGAGGAATTAAAACGAGGCCTCTTTATCTGATCATATTGGAATATATTTGTTATGCTGCGTTTACACATAAGCACGATGCGTTACGAATGTCATTTTTCCGTCATTCGTGACGTTCGTGACGTGACTTAACGCATCTCAATGGGATTCTTAACAGAACGCATCAGTTCGTGTCACAAAGTCGGCCAATCCGCGCTCCAAGTCACGGACAGCACCTGGCGCTGCCGCTCCGCGGGGTGCTGAAAGTGTTCCTCCGACCTTTCTTCCTCCTGGGTCGTACCTGATGTTCGGGAGTTGGAGCCAGACGAGCCCAATGACTCAGGGGAGAGCACGGCCTCTGCTCCGCCTCCAACCCGGCGGCAGAAAATCACTCCACTTTCGCCCAATTCTTGACAGATTTCGGACAGAACGCGAATATTCCCAGTGACCCGCAACACCACGCAGCAGCGCGCAACACCACGCAGCAGCGCGGGACGCATATTCGTGACCGTGCGTAATAATTCGTGCCATTAATCGTAACGCGTAGTAACAGGTCGCAACAGTTAGTGGCGGCGCGTGAAACCTCGACCCCGAATCATCAAATTCGTGATCCTTGGCCACGAATGTGCATTTGTGGCATTCGTAACCCATCGTGCTTATGTGTAAACGCAGCATTAGGTTTTCAGTAGGTTCAATTAGGTTCACTAGACTATATGCGTCATTTAAAAAATTTTCAATGAACATTCGAACAGTCCGGCCCTCGGCTTGTAGCTAAATTTTTTATTTGGCCCTCCGTCCATTTGACTTTGACACCCCTGCCCTACACTATGCAGGGCTTATATAATACATAATTCATTGTACATAAAAACGTTTTTTTTTTTTTTAAAGGAAGCAACCAAGCAAAATTGTACACTAATCAATACCATATCATGGATGGAAATTAAAACTGGGAAGTGGCAAGATCACGGAGAATATGTATATTAATGTTGTTTTTAACACAAAACTAGTGACTCTCTGGAATGTTGCCTGTGTTTGTACTTTTGCTAACGAGGCAAATCAAAATATGATGTGCTAAATGGATCATTGATAATGTGTAATTAAAGTTAAATCACAAACGGGTACGCTGTGTGTTTGTGTGCATGCTGTGTTCCTGTGCTCTTGTACTTGTTCCTCGTAATATGTTCCTTTGTACTATTGTGATGTGTTATTTTTTATTGTAATGATTTGGGGGGTGGGCGCTCATAAGCTTTTGCTTCGGCCCACTCCTTTTGAGCAGAACTTCAACTGCTCAAATAAACAAACTAAACTAAACTGGGCTGCACACTATTGAGAAGAAGAACATTTTCTTACAAGCTTTGAAATTGCAATCAAGATACTACTCAGTGAACAAACTTCAGAAGCATTAAAACAAGAGAAAACATGAATGAACGGCTAAACTAATACAAGAATCACACGATTTTCAGAACGCATGTTTGTAGAAGTCTAAACCACTATAGGGTTAGCTGCAGCACTTTGTTTTCACAGTGGACTTTACATTACCTGAAGAACTGCAGCCTTTGGGATTTGCTGATTGCGACCATTGATACTGCGATTTGGATCAGACTTTGATCAACTGCGCTGCTCTATTTGACACTGCACAGGATTTTCCGTGACAGAGTTGATATTATTATTATTATAATAATGCATTGGTTTTATACAGTGCTTTTCTGGACACTCAAAGACGCTTTACATCGCACTATACATTCACTCCATACTTGGTGGTGGTAAGCTACTATTGTAGCCACAGCTGCACTGGGGTAGACTGGCGGAAGCGAGGCAGCCAGTCTGCGCAATCGGCCCTCCGACCACCACCAACCACTCACTTACACTACATTCGCTAGGCTTCCTGGTGTTACTGACGGGATTGGGCATCGCAAAGGCGGTATGGCCACAAAATACCGCCTCGTGCATGATATCATCATACACGAGGCGGTATTTTGACACATGATATGACACGCTCCAGTCCAACCATAACTGGTTTGTCACGGAAACCACCGAGACAGAAATGAAATGGACCCAACCCAAAGCAGCCTCCTGCTCAGCTGAAACTGACCTTTTGTACCAGTAAGAGGCCTTTAACAGTGCCATCACACAGCTTCAGCGGCGATGCATTGTCGACCCCAGTCATGTGAGTGAGAGGAGAGTTTAACAAGGCAGCAGCACGCAGCCTCCGAAGAGAAATAACATCCAGGCAAGGGTCCAGTGGAAAAGCCCGTGTCTGCCCAGTGTGGAGGGAATAGAGTGAATTATACATTAGAGTATGCAGCTCGGGGCAGTCGCTCTGATGTCCCAGTTCTTCAGTGACCCCGGGGCCGGGAAGAAAAGCAATGAGCACTGGCCGCCATCCATCAACTCTTCAAAGAAAATCACCATCCAAACAGGAAAATGTACCATTGTGCACTTTATAGAGGCCTCCAAAAGCCTTTTCTTTTCATCAAGTTTAGTGTTGTAGTTGTGATCATTTTAACTGATGGACTATGAGCTAAAAATGTGGGGGATAGTTTTACGATTTTGAGAAATGGTGCTTGATAAATCTCTGACTTGCCACGATCTGCCTGTCAAAAAAAGTTAAATGTTGGTGGAGACCATGCATGTCCTGGTTAGAGTGTTTTTTTTTTTTTACAATTGCAGTCCTCACTTGACCACAGAGCTGTAACATGCCGCGTACTGCGCAGGCTAAAAACACTCAAGTATCCTCCTATAATTTAGCGGCAGTGGAGATTGAGTGCGTGAGAGAACAATTTTGCTCTTGGCGTTTCGGCATGCGAGTAGTTAAAACAAAGTGTTATCACCATCTTCCCTACTTACCGACAATGGATATTGAGGTTTATTATCAACATAACTCAGAGGGTAAGATGAGAAACTGTGGCAACCTATATGATAATACAATACAGCAGCTCATTAAGGGCCATTAACTGGATCAAGCTTGTTTAGGGCCATGAGCTTAAATCAGAAAGACTTCAAAAACGAGATTTAAACTTGATTTTCAATTTAAATGTTATTCATTTTTGTATTTAAATAAGTATAGCTTGTACCAATATGGCTCAAGAGCGAAGACACGATAGACATTTTAAGGGCAGTGTACCTGATTTTTTTGTAAAACTTCAATTTGTTTTTTCGTCCTCAAGTGTATTGTAAAAGCAGACTTTTGCGAAAGTAGTCCACTGTGCATCTAATCATGAAGCATGATTGCTCCCTGAAAGTCACCCCCGTGAACAAATGGGAGGTATGCATTGCATTACGAAAGCTGGGAAAGAACCAACAATTTACTGGCTTGTTTTTTCATTGTTTATATGTTATACTAGAAAATAAAAGGTTTTGACTGCAATACCATTTGACACATAAAGGTTCCATCTTATTCTTATTATTGGTGTCATGGTAGTACAGCGGTTAGCGCTCGAGCTTCACAGCTAAAATGTCCGGGTTCGATTCCCACCTGGACGAGGCCTTTCTGTGTGGAGTTTGCAGGTTCTCCCCGTGTTTGCGTAGATTTCCTCCGGGTACTTCGGTTTCCCCTACCACTTAAAACATGTAAAATAGGCCAGGATGAAAGTGAGTGTGTTTGAGAGTGCGCATGGGGGACGACAGATGTTAATTAGCCCAAGGCTACAATCCGGTGCATGGCTTGTTTACATGCATGAGACCCATGTTCATTAACATGCACTGTTCCGTCCAAATAAAACCAAAAAAATATTCCTCCGAAGTCTCATCTCAGCTTGTCGACTTATTTAACAAAAAGCTACGTACAATAAAATAAGACAAAGTCTTTAAATCGCATTTCAATAACAATGTTGTTAATTGCACAGCCCGACTTTTCCTTGAAGTCATGATTGGTTTCTCATCCTAAAAATATCAGCATTTGTCAGATACGAGCCTTCATCACGTAGTCAAACTTCCGCTGCATTCCAGTCAGCCGTCACATTTCCTGGTCACGACAATGCGTTCATATACTAGCCGGACTCTCAGAGAAATGGCCACTAAAAAGGTCATTGTTGGGATGTCCCATGCTGGTCAGATCTGGCGTGCATATTTTTGGAAAGTCACTAAAAGTTCAATGGGGCTGTCAGGCTTTATAGAGTAACAGTGAAAACGTTGACCAGAGGGAATTCAACTGTAGCAGCTTTCAGCGCCATTTACTAAACACTCTGTGCTACGGCCAGTCAGGGCCAGGGACGTCTCCTCCAGTCCAAATTATGCTATTCAAATGTCATTTATGCATTGGACATGACAAGACTGGTATCCAGTGAAAGTCTCAATCAGCAAATAAGAATTTTTTGAGCAGTATGATACATTTTGCAACAATATAATAATTGTTTCCATTGAGTTTTACAATGAAATGCTGCATTTGCGTAAGATTCTCATTTTAGTTTAGCAGGTCATATTTGGTGACCCATATATTGGGCCAATATTTGGGAATTGTACTATGTTGGCCGATCTAGCGCCAATATCACAGAGACCGAAAGGGATAGACTTCCTTCATTTGCATTGGAAAGCGCGAAGTCAGGGTTAGAGGGGCAGAGAAACATCGCGATGAAAGTTGGTTAGCTACAAGTTTGCTAAATATACGTTTCACTAAACCTTAGTCAATATGGATATGCTGCATGTCACTTTGAATTTTTGATCGCAGCGCAAAATGCCACGGCTAGCAACACTATGCTAATGCTAAGGGCAACTGACCTATACATTACTAAAATCGATCCAAACTACGGTCAAACACAATTATCAGCATGTGGCTTTCTACCTGCCAATTCTGTGGCAGAAAGATTATCTTTTTTTGAAGTTTAGAGAAATAAACATGAGGAAAAGAACATGAAAGATCTTTCATGTAGAGGGGAATGCTTTTTTTTTATATAAAAAAAAGAAAAGAAAAAAGCTTTGACCTGCAAAGTGTTTCATCCTGGTTGAGAACTGTTTTTTGACCTTTTAAAAGTTTTCCTATTTGTTTAGTTTTACTTTAGGACTTGTTGTGCATGTCTTACACTGCTCACCGGTCACAGATTATGGAGAGAAAATGATTTATGTGGTTCAGTATTGCATGTGTTGCCAATATTGTGGAGCCCAAGACTAAAGTAAGACAGGGAGCAGATGGTGTGTACACAATGGGAAAAATCCAGATTCTTCCTGTACCGCTCTAAACAGGAAAATGAACAGCAATAGCTATTCATAATTTACCAGCAGCACTCGGCCTCTAAGATTAATCAAAGCAGAGGGGGTCTTGTTGCAGTCAACTGCATATTCATATTGGGGACCAAAGTATGATTAATTTATGTATACATTTAACAAGGATGACAAAGCAACACAAATACTTGAGTAATAATACTGGAGAAAAGCTTTAGTTTGAAACATATACTAGGGGAAAGGTGACAGATCGAACATAGAATAATGCATTATTAAAAGGTTCCGGGACTAGTGATTAGTGAAGGGCGTGTTTCCACAGCTACAGGCAAGGATTTTTTTCGGGACTTATTTCTGAACACGCACATTTCATTACTGTCTCTGTTTATGCTTTGTGTTTATTTGTGTTTCTTACGTTAACGGCCGTTGCATCTTATTTCCTTTGTTAATGTATTGTTTCAACCACAACTTCCTTCCTAAAAGCTTCTTATCTCAGTAACACTCCTTTAGGTCTACAGTTTGCGCGTGAAAAACTTCACCTCAATGAAGCAGTCATCAGATTCTACATAACAAGCAGAATATGACACCCATTGCAAGCAAATACAAGACATCTACATAGACCTGAGCCTCCTGGGTTAATTAAGAACCATGTCTCAAGGTAAATAAGATCACCGTCTCCACGGGCACAAGTCCCAACAACTTACCATCGATTCTTAAGTAGATGTAAGAAATATAGAAATAAATGGAAACATCAACAACAAACACGCTATCATCATACAGATGAACTATAGTATACTGATCGAAAAGGGACAATGTGCAGGCGATTGAATAAAAAGGAGGAAAACCAGGAGCATTTTTACTCAAATATATAATAGCAGTGAAAAAAAATTATCAAATAAATGACCGCGTGCGCCTCCATAGCCTCATCAGATCTCCGTGGTAGACACTGTCTTAAATGATTAACATAAGACACATTAATTTATGACGATTGCTCCAAAACTCACAAAACTCTGATTGCGTTGAGACCAAGTGACGTATTTGATAGACGCTGGAAAAAAACTTGATGAAATGGAGTTTGTTTGCGTTTAGGTTTAAACGCACAGCTGACTACTCCACGTTAGCTCCTAACGCTAATAAAAACATATTTGGCTAACAGGAAGCTACTTACTCGATTAGTGCGAATGTGCGTCGTGTTATTGTTCAAGTTTGTGTTCTGTAGACATGGTCAGTTTAATTGTATGTACATCAAACAAGTTTTCTTTTCGGAACACACTGTTTTGTCCAAGTAGTTTAAGAAGGTACGCTAGCCAGGGCTAAACACGGTTAGCTTCTCTAAAGACTGAAGAGGAAGTTCTGTTCCAATAAAACAGTGGCATTATCAAAATCTAAACGTGCTTTAAAAGCACTAATTCAGAATCCATTAGAATTTACCTTTATCGTCCCGTGATTCGCTTTAAAAGTGCGTCAATGATGTCATGGCTGTAGTTTCACAGAACAAGAGGAAACGCTTCACTGCTGCCGCTCCAGTGGATTCCCCAAATGACTACGAGCCAACGCGACCGCACGCGACACACCAACAAAAATGAAGAAGGCCCGGAAGCCGGGTACTTTCAAAATAAAACTTAAGTGTGAAATAATATGGAGTGAAAAAAAAATAAAGACAGTTGCACAGGTTAGTTGCGAAATTAGTAAAATAGTATGCACAGTTAAATGTGAGAGAAGATTGATATTTAACAAGTAGTGTTAAAACCGGAAACTCATGTAAACCTGTATGCTAGCTTGAATGGTGCCGGCATTGAAGTAAATGTTTTAGCTGTTTTCATGACTACACAAAGGTCGCCACACTGTGGACAGTTTGTGTAATGGACCAGAAAGTGACTGACTAACTAACTAACTAATCACTCACTCACTCACTCACTCACTCAGTATAGAGTGAAAACAGTATAGATATTTTACCTCTACCTGCAACCTGCCGAAGGAGCCTCCAGCGCAACGTGAGAGCAGCGGAAAGGATCTGCGGAGCCCCTTGCTCTACCCACCATTAAGGACATGTACACCACACGTATCACCAGCACAGAATCACCACCAGGGACCCTACGCACCCATCACACAGTCTCTTCAAGGTAATGCCTTCAGGGAGGAGACTGCGGCATCTACGGTCCATTCGACTTTAAAACAGTTTCATACACAAGGCCATCAGGAAGCTGAACTCCCTGCCCTTCCTCCCACCTCCCGCTGCACAATCAAGGATGAGAGAAATATAATTTCAAATCATTTACATGGTTTGACAAATAAAAAATCTTGAATCTTAACCTTGCTCGTGGATTTGTTTGAATTTGTTTTACTTAGAAACTTGAAGATCCTTTAATAAAATGGACTCATTCCAGGCATGACACATTGCATTGTGATCCAGATGGCGGCAGTAAACATAAACAATGGTAAATATTTATTTCTACAGAAGAAGACATTTTGAGCATGCGCATATGTGGCCACTTCGTATCAACTCCATAGATAACGGACAAACATCGCTAGCACAAAGAGAGCTAACATTTCTTTAATCAGAGCCTTATTTTGGTTATAAAAAGTGATGAGGTAGATAACAGTTCGTTGCTTTTATCCCGTTTGTCAAGTATTGCCACAGTGGAAATGGACCAGGAGTTTGAAGATATAGATTCCGACGGCCAGTGGCAGAAACTCTATCTAGTAAGTCTTTAGCATAGTTAGCATGCTGCTAACGATCGTTCACTTAAGCGCGTATTTATTTTAAAAAGCGAATATTTGAACGCCTGACACGCAGTCAGTCATCAAACTGTCTGAAGATTTAACTATTGTATTTATTTCCCTACTTGTTAAACTTGAACAAAAGCTGTCCGAAGTTGTTTACGTTTTCATACTGTTTTATTTTTTACTTTGTACAAATGTGATGGTTTCTCATAACTTTTCCATGCCCACGTAGGAGTCATTTAAATGTCTTGTTGAGGTTCTTATCGCTATTTTCACTTTGTTCGCAGGAGATTAGAAATCAGTCCCATGAATGTCCATACAAAGTGGCAAAGTATCCAGAGAATCGCAACCGCAATAGATACAGAGATGTCAGTCCGTGTAAGTAGAACGACATCGTGACTGTGTTTAGTTTATGTATTTTAGTGACTATACACTGTAAGGTCCCAGGACGTTATACATGTCTGTTTTTTTTTTCCTGTGTCCTGCCTCATATTTCCACTCTCTTATCATGCACTCTCAAACATTGCTAAATGTTGTTATGATTATTTACAGTTGACCACAGTCGTGTGAAGCTGGAGAGTATAGAAAATGACTACATTAATGCAAGTCTTGTGGTGCTGGACGAAGCCCAAAGAAGTTATATACTGACGCAGGTAAGATGAATTATCTCATTGTTTTAGTGGACAGTTGTAGTAATACTAACTCCATTAAAAATAAGCAACCTTGCATTTAATGCAACACTCACAAGCAGTGTAAACCAAATGAATGCTGTTCGTAAACTTTGTAGATTTGTCATATCTAAAGAAAGAGATACTAAACTTCCAACTTGGTCTATGTATTTTCTCCATTTTAATGTAGTGCCAGTAAAATGTTTGTCCTCATGTGGGGTTGACAATACTTTCCTCCCCATTGTCTCTAGGGACCCCTCAGAAATACTTGTGGTCACTTCTGGCTGATGATCTGGGAGCAGAAAACCAAAGCGGTCATAATGCTCAACAGAGTCATAGAGAAAGGCTCGGTAAGAACAGAAACCTACAATTTTAGTCCAAATCACACATCAGTTTACTAGTTTGAATATCAAGTAATTCCTGTCCATCAGAAGTAGATTGATGTCTTGCGGGTGGCAGTAATACACAAGGAAGCCTGATGTTTGACATGGTGCACCTGCTTTCATTTACTACCTATAAAAAGTAAACAATTAAACTGCTGGGAAGGAGTGCACATTAACAAAGGGCCCAACTGAAAGCATTGCTATTCCCTCATATTGGAGTAGCAAAACAAACATTGCCTGTAAGCAGGAATTAGCTGCTGAACAAACCTGCTCAACAACCGTTCTTTGAAATGCATCATACTTAAAAATGAGAAAGATTGTTTGATGTTTTGGTATATCTTTTGCGTGTTAATTACTACAGGGTATAATCTTTGAATGACCAATTATTTTGAAATTGGTATCAAATAATGTTATGATTTATTTTTGTGTGTACAAGCTTTATTATTACTCTATTATCTTTTTTTTTTGGCTGCTCTGAGGTGAGCTGATGTCGTTGAATCAGCAGGATAGGGGGACTGTGGTGTTTTGACAGTGTTCACAGAAACGACTCAAACTGGGATGCTGCTGAAAGTGTTTTCCTGTGATTTGGAGATTAACCTCGCACCCTCTCGCACTCTGACCAGCTGTAATCCTTCTTTCTCCGTAGAGCAGCTGGAGTGGATCTTTTTAGGCCATGACTTTCCTCACCGTGTTCTCAGAAATTGGGGGCATAAGGGGCACCTTGTCTAGAGATGTTATTAACTCGATTGGGATTGTTGAATTTAAAGCCACCAGCTGGACTGTTTAGTGAGATTGGCTACAACTTGCATAGTTGTGGAGAATTGTTTTGCTTTTGAACGGCAGTATACAGGGAAGGAGATATTTGTAAACAATCTGTTCTGGAAATTAACCTGGTAGCTAAAGCATGTTCCAGTGGCTCGGTTAATAATGCTGAGTTTATTTTATGATAGTTATTTTCCTATTGTGGGACAAATTGGGAAATAATTTCTTATCCAGTCTTAATGCTGCAATAATAATAATATTAATAATAATCAGTGACACTTTATTCTCTTCATTAGCGTCACTAACCCCCGGCTCACATTAACGCCCGGCTCACACTGAGTCCGGTCCGGTTTCGGTCCTGATCCAGTCCGGTTTCCCCCCAAACTACCACTCACATTGAGTCCGGCTGACACTGTGGCCAGCTCCGGCGCCAGATGCTGCGCCAGGCACAGAAACGGCCCTCGCGAGAACAGAAGCGCACGTGAGTTTCCCTCTTGGTGCAAGTTCACGTCATAAATAGCCCCATATATAGGTAGTTTTTGTCAACAAAAGCCGTATTTGCCAGTACAACGAATCCAGTGAAGTGGATGCTTTGCAACACACTAATGCCCTGTGTCACTGGTAATTGAGAAATGTTTACATTTACGACGTTACACGCGTTTACAGGTCGTAAACGAGACCAAATAAGTAGTAAGCGGACATATTTTATTTTGAAATACACCGGATCTTCCACGCTCACGAGACCTGACTTCCTGTTTGGCTCGTGTTTTTCTGTCAGCTTGATCCTTTGGGGCTCCGGTATCCGGCAAAAATAGACTTCTTGCGGATTCTTTCCGTTGCCGCCGGATGGCCTCGGTAGCCGGAGCCGGACTTCTCAGAGCAGTGTGAGTGTGCAACATTGGTTTGAATGACTTTCTAAGTTTGCGGACACCGTACCGGACCTTAACCGGATTCAGTGTGAGCTGGGGGTAAATCCAGTTATTTTTGCCGGATACCGGAGCCCCAACGGATCAAGCTGACAGAAAAACAAGAGCCAAACAGGAAGTCAGGTCACGTGAGAGAGGAAGATCCGGTGTATTTCAAAATAAAATCTGTCCGCTTACTACTTATTTGGTCTCGTTTACGACCTGTAAACGCGTGTAATGTCGTAAATGTAAACATTTCTCCATTACCAGTCACACAGGGGCATTAGTGTGTTGCAAAGCATCCACTTCACTGGGGAGAGTCGTTGTCCTGGCAAATACGGCTTTTGTTGACAAAAACTACCTATATATGGGGCTATTTATGACGTGAACTCGCACCAAGAGGGAAACTCGCGTGCACTTCTGTTCTCGTGAGGGCCGTTTCTGTGCCTGGCGCAGCATCTGGCGCCGGAGCTGGCGGAGCCACAGTGTCAGCCGGACTCACTGTGAGTGATAGTTTGGGGCAAACCCGGACCGGCTCAGGACCAAACACGGACCAAACCCGGACCGTAGTTAATGTGAGCCGAGGGTTATTGACAACCTGCACTAGGACTGTAACTGCACTGCCAATGCTGACCATGATATTCTACTTTTTATAGTCTATTCTAACCTTTATTTTATTTTTTATTTTCTTATTGTTTATATTTCTGCCCCTTAAGATTTTTGCTTTTACATTGTACATAAGATACCTCTTTTTTACTATTTAACTGTTTGCACATTTCCTGTCTATTTTGCACACCCTGAGTGATCTTATTGAGTGCCGAATAAGTTAATTTCTCCATTGTGAGATCAATATAGGATTATCTTATTTTATAAGGGATATGTAATCTGTATAGAACTCAATTGGAGTTCACCAGCTTGCTTATAAAGTGAAATGTCAGGGCAATGTTGCTATTGTTTTGTATTATACAACACTGTCCTTAACCTTCACATTAGTAAAAATTGGATTTTCCTCAAAGGGGAAATTGACAATAGCCCACTATTCATCTTAACAAGTGCCCCTGGTGCTTTCCTGGTGTTTTAACAGGAAAAGTGTGCTCAGTACTGGCCTTCAGCGGAGGAGCGGGAGATGGCGTTCAGGGACACGAGGTTCCTGGTCACGTTGTTGTCAGAAGAGCATAAATCGTACTATACAACCAGAGTTTTGGAGCTCCAGAATATCCAGGTAAGGCTGTTGTTCTTGGTGTTCTCCAAAGGGACAGTAAAAGTCAATCATTTTTTTTGTATAATTGTTATCAAATATTCACATGTTTGACTTGTGCACTTGTACCTTTTCTTTGTTTATTGATATAATATGTTTGGTTTTTTTTCCTGCTAAGCTTAAGCCTTTTTGTGCTGTTCTTTTCATAGACTGGGGAGAAGCGAGAGATCTACCACTTTCACTACACAACATGGCCTGACTTTGGTGTCCCTGACTCGCCAGCATCTTTTCTAAACTTTCTCTATAAAGTCCGAGAGTCGGGAGCTTTGGGGGTGGACCAGGGCCCAGCCGTGGTGCACTGTAGTGCGGGGATTGGGCGCTCAGGGACATTCTCCTTGGTGGACACCTGTCTTGTCCTGGTGAGCACATCTGTTGAATTTATTCAGATATAAAGTCAGAACAAAATATAAAACTAATGATGACTAACGCTTTCTTCTGTATTAGTTAGGAGTTTTTCTAAAATTGGTTATATTAAGTTAAAAGTTACAAAGGTGAGTGCTTCAAAAGGCTTTAAATAAGAAAATGCAGATGCTCTTGAGCTGTGTACAGATGCACAGCGGGACTGCACATGCACGATTAAAAATGTGATGGTTGTCAAGCAAGGACCGATCCAAAGCACTCAATAAAGTGCGCAAAAGTTAAACGTAAAACATCCTTAATGTAGGTTTAAAAGTTTTATTTATAGTTATGTTTTGATAATGCACATGAGGAGGAAGCGAAATTTGTGTTGTGGTCTGTGACCCTGCCATTACCGTAAGCTTTGAGAACCACTTCCGTGTCTGAATAGTGTTCTTTTACCACAGTTTAATTTTGGGGTATTTTTCAACTGTGCCCTGAATGTGTTTTTTTTTTTTTTATGTCATACTGGAACAGTATTGTTTTTATTCATCTTTACTTGTGTAATTTATTTTACTTTACTCCAGGATCAAAGGTATCAAGTGATAAGTGAATGTTCATCTTCAGTACAGTCTTATGTCTGTGTTGTAGATATTGTGCATTGCTGTATTAATTTGCCATGTTGTTTTCAGATGGAAAAGAGGAAAGAGCCTTTGTCTGTAGACATTAAAAGCATCCTTTTGGACATGAGGAAATACCGCATGGGGTTGATCCAGACTCCAGACCAGCTGCGTTTCTCTTACATGGCCATTTTGGAAGGAGCCAAGTTCATCATGGGTGACTCGTCTGTGCCGGTACTAAGGCTACGTTTCCACTTTAGTGATAATTATTTACAAGACCAATTGTTATGAAAAGGAAAGGTTTCATCTGAACAAATTCCTCCTTTTTGATGTGATGACTCATCTTTTAAAGAGAGAAGTGATAGACTAACAAAAGCATGAATGCAGGCTTTGTATTTGTACTGTGTGTCATATGACCAGAGGTGGTTGGTATGACGCAAATGGACCTCAGCACAACCATAGACATTACTGTTACTCGATATTCTATAGATGCATGTTTAGAAAATGTGTTTGCATCTGTTCTTTCTTTTAGCATTTGAAAAGCATCAAAATGGAAAATTAGACCGTGTTTGGTGTTAGCCAGGCTACAATGTGTGTGCCCTGTCACTTTTATCTGTGGGGAAATAAGCTTTTATGTCTACACTGTGTTGATAAAAGCAGTATCTCCAATTAATTTCGTGGATGATATATTTTTAAAATTCAGATACGGTGGCGAGAGCAGTCCAGGGAGGACCAGGAGCCGAAGACGGACTCCTCCTCGTCAACCCAGGCCCGGTGTCCCACAGAGAAGCACAACGGAGCACTCGACTACAGACAAGATGGGAAAACCGCCGCACAGTCGCCGCACAGGGAGCATGAGACGGACGGCAGCTCAACAAAGTCAGTGCCCGGGGGTTTATAATCTACTCTGAATTAAAACTTGGACTAACAACGCTCCCTTGTACACCAGCATGCAGAAATGTTTACGGTTATATAAGATGTTAGTTTTAGTAATAATCATTGAATCACTTGATATACAGTAGAAATGTGCCATACAATATTTAAATTCTAAGCGTAAAGTGCAAATCCTCAACCCATTTTGGAGTTTTTATGCATAACACTGTAATTGGAGCATAATTACTAGTGTCAAGAGTATAAGATCCTTCCAGCCACAACCGGTTCTTAAGTTTCATCTATCCATTTTATTCTCAGCAAACGACGCAGAGAAGACGGCATCTCTAAATCAGACGCGGGGAAGACGCCCCAAAGCAAGTCCAGACCAACAAACGACTCTGAGAGGAAGAGAAAAAGGTGATTACTTCTTTAGACAAATGTTTCCACTGCATTAGTATTTTTAAGACTTTGACATAAGTTTACATTCTTGCGCAGGTCAGGTACGGTAAGATTTCCATTAAACACATGATACAAACAAAACAAAAAATCATCATAGTTTGTCTCCAACTTGTAATGCCAACATTTTTAAACCTTTACCTGCACTAAATACTAACATTACTGAACAAATCAATAAGTCTTCTGACAATATTTATTTAGCTTTTGTTGTAAAGAATCATAAAGAGGCACCGGCATAACCTTTTGAGATTCAAACATGGCAGAGTTTCCCTTTTAATAGAGGCCCCCCATAGTGTTAAAGCAGTTGCATAATAAACTGATATTTCAAATTATACCCTCTTGTTGTGTTCGTGGGAAACTTCATTTTGCCCCTATATTTTTTCTTAATGTTTCTGATGTCGTCACAGTCTTTTGCCCAAATCTGATAAAGCAGTCGTTTCTGACTCATGTAAACCTTCCGCCCACTTGATCATTTCTGAGAAGTCTTTGTGACGTGTTCCTGTAAAAAAAAAAGCCAGTCCTCTCTTCTGACACTCCTTGTGGTTCTCCTCAGTTTGGGCTGCATGTGCTGCACATGACAGGAGCTGTCCTGTCCAGCGGGGGGCAACGTTTTGTTTTACCCCCCTCTGTGACAGCCACAACCCCCTTGAAGACTTAGACGAGGATTATTTCAGCTTTAGTGAGCGCCTCCTCTGTACGTGTACGAGTCGTGTGTATGTGTGCGGTGCTTGGTTTGAGATTAGCTTGACTCTTGCCGACGTTGCGTTTGACTGGCTGGTATTTCACAGAAAGCAACAAGTTTAGGTAAAGGCTGCACAATACGAGGAAAAACACGAGTGAGATGAGACTAATTGTGACATAATTAAGGAAATCACCTGCTTGATTTTTAAAGTATTTACCTTTTGTTTACATTCAGCGCCGCAATTCGTGTAGTCCGTTATGATAGATTTTGTGCTTTAATTTTCTGATGTATTGTGCAGCTTTGGTTCAAGTTTAAGATCTTATCTGTAGCACAATTTTCCCACCTAAAATAAACCATCAATTGCAGAGCCTTTAAACCATTGTCTTTGGCTTCCCAACGTTGGAACTATAGGAATGTGAAATGTTCATAAATCGGTAGCATTATCGTGTTCTTTGGAATCTGGACACGTCCTTTTTTTGTTGACATTTCTTTGTGTGCAGTTAATGAAGGTGACGGCCTGTTTTAAGAGCTTTATGCGACTAAAGAGGATGCTAATACTTTACATACAAGCTACTGTCATGAACCAGTAGCTTTTATGTAAGAATGAGGCCTACCCTTTTCAACCATTTGCATGTCTGTAGCTCAGGCTGTTTGGACCTCACTGCTCATGGTTGTGGTTGCTACTACTTTGTAATATATTATGACCTAATAGGTTTGTATATGCAATTGAGTTCCTGTTGAAATGCGCATGTTTTTTTGCAAACCCTCTGAACGCAGTGTGATATGACGCTTATTAAGCAAATGGCTGTTTCTGCTTCTTAATAAAAGTGTTTATACCGTGATACCTTTTTTTTTAACAAGCAGCTGCGGTTTTGTTTTGCAGAGTGAAAACCAATGACTGCTAACCAAACCTTCGCGCGGCAGCAACTTCTTCTTCAGGGAACTCCAACTCCATCCACCACCCGCATCCTCGCCTCGACGTTTTTATACTTTTGACCATTGTTTGAGTTTTATCACTTGTAATCTGACAGTTCAACGCCTCCCAGTCCTCTTTCTTAGCTTTGTTTACAGCCAAAACAAAACACCAGCGCTTCACCCAAACCAAAGCCCGCTGCTTCTCTCATGTCCTCGTCATTGCTTTAACAACATTATTTGCTATTGTATTATGCTTTTGGATGAGATTAAGAAAAAGAGGCTATGCATTGCCAATTTGTAATGTTGTTCATATGTGTATTTTTAAGGAAATAATAATCTCTTTTCAGAGGACAAATATTAAAGTTATATTTTTAAAATAAATTACTTGAAGTTTTCACAGTAATGGGAACGCGAAAGCCTCCCTTCATGTGCAAAATTAAGTTGCGTGTAATGTTTCACCATTGATGTACATAGTTTTTTTTTCTTCTTTTTTTTAAATAAGTGTAAAAAGATATTTTTGCTTGTTTAAAAAGCAATGTTACAGATTTGAATACAGTAGATTTGATGACTCATTTCCTTTACATAAATTGTCTTAAGTTTGTTTCCTAGGGTGTGATCTGCAAATAAAACTGGTATTATCTAGTTTGCATAACAACAAAGTCTTTTTTTTTTCTTCCAATATGCAAGATATGTTTATTTAATAACTAGGCTACACTTATTACAATCGTGACCTCGTTTACAGCTCAAGACGATTTTAGATTGGAAATATGCATTGGGAACAGTGGGGATTATGGGATACTTTTATTGAATGTAATTGAGATAAAAATATGAAATGGTGAAGGAATCAAATTACACAGAGGTGTGACTTACAAGAAACACATGGATCCTGGCCAAACAATTACAGTGGTGTTCAAAATAATAATAATAGCAGTCCAACATGACTAACTAGATTATTTCGTTTTTGGTATAAATCATTGAACTACATGGACAACAATTTACCAGTAGGTGCAGTAGATTCTTAGAAATACAGAAAGACCCAGCATTCATGGTATGCTCTTACTTCTGTGTAGAATATTCAATGGAAAGGGTGTGTTCAAAATAATAGTGGGAAGTTCAATCATTCTGTGGAAAAACAGGTTTGAATCAGGTGGCTCGTATTTTAAGTCAGCACATGTGATACATACATTTCACTTTAAAACCTGAAGAAAAATTAGTCGTCCAAGACATTGTTCAGAAGTACTGTGTTCTTTTGTTAAAAGGTTGATTGGAGGGGTTAAAACTGCTAAAATTCTCTCTTAACACGTTAAAATGGAAAGCAAAAACACAGAAGAAAAATGGAAGACTACTATTCAAATGGATCAAACAATAGCCAGAACTCCAAAGGCTCAGCCAGTGATCAGCTCCAGGATGATCAAAGACAGTCTGAAGTTACCTGTGAGGACTGTGACAGAAGACGCCTGTGTGAAGCTAATCTACTTGCAAGAAGCCCCCGCAAAGTCCCACTGTTACAAAAAAGACATGCGCTGAAGAGGATACAATTTTCATAAGAACACATCACCTGGCCGAAAGAGAAATTGAGAAACATTTTGTGGATTGATGAAAGTAAGATTGCTCTTTTTGGGTCCAAGGGCTGCAGACAGTTTGTCAGACGACCCCCAAACTCTGAATTCAAGCCATAGTCCACTCTGAAGACAGTGAAGCCTAGTGGGGCAAGCATCATGATATGGGCATGTTTCTCTAACTATGGTGTGGGGCCTATTTATCGAATACCAGGGATCATGGGTTAGTTTGGCTATATCAGAATACTTGAAGAGGTTATGTTGCCATATGCTGAAGCGGAAATGCCCTTGAAATGGGTGTTTCAACAAGACAATGACCCCAAACACACCAGTAAGCTAAATAGTTGTTCCAGACCAAGAAAATTAATTTTATGGAGTGGCCTGCCCAATTCCCGGACCTTAATACCATAGAAAACTTGTGGGGTGAGATCAAAAATGCAGTTTCTGATACAATAGCCAAGGAATTGTGGAATGTTGTCAAAGCCTCTTGGGCTGGAATACCTGTTGACAGGTGCCAGAAGTTGGTTGACTATGCAACACTGATGTGAAGCAGTTCAAATAAACTGTGGTCATACAACTAAATATTAGTGTATTGATTCACAGGAAAGCTAAATCCTATGGGGAATTTCTTTTTTATACAGTACATATTGTACATACTGAACTTGTAAAGACAAATGCAGACAATGCTATTTTTTTGAACAGCCCAATGTTCCTTTTTTTTAAATGTTCTACAAAGTACTTGAAGAAATTATACATTTCTCTTCATGTTTTGATTTAGAAAACCATGGGCAATGCTTCCAATGCATCGAAATAAATCTATTATGAAGATTTTGTGCTTAACGTTTTTAAGCACACTGCTATTATTTTGACCACAACTGTAATACACAAAATGTCTTGTAAAGAGGTTTTATTATAAAAAGAAAGTTACAAATATATGCAGTTTGAAGTGCCTTGAAGTGTGATATCTTTATGTGCCAGTTACAGCTGAATATAGATTTTTTATTGTATTTTTTAAAGCGGAAAAGCTCTCTCCATAAACCAGACATGAGTCTGCTTGCTCAGCTGAGGTTGGACAGTTTTCTACGATATGAGTGGAAAATTAAATGTTTTAGAAAAGTGCAGGTGGGATGCCACTGCCAAACATAAGGGTCCAGGATGGTGGGATCTTCCACTTGTTTGGATCTTCACACTAAAATCAGAAAAAAGTTTATGATTACAAAAAAGAATCAGCCATGTTGACCATAAACATGCATTTGGGTGTTATTTCTTGAATATTAAATTGAACAAAAGGTTGTGAAAAAAGTGTTGTTTTACAAAGCGAGTTACAGGATAGTCCAGCAAATGGAGCCAACTGTTGAGATGGTTGATTATTGTGAAGGCGTCTGGGATGTTGTCGCCTTCTGAGCAAAAGAGCAGCAGCACAGCTAGTGGGAGGTCCTCCGCACAACTGAAATGGTCACATTAGGAACAGATGTAAAGAAATACAGTCCCGTCTTCAATAAAGTCTTCCGACCTATTTTAGAGCTGGCCTAGAACTGGTTTAGTCTGAGAAAAGCCCTGATTATTGCGAAGTCTTGATTTAGTTCATCAAGTAAGTTTGATGAACGTCCTGATGCCAAAAAGACAAACAAGTCTTTATCATTTTGTACCTGTCAGTGTAAAGTCCTTTGGTGATGCCGCCTCCCGGGATGTAAAGCCGTGGCTCTGAGTTTCCGTCCGTTACACCGGGAAAAGCCTGCACTTTCTCCATCTCCAGCCATCCAAGCTCCTTTAGCGCCCCCTCACTCAACTTCAACATAGACGGGGTGACCAAGTACCGCAGAGGAGACCTACACCGCAACATGTAGGTGGGTTAATATTGTGCAGTCTATAATACATTTGTTATATCCATGTTTAATTGCCTAATTCTCGCTTGCAGTTAGTCCAGAACGCTGCAGCACGACTCTTAACAGGGACTAACAAACGTGAACATATCACACCAATCCTTGTGTCCTTGCACTGGCTCCCTGTTAATTTTACAATTGATTTTAAAATGTGATTATTTGCTTTGAATGGACTGGCCCCTTAGTATATCACAGACCTCATCCAAATATACCGGCCCTCGCGCGCTTTGAGGTCTGAGGGCCGGCTCCAGCTCGTGGTTCTGAAGACGAACCGTAAAACCAGTGTTTTAAATCTCGTCTAAAGACTCACTTTTATTCTTTGGCTTTTAGCACCGCGTAAGTTGTGTGGTCCCCTGGGTCTTTTTATCTATTTTATTGAGTTTTATTTGCATTTGTAGTTTGTATTTCTATTTATTCTTTTAAACTCATTTAGTGGTAGAGCTCATTTGTATGGTTTTGGTTTTATTGTTGTTGTTGTCACATGTTTAGCACTTTGGAAATGTTTTGTTGTTTAAATGTGCTATATAAATAAAGTGGATTGGATAATTTAATTTAATTGATTAATACACTTTCTTTTATACATTTTGTTTTAGATTATTTTCCAAGTTCTATACGAGTTCTTTAGGCAAACTTTAAATCAATTGTAGTCCTGAATTTATCCTGGTTGTAATATTGTCCAATGTGGTCCTTGGTATGAAAACAGTGCGCTATTGCTTCTGATTGTAATGTATTTATTTACCCTTGCAGCTGTCTGTCGTCTCTCTGATAAGCCTGACTACTGGACAGCACTATGGTCCTGGAGAACCCGCTGGCTTTCATCCATGAAACAAGCACCTGACGAAACTTTTTGCTTCTTTTCTGTAATTACAACAACAGATACACATAAATGGCACAAATAAATAAATGAGGATGATGACCGGCACGTATGAAAATGTAGCTTTTGTACCTGAATGACGGGGGACCGGATTTGAAGAACTGCCAGCTTCCTTTCTCTTGATATGTAAACTGTAGACAGGAGACAGGCGTGCTATTTATTCAAATTCTCCAAACACAACGTGCATACATTTAATCCTTGGTACCCTAGGCCTCATAAATACATTCTGTGTTCACTCTGAGTCTGCACACTTCAGCAGGAAGTGCACATTTATCTTTGTCTTAGTCAGTATCTCTGCAAGTACCAGGCCTTTCAACATGTTCATTTTCTGTCAGCTTAAGTAAGTAATTATTTTTGAGTGACACAAAGCAGATTTAACCCAATATTAAAACACAACGGCAGGATGGGATTACTAGAAAAGTCAGATCCACCCACATTCTCACACACATATTTGGGTGGAAAACGTGACAGGACTGAAACAGGGGGAAGGAATGACTGACCTGAGGAACCGGAGCGAGTTGTTTACCAAGAGCCAATGTTCACACTGCTGTTGTTGTTGTTAGGGTTTACAATTTAAACCTTTTTTAATGCCATTTTAAAACTAAAAACTAAATTTTAATGCCACAAACAGTCAAATTTGGTTTCTTAAGATTTGCAAACATTTAATCAAATAGAGGAAAGAGAATCGGAAAAAAACGGGCAACATTTGAAAAAAATGCCACACACAACTGCAACTGAATATGTTTTAGACCATTAGATTTAATACCAGTGTGAATCCAATTGAATGCTTTTTAATTACATTTAAGGCCTCGATTGTGGCACAATTAATTTTATGAATTTTAATGCCCTGCGGAAACCCAGTACAAAGCACTACTTAAAGACTGTCCTGGTACCTTCTGCGGCTGTGTGCACCCCATCTGCGTCCTCTTTCCCGGTGCTGTACGGGTTGCTTCCTGCCATCGGGATGAGGCAGTCCGTGTGAATGTGGCCCACCCGGTCCATGTTGAAGGTGGAGATGATGAGGTCCACAGCCAACTGTCCCACGTTACCAACCGCAACAACCGGCTACAGGGGGAGACGGAAAGACACTGTTCAACAAACGATTAACAGACTTTAGTTGCATTTCACTTAACAGAAACAACAGGTCACTTAAATGCATTTACCCCATCTATTCACTTTTTTTTTTTTTTAATCAAGGCACTTAAGGCCAGAATCTACAAAAAATAATGATTTGGAAAAACTAGAGTTAATTGTACAGTTCAATTATGAGATTATTTCATGTATACAAGCTTATTGAGAAATATAAACACACGGTCCTTGGTTTATGGTCTGTGTCTACTTCATCACACGTTTGCTGCACACAGATCAAACAAGTGTCCCTAATTCTGGATGGCTACATTACTGTGCTTTTATGAACTGCTTAGGGTAAAAGTAAACCATTACACATGACACGTTTACATACGCATGTTTGTCATTGTATAATATAGGTCTTCAATAAAACACAGCTTATATTAAGTAGCTTAGTTAGGTACAAAGTGAAACCAGAAGAGAACATGACTCACCATGATGAGGGTAAAACCTTTCAGATCTGGCGGTGACTTTTCTGATGGAACGAACATGGTGTAGTTTTGCGAAATATGGTTAATAAAGGTGGAAATGAATGTTTTAACTTAACAAATAGTTTCGTGTGTTTCGTGTTTTCTGCCCAGTGCGGTGGTCCTTCAGCGTTCTCCGTCCACCGAGTGTGACGTATTTCGGCGTCTCAAATGTGCCTGATGAAAAACCACAGATGTCAGGTACTTGTTGAATTAAATGGTAGTGCAATTCTAACTCTAGTGTTTTGTGACTTGCTTCATATTTTCAGCCTGCTTTGCGTGGTTTCATGAAGGTCTAATTATAACTGCAATGTACAGTAGGCGATAAACCTTTGAGTGTGTGCACGTTTTAATCAGGCGTATCTGTGGACACGTTGGCTGGGCTTTAATTTGTAGTTTTTGATGTTTGATGTTCTGCCTTCACTTTTACTTTACTGTTTCAGTGTATATTAATGTTTCATCTTAATAAGCTATTTATGAATCACAAAAAGTCTGTCAATTATATTTTTTCACCATTTGTACTTCTTACAGTAGTTTTACCATATAGTACGTCTTACTTGAGTAACATTATAATGACGACTTTATTCTTCAGGGGGGAAAAAAATTCCTTTGGAAATACTAGGATTTTTTACATAATTTAATGTTTTGTTTTTCATAATTTGTCACTACTGAATTGTAAATCAGACTTTTACGCTCAGTTACTTAGTACTCACCGTTCTAAAGTAGCATTTTCCCAAGGTGTTTTTTTACTCTTATTTGAGTAATTATTTTTGTCACTACTTTTTACTTTTTCTTGAGTAAAATTATTTAAAAGTAAAGGTAAATGTTTTAGCTACTCGACCCCGCTCATATGATAATCATTTTTTATTAGCAAAGTATTATGGAACATTAGTTTACAGTCTGTGTCATTGTGGCTTGACTTCATCAGGAATAGGTAAGCCTTTAACAGCTGCTACCGCATTGTTCACCATCCTATGCATCATCTTCTTTGCAGTTGTGGTTGTATTTATTCCCATGTGAGGTGTGATCAGTGCATTGGACAGGCTAAGAAGAGGATGACCCCTGTACAAAGAAGAAGAAGAAGAAGAAGAAGAAAATACATGTGAAATCAAATTATTTGTATACTAATTAATCAAACCGTGGCAGTGGTTCAGGATGGGTCACATCTAATGCAGCAGCTTGAATGATACCAGATTGAAGGGCGTGGATTAAGGCATCCTGATCTACAAGAAGACCTAAACAAAATGATAAAAAAATAAGATTTAAAAAAGTCATTTAGTTTATTGTCAGGTTATATTTATTATTAGAGCAAAATGCATGGTTTTAGAAGACTGAATTGAAAGAGCAAACAGTGTTGCATACAAGGGTTGTTTAAGTATTGGCATTGTTTTTTAAATAATGTTTTTGGGGAATTTTTAAGGAGTACGTCTAAATATGTATTGATGCACATGTACTTTTGTTTGTTGATCAAAGACATTTTTCAAGATTCAAGAAATTCAAGATTGTTTTATTTGTTAAACCATGTGACTGATTTGAAATTATATTTCTATAGCTATGTTGCAATCAAACTCTCTAATAGTAAAAGTTAATGTAACAGAGAGTAAGCTCTAACGCTCTGTTAACATGTATTGCTTGTGTTTCTTGTAAAGGGGTTCTCACCTCGACTGATGTTGATGAGAATCGCAGTTGGCTTCATCAGTGATAGCTCTCTGTGTCCGATCAGTCCAGTACAGTCTGAATGAAATCTCAAAGACAACGTCACAAAGTCAGACAGCTTTAGCACGTCGTCCAGGTTCTCACAATAAGTTGCCCCCACGGCTGCCTCGTCCTCAGCACTCCTGCAAAAATAGGCAATGTTACTTAGTTCTTCTAAAAATGTAAATTATCGACACAGATTATCTTTTATCAACAGTGCCTTGTGCAGTTAGTATATTGTCTAAAAACTTAAAACTCACCTTATGGGGGAACTTACAAGGTCCCCCTATGGGGTCACAACCCCAAGCTGAAGACCCTTACAATAATACAAACATATGGGCAGGTGTGTAGTAATCTTTTTAGAATTATTGATAATAACTTCGTTACAACAACTATTTGTTTCTCTATAAAATGGGGCTTCTTGTTTAGTTAAAAATAGTTTTGGCCCTTAAGGATCGCCTGCATCACAAATTCCTGAGGTGAGGTCAAATCATGCTCGATCTGTTTGATACAATACTCGTCTGAATACAGTTGTTACCTTCTGCTCCTGTTGTGGTACAGAATCTTCATGTCAAACCCTTTGCTTCTTTGAGCGATTTTGTGTCCAATTTCTCCCATCCCGATGATTCCCAGAGTAGAACCCGAGACTTCAGCTCCCATCAGGCTTTGCGGTATTATGACAGTTTCAGGGCCACGTGCAATCTGTTGACCTTTGTGTAGAGGGAAAGAGACTGACTGTTAGACAAAGTTTTCTGTCAGATTTGGTTTAGTCTGTCTCAGGTTATGTGGTGCGGTTAGTTATTTATTTGCTCTGACCTGGGACACATTTAGTTATGGTTTAAATCCTGGCTTGTAGTAATAATTTTGCTGGTACTTCAAAAGCAAAACTGTTCTTAGCTATCCAGAAATTACATGTTACCTTCAAACATTTTGCGAGCAGATGCCAGAAGAAGTCCCATTGCAAAATCAGCTGTAGCATCTGAAACCACATGTGGCGTGTTGGCTATTTTCAACCCCAAACTGTTAATGTATGGGATGTCCAGGTGATCTGTGCCCGTTGCCCCACTGCACACCACTTTGAGTGAAGGCAGCTCAGCCAGGAGAAAAGGCTTGGGTTCTGGATAGAACTTCCAGATAAACAAAACCTGGATCTTTGGCCCATGTAGAGCTGGGTTTTGGAGGAAATCACTGAAGGGCATGATTTGGAAATGCTCCCTCATAATGTCTGCCAGTTCTTCGAAGTAGCCATTTTCTCCAACCTCTGAGATTAAGGCCCATGGTTTTTCAGCAGCCATCGCATAAAGGACAACAAATTATCTACCTGTAACATTACACAGAGTCACAATTATATAAAGCATACAAAAGAGACAAGGTAAATTTATCTATAGAGCACAATTTACAAAAGTAGTTCAAAGTGCGTTTTGGACAGACTTACTGTATCTAGCGCCTTGTCTCACTGTCAGACGGGCATTCGAAATGATCTGCAGCTGCTGTGACCTGTGTTTCTCATTGCACAAAGTTAGATGTTTGACTCTATGTCTAATGTCTAACTCGGCTAATGTGCATGAGGCATAATGGAGAGGGCTGGAGTTATGAATAAATACAACAATACCTTGATTTCCATAATTAAATATCTAAAAAACATACAAAAAGAAAAAAGACACATGAAGCTTGTGTATAATCTTTCAAATCAGACAGACATTTATTTAAAAAGAAAAAGAATTACATATATTAATTCATGTGATTCATTGCACAACATTGAAAGCAACTTCCCAGTGCACATTCCTCAGATGAATGAATATTGTCATTTCGGCGTGACTTCGTTTGGAATCTGCCGACCCTCTACTGCAGCCAGTGCGTTGTCTATCATCATCTGCACCATCTTCAGTTTGGTGGCTGTAGTGTGAGTCCCAATGTGT
Organism: Proterorhinus semilunaris; assembly: GCA_021464625.1. Lineage (NCBI taxonomy): Eukaryota > Metazoa > Chordata > Actinopteri > Gobiiformes > Gobiidae > Proterorhinus > Proterorhinus semilunaris. The sequence goes on along the minus strand of CM038360.1, from coordinate 13,198,744 downwards.
GGAGTGATGATAACATTCGGCAGACGCAGAAGTGGGTGATCCCTAGAGAGAAATAAAGTTTTAATATCATAAGAGGGACGAGCAAAAACGTTCTACAATGATTGAAGATTGTGAGTTAGCTCATAAGATAGATTTAATTAGTTGCTTTTGGTTATGTTGGTTAGTTGGCCTTATGTAAAATATGTTTGTTTAAATTAGTGAAAATTAACCAACACAATGACACAGAAAAATGCATCGGGCACAAATGAGACACAGTCAGTGGGTAACTGTTTCTCAACATTACAAACCTTTTGTCCCTATTAACCTGCAGCTTTAAACTGTCTTATACGAAGTCAGTCAAATAACTAACCTTTCCATAATATATAAAATACAGTTCTGATGTAATAGTTCTTTTACGTTTTAAATTTAGGATAAAAAACAAGTACAGATGACAACGTAAACAGCCTACTATGGTAAACTCCTGTAGGAATTATAACCTATGCAAACATTTAAAATGAACTAAAATGAACTTAAATTAGCTGCACATGTACATGACAATTATCTCTTGCCATTGCTGACTGGAAGACTCGTGGAATAAATTGGTGTCAACATTTTTCTGCAAATATTACGGCTGGTACCTCGGTAAAGGTTCAGGGTAGGTCACGTCTAAAGCTGCTGCTTGTATTGTTCGTTCCTGTAGAGCTTTGAGTAAAGCATCTTGGTCCACAACAAGACCTAAACAAGGCGCAAAAAATATTTATTATATTGAAAATAATGTCACACTTTGGATAAGGAAAGGGCTTTCTTGTACTTACTATATCATGCTATTTTTGAGAAATATTCAAAATGACAATCCGCAAAAGATTAATCTGATCCATTACTGTATAATGACATGGCTCATTTTTTTTTACAAATTAATTTAAATAGAGAGAGACTCTGCTACAATACAGGGGAATGATCGAGGGTGAAACAAAGCCAAGGTGTGATTGACAGTTTCTTGCACTGATGAGCTAATTAACTCAGGATGTATGCTGTCTTCAGAATAATACAATTCAATCAGGGCCATGAATGTTGATTAAATAACCAAAGGCAGAGCTGTGAGGAACGGCTGTGAACCACAATGTTGGCTTCAGCTCGTCTGGACGCCTGACCAGAGCTTTTCACTGCTACTTCGATACTGGAAAATAAAGCACTTTACCGAGTAGCTCTGATCATATAGAAAATATTGTTGATCACCACAAAATACTATGCATTGACAACATTTTGTCCACCCATGCCCCAATGACCAAAAACATACAGTATAGGTTAATCCTCAAACTGGAAAGACCTGACTTTGAAACTTGCTTAAGATCTGATAAATGGGTAAGTTACCCCTGCGGCATTTAAGGATGCCCCAAATGAGGAGGACAATAAAATAAACCTTAACCGCAGGTCTGTGAAACATTGTACTGTCAGAATTGATTGATTGATGTTTCTCTGACCGCGGCTGACGTTGACCAGGGTCGCGGTGGGTTTCATGAGGGAGAGCTCTTTGTGTCCGATGAGTCCCGTGGTTTCTGGGCTGAGGTTCATCGCCAGCACCACAAAGTCCGCCTCTCGGAGCAGGTCCTCCATGTTTTTACAGTACGTCGCTCCCACGGCCTGCTCCTCTTCAGGCGATCTGGCAAAGACAAAAAAGAAATGGGGAATAAAACTGAGTCGTACTTGACAGGATGTGTTCTGGTCTGGACAACATCCCTAAAATTGTGCATTACACTGTTATAAATTATGAGTGATTTCTTGTTACCTTCTATTTCTATTATGGTACAAAATCTTCATATCAAATCCTCTCCCTCTTTGCGCAATTCTGAGTCCAATATGTCCCATTCCAATGATCCCAAGAGTAGCGCCCGTGACCTCAGTTCCCACAGGGGATTGAAAATCAACCGTCTTTGGGTCCATCGATATTTGGCGACCTATAACAACACAGCCTTTACAAAGTAGGTAGCACGCGTTACAGACCATGTTTTGGGTGTTAGCAATTAATAAACAATTCTGTATGAACAACAAATGCTCAAAAAGATTGTTCCCTGTGTTTATTCCTTAAAGTCTCAGTTGAAGTCGTTCTGGATTTCCCTTTAATCCTGTTGTTTTATTGTAACCCAGTCATATTATTACACTCATATATTCTGCCTTTTGCCATGTGTTCTCGTGTTACCTTCTATAATTCGCCGAGCAGACGCAAGCAGGAGAGCCATTGCCATATCGGCCGTTGCGTCACTGACCACGTGGGGCGTGTTGCTGACTTTCACACCAAGACTACTGAGGTAAGGCATGTCGAGATGATCAATGCCCACTCCTCCGTTGGCGACTAGTTTTAAGGCTGGTAGTGAAGTGAGCAATGATGGCAGCAGCTCGGGCTTATTGTCCCATAAAAACAAAACCTGGATCTTGGTGCCGTGCAGTGAAGGGTTTTGGAGGAATTCCTGATGAGTGATTAACTTAAAGTGTTGTTTCATGGGGCCAGCGGCTTCTTCGATGAGACCATGGATTCCACCAACATAAGAGATGAGAGCAAGTGGTTTGTCCTGAGCCATTGTCTGCACACACACACAAAATAATAATGTATTAATGACAATAGAGTAGATACATTGCTACTTTTGCACACACACACAGACACACACATACACACAAAAAGTGCAATACTCATTGTTTTGCAAATCCTGTTTAATGCTCAAGTCATTACCTAAGTCAAGTGGTTTAAACGCTGTCCTATTTAAGTCAACCGAAATCTTTGATAGCGAATGGGTCACAGTTCATCATCGACGTATTTCTGATTGGTAGCAATGGCATCAAGTCTTCACTCATTATTAATGAATTTTAAGACTCAAGTCTGACTTGTGTATTGATCACTCTTACCCCGTACGCCTTGATATTCTTTTTAAGCGCAATTGAAACCCTCACACACGACGCAAAAGACACGTTTCTTTTGCATCTTCCAAAACCATTGAAGAGTCCCCTGAAAGTGTGTAGCAGCAGCATGGCAGGTTTGGCATGAGCTATAAAAGGTCGTTCACTTTTGGACGAGCACAGACCAGTAACATTTCATAAATTATTACACTGTGTCAAAAAGAGCTGCACTGATTGGTGGAAACGCGGTAACCTGCAGGAAAGATGAGAAATGCACAGTGACAAACCTCGAAATCAATTGCGCATGCGGGGCAGCACGAATGCTGCGTTTACACATAAGCACGATGCGTTACGAATCCCACGAATCCACATTAGTGGCCAAGGATCACGAATGTGAGTGGAATTTGATGATTCGCGCCGCCACGACCTGTTACTACGCGTTACGATTAATGGCACGAATTATTACGCACGGCCACGAATATGTGTCCCGCGCTGCTGCGTGGTGTCCCGCGGTGCCATGGACTGTTACGGGTCACTGGGAATTGTCACGTTCTGTCAGAAATCTGTCAATAATTGGGCGAATTTGGACCTGACCGACAGCCGCACAGTGAATTACGAAGCGGCGCTACTCCTCACGAAAGGACACGCTCCGTTGCAGTGTTAATTTCGTCGACTAAAATATTTAGTCTTAATTTTAGTCAAAGTGATATTTCTGACGACTAAAATTGGACTAAAACTAAATTAAAAGTTTTTCATGAGACTAAAACTATCTCTATAAAATGTCCAGATATTTTAGTCGACTAAAATAAGACTAAATAAAAATGAAAAAGTGAGACTAATATCATCCAAACTTCTATTGACCGTCTGAAAGAGCCTCATATCATGAAAATTCACTGCCAAAGGAACAGCTCTGAGCCTTGTTCATGAGGGAGCAGCTCCATGAAGCAGAGGACCTTGATTAAATATGATTATAATGGATATTATAAATACAAAGTCGACTAAATGTGTCTTAAATTTAGTCGACTAAATTGACTTGCAATTTTAGTCGACTAAATCTCGACTAAAATTGAAGATATTTTTTTGACTAAAACTCGACTAAAATTTAATTACATTTTCGTCAAAAGACTAAGACTAAAACTAAATTAAAATATGTTGTCAAAATTAACACTGGTCCGTTGCGAACTCCACGAACAGAGGGTGATTCGTGACATTCGTGGAAGATTTTTTGACAGACACAAACTTTCTCCACGAACGTCACGAATGTCACGAGCTGATGCGTTCTGTTAAGAATCCCATTGAGATGCGTTAAGTCATGTCACGAAAAATGCGCTTATGTGTAAACACAGCATAAACAACAGAGATCAAATAGGTTTTAAAACATATACTTACGAAACTTCCAGCACTCCACACAGACCAGTATTCAACTAAGGAAGAACAGCCGGAAAAGCAGGTTTTGAAATTAAAACAAGGCTCAAACATGTTACACTAATGTTCGCCACTAGATGGAGCCAAGCTACACACAAACCAGTGCATATGTGGTACTAACTAACTAACTAACTAACTAACTAACTAACTAACTAATTAACTAATAAAGGAATGAATGAAAGAAACATATATATATATATATGTAAAATGAATATAATTATCTAAATGATAATATTTTTAAACATGGAAGAAAAGCTTTTATATATCTACTTTTTATCTGGACTGACATTAAAACTGAACATTTACAATGTAAAGTGCTATGTAACAATGTGTAATCACTTATTACACTTATCACCTATGGGTTACATACCCAATGTGATAGTATGTGTTTATAGTTTGGAGGTACATAATGTAATAAGAGATAAGACCCAAACTCTAACCCTAACCTTAAGCCCTAACCCTAAAGGTCTTATGTCTTATTGCATTATGTACCTCCAAAGTACTAATACACATTAATCCATTGTGTATGTACACAGGTACACGTTATTACAGATTGTTATAAAACAGATTACACTGTACTAAATTTAGTTTGGTACACTGTAGCAAGGTAGTGGAAAATAAAGTGTAGCTGAACTAGGTTTGCGAAGTAGCGGCCATCAGAAAGGATGCAATGTACACAAATTGCACACAAATAGGACTGTAACAATCCAAATGTATTTTAGTCTATTGGCCAAGTCACAACAAGACACAAACGTTATATTTGTACATAGACTGAACATGAACATATGCACAAATGCACATGCTGAATGGAAGTTTAACTATGAGTCAGCTAAGAAATCAAGAATTTTGAATATGCAATGTAATAGTTATGTGAACTATACAATAATTTCATTTCAAAACATAAAAACCACGTGTGTGCAGTTTTCCCACTTGGCAACAGCCTAAAGCAGCCAGATGCTCTTCCTGTTGCAACAAAGAGGACACTGATCTATGACTCCATATTTTACAGATTTCGTAATTCATGCCAATTCTTTATTGATAATAGATTGGTAAGTAGTTAAAATTCCTTGCACAAAAAGTTATGGTACAACCTTTTACTTCTATAATTGCTTCTTATTTATTTTGCACTGTCAGAGCTTCCCTGCAGGATTCCCTTTCTCCTGTGCAAAGCAAAAAGCCTCGCTGCGTGTCTCTGAAATCTTGTAGGAGGCTTGACACAGAGCCTGCAACATGTCCTGGTTGAGAATAAATTCACCTGCGGCTAATCCTTTAGTCTGCTGCTCATGACGCATCAGCTGTGCAGAGAGAGAGATTATTCTCAACTTTCAAAGCTACACATTTCTTGATGGATATATTTTATTCGGATATAGATTTACTTGCTCAACCTTCATCAAATTAATAAACAGAAATAAGTCACATCTCAATAAGTAATTGAGAGACACGGCAGCACAAGCTACAATAGATTATTTTTGTTGTTTTATCAAATGATTACAGCTGTTTGACGCCATTTTACATTATATTTTTTACAGTGTCTAATATATTTCATATAATGTAACAGATAATAAAAATCTTGAACCATAATAAAAAAAAGTTGAATCATTGTCTCGAGACAAAATCAGTTGCCCTTGTCTCTCGTGGTACCACTTCTTTTTCCATAACCATTAACTGTTAGTGTTTCTTTAATCAACTAAGCCCATGATGGCAATTAATCGATGTGATGTGTATGTAAATGGTAAATATACACATCACAATATATTGTGCATGCAGGGATGCGCGTGTGGATAGTTGTGCTATAAGCAGAGATGGTGTATGCACTATATGCACATGCACTTGAATATGGTTGCATGTGTGCGTGACTGTGTTGTGGGGACTAGTGTACAAAAATACTTATGTAGTATGAAGATCATGCAACTGAATCACAATTAGGAGGTCATAAAGACACTGATTGATTGAGCTGTACATTATCCTTTGCTAACAACAACAACATATCCTGTCTCCACTGAAAAGTGAATCTTACTGAATAGTGCTTTTCACATGACACAAGTCACCATTAGTGATAATGTTAATTCACTCCAAATTCAGTGCACTATATAGCCACAGTTGTCCAGTTGTAGACTGACAAAGACAGTTCAGGATGCGATTGAATTGTGGAATGTGAACTGAATCTGGACTTTTAAAACATCATTATGCGCATCCATCGTCCAAACACTTGATCATAAATAATGTAATCCTCAAAAGCAAACTTCACAGTGTGTCTATACTAAGTGAATAGATTAGGCTCCTTTCCCATCACTTTCTTGATTGGGGGCCAGAGAGCTTAGATCACCTCAGAAACATAGGTCTTGGTCCGAGGTGATCTTCAGGACTCAGCGTGAGGTTAGTCCCGTTAGATAACAGGTGTGATCAGTGAGAGTTTGTTGGTGCTCTCCTACATTCAATGCGGCTACTTATCCCTGTCCCTAAAGCGGCGTTACCTAATGATGGCGCGGCCCGTGGAGAAACATGGGGGAGGCTGACTTAAGGCGCTGTGTGGGTGAAAGCCTCTTGGCCTTTGAGCCGAAGCTGGGCTGGCCTTTACTGGTGTGAGGGTGCTCTTCAAGTACGGGATCGATGTTATGCAAAGCTATTAGTGAGAAAGTTGAGGGCAAGTGACAGCACCCCATGGGGTTAACTGCACTGATGTAAAGTGTAGACAATGTGCTGCATCACCATTTCTACAAAAAACAGTATCACTGTGAGCGGACTAGCGTCTTCTTCAACATGACTTGTAACTGTGCTGGGAGCGGGACATCACCATCGACTTCGACTACGGTTAGCCAGCTCTGGTGATATAGGAACATGTCATCTGTGGCTTTAAGTTGCAACACCAGAGATTATTCCTAAAATGACACCACATGTAGCAAAATACCCCTTTTCATGAATTCATGCAATCCAGTACCAAGCTGTAAAACAACATTGCAAATTGAAAATGGCTTTGTGCAAATCTCACATCAAAGAGAAAGAACCAAAAGGGGAGAAGTTAACTTTTCTGTCCGATATTGTTTGGCCATGTATTTGTAATAGTACTATACTGTTTTGTGTTGCACCATTATGTTCATTCATTGTTGTGTAAACGCACATATCTTTGAGCACACAAAACATGAGGATTTCCTTTGTGTTTACTCCAGTGTTATTGTGTCACTACAATCAGTATCTTTGCCAAATGCATTGCTTTTATACATTGTTGTTTATTACTTGAAGCAGATCAGATGGTTACTCTCAAATTGCCCAGTCACGGTTCACTCCTGTCTGTTTCTGGGTTCTGCTGAGTCAGCCCAACCAAGGTGCGTTTTTTAAGGCCATTAAGGAAATGCTCCTGCTGGGACAGAGTGGCTTTGACTCCGACTAATCATCTTAGGCAAAGCATGGAGCCCAATGTGCCTGCATGAGCGCACCTGTCCCATAGGTGCAATGCATGATGGGTATTAATGCAATCTTTGTCCTTATTGACTTGTACTGTTGCACGACCACATGTTCTTCTTTTATAATTGCACCCATATAGGCTATGTTAGAGAAAGATGTAGACTATTCAAATGACAAAGCACCACAGGAAGCCATAGGATTTCCTCTGCAAGGATTTCCATTTGAATCCTGCAAAGGGTTTGCAAATGTCAAAGAGCAACACAAACAAATTAGACTTATTCAATGTGAAATGGAAATAAGCTTTTATCAGAAAAAGACATTTGCATAAAGCTTTATTCGAAATTTGCATAAAGCTCTATTATAAAAAAGGCTTGAGAATTGTGTATGTATAGTATTAGTCATAGCAGCGGACAAAATGCTTTAGGATTAAAACTCTATCTCAGGTCAATGTTAACATGTTTTTAGACCCTCCATTTAAGCTACATGCCTTATACACACAAGCTAAGCATAACATTATAATCAACCATGTCATTTTCAGGTTTCATAACAATTTCGCATTTTTGTTCTGTTTATTTTAAATATATTTTATTTGAATGTATGTTTATACGTCATTTAGGGGTATTTCACCATTTTGCTTCAGCATTTTGTTCCTTTATGTATCTCTCCTTACACAAATATAAACATAGAAGCATTTGGTTACTCGTGTAGTTTCATGCAATCGGCATGTCAATATGTTTTTGCAGATCATTTCTCTCTCTCTTACCCTTGCCAGCTGCCGTGCCAACCTTTGCCACCTGTGAAGTAGGGCTGGGCGATATGGCCTAAAATCTATATCATGATATGAACAAATAAATATCACGATAACGGTATATTTGACGATATATTTGACAATGGACGAATTACTTCAAAATCCCAGCCTTACGCCTATTGGGAAGATTCATTCAGTGATATTTTATTCTTTTTTTTTTTTTTACGGCATAATTGTCTTCCAAATATGATCTACTCAAGCAGTTTACATCCTTCATTTCATTTTTACTTTTTCAGCTTGTGTCCCCGTGTTCTACAGTCACCGTTTATGCTGCTCTGATGGAGCGTAACATAAATTATATCGTGTCCACAACGATATAAAAAATTACAACGATATCAAAACATTATATCGCGATAACGATATGCGATACGATATGGCCCAACCCTACTGTGAAGTAATATTTTTGCAGACTAAAATTGGACTAAAAGTAAATTAAAAGTTGAGTCTAAAACTGTGACTAAAATGTCCAAATGTTTTCGGCGACTAAAATCTGACTAAATAAAAATGAAAAGAAGAGCCTACAATCATCCAAACTTCCACTGACGAGCCTCGTGTCATTGAAATTCTCTGCCAAAGGAACAGCTCTGAGCTTTGTAGATAATATTATAAATTTAGTCGACTAAATTTACATGCAATTTTAGTCGACTAAAACTCGACTAAAATTGAAGAGAATTACTAAACTTCTTTGTTCATTTTAGATACATTTGGCATGCTAATCACATCACTCCCCTCTCCCTTGTTACCAGGATAACCGGGGAGCGCGCGCTGTCATTGGCCGCGGCGGCACCACGTGGCCACAGGCACAGGCACAGTCAGACGGAGCTGAGTTTTTGTTACAGCCCCAAAGCCTCCTGGAGTTTTGGACCGCGAGCAGCTCAGGAGACAACCTGTTGGCGTCCATGGTCCACGGCCACACTGGTTTCTAAAAAATCCTCACTCTTCCCCCAAACGCAAAGGAATGGACTATTAACGCGATCGGAAGAAAACCTCTCATTGTACATCTCAAAGCGAGGTAAGTTGTCGCTGTTGCTGCTGCTGCCACTGGTTCGTGTGTGTATTTTTTTCTTTTTCCTTTTTTTTTTACCATTTCCTGTTGTTGCTCAGGTGGGAAGAGTTTGCAGGTTGATTTGTTGGATTTTTACCACCAATATCTGCGATCGGCAAATACAGAGTGACAATATCCGCCCACTGACTTTGGTAACTTTGCAGCCGCGCAACAAGAAGAAGATGCTAACAGCGGATAAAGCTTTACTCATATTTCTAATCGGATGAGGCTGCCTATCTTGTCCTAAATGAAGTCGTTGACTGGGAGTGGAGGCTGTAGGTGATTGCAGTGTTTTAGTTTGACGCGCAGGCAAGCGGAGGACAAGCCAGTCTAGTGCCTGTGCATAGTTAAAAGGCAAGGCAAGTGGGTATCTCGTTTCAAACCCTGCCTGTCGATGGAGGCAGCTGCTGCTTTGGGCTGGGGCGTGAGTCAACGTGGGTTCATCGTTTTAACATTCAACTTAAAACTGTCATTCAGTGCTGGCTTTAAACCCCTTTTTTTTGTGTGGCATGTGTTTGGGAATGCGTTCATTGATGCTGGTGTGCCATTGTACACAGTGACTCATGAAGTGAACCATTTAAAAGCCAATGTGTGCACAGGCCATTGTGCACATCACAGCGGTTCAATCAGCTGTCATTTGATATCAAGCCATTCAGAAGAACTGAGGAATCTGTATCCATATGTTTATGTGTAAACTTTGCGTCTTTGTAAAGTACAGAAGCAGAAGTCAATGCATTACAGTAAAAGGTGGAAATTCTACAGAAGTATCCCCCATCAAATGTACTTTAACCATTAAGTATTACGCACATTATTAACTACCTTTATTATGAAGCTTTGTGAGCTTTCAGTTGAAATCTTCTGCTGCAACAATAATGTGTTGAAACCAAACTTATAAGTACTGTACTTGTAAATCATTTATAAAATGAAGTTGAAAGTACAGGCATCTACACTTAATAAAAAAGTTTTCATAAAGTAGTAAAAGTATTATTTATAAAAGTATTAATTATAAAACTTAATAGTAGCAGTAGTCTGGGGCAGAAGACTGATCAAAATTCTCAAATGCATTTGAAAAATAAATTACATGATCCATCCTATTATGAAGACGGCAGCTCCTGCACTTCATCGGGCGGCACATTGACGCGCTCTCATCTCACAGCAAGAAGGTCCCAGGTTTAATCCCGGGCCAGAGTTTGTATAGCTGTCAGGTTTCCCCAGAGTTCTCTGGTCTGCCCTACCACTAAAAACACTTACAATATTTTTTTTTCTGTTAGGGCTCCCCTGAAAAGTCTGTCTGACCTTCCTGTCAAAAAGAGGAGGACAAATCTTCATGCGATATTTGTCTTTTCAGCTTAATGGCAGTATTTGTTTCCTGTTAAGAAAAGGGCAGAAGAGGAGGTTTAAGTGGCTGAGGACACTGCCTCTAAAAGTGGCTTCAAGTATTAGGAGATCCTCATTGGGACCAGAGTAAATTATTTATACTTTCGGCCGGTATCCCGCAGGTTTGTGCTCGCTTGATTTGGTTTCATGTGGGATGCCAATAGGAAACACTATGGTTCAATTTCCTCCTGTTGTCTAATTTATACCTGAGGCGGCGACTGAGGTCATTTAAACGGCCAAACTGCGTGGACACATTTGTCACTGGGTGGAGCGGGCGTAATGAGCTGTTAGCGATCAAAGGCAGCCGTCCAAACATTTCAAGATGCTAACCTCTTATAAATGTGCACTATATTTAAAAAAGATGCTCTATTTTCGTTGGCGTGGGTGTCATGTGGGTTTGTTTTGGGCTAAGACTGACCACACTGGCAGCATCCTCTGTAGTTAGATCCGTCTGGGCAGCAGTGCCTTTTTAAAGCAAATGATGGGAACCTAAATGAGAGAAAGATGTCCTTTGGGAAGCAAAGCCTGATGCATTTGACTCTCTTGACCATTAAGCTATATTATTTTTGTGTGAAACAATATGCTTTGGCTTTACTCATTTAACCCTAATCACAGACAGTTTGGTGTAAGCGTTTGTGCAGCAGTGAAGCTTCCGATCCTCCAGCCTCCTGGATGTTACTCACACTTTTTATCTTGTTGATCTGCTGGCTCATAATGGCTTCTCTGTCATGATTGTGGGTTTTCTGCAGAGCCCTGACGCACAAAGCCTCAGACTGACAACACACGCTCATGTGTACTGCATTATGATGAAGTCTGGGGCAGTTTTTCTCTCTCAATGGGAGGACGGGCAGCTGAGAGGGGCCAGTGTTTTGAATGAAACAAAAACTTGGTCAAGGGAGTGAAGCAAGGGATAAAGTTTATAATCTAATCCAAAAAAAAATTCATTTTTGTGCTTGATAGAACTGCAACTCATTATTTATTTAGCATTTGCGTTGATTTAGGCCATGGTCCAAAGGCTTGTGAAAATGAAACACAAAATGAACAGAACTACAGTATAGTTCTATGGTATAGTGACATTTCTGCACTTTTGTTGTTTCACGTCACACATCGCACATTAACCAACAAGCAGTTCATATTTCAGTTTGCTGTCAACTGTTCGTGGACGTGCTTCAGAAGTACATTATGAACCATCATAAATAGATAGTTATTTTTGTCACTATCACCACACGTCTAACATCAAGATGAAATGTGCCTCTCGTGGAGCAGTCCTGACCTCACACCAAATAACGCCGCATATAGGGTTGCAGCCAGATATTCATGGAGCCAGTGAAGCACGCCGCTCTTCTCCACGTGTGTAACATGAGCGCGGTTGCCCCACACAGCTGTGCCGTGCAAGCCCAGGCTCCTGGCCAGGTGCTTGAAGACGACCAGGTGATCGAGCATGGGACTGCGGGTTAGCCAGAAAGGGTAAGGGTCATTTTAGTGGGTAACAAAAGTTCGTGTTTGGACGTTGACCAAGTGCGAGGTCCCTCTGAGATCTGCGTTCAATTTGGGCTTGAAATAATGGTCGCATGTTAGTTTTACAGCGGGCTGAGCTTGGTGTAACACTGGTATGTTATTGTTTGGTCAAGGCAGAGGTGTTGTTTGGTTTAAGGATTCAATTTAAATCCTTGTTACTTACAGCATGTCATTTGATGCCTCTCAGGCCTCATCAAAGTCTACAGCATACATGCTAAAGCAACATCTTGTTTTTTTTATGATTTGTTTCAGTCAAACACAGCATGACCTAAAGCTGTATCATGTATGAGGCTCTTTTTGTTGTTGTTGAATTTGGTTTAAGTACTTTCCTGTTGGAATAACGATTCGTACCTCAAGATACGGCTGATTTATCGCCCAAAGTATCGCACATAATGGCAGGGTGCTTTTCGTGGCTCAGACAATTTGCTGGATGTCTCTCCTTCCTATTCTCCCCCTTTTGTCTCTGTTATTATGTACTTTTGGCAGTTACAGCATCTAAAAAAACAAAAACATAAACTCTTCATCTAATCATACTGTGCTTGTAATGGCCATTTATGTTATTATTTAAATCATTATCTTTTATTAAAGCTGTTTCTGTGTTTTCAGCATGTTTGAGCTTGGTATAAGAAGTAAACATGCTTGTTTTGTCTTCATAGGTCAGAAATGTCTCCTGTTTCTTGGTGTTTCATTATATAGCCCTGTGTGATCGGGTCGGTTTCATCTTCTGGGCATGGGTTCTCCCTCGAGGCTCTTCTGCGTTTGTCTTGGATTATCTGTGCGACTCTCGGGTCGAGCTTTACCTGCGGGATATAAATGGACACTTCGGGCTGTTACGTAAAGAGGCCACAACAAGATGTTCTGTGCTGAACGCTCTGCATGCTGCCTCAGATCAGGGAGCAAAGAGTTAGTCAAGTTTTAAGCCCCAAGCATTTGCAATTAAGGCATGGGAAAGATCGATGGAATTGGTGTTTGGGTGAAAATGTGTTCAGCCAGCACCATCGTGGGAAAGCTACTCAACAAAGAGCGTTTGCCTATAGAAGTTTATTAAATGATATTTAATAAACTCCCCCCACCTTATAAACAAAAAACAAAACGAAAAAATCCATTAACATTAAGTTTAAACAATAAATGTATCCTTTCCACTATTTAACGCAGAATAATTTATGTTCCTCTAAAGTAAAAATAATGAGCTGTTTCATTGGATTGGCTCTAGATTAGTCTGTTATAAACTACTATGTTGAGGTTGACATTAGCTTTAAATATAATCGCATACGATTCAGTAAATTCAGCCCTAAATACTGTAGGAGTACACATTATGGCATTAATTAGCATTTGTACAAACTGGATACCAATACAATCATTGGTGCCTGGTTACTTGAGTTTTTGGCAAACATATTTTTGGTCTGTCACTCTGTGTTACTTATAACCCTTAAAAATGCCCTTCGTCTCGTATGATTTGTCTCTTATGTGGCCCACTCTCATTAAAATAGTCAGAAAACAGCCACAATATAAACATTGGAAGGAAATGGTTGATTCCGATTCATTTATCTATCTTCAGAGATTAGGACTCAGTATTTAAAAAACAAAAAGTAAAGCTCTTTGTCCACTCGGGTGTGCTTTCAGACCTCACATAGACCTAAAACAGCATCTTGTGTCCCGGGACATGACTGGACCATGTGACATTTGCTTTTGTCTTCTGTGTTATGTTATGTAACAGCAGCAGCAGGTAAAAGCCTAAGCTGTTAATTGGAGACAGCGATCCAGGGGCCTAGAAATAGAGCCACGAGCTGTTACGGTCTGACCATCGCCTCCCTCGCCTCCATCAGCAAACAAATGGATTCAGTTGTTTTTAATTAGAAAGGTCTTTAGCCTTGAGGTTTCTGTGTGCTATGCCCTGTCTGCTGCCTGATTATTCCTTATTATCACCTACATAAACATGAACCCATAATTGAATGTACATGCATGACATTTGCATATCATTTAGTAAAAACCTCAAAGCAGCCTAGAAGACATTGAAGAGCGTTAATTAGCCAATATGTGACTGCCGTTGTTTCATACGCACGTGAAATGAAGCTAAAGTAGACCTTAACGGGATGAGACATTTGTTAATGGAAAAAATAATTGTCTCCATTTAATTATTAATTACACCAGTGCTGAACATGTTTGTTTACTGTTTAGCACTATAATTAGAGTGATATTAAGCTGCTAAAGATGCTTTGTCCTTGTCTCTGTTGGTGGTTATCTTAATTAAAAACTGCTAAATGCATTTATTTAATTCTTTATTTATTAAGTAATAAAGAAGTTGAGAATTCTCAAACTTTGAGCCACAAGTACTGCTGCAAAGAAACGCAGAAAGGAAATCTGGCTCCTACCATTGTTGAACTAAAACAGATCCAAACTATACAAAAAAATCATAAAAGGTAAAAAAATTAATAAAAAGGGTACAAAAAAAAAGCAGGTAGACTAAAGCTTAAGACTAACACAGTACAACAATGAAGCCAGCCCTCTCTACCCAATTCCTATTATTATAATTTTTAACAAACGATGAAAGACGGAGCGGGTCAGTGTAGTTCTGGACCAAGCTTATCACATTTTCAAAATCAGATGGGTGTAGATTAATGTAAAAAAATTGGTGTTTGGTTTCTTTTGTGATATGTGTCAACAATGTGGGGCGGGGTATCGGCATAGCAAAGGCAGCTTGAATGTGTTAATGGTGAACTATGTCTGTGGTATTTACACGCGTATGTCAACACTTCAGTTAGAGCCCTGGGAAAGGACAGGAGCACAGTGAAAAATGGTCATGAGCCGGATCTCTGCGTCGTAGTTCAATTGTTGGTAGTTCATTGAAATAAAGTGCATGTATGAGTTATTTTATTCTATTACATTTTGTCACTATGTTGTCAATGAATGAAGTAAAGCTTTGTCTACCTGCTTACCTTATTATCGCATCGTTATCTTTTGGAGGAACTGCTAAATTGCTCCTGCACCAAAATCAATTGAGTAACAGAAATATTTCATCTTATGGGAAATAACCCTATGTCTTATTGACCTTGATATAGACGCTGAATGCCTATTACAACTGATGAGGCCGTGTGTAGGTAAAGGCGGTGGACTCGCGTGGAGACCCCTGGGTGTAGCATTTTGTCAAGAACATGTTGCGTATAGGAGCATGTTTCTTCGACCGTGGTAATGGTAAGAGAGACGGCAGCGAGGAACACTGAGGAAAGAGTTGGAGTCCAGACACAAACCCATTATGTCAATATGAGTGGTTTTAAATTTCACTAAATTGAATACAAAACTGGAAGCACTCTCATCTCAGATATACCGTATAGAGCCTGTGCCTGGACTCAAGCCGCTCTCTAATTGCTGGCTTGAAGTTATAAATTATAAAAGTCTATTGCAAAGTTGTCGTCAAGCATCTTTAAAAGCCCAGATGAAGAAAAAAACACAGGGCCTTAAAATTCAACCCTTCATTTGTGGCACAAGTTTGTATTCTTCATTAATGGAGGAGGAGAGACACGCACATCCGACGTATTAAACCAGTGTGCTGGATCCAAAAAGTACAATGGAAATGGAAGAAAAAGATCCGCACAACTGTAGTTTGCTCACCGATTTATTGCTCACACCGAAAGTAGTGACGTTTCGGGTCCTAGCCCTTCATCAGACATAGTTTGTATTCTTCATTAAGTCGTACGAGTGAATCACAGTTCTTGGTCAAAACAATTTGATCCCTAATGATAAAATGTCACACCAAAATTCTCGCTTGTATCCTTTACCACACTTGTCTTTGTTTTTTCATAAATTCTCTTATATAGTTGACCAAGTGGGAGGAGTTTAGGGTTGCTAGGTAACGGAGTGGGGCAGTTGCAAACGTCTGCGTCTGTGACAGAGGTGGGTTAAAATTATATATTTGTCAGCTAATTCATTTTTTTTTTAGTATAGTTTCAGATTATATTTAGTCAGAACGTTTCCGGCTCTATTTTGTGTAATCTATGCTAAGCTAATTTAGGAAATGTGATTTAGGTGAGCAGTTATGTGTGTAATCGCTAATCTCTCATACAATAATAAGAAGTTGTCCCCCGTTACTGTTCAGATCACCAGAGTTTGTAACAGATTGAACCCACATTTAAAACTTCTAAACTGCCCATCATTTGTCCGAATTCACTTACTTATTTTAAGAGTGTTTGGTGGATGAAGTATTCCAGAAAATCATGCAGTCCTACGATCCCAAATACTGATCCTTCGAGCCGGATCTTACAATCCCGATTACTCTGGTCACATTACTGCATTTTTTGTATTACTTGTGTATCTGTAGTATTCTAAGTATAACATCTGTATAGAGCATGAAGTGCAGTATTGGCACTGTGGCGGACGGGGGCTAATTTGATTTGTTTCCATCTGCGGCTAAGCTCGGAATAGCTTCCCTCACTTCATCTTTAGCCTCAGGAGCTCAGCCGCAGCACTGAGCATCAGAGATGGGATCTGTGCAATAGCTTCAGGGCCAGTGCTGTGTTATGATTACAAAGCAGTGATTTTCGTCAGATGCTCCAAAGACTAATCGTGTGTATAAAGCAGGATGGGCTTAAGAAAACTGATTATAGCCATGTCCTACATCCATAAAATGTTATCAGAGTTCACCTGGACTAACGGATCAACTCTAAAAGTCTACTTCTACTGGAGCGTTTTATGATTTGTTTTGCGTTTTAGATTTGAGACGTTTAAATAAACTACTCCTTTAGTTTAAACAAGTTTTGGAGACGTAACATAGGTGAGACGAGAAGACCTGTAAACTGGTACGAGATGGATTTCAGGACATGTTTGTAGAGGAATAATAAACTTGGCTTTACATCTGCTTTCTAAAATCGCTTTTGTTTAGTGGTTGTCCTTGTCAAGCATTCATACATACTTTACACTTGGGTTTTGCAGCTGTGAAGTAATGGCCTTGTGTCTTCTACTGTGAAAAGTAGAATTGCGGTGTCACGTTTTGAGTTTTTGTGGCGGTCCCTGCAGTCACATCAACCACCTGCCTGATGCCGCAGCTCCTCGTAAGCAGGGTGTACGACATTCTAGTTCTCATGCACTCGAGTTTATGGTTTATTTGCATGCTGCTGGTATGACACAGGAAGCCGAGGTAACATGCAAAAGACGAGCGGAGGGAAGCTACGTCGTTAACGCTGAAAAACTGCACAAATTATCCCTCAGAGACCACAGCTGAGCCACTGAAGTCATTCAGATGCACAAAATGGCACTGTGGATTCATAATAGTCAGTAAAAGGCTGATGGAAAGACTAAATGGAGGACATTAGGGCAAGGTGAAAAGGGAATTTATTAGCACTGCTCTGCGATTAATGAACAGAGTGCTACTGACATTCTGTTGTACCAGCTGAAATGCTGTAGTTTTATTGCCAGTTTTACTTGTACTGCAAGCTAGAGCCATACCATAAGATTTAAAGGCTGTTACATTTTAAAAGGTACTTTTTATAAGCAAGAAATAGTTCAGTTATTGCCACATCTCCGCTGTAGTAGTTTTGGGAGTTGTCGGTGAATATTGGCAGATTGTGCTAAACAACTTTTAAATAAAAATGGCCCATACATTTATTTTTTTTCTACTGTGTATCCAGGAGTTAATGCGAACATGGAAATTTCAGTTTCAGAACTTGATTTCGGCGGCCTAAACTGCAGGACTGGTAGATATTTAGACAAAATATGCCTCATGATGCAAAAGTTGAAATTAAGTTGGTAATATAGTAAGCAAGTAAGTGCTTTATTGTCATTGTACAACTGTACAACGAAATAGTGTTCAGGTGTTAGTCCTGAGCTGCTGCGGCTGAGCCACGCCGCCACTGTGTGTCAACCTGACCCGCATGACCCTGGAGGTCGGGGAAACTGTAGCACTCGGAAGAAACCTGGCTGGCTGCCCTCCGTCTCCTCTGATCCTCTGAAATAGTGCCGCGCCTCCTGGGTTTGTCCCTGTTTCAGAGCGTGGTGTCCTGCACTGGTCAGCTCCACCTCCTCCTTCCTCTTCCTCCCTCGGCTTCACAACAGTCTTTCACCATCTCCTCATTTGTCCTTTAGTTGTTTCCTGTAGCTCCTCTTGTGACGCCTCGACTGTGCTGCAGCTGTGGGGGGGTCTTGGTGCCTCTTCAATGTCTCAGAAGAAGAAATGTGTAGGTCTCAAATGGGTTTAGCTGATGAGCTAGCATTTCGTTTACCTTTAAAAAGCTGCTTTCTTCAGGACCATTTTAGACTCTCAAAGTAAACAAATCCACCAAACCTCCACAAAAATACGACAAAGACGTACAAAAGTATCCAGAAAAACAATGTGGAACACATAAACCACAAATGCAGTTCGCAGAAAAAGGCAAAAAACTCAGCTGCACAAGGAGAGAGCGAGGTCGCTTCCTGTCTTACTGAGATTCTGAATATATTTTTTAGGGGTAACCAAGAGGGCACGTCATTGTACAAAAAGTCTTCTTCAGGGCTATAGAGCTGAAGTGCGTGGGATGGTTTTACTTTAACATGTGTTGCAGCCTGCAGCTCTATGACTAATGGCTTTCTATCTCTTTTTCCAGCCGTCTGAGGTGCACTGATTCCAGCAGCAGCAGCAGCAGCAGCCATGGGCAAACAGAACAGCAAACTACGTCCGGACGTGATGCAGGACCTGGTGGAGAACACGGACTTCACCGAACACGAGATCACCGAGTGGTACAAGGGCTTCCTGCGGGACTGTCCCAGCGGCTCCCTGACCCTGGAGGAGTTCAAGAAGATCTACGCAAACTTCTTCCCCTACGGCGACGCGTCCAAGTTCGCCGAGCACGTCTTCCGCACCTTCGACGCCAACGGGGACGGGACGATCGACTTCAGGGAGTTCATCATCGCCCTCAGTGTCACGTCCCGCGGCCGGCTCGACCAGAAACTCAAATGGGCCTTCAGCATGTACGACCTGGACGGGAACGGCTACATCAGCAAGGCGGAGATGCTGGAGATTGTGACGGTGAGTGATTTAGAACTTAAGAAAAAAGACTTTTTCTTAGCTTTTAATATCTTTAGTTGTGCTTTCCTGAAATGAGGATGTTAAAGAGGGGGTATTATACTGTCTGCAAGTATTTGGCAACAATCTCAAACACATCTTTTTCACTATCTTAAATACAATACTGATGAAGTGAGGGTGAAGTAAAGGTATGCTAGTGTTTCTACTTCGCGATGAAAGAATAAGCTTAACAAGAGATGGAGAGGTGAGGAAATCATATCCTGGATCATTCGGGACAATAAGAAAGTTGAACCTTGAACCTTAATATGCAGGACCTCAGGAGGAGCTTTTGTGGTATAGCCAAGGTTCAAAGATTACTCCTGCATGCGCGAGTGGCTCAAAACACTAAAAAGTCAATCTTGCATATTAAGGATGTCCAGCTTAACCGGTTGGTGAATCTGCACCAGATCCGTCCGTGAGGCCACATGTCTCTGGGACGGGTCTGAACTCTCGAGCAGCTTTGGAGCAGCCGCCATTTGATCGATCCATCTGTGTCGCCCTCTGTTCCCCTGTCCACAGTCGGACAACCAGCTGCTGTGTGTGGCGTTTACCAACAGTTATTCACACAGGACTGGATGTAGCAGAATATTGCGATGTGGAGAATATAGATATTTTTACATGTATAATTTCATTGAATATATAATTGATACTAAATGTGAAATCAGAGCTTTCTAATAAATATTTTGGAGCTTTTTTGAGATACAGCTGAGGTTTTTTGGCGACAGGATAATGTCCACTTTGACTTGTGTGACGCCACCTTTTCGTTGCACACACCTGTCTGCCCCCCCCTCCTGACGTCTGATTGGCCGACAGCTCCGACGCACCGAACAGAAATCCTCTCCACATGTCGTTACATCACACACCGAGCCAGGACCAAAGAAACACTAATCCCATTTCCAGTTCGTGCCACTGTTTGCAGTGAGAGCACGTGTTAACCGTCAGTAGTAGGGGTGGGAACCTCTGGGTACCTCACGATTCGATACGTGATACACGGCTCACGATTACGATTATCTTACGATACGCCAATACTGCGATAATTGTTATATTGCACAAAAATAAGGTACGATACATCACGATTTAAGAAAAAAAACATGCTACTTTTAACCTTTATTTTAACATAGTATTTATCATTTACATTTCTTTTCATGTGCATTGTACCACTTTTATAAATGATCCCTGAACATGGGTCTATAGATCTGTCAGTGACTTCATTGACATTTAAATAAGCAAGAAAACACAGTCCTATTTAAAAAGTAATAAATCAACCCCAAATGTATCTTCTTTATAATTATGAAAACTATCATTAAAAGTAATTTATTTGGGTGACAGCGTTTGTTCCAAGTGCTTAAAACTGTAGTGCTGCCCCCTGCTGTCCTGACTGAATTCTTGATCATGTGAAAACAGTGGAGCACTGCTGCCTCATTAGTATGCATGACGTGGCTCATTAATATGCATGACGTCATCAAAAGTATTGATATCGGACGAAAAAGTATCGGTATCGTATTGTCCTGCAAAATATTGCGATGTATCGGAAAATCGATATATTGTCACACTCCTAGTCAGTAGACACAATGAGACTTTTTGTTTTTCTTACTTTGGTAATCATGATAAAACAGAGGTAGAGAGTGTTTCAAAAGTGTCCAAAAAGTGTAAAAGTCCGGTCTGTGTCTAATTAGAAGAAACGATTAAAACGGCTGCAAAACCTGCTGATGTAAATTGAAATGTCTAATCCGCATAAAAGAAAAAACGGAAACTATACTGATTTCTGATGTACAAAAAAAATCTGAGTTGTTGTGTAAACCTGTCCTTGTCTTTCGCAGGCGATCTATAAAATGGTGTCTTCTGTGATGAAAATGCCCGAAGATGAGTCCACACCTGAGAAACGCACAGACAAGATCTTCAGACAGATGGACACAAATAGAGATGGTATGGCTTTATTTTATGCTCTTTTTTTGTTTGAGTTTTTCCCCCCATTTAGTCTACTTGAAATGTTAAATGTTCGACTCACAGCTAGGGGGCGATAAACAATGACCCAGCCTTTTTAAAGAATAAAGTTTCGGTGATATTTGTGTTGACTTTTTGTCTTGTTGACATTTTCCCCGATGCTTTCTTTCTGTGTTCAGGTAAGCTGTCGTTGGAGGAGTTCGTTGAAGGCGCCAAGAACGACCCGTCAATCGTCCGACTGCTTCAGTGCGACCCCAGCAGCGCGGGACAGTAGACCCCTTTGACTTTTTAGCGTTTTCACTAATGGACTGAAGCGATCCTTCCGCACCGACTCGAACATTGAACACAGCCGATGTTGTAGAGGCACATGAAGCCCCTGTGATGTAAACCCGTACACTGACATGCAGCTGTAAATAGTCCTAAACCAAAGCATTGTAGTACTGCGGTCTCCATGTACCTCTATGGGCGGTCAAACGGGGGTCTTAAATGGTACAGGGCTCGAGGATTTGTCCAGTGCATCCATGAGACGGCTCAATGTGTGAAGTTGTTTTTTAATTTTATTTAATTTTTTTAACGTTCAAACCGTTTGCTCGAAGGGGACACCTGCTGGTATAACGTGGGTTGACGGACTGAAAAGTATTTTGCATCTAAAACACTGGATAGAAAGGTCATAATTTGCTGTACTGACAAAAAGAGAGAGGCATTCTGGGAAATGTAGTTTAGAAAATGAAAATACATTAAGAAGGATTTTTGAAGGGACAAACAAGGTCATTGTGCATTTTCGGAGGAGTATGTTACATTCAACCAAAACTGACTGAGGATTTTAAATGAAGACTTGATATGATTTTTTTGTCTACGTTGTTTGGAAAGAGACTTTTCTTTTTTTATGTCAACGCGCACACCTCGCAATCAATCGGTACATTTTGAAGATATGCATAAACCAAGCTGTGTTCTCTTTGTTCAGCTATTGTTAAAACTAAAGTGTAAGCAAAAGAAAAAGTTACATCTATGAAAATATAATGTAGGATGTGTCTTCTTTTATGACGAGGAGACATCGTGGCAATCGGCCGCGTTTCACTTTGAACTTATTTGAATGTGAACGTTTTCTTCTCTTTTACTTGACGATAATACAATATGTACAGTATAATCACTTCTGCTAGAGCTGACGTTTGAGAGGAAAGGAGAGGACCACATGCATCGCTACCAATCTGCTTTGAAAAGCCGCCGACACTTCTAGAAGATGCTGTTCTATCCGTTTGTGACAGGAAGAAAATAGATACACGTTTATACGGCTTGTCACCATGAGCTGCCACCCTGAGATTAGATTTCCCGTGCGGGCGGTAAAAAATAGGCATTATTCAGTTTCATCCATAAACGGTGCTTCTTTCATACCAAGTACTACCTTGAAAACTATTTGGCCATGTTTTGGGCTAAGCCTAGGACTAAATCACCTGCAGTACCAAAAGAATAAGAGAACCTCAATCACATTTGTGTAAGCTCATAGTCGTCCGGGAGTTTTCCAAAGCAATGGAAGTTTTCGAAGTCGTCAACCGGCAATCAAGTTGACGACTTTGAAAACTTCTCCCATGCTGTACATAAGTTGCTGCGATCTTGAATGTATTTTTACTTATCAATTTCCAAATCAAAAATTGCTCAATGTCATCTTGAATATTTAGAACGAGCGATACAGAGCTATGAGCTTCCACTACGCTTCGCTAAACCTGCTCCGACATCAGCACTGAGATCGGCTTCTGTCGACTGGTTCGGCCAACAACGACATCAACGAAGTTTTCACTACATGACGAGTCGGGCAGTGATAATTTTTCTCTTTTCACGTAGTCAGGTAAAGGACAGTCCCACATTTCACTTTCTAGCATCTTGTGGTCACGTGCCAAATGTAGATGATGAAAAAAATAAGAACAGTATTGCACCCGTTTATTCTAAACTGAGGCTGTATCTGTCGAACAAAGCAACATTGTCACCGTATCATTTTGTAGGTTTTGTATTAACTCACATTACATGCTCTGTGTAGAATGTCCATTTTGTTGTTCTAATAAAGACAAAATGGGAAAGCGATGGAATGGCCATTTGTTTTTCTTAATCTTCAGTCAGAGGTAGGTTAGTCAGTGACCGTTCTGCTGAAACAAATGAAGTACAAAGGCACATCCCAGTGATTCATTCATCAAGTTAGTTGAAAGGACATCATTGCACCCTGCTTTCATTAAGAGCTTGCTACTACAGACCTGCCTTGACATTGATCTTACCTTGCAATAAAAAGAACAAAATAATGTCTGGATCATTACAGTTCAACAGGGTAGAAATGAACTCTTTAAAATCATTTTAATCCAAGTTTTCTGGAAATATAATATTCTTAGGAAACTAAATATGCTGTCATGGAGTCTTAATTTGTTTAAAACTTAATTCTGTAGTTGATGCCTTTACCGACGTGTTCTGAAATGCTTCTGTTGTGTAAAACCAGTCCTTTTTCAGTCTTCTCTTTAATGTTAATTCTCTTGGACATGTTTAAAATACGGGTGAAACTCGAAATATTAGAATATCGTTAAAAAGTTCATTTCTATAATTCAATTTAAACTGTGAAACTAATATGATAGACTCATTCCATGCAAAGTAAGATATGAATAGCCTTGATTTGTTATCATTTTTGATCATTATGGTTCAGCTTGTAAAAAGCTCAAATTAAAAATCTCATAAAATTAGAATATTTTGATAATGGACTATAAGCCATAATCAAAATTATAACAAATAAAGGCTTGACATATGTCTCTGCATGTAATGAGTCTATATCATATATTAGTTTCACATTTTAAGTTGAATTATAGAAATAAATGAACTTTTTAACGATATTCTAATTTGCCGAGTTTCACCTGTTTGTGAACTGAAGTTGAATTTAAAACCCTACACAGCCTTACCACCTGGATTTACTGTAAGTAACTGTTTTGATCTGGGTTGGCTGCAGTTGGTCAGGCCTTGGTTCAGCAACTCTATGACTATGCCGACTAACTGAACATCCTAAATGAGCAGAATATTTCATCAATAGATATATCTACTTCCCTGATGGCACAGACATATTCCAAAAGCACAATGTGAAAGAGTGGTTCAGGAGCATGAGACATCATTTTTACACATGGTTTGGCCACCTCAGAGTCCAGCTCTTAACCCCATTGCGAACCTCTGGGACGTGCTGGAGAAGGCTTAGCACAGTGGTCACACTCCCATCATCAACACTTCCGATGCTTCCGATGCAGACGGCTCCTTGGATAGTGTTTCCTTACCTGGTTTATCTGTACCCAGCCATATCTCAGCCTTATGTTCATTGCGTCCATTGTTTTACCTTGAGTGTGTGTGGTGTGTCTCTGGGAAAGTGGAGGAGAATGTTCTAAATCTGTAAAGCACTTTGTGTTACATGAAATGTATGAAAAGCGCTATATAAATAAAGATTGATTGAACACAAGAGTTTGGGGAAAAGTTAAGGGAATCTTTCGACATCGTAGAAGCTTATTCAAAGGCGTGTCGTAATCAATGCTAAAGGCAGTCCATCGGAATATTAGAGCATTTGACCTTTTCTTTTGGTAATAGACAATACGTATAAGAAGACAAATAAATCACTTTTCAAATTAAGCAGCCCTAAGAATTACTACTTAAAACGCCTATCCACCATGACTTACTAGACACTTACAGTATAAACCATGGCCAACATTTTGAGTTAGTCTTAGAACTGTACACATACAAGTCGAAATAGTGAAAAGCAAACATTTTCATTGTCTGCAGTCTTTAATTCAATGAACACATCTATACAGTCGACCAACATGATATTCAAGTGCCATATTATCCATCCTGACTGGTCCCACAAAAGGCACTTTACATGTTTCGGCATAATTACATCGGCATGACGTGTACCTTTAGTTTGTGACAATGACAAAATGCCACAGCAAAGTTAAGAAAAACTTGAAATCTTCAGGATATAACGTTAAAATAATTTGATATAATAAATAATAGCTACAAACATAAAATAACAGATTGCATGCAAAAGAAGCTGCTATGTTAAGGACCATCTAATTCAAGCTACTGCTGATGTACATTTGGCAAAAAAAAAACTGTACAAATTATTTATACAATAGAAATGTTTTGGCTACACATAAACAGTTCATATTTTTGGTCTGAAATGTTTGTCTTCTAAAATGTGCTTCATAGTGTAACAGTGGAAGAGGGATGAGGTTCCAGTTAATATACAGTGGCCGGCTGCTGTAGGACTGTCCCGTACTGGCGGCCAAAAAAAAAAAAAAGAAGTTCGTCCAATTCACATTTTTGCACTCGAGGCTGCTGCGGTCGGGCCCGTCAGATTTCCTGGAGCGTGATTTTGCAGCCGTCGCCGCAGCCATCGATGTTGAGGATAAAGGTGTCTTCATTCGAGTAATGCTCCACAATGTTGTCGTCCATGTTGACCAAGATCCTGTTACAAAAAACAAGCGCAGCCTATAATTAAAATGCAATTATCAAACATTAGGAGCCCTGATTAAGGCCCAAACCTGTACCTTATCTAGAAATGGAATATTATGCTCATGAGGCCTTTTTATTAATCCTGAACTAGAAACTCATCCCTGTGAAGAATTGGGATATTAGAAATATATAAGGACAGATAGGATTGAGTTGGGACCAAAACGTAACAATAATGTAACAATTGACTTCTCTAGCAATTTCAAAATACAACATCTCGCAACACCGCCAGTACTCACCATTTCCAGACATTGATTGGGGGAGCTTCAGATACGTTTTAGAAATGTCTTTATACGTTTAACCATCACCTTATAAAATTGTGGCACACGATGTTTTATACAGTGAGATATTCTTGACCATAAATCAACCTCATAATCTGGTAATTGTTCCCTGGGCGCTGCACTGCAGTCACCCACTTCCTGAGACAGGAGTCAGTGGCATCGAAGGTACGTTAAATGCATACAAAAATGGTACCTTAACTTTAACTGCCAATAGGACTTAGGAGATCTTTTGTTCCTTCTTCATGGGTTTTTAAGGCAATTTATTTAATATATATATTTTTTTATAAGTGGTTATTTTTAATAAGTTTTGAAATGAGGTGGAACATGGAAGGGCAGACTTAAACCCATTTCCTTTGCTGCTTTAGGCCCAAAACGCAGAAAGGAATAGCATTATTCACAAAATATTCCAAACAAGAAAGTATTGTTCAGTTACTGTCTATCACTCTCCAAGTAAAATATCTTTTGTACAATTCACTCGGCAACACTGAAAAAGAGGAAAAGGCGGTCCAACCTGAGTGTAATAGACCTCACCCACAAAGAGGTGCAAACTTGAGTTCACTTCACCAATCAGGGGTCATAATGTTTCGCTGCATCTCTGTTCTGTACTCACCCTTTCTTACTCTTCTTGTAGACCTTTGCTATTCGCTCAGGCGGCACGCCGTACTTATCTGATATCTAAGAACAGACATCAAAAGCGGTTTTACTGAATGTCCTTCTGTAAACCACGTCACTGTCAGTCCACATCATTGTTACAAAACGCATGACTCACCGCGTCCATTAGGCCTCTCAGAGTTGGAGACTTCAGCATCAATGCGTCAAAAACCTCGTCAGTCTCCTTCCTCACGTACAATAACACTGCAGATGGAGAGGAACATGATGTGTACTTTCCACAAACAAGAAGTAAATCAATGAATCTAAACTGGCCTGGCCTGCGAATAGACAGAAGTATAAAGGCTTCACGCAATGCTGTATTAGTGGAAACGTCTGCTTTAGAGGCGAGTAATACTTACATTTACTCAAGTAACATGCACTTGAGTGACTTTAATGTTCTTCTTAGAGTAGTTTAGTTTATTTGAGTAGTTTACATTCATAATTTTCATAAAATTGACATTATTCAGTTGTGTTTGCTCAAAAGGAGCAGGGTGAAGCAAGAAAGCTTATGAGGGCCTTCCCCATATTCAATGCAATAAACATTTGTAATACAATACGAGGACTGTATCTGCAACAATTAAGAATTCAGCACAAAATATTCTATTATTTAACTGGAAACGTGTCCTCAAAATTGCATTTACTTCAAAGAAAATCATGACTGAAACCATGTAATACTAATTGCATTGGTCACAGCATCTCAAGACAGTTTGACTTTACATCTTTTACATTATTTCGTCCTGAGTTTCCCACGTACAAAATACTGTAGAAAAACTCTGTATCGTGTAAAATAATTGTCATACCCAGGCACATACACATACTTTTCACATACATCAATGGTTTTGTATAGCCCAATATTACAGCAGGAGTTACTCTTAATTGAGTAAATACTGTATTTTTGGTCACTCTTCTCTCTCTGGTCTTCTTTTTCTATCAACATTATGCCATTTAAATAGAATAGTAAAGAATGCTACATCGCAATATAAACAGGCAGCAAGAAAAAAGTATCTCTGAGTTTTACACAGAAATAAATGTTCTTAAATATTGCTTATTGTCATATTAACGTTATGTTAATTCTGCCAGCCACACTTTAAAGTGCCACTCCAGACCTCTTAATCTGAATCCATGGTTACTGGTTCCTACGTGCATTCTAATGAATCCTTACACCATCGAAACAAGTCTCCATCACACCGTGTACTGTACCTCTCTTGTGCGTTTCCTCTTTCATCTGTTTGTGAGGAGACGAACACAAGTCTTCGTTGGACGACCTGAACATCCTCTTCACCAGGACACCCCTGAAAACAACAAAACCCATGCGTTCGAATCTGCTCTTTGCAACAGCGCACGACTGAAATGGTTTTGGACAATAATGTTTATAGTAATGCTTTTAAAGACAGTCTCCTACTCACCCTTCTCTGTCAATCTCCTCTGTGTTGAACGTGAACACCTGAAATAAAAAAGGATGAAGGATTAGATGTCAAAAACATTCATAAAATAGGGCTGCACACTATTACAAAAATAAGCCATACTCTGTAGTTGTCTTACATATTGCGAGTAGAGGTTGACCGATATATCAGCCGGACGATATATATCGTGTCGATATTTGGGTGTTTTACAATAAAAGGCCGATATCTCTGGAATCAAAAGTGATAGAAACGTTCCGCTTTTTTGCATTGGAAAAGGTCAGAGCAACTTTGAAGGCCTCAAAGTTGCTTATAATTTAGGAACCATAAGTGATCATTTTTTGTTTTGAAATCTGCTTATTTTTGTCTTTCTAATAAGCTTCCTCTGAATAAACATGAACGTCCTAAATAAATCAGCCCTACGCCCCTAATGAAGCGCCCCCTGCTGTCACAGGCAACACTGACACATTTTACAGTTTGGCTAAACTTTATGGGCCACATTAGGTTTTTTAAAATTGCCAAGTGGAGGCATAAAGTACACAATATATTGTCATCATGAACTAAACAAATTTCCTCCTGTGGACCCATCACCTGCAGGAGGAGCCATAGGGGCTGGTGCAATGTGATTTGGGCAGCTCCAACAGCTGCCCCCACGACCCGGCAACGGACAAGTGGAAGAAGATGGATGGATGGATGGATTTTGGGCTTGGTCATGTTTGCGCACCGTACTTGGGCCCCGGGCCTTAGTTGGCTCACCTCTGGTTTAGAAGCATCATACACGGGATTATAGACGAGCGATTTTTAAAAATCGTTAAAAAATTTCAGCCAAAAATATCGGCATTGGCCAATCAAAATCTACAAAAGTCGGCATCGTCGCATCTTATTAAACAATACAGGATTATAGCAATATTTAACACACAAAATAATCAAATTGAGTCACAAGACTTAAAAAACATAATACAGATACAAAAATACAGAGCTAAAACTAAAACTAAAACTAAAGAACTACAAAAAAAAGGTTTAAATCTTTGATACATTGTGGCTTCTTGTGCTCAGGACCGTAACCCAATATTGCTAATATCGTGCAGCCCTACTATAAACTAATGCAAACATATCACAGTATTGCATGTACCTGTCCAGCCCTCTGCAAGTTGCCAAAGTGAACGTCAGGAATGAACAGAACCGGCTGAGCTTCGAGATCCATCATTGTTTTGAAGTAAGTTGTATCAGACTTCTTCGGGACAGTAATGACACCCACTCCCCCGTCCTTCCCTAAAAAACAAAGACAAAGACATCAGGGGTCTCCAAGCCATAGCTTATAATAAAGTATTGAGAGGAACCAAAATTAATTTTCTTTTAAATATAATCTTGTGTACGCTGCCTGACCTAAATCCCATCCACAAAGCCATTTTTATTTTGTAAAACGAACTACAGTGCGAGAAAGGCTGGAAACCTCTGCACTTGCACTCATATTCAGACACTTAACAAACAAACACTGAAGGAAAAGCAATGAAGTGTCTTAACTAACAATAAGTAAACACACGTGTTCTAAAATGTTATCTAACCATTTTAAAATTATTATAACAAGGGAGCAAACCTTTGGCCTTTTTGCGGAACAGTTTTCTCTCCTCGTCCCGTATTTTTCTTTCTGCTCCCTGAAAACAACCAAGGAAAAATGAATAAGCTGCTCAGTGTCATTGACAAGTCCAGGGAGAGGCTGTGTGCAGGTAAGACCACAAGAGGGAGGCCTTACCTGCCGTTAACACAGTGTGACGCCACCTAGAGGCTGCAGCTACTAAAATTATCCACAACAGACCAACATCTAATGGGAAATCGTAGAATGTGGCTTTAACTATTTTCAATTTTAATTTGATTTGATGAATTTCATATTCATGGGCAAATGATGATTAAAAACACAGCTGATTTTACAGATGTTGTAGTGTTATAGTGTAGTTGGTGTTACCTTGTCACAGAAGACCTTGATCTGCAGGTAGGCCCGGTGCAGGGGCTTGTTGCTGCGGTTGTTGTAGCTGTAAGTGTCGATCTGGATCATGAGAGGAAGACCCTTCACGCCCTTTTGAGACGAGAAGTCAGTGCTCAGGCAGTTCACAGTGATGAAAATCTGCAAGCATTTGGAAACATTTTGTGAATTACCAACAAAAGAAAACGATTCACGCAGTGAGTAGAAGAAGAACTTTATTTATATAGCGCCTTTCACAGACATGGTCACAAAGCGCTTTACATTCACTCCATACTCAGTGGTGGTGAACTACGTTAGTAGCTTCAGTTTCCCCTGGTGGTAGGGGAAACCGGAGTACCCGGAGGAAACCTACGCAGACATGGGGAGAACATGCAAACTCCACACAGAAAGGCCCCGTCCAGGTGGGAATCGAACCCAGGACCTTCTAGCAGTGAAGCAAGAGCACTAACCGCTGTGCTACCGTGCCGCCCAAGATTTGAAAGTGGTGCTTTGTTTCAGTCGGGCCTAACGCGTGTCTCTGACTGCATTTGTGCATGAAGACAACGCACGAGATAATAGTTATACTCGTCTGCTTTCAGCCTCATATGATTGCCTGAGGACATGTGAAAAGATTAAAAATTGTGTAATCCAAAAAGGCATTAGAAGTTTCATTAAAAAACGTGTTTTTTAAAGATAGTAAAAGCATGGTAATAGTATGGAAATATGGTACCTAAAGTGCTTTTTGCTAGAACATAGTTAAGACAATTATATTTAAGATTGTACCCAGTTTTCTTTAGTTTGGCCATTGTTGTGTTTATAGTTTCACTTCCTTATTGGACACTGACAGGAAGTGACATAGAGGAAGGTAGACAATTTTAAACTGTTGCCGTGCAACCATGTAAAGTCAATGGGAAGTGAGTCAAACTGCTATAGAACTTTACCTTTCACTATGGCACAGGAAGTGAAAGGTAAAACAAAAACAAAAATAACTTTTCTGCCCAACATTACTTCATTAAAATTGCTGCTTCACTGAAATAAAATGATAATTATGCAACTGATGTTATCCTTCTAAATTAGTCATATTTTCAAAAGAATTAAAACCTGTCATATGCACTTTAAAAGGGTAATAAGTTATACACAGAGGTAACCAAAATATTTACTCAAGTAAGAGTAACATTACTTAATAATTTTACTAAAGTACAAGTAATAAGTAATGACCCAAACAATTACTCAAGTAAAAGTAAAACAGTACTTGGAGAAAATATTACATATGTACTGTGAGTAACTGAGTAACTGTTTGAGCGAAAAGTCTAATTTCTTTTCAAGTAATAAATCAAGTGGAATTCATGACATTTCCAAATTCAGCGAAAATGGCAGAAAATACAGAAAACGTAATAATTAAATAATTCTAAAGAATAAGTTGCACGAGACGATCTATTTTATCGATCAAAATGAAGCATTTGCCGCTTAAATATTTACTCTGTGGATGGATGGATGGATGGATGGACAATTTCTTCAAAAGTTAAATGTAACTGAGTGCTACCCTGGTTAAAAGTTAAGTTTACTGTTAAATCAGTAAGTGTCCTTGAGGGGGCTTGAATGGACCATAGTTTGTGAATGCAGGCAGAAGCGGAGGGAGGAGAAGAAGGGAAGGGAGAGAGCTCAGCTTCCTGACAGCCAGGTGAATGAAGCTGTTCTTCAGTTGACTGTCTGGTGATAACTGTCTGTTAATTACATAAAAAACGGGACACAAATCTAATCCATTTCTAACCCTAACCCCAGTTCTAACTGTGTTTTATCCGCAGACATCGTAAGTATTTCCTTGGCATTAACAGCAAAACAATGTGGAGAATTCCCTAGTTTTGCCATGTTATTTCCATCCCATTACCAAGTTCCTACTGTTAAGTCTAATCAATATCAAAGCCTATAAATCAGCATGTGTTTTATTGTTTGGTGCATTTTTATGACTCCACGCTGCATAAGGAAAAATGCAGAGCTATTTAAGAGTCAATATTGGCCGTGTACTTGGACTTTCTCCAGAAGAGTTTTTGTCCCGAGGCCGAAAATGCACAACGACCCAGCCACACACACACACACACATAAGCGCACATGGGCCACTCTCATTCACATCGAAATGAGGGCAAAACAAACAGTGCAAGAAGGGTGTGGACTGGCACGGGTGCAGGACGGCCCTCCGGGGAGTTCAAACAGGAGTGGTCACAAAAGACTGGTTTTGAAAAGCACACACTTAACTTTTATGATGTTTGGAATCACAGGTGGGTAGTGATGAGGAGCATTTACTTCAGTAACGAGTTCAAAAAGTAGTTTGTCACAACAGACTTTTAGGAATAGTAATGTGAAGTAATATTACGCTACTCTTACTTGAGCACATTTATTTAAGATAAGATAAGCCTTTACATTCAGCTCTCAAGAAAAAACACATTTGAGAAGTTCAAATACTCCCCACAGTATACTTTTAGAAATGGATGCCTTACAATTGTATTTTAAATAGATTCAGTATATATTGTGTCTCCCCATTAGCCGTGCACTAATCAGAATGGGTTTTATTGTTATTGTCAGGTACATTCACAAACAAGGAATTTTTTTTGGTGAACCATGAGACATAAAGTAGTAATACAATAAATGTAAGTCTATACAGGGATGCAAAATATGACAAAATAAAATAGGATCTAGAAAAACCAAGGTATTAAAAAAAATGGCTAAACTCTGAATATACCAAATATACACAGGTTATTTAGTATTCATGAGTCTGATGGCAGAAGAGAAAAAGCAGTTCATCTAATCTTTCTGGGGTCCTTATATGAACTTACAATACTGTACATGTTCTGGAAAGAAAAAACTTGTGCAGACACAGGGAGCACATGAAAACTCCACATTGAAAAGCCGGACTTGGCTGGAGATTGAATCAAACCCTTACCTGCCGAGAGACGAGAGTGCAAACAGCTACGCCACCATACTGCCTAAAGCGCCTAACGGTTAAAGTTGCAACTTGCAAGTATGGCAATTCATGGCTCAAATACATAAAAAGTGTACAGTATGCTCATTTCATACAAATGATTTCATAGGTACATTTTTTGAGTATATCAAATTACTACATTGTTTATTTATTTGGTTATTTGCTTAGTATTAATCTGCTAAACTACAAAGAGACTTTATCCAAACAGTTATCAATGCCTAACCCAGGGCTCTGATTTCTCCAAATATTTGTTTACTTCTATATTAAATGGCACCATTATAAAATGCTGTTACACTTAATTTGCACAATTACCGGCGACCTCTGTTCAAAGCTCCTTATTCTCACGGCTTTGGCTGTATGAGTGTGCAGTGAGTAACAGGTGCTTGCATCACGATATTCCCAAACCGGTTCGTTTGTCAGGTGTTTATTTGGCAATGAGTGAATCAGCGCAAAAAACCAGTCGCGCTGCTTTTGAACATCGACCACACGCCTTTATGTAAGAGCAAACACGGCCGACCGGTTTCTGGGAAAATTACAGTCACTTCAGAAATGACGCTATCAAGAGACTGATATTAATAGAGTCATCTGGAAACTAGGACACGCACAATACTGGAGGTGTTAATGAAGGCTAGAAATACTGGTCACCAAGATTGTTTTAATACATTTTGCTCAAGGAAATAGGGAATAATTGTGGAGCAGATGCATCCTGTTTAAACCTGTGTATTATAGGCAGACAACAGAAACATACTTAACTACCCTTACCTTAGCCTCCTCATTGACATCCCAGGTGAAGGAAATGGCGTTGTAGGCAATTTCTTCTATGTTTCCGATTGTGTTGAAGCTCTCCTTGTAATCAGCTAAAAGAAAGAGGGACAGATATCAGTGCGAAACAAAAACAGCTGCAAATGGCAAACTAAAAACTGAACCTATGGGATATATGCATCGGTAAATAAAAGACACAGACGGGGAGCCATTATTAGTGCAGGAGATAAGATATCAAATGGCACACTTCTATTTTATAACACAAAGTCTTATCGGCTTGAGCAAACAGGCCCTCATGCTTCAAAGACAGTGGGAGGAAGTGCATGAGGCTATTTGGCCAAAGAGGAGCATTTAAGAGCCAGATGAGTGCCCCGACAGTCAAGCGCAGGGGGACATAAAAACTAAGTGCCTAAAGGGTTGAGAGGCTGTTCTGGACAAGGTCAGAACTGCATTAATTAGGGAGACCTCACAAAGAACTATTGGATGTTTGGAATAGCTTGTCTCCTGCAATCGCCTCCTTTCACATACATAGCTTGGGGTTATTGTTCGTCTTTAGGTTTTGCTTTAAAACGTAACCCAAGATCAAAACCTTTTCGAAACCACAAAGAGCGCATCCTACAGCATCCTACCTGCTACCGTTTTCTTGATCTATAACACTTGTCCTCATCACCCAGCTGTTGTCCCATCCCGCGACAGGTGCAACAAAGCAAGGTGCCAGGCTGCTGTTTGTGCCCCCTTTAGTTAACTCCCATTCACACAATCCCATTCTGCAAAGGGGCCCCGGGGCACGCTGCACCCCCATCCCAGGCACGTCCGCCTCCTCTGCCTTTCAGATCTGCCCCGGTTCGAGTTACAGGCCGCTTCCAGAGACCCCTGACCCCAACGACAGCAGAGAACGGATGGAGGCTGGTCACCTAACCCTAACACCTGATTATATACTTGAACCAGCTTGTAATTAAAAACAAGAGCCAGATCACCAAAGCTTAAGAGACGAGTTGGTTGGCCAAAGCAGGAAATAGAAAACTTTCTATTCATTTCTGATCTCGAGAATAAGTACATTGATAAAGGTAATAGGTGTAGGTTTAAGTTAAAGCGCTCATATTCTTCTTCCTCTTGATACAAAACTGTAGAAACCTTCAAGTGCAAAGTAAAACGCATATATAACATGAAAATGCGGAAAACAATAACAGAAAAATTCTCCAAATGAGTACCAAATGAATTTGTTTTTGATCATATTTAGATTGTGAACTAGCCCACACTTAGAGGTCAGGAGCTACCAGTTGCTTTCCAGCTCTTCCAAGTAGCTCCCCAAAGGCTTTCTTCATTCAAAAAGCTTGAAAAAGCTTGATGAGCCAATTTTATCACGTTCAAAATCACATTCTCTCTCTCTCTTTGGCGTATGCACTATTGAACATTGTGCACATACTGTAGGGTAGAAAACTCTGAATACTTAAAACATTTTCCACATATGCTAACTGTACATTTGGTCTTACAGGACATTCACACTACCCTCTGTTCCACCACTGCACTTGTGAATGTGTTTTTGTGGATATTGTGAGCTTTCTGTTTGGAGCATGTCAACATAGGAATTAAGATGAGGATCTAAATTGGGCAACCATATTGTTCAACAGGCCAAGACCATGCGAGGTAACACTGTGGCTAGCATTCCTCTCCCTGTCCCGACAAGCTGATGGGAGGTGTGTTTCTGCGACTGTCTAGTATCCAGCCCACAGTCTCCCACATACCTCTCAGCGCTGTGTGCACAGTGGAGCAGGCCACGGCTTGTTAGCGAAATCCGCCTACAAGCTTCCCACACACTCATTCAACAAAGATGTGCAAATTCAGATCCATCATTTTCAGACAAAAGGGTGAGCGCCATGTACAGCCTCTGAAAGAATTTGTCCGAGAGTACCACGTTTAATTAGATAAATGATTTATGGGATAAAGTCATAAAATCAGGACTAAATAGGGAGTGAACAAGGTCTTTATGTTGTTATAATTATTACTTTTTTACTTTAATTACGTTTGATAAGATATTGCCTTTGGTAATAAGGTTGCGGTATACTTTATTAATCCCCGTAGGGAAATTTGTTCTCTGCCTTTAACCCATCTTCAGTGACCTGTAGGAGCAGAGGGTAGGGCAGCGCCTGGATACCCATCTCCACAAGTGAAGCCAGGTTAATAATGGTCAGAAACACCTGGCTGGAGGATTAACCTATTGTACATGTTTTAGTGCAATGGTTTGTGAATTGGTAAATAAAAGTTTAAATTCAGCTCATTTTTATGTTCTAAAACATTAATAACTAGAAAGGAAGTGGGACTGGCCCATGGGCATTGGTGCAGTATAGTAGACCATTATGGAAATTCTACGTCATCATACGTCCTGTTTGAACAAATACAATATTATCATTATTATTATGTATATCAATAATCAATCATATATAAATATTATCAATTCCAAACTTATTACGATGTAAAGTGCTATGTAACGTGTGTAATAACTGCCTATGTAGTACATGCACAATGGAATAATGTGTATTAGTAGTTTGGAGGTACAAACTACTAATACACATTAGTGGGTGCCACCGTCGCTGCAGCGAGTAGAGCGGGTCGTCTTGTGATCGAAGGTAGTTCAAATCCCGCATGTGCACACTGTCGTTGTGTCCTTGGGCAAGACACTTCATCCACCTTGCCTCCAGTGTCTGCATACACTGGTGTATGAATGAGAGTGTGAATGGGTGACTGGTTCCTTGATATAAAGCGCTTTGAGTGCCTAAAGCAGGTAGACGCTATATAAATGTGACCATTGCCATTTATATAATAAGACATAAGACCCTTAGGGTTCGGGCTTACGGTTAAGGTCTTATGTCTTATTACATCATGTAAATTCAAACTACTAATACACAATATTATATTATTGTGTTTATAATCCACAGGTTATTACACACTGTTACAGAGCACACTGCATTGTACTTAGTTTGATAGGTATGTATCAAGTGTTCTAAATTTAGTTTCTAATGATAAAAAATCTATACTGGTTGCTACATAGTACAAATATAGAAATCAAAATTTTAAAAGTACTGAAATAATTATGTGAAATTAAATATAACCTGTGCACTCCGTAGTCAGGGCTGTTTCAAATGTGACGAAACAGGCAAGGAGTGGGGTACTTTATTACCCCAACGTATTGGAAATTTAACCAAAATTGGTGATGCGTTTGGTGTTTTTTGCTCAATCTCCAGGTTTATATATAAGAAAGATTATAGGATTCGATGACAGCAACACCTAGACATTACTGACTCATGCAGTGGCTTTATGAAGGTGGGCAGCCCTCAGGCAAACAGTCGGGTGGGTGTGCTAGCTCTGTGTTTGCTCAAGCCTTGTTTATTAGCTGAGGGCATTCCAGCATTAGCCATAGCATTAATCTATCATTAGGACTTCTGTTTTCATCCATCCACGCGTTCATATCAGATGTTCCTCCTTCACTTGTAAACAGGAGGGGGAGTGTCTTACCGATGTCAAGAACCCTCTGTTTGGCCGTGTGCTGCCGTGAGTGCCAGTACTTCCAGTATTTCAGCTGCTCGTCTCTGTTTTTGTCTTCACTGAACACCACCATGACTACACTCTATGGATAACAATGAAAAGGACATTATATAGCAGAATGACGTATTATAGTTTAGCTGCGGTAACTAGACACAAGGAATCACAGGCAACGGTAAAGGAAGTTCAGTAGCGCCAGGAAGTGGATACTCTCATTTAATCGAGTATCTAGGTCCCAAGGCACTGATGTCAAATCAAGTCCCAAGTTGCACTATTTGAATTGTAACAAATATTTATTTTTTCATTGATAGACAGTGGCGGTCGCAACTGATCAGGGTATTTGTGTTATTGGTAAAGCTACAGTGTGATTATAGGTTACAGAAAAACAAGTCTATGGAGCAGAGAGTCTTTAAAAAGGTTAAAGAAAATTGCTCTCAAGTCACAGGGCTCAAGTCCATTTTATCAAGTAAATTCTTCAAATTAGTGACTCAGGTCTAAGTTACGGCCAGCTAGTCCACACCTCTGACTGCTGGCACGCTAAAAGCTGATAAAGAGCAAAGGGTGTACCAGTTATAGTAGTATATGAATGTAAAATCCGCTCACTCTGACTTTGCTGGTGGGTTGACGTAGCCGTTTGTTGGTGCTGAGCTCATTGAGTGTAACGGCGTAAAACTGGCCCTTGTTTAAATACGTCATGGGTCCCTCGCCCTGTTTCTGACGCAGGGACCGAGTGGCGTCCAACGTGTACTGGAAACTGTCCCTGTGCACAAGCAAGAAGAGATGAGTTAAAAAGTGAGCAACATCCCAGGTTGTACAGTGGCTACAGCTTAAGAGAAACTCAGTAAGATGCCAAAAATGCTGCATTATGCTTTCAAAATAAAGCATCTGTAGGAGGAGTTGATGTATTTAAACCTCATGTATGGCTACTTGTAATCAAGGCAAAGCAGCATTATCTCCATGGACACGAGCTGGTGATGTCCCACTCCAGTCGAGTCTGAGGAGAGGCTCATGGTAAAGACATATGTTTTTTGAGATATTTTTTACCAACAAAACCCCCCGTGAGAATAAAAACCTATATATTATTCCACTTATTGGGTGAAATAATGTGAAGTATGGCTTTACAAAACACAGTGGTACTTTTCATGCCCCCATCACCCCCATAGACTAATTGCCAATGTGTGTTTGAGAATGGGACAATGTGGACTTACACTCCTTCCTGGTGAAATAAGAAGTCATCCGTGGCCAGAGAGGAAGGCGTGTGGTACTTCTGTCCAAACAGTCCAAACACAAAAAAAGAGGAAATTATTCAGATACATTAAACTTCAGAGGAACTGCGCAAACAATGCAACAACACGGCACCATTTCTGGCAGTTTAATATTAACACCTGTTTAAATACGTTCAAAGTCTTAACCCCAAACTCAAAGGAAACCTAATAAGTTGTTTCCCATTCACATGAAGCACCTTTGGACTGCGGTTGATTCGTATTTGAACATCTATCCGCCTTTAAGTCCTGTATAAAAAAACACAGCCACGCCCTAAAGTGTACAGTTACCATCGGACCAGGCTCTCAATAGCAGTGAGTTTTGGGAGTTCACTCACACAGATTATTTGAAAATAGACTGAAACTTTCGGCTAGAAAAATCTAAGAGTGATTTCAGTTATTGGCTGAATGTTTGCTTTTCACCCTAAGCTGCACTGTCCAATAAAGCCATAAAAATCAATGTAAAAAAGTGACAAAAAGTTCAAATTAAGGCTTAGTCCACAAGCTACATTTCAAATATGTCCAATTTGTATTTTTCTTCTAACTTAAATATAATTGAGTTATATGTTCAAGTGAAATGGGTCATCTATCGTGTCATATGTACTTTAAAGTCTAAATAGCTGGAATGAATTGCCCGATCAAGGCTGTTTCTCTAACCCCATTCCTCTGCTCCTCGTAGGGGCTATCCGGTGGACTCTGGTCATCTTTTGCGTAGGAGCTGTGGCTGGCTGCGGTGACTTCATAGGGATTTGGTTCGTAGATGACCCGGGCCGCGTCCTCTCCTTCCGCTCTGTAGTGATGCCCCGATGACGGTGCCACGTACAAGTTCGTGAAGACCTCTGCCTTCACCACCGGGACGGGTGAGGAGGCGTGGTCTGCGATCCCCCCTGTCCCAGCTGCTGTGGACGAGCCGCCGTACTGGTCCCGTTTAGTGGAGGCGTCTTGGTGTTCCATGTTGAGGGAGAGGTTCACGGGGACTGACTTGAGCACTTGGACCCGGTTGTCGACCGTCTCACCGTTTTCACTCTCTATGGACATTGTGGATCTGCAAAATATTAAAGATATCCCCAAACTTTGTGAAACTATATAACTTCTCAATATTCAGTGTGTTTTTATAATAAAGATTTGGCAACAGTAGAGAATTTATACAGGCTTGGGACCAGCAGTATTGCAGTGCTTGATATCACTTAAAGGCACACTGCGAAACATTTTGGACTATACTGTTTCCAGCAATACACAACATGCTCCTTATGACCTGCTAAACACAGGAAATGCTGTTGGTAAACCAAGAATGGATTAGGATTAGGATCTAACCTATTTAAATCTCATATTTGGCTGCCTTTAGTCAACGTCTCCATGGAGACGAGCTGGAGATGTCCCGCTCCCAATAAAGTTAGTCGTAAGAGAGGTGAGCCGCTCACAGCAAAGACATATCTTTGTTAATTTTTCTAGCTACATTTAAATAATAAAAAATATCTGTAATAAAATAATTGCTTGTCTTGTATTCTGTTCAGTGGGTGAATTGTTACGTTGTGTGGCTTTAAGCAAACATTTGGCTTTTTCAGGTACCATCAGATCTGAACCCGCTCTACAACAGGATTATACCAGCTAAAAACTGACTTAATTATCAATCATTTATACGGTCGGCACGGTAGTACAGTGGTTAGCGCTCGTGCTTCACAGCTAGAAGGTCTGGGTTCTATTCCCACCAAGGACGGGGCCTTTCTGTGTGGAGTTTGCATGTTCTCCCCGTATCTGCATAGGTTTCATCCGGGTACTCCGGTTTCCCTTACCACTAAAAACATGTACAATAGGCCAGGATGGATGTGAGTGTGTTTGAGAGTGCGCATGGGGGACGATGGATGGAAATTAGCCCAAGGCTACAATCCGATGTGGCTTGTTTATTAACTTGCACTGTCCCAACCAAATAAACAAACAAAGACAGAAATATAGATTTAGGTTGCACTGAATTGTGAATGTGAGAAACTCAATTTGTTTTTTTTGTGTGACATATCTATCTATCTATCTATCTATCAGGTCTAAACTGGGGTAAATCAAGTAGTCAAAAAGATGAATACAATTGTTTTAAAATAATGAAGGAATAGCGAACGTTGGAGAATAACTGCACTAGACTAGAATGTCCTGGCTTTGGACTCCCAGTGGCTAGATGTGTATTAAGATAAAGGCTTATAAAGATTGCACAAATGTTGCAAAATTCTACTTTGTATACTATATTTTGATTTCAGAACATCATCACAAGTGCTCACTCATGTGTAGTATTTGCCCACATGCGGCAGCCTCATATCACTGTCATCAGCAGCTCTTTATCATTGAATCATTCTTGGAACCACTACAGTCTTTTCATACCAAACTCGGGCTATTAACTCCGGGCGTCCGCTGAACGTCAAACACAACACACGGTATTAGTAATCGTCGGAGCTGCAGCTGACCTCACACAGAATACATGTTTTACATTTTACAACCTTTGTCTGTACACGCTCTCAATAAGCGTCAACGAGACACACTGACCTCTTCTCCAGATCCTCTGTGACTTCAACTACTCTGGCCACCGGCAGAATCCGCTTCTCTTTGGGCACCTAGAGGCAGAAAACAGGTTTTAGTTTGGCTTTTTTTTGGACAGCTTGTGTTTTTGGAGTACTTAGTGTAGCTCATTTAACAAGAATAGCTACAGTATTAGGCGCTTTGAGTTGCCTTGTGTCTGAAATGTGCGGTATAAATAAAGTTGCTTTGCCTACTATTAGCGCACATAACTCTGTGTCAGCGCTGGTTTATTCATGAATATTTACCAACTGAAATTACACAGATGCCAAGAGGTTAGGTCCTAGCACTAAGACGCACTGTCTCCCTCTACATTGTGGGTTCCAGTGCTGCTGAGTCTGACAATTTGCAATTTCCTTGTTATCTTCACTCTTCTTCGCCCCATTAAATTCTATACTCTCTATCTTCTATACTTGTTCTCCCCTAGCACTGCTGAATCATTAGGTATCATTGGCTACCTATGTCCACAACCAATTTGAACAGAGTTTCCCAACCTTTTTTCATTGAAGCCCCCCTTTGCTTGGACCGAAGTCAGGCCAGGCCTCTCCAGTCCCTTCACAATCATATTTGCTGATTCATTATTATTTAAGTTGCTCAAATAATTGTGTTGTATCTAATCCCAGGGACCCCAGGTAAGGAACGGCTCCAATCAAAAGGCTCGTTGCAAACAAAGAAACACATTATGCTATCTAGACCCAACGAGACCAAACACATCTTAAAGTAATCGAAGTAACAAACCTTGTAGTAGTCGTAGAGGAGAGTGAGTGCGTTGGCGCTGTCCTCGTCCCCGGTGATAGTCATCATGGCTTTGGTGGCCGCCGTCAGTGGGTTTTCCAGATACGACTTCCATGCCTCATCTTCGCTGGTGTAACGCACGGCTGGGAACGAGTTCTCATTGGGGACCACCACCACCAGACGCTTACTGACACAAACAAAAAGCCAAACGGCCAATCACATTCAATAATATTCAGAATAGCCCAAAGGGTAAGATTGAGTTGCAGGGCGCATGGGTCTAAGGTTGGATTTTCCTTAAAAGACGTTTTGACCTGGTTCCTACTCACATCTCTGTAATTACTGACTCGTTTGAAACTAAGATGGCCACAAAGTTTAACACCATATCTAGTTGTGAACTTTCTGTTTGGCTATTTCTTTCTGAATCTTTCATAAATTGTGCCCCTTATAAATAGGCCAGTGTCCTCCATCAGGATAGTTTTGGTTTGGATCTGTTTGTTTTAAGTTAAACACCGGCTTGGTCTTTGTTTGTCCTGGTAGGTGTGGGCTGGTTAGCTTCTCCTAACTTCATCCTAGTTCAAGCAAATCGCAAATACTGCACTTATTTCAGATAGCATAATGTCCTATGAACACCACAGCACTGAATTGGTCTCTATTAGGATTTATCACGTGAAAAGCAAGTTAATGATGTTCAATAGTTCAAACCTCAACAAATATGGCCTGAAATACACGTGATTCTTGTACTAGTTTACCATTGCAAACAGATTCTTGATCTTAAGCATAAATTGTGAATATAAAGCAACTGTACTGTGTGTTAGAGTAGTTCATTTCATACTGTATTTATGCTCGTCTTCTCCTGAGGGCTTGACGGGGCTTTGCACTTTCAAAACCTGCGATCTAAGCTTACTGTAGCATAGTTCACGAAATATACCCCACATCTGTGTCACAGGATTTTTTGCCTGTACACACTTAAGTGAAGATCACAGACATATCAGAGCCATGATGTTGTCAAAACAGCACTTTGCATTCACCGCCCACACATGGAAACCTGTCAAATGTTACACAGTCAGGTATTATAATGTTATTCCTATTACTGAGCATGGGACTGGTTTTACAAATTATACTAATATTTGCTTAGTAACTGGAGATTAATTTAAGATTACCATAATAAAAATAGAAACTGCAGCTTTTCGTTTAGAGGTTTATTCAGACTGTACTTTAGATGTAACTTTTCTATGATTATTATAACATCCAACTAACTAAACCCATATGTTGGTAAACTAACAAGACCATTATGTTGCTAATCTGGTTATGTCAGGTGAATATAAAACAGGCCTTGCCACTGGCGCTGTATGATGTGTTTACATTGTAAAAGCCTAAAACACTACCAGCAAGAGTCAAAATAGTGGTGGACCTGTAGTTTCTGTTGATTCACACACACACAAACATGATTCAATTGTACATTGCCTTAAATAATTGAGATCTGATTAAAACAGAAATCAAGTAATCAAGTAACACAGTAATAAACAAATAAGGCCATCCACAACATAGCCTAAGTATTTGGCTGTGTGGACTACAGCAGTCTATGTTAAATATGCCACTCTATGAAGTACACACAATAAAACATTAGCCTTCTGTAAAGTAGGCTAATTATTAACACTTAAATCTCTGTTGTGCACCACTAAGGTATCGTCAACTAATTAAAAATGGAAAGACGTGTATAAGTTATTTTTTTAAATCATTTTATTATATTAATTTAATTTTTTTTTTTTTACATAATTCTTAATATTAGCCTACCTGGCCTTTATTTTATTTTTTAAAATAAAAAAAAATCAGTAAGCCTAACTTTTGAATGCCATTTCAAAAGTTAGCTACTAAAGTAAAGCTACACTAAAATAGGTATAAAACAACCAGTGTTATAAATTCAACAGAGTCCAAGCTTTGGAGGTTTTGAGCCGATCCATCAGTCGAAAATGGCGATTTCGGAACTATAAAAGTACATTCCTGGTGGGCGCAAAGTCATCTCTGAATATTAGAAAGTTTGACAGGCTGCAGCTATGAAGAGTTTGTCCTGGTATCATCCGCTTTACGTTTATAATCCCACACTGAAAACACGTAAAAAAAGTGTATGTGTTTGTTTTCCCTCTCTCTCTCATCACAGGCTGGTCAGCTCTGCGCAGCGCGGCCACTTACTTGTCTGTGTCCTGTGACATATTTCGCTTCCTCCGCGGTTCTTCCTTGTGAAACTGGACTTTCAAGTCGGAGCAGCTACGAGCGGCGGCGGAGAGAAGTTGGGCTACAGGTATCGCCACTTTTCTCGCCTGTTTTCTGCCTGCCCCTCGGTGTGTAAGCGCCTCTCCTCCACTCCACCTTACAGGTAGCGCCTCTTTTTCTTTTTTTCTTTTTTTTTTTTTTTTTGTTGGCCTTTTGTCCCAAGCAGCCAATAATCTCCCGTGTGTGTCACTTTTCCGCTCGGATCACCTTTGTCAAATCCACGCCACGCGTATCTTGTTGCGGCGCATTGTTAAGTTTGCGCTAAAACAGCTATAAGGCGATGTTTAGTGGAATTTCTCCTAGTGTAAAGTAATAGCGGAGTGAGGCGAGCGCTGATTGGCTGAGGTGAGTCACAGGAGGGATTTGAGTGGCTGATAAGGGAGCCCCCCTCACCTGTAAACATATCGTTGAATACAATAATAGGCCTATACTGCAGTAACCTGTGCAAATGCAAATATAGTAGTCAAGGAATCAATTTTCCTGCAAGCAGTTATAATATGTATAATTTTATTTGGCACATTTTTTTTACACACATAACATATT
Source organism: Proterorhinus semilunaris (assembly GCA_021464625.1). NCBI lineage: Eukaryota > Metazoa > Chordata > Actinopteri > Gobiiformes > Gobiidae > Proterorhinus > Proterorhinus semilunaris. The sequence continues at coordinate 13,153,871 of CM038360.1, read as the reverse complement.
GACTATAATATGCTTGTGTCTTTTCATGGTTTAGCACCAAAGTACATCTCTGGCATGTTAGAGCCGTATGAACCTTCTCGGGCCCTGAGAACTTCCGGGAGGGGTCTCCTGGTGGTTCCCAGAGTCAATAATAAACACAGTTTCATGCAGCTAAAATCTGCACTGCGGTGGCGCAGATGGTAGAGCAGGTCGTCTCATGAACGGAAGGTCAGGGGTTCAAGTCCCGCCTCCTGAAGGTGCATGCTGTCATTGTGTCCTTGGGCAAGACACCTTGCCTCCAGTGTCTGCATACATTGGTGTATGAATGGGTGACTGGATCCTTGCTGTAAAGCGCTTTGAGTTCTTAATGTAGGTGGAAAAGCGCTATATAAGTTGAGACCATTTACCGTGAGACAGGCTGAAAACAGCTCTTTTTACCCGAGCATATGAAAACTGAAAGTATTTTATTGGCACTCTTGCCTTGATTAACTTTATGTTGATGTTTTAATGGTTGATTTGATCTGTTTTCTTGTAATTTTATGCAACTGTGAAGCACTTTGGATTGCCTTGTGTATGAATTGTGCTCTACAAATAAACTTGCCTTGCCTTACCTATAAGATTCATATTAATAGATTTATGGCCAACCTGGTACTCGTCTTATGTGTGATAGCTTTTAGCTATGTAGACCAATAGTAGGCTATATGAAGGATACTCTCTTTTTTTGGTTATTTATTTTTTTCAACTCTGCTACTTTAAAATCCTATATTATTGCACAAATGTAAATCCATTATTAACTTTTATGCTCTCAGTGGCTTGGCCTTTTAGACTTTAATGCATCTGTACATCTGTAAATACAATCCCGCTGTTGTTCAATGTCAAATTGTTGTTACCATATGTCACTTTTATTTTATCTTATTTATTTAATATTTTTTATGCATGCCTCTATAGCCTTATAGTTACAAGTGTTTTAGCTTATTTTTATCTTAAGTCTGTGTCATATGTTTTATGTCGCACGTTGGCACCGAGACAAATTCCTAGTTTGTGAACCTGTCTCGAACCATGGCAATAAAACCTATTCTGAATGTTTATAGTTTGTCATTTATCTCTACTATGTTTTATGATTCATGTAGCATGACTCCAGTGATTCATCTCAGTCTCTCTTGCTCTCGGATAATCTCCCGCAGACAGAGGGTCAGGGAGGAGCCTGCTCATTAGCCAACACAATGGCATTGTCCCATTAATGAAGGGCCATTGTGAGACCAGATCTCAGTGTTTGGGATAGCCCGGCTAAAGCAAACAAAGGGTGTTTGTTTGTGTGCGGCTTATTCAATTCAGCAGCACTTACCCATGGTTCAAGTGGGGATTAGCCAATCAGTGATCACTGAGCGTTTAAATAGACTGACAGTGGGTTGAGCTGTGTGCATATTATCACTTTCAAATAAATTACTACAAAATTAAACTATTTCTTTTATAATGAATATGTCACTGTCTGCATACGAATAAAAACTGGATTTCTCTGGTCAATGCTATACTCCTCCAACATCCTGATGTCTTTGCAGTGTTTGCATTACCAAATACGGGCCTTTTGTTTATGAATGTCCCCGGGCAATGGGCTATGGAAATCTGAAAATGACATCTCGGATTCAGTTAAACCGTCACTCCTGTTGTGTGTGTCCATGTCACAGACAACATCACAGACTATTGCGGTACCATCCTCCCTCTCTAATTTGTTTTACAGCACACCTGGCCCTCCACTGGCTTTTGTATGCCTAATAAATACAGGTGGCGCCCTTTAGTAGAGATGGTTAAAAAAAAAATGTCTCACTCATACAGATTGGTAAAGGGAGAAAGGTAATCCTGCAAATTACACCCACATTACTCTTTTATATCCCTGTTATGAGGGTGGGAAAAAGATCAGACTTACCTAAAAGCTTTTAGTGTTACATTTATTCATATACACAAATACACATAAACATATAGCGTGAAAGACATGTATTCATTGGCAACCCAAATTCAGAAGGAAGCAGCAGAAATAGTATAATTATAAGTTATAGAACAATTAGTAACATCATTATAGTGTAGAGCAGCGTTTCTCTCATATTTCCGCTGAGTTCACTAATATAACCTAATAATTGTTAGTGACTCTGTTGGCTTTGTGCCCCCCCAGACTTCTGACTATATAGGAATGTCCGCCATGCAGATCTATGACAGCAGAAGTGAGAAGGCTACTGTGCAAGCTGCCACACGCACAGATGGGCAGAGGAGTCAGCCCCTTCTCCCCATAGGACTGCTCCGTCTGTGAGTGATGTGTGTGTGAGAGAGAGAGAGGGGTGAAAGGTGGTTCCTACATACCGCACGTGTTTTAGGCAGGACAGTAGCTTGTCTGGGCCTGGCCTGGATTAGTTGTGCTGTTGTGTGTGCCGTGGTGACCGTTGAAACATGCAGCAGCGCAGAGATGGGCAGTAGAAGATGAACAAAAGAAGGACTCTTAGTGTTGTTTAAAGAATACTGATAAAATGACTTTCCTTTCTGACATTACTATTTCTCATTGACGTGCTTGGGAAAGGCACAATGGAATACAAAGTTAGTAGGATGCGCTCTACGACTATATTTGAACTGCATAAGACGACAAAAGCGCAAGTTCTGTTCACTACGTGTGCTTGTCTACAAAACAAGTGCATTGAAGAAAAATAATTGTAAAAAAAAGATACATTTAATTGCTAAAATGCATTACCTGTTTAAACCATGGTATGTACCTACAGTATTCGCTAGCTGTTGCTTTTTATTTAATTTTAGCTGAAAAATAATATAACTTTCCTTTGAATATAAATTATTATTATTGGGGGGCCCATGAGAATTTCAGATCAATAAGGGGGGGCCGCGATATGGACTTTGTGGAGTCACTGTGCTACAGTATAAGTGAACATGTATCTCCTCATTTGAAAGTTAAGAACATCCGAAATTCACTCACTGAGTTTTGAGGGCTTTCTGAGGACTGTGAAAGTAGTTAATTTCCGAACTGGTTTTAGCTATAGAATCTGGCAAACTTTAGTGTGGGGCTCATGCTGCTTTCTGATGAGATTATAATTTTGAAACAAAGCATTTTTGCAATTGCAAATAAATAAACATGAGAACACTGTATCTCAAATCAGTATTAGATTTGAATAAATGTATCTAATTTCTGAGGATGAATATAGGTCATGTTTATGAAATATTAAAAAAAGAAAAAAATCTTACATGCCCTACCTTAACGTGCAAAAGGCAGTACCCAGTGGTGGACCATTGCCCGATGATACTTGCCTTAAATATTGTACGTACGTTGATGTATTAATGAGTGTGTGTTTTTTTTTTTTTTTGTGAGTAAGCACTCTCTCAAAGAAAACAAATAAACAACTGATAACAATGGGTCTGTCATTACTAAGAATGTTGAAGAGCCTGCCAAAAATTTCATCATGAGTTACAGTAGCTTTTTGGCATGTAGGACATGTGACTCAGAAAGCCGCTGCTATCGCCCCTCTCTCAATCAGCCTCTGTCCAAACGGTTTCACTCTCTCACCTCTCCTTTGCTTCTGCAGCTTCTTTATGCCAGTAAAAAATTAACTTTTTGATTCCCCTCAAGGCAAAACTGCAGAAAAGATTGTTCGAAGATATTTGAAGGTTGCATTAATGAAAAAGTCCATGAGGGTACACGAAGGTTAGTATTATGGCAGATGTATACACCTACGTGATGGCACAAATATGACTAAATTAGTTTCTTGTTTGATATGGTCATGTGATTGGCGGCCTGTGAAGTGCCAGCAGTGAAAGTTGCCTGCTTGAGTTGTGACTGTGTCAAAGACGTGCGCTTGAACCGACTGGTCTGGCAACATTGTGACATGTCAGAGTGTTGCAGTGGGCTGTGGCTGAACCTGTTCGTTGGGAAAAGAGGAAAACAGAGGAGTGTGCAGGAAGAGCGGGAAGAGGTCAGCCACATCAGACATGAGTGGATCCAGGCTTTGTTTAATTATTTATATTTCAGGTTCACATCTATAGGAGCGCAAAATTGCCATACCATTGTGAAATGCTTACACCCTTATATAGCATCACAATGTCTCCATTTGCACCCATTCGAATGAGCCCACTCTAAATTAAGCTGTATAGAGCTTTTTGTGACAACCATCCAATGGCATGCATTCATAACACATCCACGTCTTTGGCTGATGTGAGGAAGCCAGAATACCTCAAGGGAAACCGGTAAGGGAATGAAAGTGTAGGACATTCAAGCACCCTGGGAGAACCTGAGGATTCAACTCGTAATCTACTGTAATTACGTGGAATAATATGTAAAATAAAATAGAGCACTGCTAGAAAATTAACACCGGAAAGTACAGTTCAGCAACTTCTGAATATTGTTCAGTCTGACAAGATATGACCTGAAAGCCCTTATGGCGGCAGGACAGAAACCAAACGGAAAAAAAAACTGTCTATAGCAAACCTATTCTTATTCTTCTGCACAATGGCCAAGCAGATAATATTCTCCTGTCCTATTGAGTGGCTGACACGTGGAAGATTTGCTTTCACACGAGCCCTAAGGCCTGTCAACCCCACCCCTCACATAAGCCAGCATGTCCCTGCACAGAAAAACCTCCAGGGCGGGGGAACTTGAGCAATGTGTGGCTTTTGTCATAAGCACCTTTTTTTTCCTTTTTTTTTCTTTTCTAGTCTTTCTTTGACATGCTGCCCCCCTTATGAAAGCATAATCACATCCTTTCCCCGTGAGAGACATTTCCCCATTCACAAAAGACGAAAGGATGGTCTCCCTTTACTTATGGGGTAGAAAAGTAAGAAGGGGGGATTTTCTCACAATGATAACATTTCTCTTAAGATAGTCATTATACCTTACTGTCAATAAAAGCAAATGGTGGAGTGAATATAGACACATATAGGGGAATGCTTGTGTTAATGGGGTTACCAAGTTAATCACACCTTCTGAATTTAAAGTAAAAGCATATTACTATTGTGCTGATCAGAAGTTGGACATAACAGCAGCAGTTTATTTGCATAGTTGAATTTAGTCAAATCAAACGCAAAAGAAAGAGCGGCTCCACTGTTTCTGCTTTGTAGTCATTTTGTGTTTTTATGCACATGTGTGGGTAAACATTGTACCAGCTTAACAAAACATTCGGAAGAAACACAAAAAGCACTCCTCCTGTCTCAAATTTCTGTGTATATTTTCTAAAAAAGTTTTATTTTAAGGGGATGATTTAAAATCTTTTAAATTACTGCGTGCCGTGTTCATTTATCCCAAGCGTAGCCAGCAACAAAGCGACTATCTTCTTCACTCACTAAAGAAGGCAGTTTTGGGGATTTTTCTTTGCTTTCATTATTTTGTTCTGTCTCTAAACACAAACAAACAGCAGCTTCACCACACAGCACTTTGAAATTGTGTTATTATTATGTATTTGTTTATTCTATTTATATTTTTTATTATTACTTTATAAACAAATTAGGCCCCCTTCAATGCAAAACACACGTACGTCTCAAAAAGATATAGGCTAATGTTTGTAGGAAGCAAAATTACCACGAAGTAAAACGTTTTTTTTTATTTTTTTTTTATGGTCTTTTATTTTATTTTTATTTATTTTTTCAAAGGGTTTTTCAGTTTCCCAAAGCCAGTGCATGGGTATTGCCCAAATTGAACCACTTGAGGGCAACATAGCTAATCTCGACTACCTGCCTGCAGTTTTTTTGATTTCCCAAACTTCCTTGGTGCATTCGCGGCCTTTGATAGACTCGTAAATTCTACAACATTTTATCTTGCAGTCTTTATTTTCAAGTATCGACACATTATTTGTATTTTTAAAACATGAAATATGTAGCCTGCCAACGGAATTCTGCTAACTTACATAGCGTTAAATACAATTCCCAAATAGATCATACATTTTATTTTAAGACCAGGGGGTTACCATGTATGATATGTCGCCGGCGTTTACAGTGTTTAATTGAACGCGACATTTGCCTTCAGTTGTCAGTGTAAACCGAGCAGCTGTCACATTTGAGCTACCTTGTAAAACCACAGTTAGTCCTTTGGTAGGTAAGACATTTGGTCTTCTTTTATCGTTTTGTAGTTGTAGTTTGTAGTATGTAGTGTTATTGTACGCCATTATCAAGTCTACGTACCGGAAAGTAAGGCTAAACCATATGGCTAGCGTGTTAGCCAGCTGACCTACTCCTCTTCTTCGATGGGTTAGTAGTGTGTTTTGAGCTTTCTAGCCACATGCTAAACAGGTTTGTGCAAGAAAAGACATGTTTCCTAGAGAGTTTGGTGGGCGGTGAAGCGATCAGTGAAAGCCGAATTGAGTAAATAAACTATATACAGTACACACTATACACACTGTGATAAAACTTTCAGGATTTGCAGCATTGATACCATTACATACGCGGCACAGTGTTAAATGATCATCCGTATACACTGCCACATCTAGACTGGGCTGTCTTGACTGGCGTTTTCTGAATATATAATGTTTTTATACCTCAAAGATGAAAAAATAATGACTGGTTGCCATCGTGGACTACTGTGCTAATGGATTATTTATAGTAGCAGGTAGTAAGAGGGTCTGGATTACCAAGAGGGTAACAGGGGAGAGTGCCCTGGCCCTAAATCCTTGTTATGTTATGTTGTTTTATTTACATAATCTTTTCTTGGTCTCAAGTTTTACCACCATGGCTCGTGGGCATCAAAAGGCTCAGGCTCAGCAAAAGAATGCCAAGAAACAGGCCGAGATGAAGAAAGCCAAGGGACATGACCAGAAGACGGCGGCAAAAGCAGCGCTAGTGTTTACCTGCGCTGTGTGTAAGGTGAGTGCATATGTCACAATTGTTAGAGAAAAACATGCTTGTATTTTCATTCGCTTCTACAATTTTTGTATACATAAAATTCTAGCAAAACAAATTGAGTCGAGCATAAAATTGTCTAGAAATGTGACACAAGTTCACTGCTCTACCTTGCTTTATTATTGAATATGTAATTTGCACATTCACTGAAACTAACTTGATTTAATGTAATGTATTCATATATTTGATTCTTTGTAGTCTCAGATGCCGGACCCCAAAACCTTCAAACAACACTTTGAAAGCAAGCACCCGAAGACCCCTTTGCCCGCAGAATTGGAAGGAGTGGAGGCATAATGCAATAATGGCTGTGTCTTGCCATGGATACCAATAGGATTATTCAGAGCAGTGCACCAAGTTGGTCCATGTCTATGTCTGAAAGGAGTGATGTAATTGTGATGGGCTCGTTTCCTCCTTTTGAATCATGCTGCCTTTGAACAAGTGTTGAGAATGTGTGTGAGAACACATAAGAAATAACTTGGATGGTCATTTGATTTTACCATTATTGTGAAAACTGCTGACTTAAGAGGCTTCAATTGAAAGGTCTTGATTGAATGACGTGATCATCTGACTCCTGGGGGCATGATTGTGACATTTTGTAATGATATAATCCATGTATGTTTTAGGTAAATGGAACACAATTGGTATTAATGTACTTTAAAATAGTTATTATTGTTCATAAAATAATGAGAGTCTGAGCCGCAGCCCAACTTTTACCAAACTGCCCCATAATCTGAGAGATTTTAATAGTCATTGTATTTTATAATGTTTAATAAATCATACTTTATTTTTCTTCTATGTTTGTTTATTTTTATATAAGCAGGGTGGCCTGAAAGATGACTTGTCTACTATTGATATTGTTGGTCTTCTTGTCCTTTTAAGTTATTTAGGTCTCTTGAGTCACTACAGAGTGCTTCTGTTATTTCCTCGTCACCTGCATCCTCTTCTACTACAGTCGCCCATGTTCCTTTTTTCATTAGATATCTAAATTATTGTATTCAACTGGAACACAGTCCAAAACTTAATATAAATAATATTAAAAAATAGTAATAATAACACTGTGGTACTATATAGCACTTTGAACACATCTTTGTAAAGAATAGAAAAAGTGTGTATTCTGGAGATCCCTCCTGGAACCGCCACTTTAACGTGGTGGTAGGTTTGAGCGCCTGAATGATACTGGGAACTCTGTTGCCCCCTGGTAGGGTCTCCCATGGAAAACAGGTCCTAGGTAACGGGTCAGACAAAGAGCGGTTCAGAAGCCCCTTATGAGAGACCGACAGGCCCGGTTAGAACCATGAGGCCGTCCTTCTGTGGACCCACCACCTGCAGGAGGAGCCATAGGGGCTGCTGCAATGTGACCGGCAACGGACAAGTGGAAGAAAATGGATGGATGTATTCTGGAGAAGGAAGTGTTCACGCACTCACTCAACCACATACCCCATTCACGATGGCAAAGAAGGTGTCTTGCTCTAGGACATATCGGCAGCATGAACTGCCCTGAGCTTGATGTAAAAAGCCTATAGATCCGAGGACCAAGGTTCTAAACCGAGCCACTTCTGCACCAGCCATAACCTTGCGCTGCAAGCTGGAGTGTCGCGAGATCTGAATTTTCAGTCTCACAACATAGAACTCAGTTCTACACATATCAATCTGGCTACTGCCAGGTTACACCAGCCAGGCTCGGCTAAAAAAAACGAGTAGGGGAAAGCTGCAGACCCGGAGCCGAGACGGATCTACCGTGAAGCAAATCCACCGTCATAGTGCGCCCTCTGCTGGTAAAGACAGATATACGACGGTATTAGCTCTTGGGAAGATTTGGATCAAGTCAACGAACGTTGTAAAGTAGACTTTAATCGAGTTATTTCATTTTTTATTTCTTATGAACACATTTTTTAAATCGTAGATGCTTCTGTTGTTTAACACTTTAAACAACATACGAATTACTTGATCCCCCCCCCCCCCCAAAAAAAAGATGACACGTAATTTTCTGCTTAAAATAGCGTTTAAGCTAGCGTTTAAGATAGTTGTAAATTAGTAAAAAACAATACATAATCCAAATTACATAGGCTACCCAAAAAATGCAATTATTCATATGTATTAAGGGTATACCTTTACTTTCTGTGGCAAATTATTGCATATTTTAATTTTAAAGGATCTTGGCCAGGACACTTTTGAAAAAGAGATTTTTAATCTCAACGATCTTTATCCTGGATAAACGAAGGACAAATAAAATGTAAAAAAAAAAATTGCACCATTATTAATGGCACATTGTTGCATCATTCCAGACTAGTTTTGACCATATTATTATTATTATCATTATTAAATAATTATGAATAAAACAAAAACAATTGTAGATGTAAAATTACATAATGGGAAAAAAATGCATGGCTGATTCATTCATATAATATATTTGTGTACCACAGGACATACTCAAAGGGAAAAGTCCTTCTCTGCTGAACCTACATTTCCCAGATGGCTTTGCGAGTAAAGTTGAGAAGGGAGTTTTTATATATCTGTATTTGGACAAAGTCATATATTTTAAATACACATGGTATTGTAATACGGACAACATGCCAAACTTGCTTCGTAGTGTGCACTGAAGTAGTGTGGTATTTTTATTGTTAAAAGGGTGGGTTTCCAGGCAACGCGGCTGTGACGTCATTAGTCACAGCGCGACCCTGCTGCTGGTTCTTTGATTCAAGGGAAACCCCGTCGAAGAGCGGGAGCTTCATCAGCTGTACGATCAGGAAGCAGGGATAACTGCGTTTTACGACACACATAGGTAAGCTGATTACAATTATTGTTATGGGTATAAACATATTTTACAAAATTTCCTGGGCTATTGCCGAAGTCTGGACGCGCATGTTTTAGTCCATGCTTAAAAGCACGTCTGCTCCAAGTCTTCGAGCGAGTAGCTACTTGCTCAGTCATTGTTCAGTGCATAGTGATGGGCTACCACATCCCACATGATTTATTTATTTAATTTGCCGTGTTATTGCGTTATCGTGTGCTTCTATTGCACAGTCAACGACATCAATTTAACTGAGAAGTGTAAGAAGTAGTCGATATTTGAAACGAAAGTGGTAGGTGTTTTTCAGGAAGCAAAAAGGGCGTTTACGATGGCTCGTCCTAGACGCTGTTTGCCTTCATGTAAAACGGTGACCCCACAGTCTGTGTTATATTTGTAAGTCTTCTTTACTATAGTTATCATTAATATTATTACTACATTTATATTATTGATAAGGTTTTTCTGTGTTATTAATTACTGGTACAGCTTTAGCAGGCAGGTGTGACGTGAAACTGGGTGGCCCACATTCCTCAGTAGGGCGCAGGTGTGTGCATGCTGGAAGATCTCACTTTCAGTCACACCTTTTTATTCTCACTATCAAACTGTTACCTTAAAATCTGAAGAGACAGTTGGTAAGAAACAACAAATTATGTTTAAATATAATTAAATTGCAATATTTTAATCAATACTTAATATAATAGGTGTTGTTCAATGCCAATTTAGTCAGTTTATATTTTGGGGAAAAAGGGACTTTGGAAATGGTACTTTGCACATCTATGTCGGTTTCTGTCTTTACTATTTCCTGTGTAATGAACATAGTTTTGTATTAAATGTTTTTGATTTGATCATTATGATTACATTCTGTTAAAATGCAATTGAAACCATTCAAGTTCTGTTTTGTACGTTTCACCACGGAAAAAATGAATAAATTGCATTGCACAAAAATCCTTGGTACAAATGACACATTTAGAGAAACCGCAATGTCTAGAATTAAATTTGGATCAGGTGTCACTGATGGGACTGTAGAGGACCAGAGTTTGTCAAGGCAAGTGCCAGCTGAATCAGGAAGGGCAGGTAAGGGAAAGTCCTGCTTCCTGACTGCTGCTTGGATGAATCTGTCCTTCAGTCACATAGATCAGAGCAGATTGTTTCATAAATGGAAGTTTGTAGTTGAAATCCAAGCTGCTGCCGGTGCAGACTATCACCATATAGTTTGAGTGGTTGGTGGTTGAAGGGGCTGAAAGCGAGGATTGGTAGCCTTGCTTCTGGTAGTCTACCCCAGGGCTGCTGTGGCAACAATAATATTTCACTGCCTCCGTGTAGGGCGTGAAAAATGACTACAGTACAGTTGGACGATTCTCTCTGAGGGAAGTGGGTGGAGGAAGAGGGGGGACTGGGAGGGGCACCGATGATCTTCTCCACTGCCCTCATTATGCCTTGGAACCTTCCACAGCAGGTTGCAGTCAGTGCAGGCGCCTGATGCAACTAGTCGGTATAGTTCCTCTGTAGAAGGTGAACACCTTTTCCACTTCAGCAATCTGGGTATATGCTCACCCAAAATCAACACCAATCTCTTTTGTCTTCATATTGTCATGTATGCAACTCGCATACTTTGAGTTTGGTGTTAGAGCCAACTCTGATGTTTTATTTAACTTTTTTTGTTGTTGTGTTTTCCAGGTTTATGTTATTATTGTATGGCATATAGTGGCTGACGCTGTTTATTCAGACATCAACCTTTGTACAGAGTATTACGTACTATGCTTCTGTAATGTAATCTTTTTTTTACTTCATTCTCAGCAACCATGTCAGACAAGGATGAGGCGGTGCTTAAGGCCAGACTAGCTGAGCAGGCTGAGCGCTATGATGACATGGCAGAGGCCATGCTGGAAGTTACAAAAGTATTGAATGGTAAACTGAGTTTGGAGCAGCGCAACCTGCTGTCTGTTGCCTACAAGAATGTGGTGGGAGCTCGGAGATCTGCCTGGAGAGTGATTTCAAGCCAGGAGGCAAAGTTAAAACACGGTCAAGATGCCAAACTTGCTGAACTGGCTGAGAAGTACAGAAAGAAGATTGAAGAGGAGCTGAAAGACATTTGTGCCAATGTAGTGGTAAGGATAATAAATCTTCTTAGAGACGTCCAAATAAATGTATTTTCCTTTCAAAATAAACTTTTTTCATTCGACTTGTTTTGTAATGAAGCTTTGGGGGGGCCCCCTGTAGTGCCTCTGAGGCAGGGGGGCCCCGGAACCCACTTTGGGAACCACTGCTGTAATCTATACTTTTTGATTTCATAATGTGTATGCTCATAAGTATTTGTGGTCATAGGCTTTGCTCGATAAGGAATTGATTCCCGGTTGTACGAAACTCAAGGACCCCAGTTTGGACGACGACGACGACAACGTCGAGGAAGGGAAAGTCTTTTACCTGAAGATGAAGGGAGATTACTTCCGTTATCAGGCTGAGGTTGCGACGGGTGAAGAAAAGAAAAGTATGTATGCAAACTTGTTTCATTTTGAAAAACAAACACAAGAAATATTTCCATGGGTTAAACGGAGTCCGCTAAATCACATCAGCTGGACATTTCTACTTGAAGATGGCTGGCGTTTTCGAGAATAAAACACGTCTCTCCTTCAAAGCGAAGTCCCACCAGGTTGTAAAGTGGGCGGTGGCACATTCCAGAGCACATGTTGAAAATTGCACAGTCACCAGGCAAGCGGTGCCAAACATATTTTATTTTTCGAAGATTTCTTAAACATCCAGGATAGTACACTAAATCCGTAGAGCTGGACATTTCTCAATGGGTTTGATCATGATGTATCAACATGCCTTAAACTTTATGTACTGACTTTACTATTCATTTGTATGTCATTGTATAACATTAGACAAGAACTCTTGAGTCATTTGTGAGATTCTGTTGTGTTTAATGTAAAATCTAATGTGAGTTAACAGTGCTTCAGACAATGTAATTCCTCTATTGAGCTGCCTTCTGTGATCTTACATGAAATTATCTTTAACAATGAATGCATTAATGTTTTGCAGAAGTCATCAGTTATTCTGAAGACGCCTATAACGAAGCCTTGAAGATCAGCGAAGAAAAAATGAAGCCTACACACCCCATTCGATTAGGACTTGCTCTTAACTTTTCAGTCTTCTATTATGAGATTGCCAACGATCCGGCGAAGGCCTGTGAATTGGCAAAGACCGTAAGAACCATTAGTACCTTAAGCTAACAGGAAATGCTTGATTCCACATGCTAACACTGTGTTGGATTTGTCTGCCAGTCTTTTGAAAATGCCATACAGGAACTGGACAGCACCTCAGAGGAGTCTTACAAGGACAGCACCTTGATCATGCAGCTGCTCCGTGACAATCTGACCGTGAGTAACCTGTCTGATCATGCAACGATGATTTCATTTTCTTCACTAGTAGAATTCTGTTGTTTTGATTTTAGTGTATTTAATCTGTTGTTTTTTCAGTTGTGGACCTGTGACGATGGTGAAGGCCAGGGCAAGGGCGAGGCTGAGGGTGAAGATTCACAGCAGAAAGCTGACAAACAGTGATCTTCAGAAAGAAAACGACCTTTAACACATTTTTACCTCTCACCAGCCGAAGTCGCGCACGTTGGTTGTGTGTGTGCACATACATGAACACACATGTATGTTTACACTCCAAATAAAGTACAGTATGTATGCGCAAAAGACAGCATTATGTGTTAAACGTATGAGCACCACCACAGAGAAATAATGTATTGAACTCTAGACAATGTGTGATTTATTGTGTCCATCCTTATTTCCAAAATGAAAGCAAGTCCAACAAATAAGTTGAGTGCACCAATTAGGTATTAAGTAGGCAAGTTAAACTCAATTGCGTTACTTGAAAGCATGTACCCAATACAGTGGTTTGCATCATGAAACGTCTTCACTTTGAAACAGCATACAGTTTATATATCCTTTTCTGCCTGCTGAACCCAGAGCTTTATGGCTGGTTCTTATGTCATGTGGCTTGGTGGATTTTCTGTGCAATCAGGTGCCGGGATGACTGTCCGTAATTGGCCACATGCTAAAACTGTAGTTTCTTTAGTTGAAGGTGACATTCCATTTGGCTTGATATTTTTCTTTTGCCCTTGTATAATTCCATATTGGTGGACAAAAGGCCTCAGAAAAAGTGAACAACTTTTTTAAAAGGCTCAATACTGTAACTTTAGATATTTTATCTTTTTCTCAGTGCAGAGTATACTTATGCCATGTGGTTTTATGTGGCGTTATACTTTTCTATTCAGGTGTTTTTTGTATTTTCATTTGTGTGTTTGATTCCCTATGTCTCCTGGTATGTGTGGGTTTTCAGCAATATGGTGTGAGGGTTTGGCTTGTATTGAAACTGGCGCTTTCTCTCTTAAATGTAAGCCTTTTTGTGATATCCAAAGTATTCCCACGTGTGATTGGATTATGAAAAGTATGGCCCTTAATCAATTTAAAGCATTGCCAGTTACATATAATGGCATTGTGTTGTGTGCAGGGTGATGCACTTTTTACAGTTACTAATTACGCTCTGGTTATGTGCTTTTCAAGTGGAATTAAAACGTTCAATTCAAGCCTGCTGTGGTGTGTTTATTTTAATTACTTTGTCACACCTCACTTGCATTACAGAAAGCTAGGCATAACCATCAAAATCCTCTCAAGAATTAGAATGATCAGCACTAGTATAAAAGCTAGTTGTCTTACTGATAATGGGTGCCCTCTACTGACAGTGGGAAGCATGAGCGTGACTGCTTAACTTCAAATGTACATTTAACTCCTTTATACTCCATTAAAGCAGTCAACCAATATAATCAAAATGCCAATACATGGGAATAATTGTCTGATTTAGCTAAACACCACTGACCATGGAAATGGGCTTACCCTAATACTGGGACAAAGTAAAATCTGCGCATTATTACAGGACGGTCCTACCCCCTCTAACCCCATTTCGATTATCTCCCACTTTTATGTGTCGAAATGATGTGGTATATAAATATTGGGGCCCTACTGACAAAAACGCAGCTTGAAATAATCGCAGTTTCGGCCTGTTTCATCATCGCTGATTGGTCTACGCCCCCGCATCGTTATTCGCGTTTTCCGACTCCGCTTCGACGCCATTGGCCCTGTTCAGTGACTCACGCGGAAGTATTAAAGCACACGACTTCCCCCATTCTTCTTGTGCTGTGAGAGTGCGTGTGTGCCCCTGAGCTCGCTCGGCACACGTTATAACAAAAATACCCCAAAAAAATTACAAAAATCTTTCAAAATATATTTAAAAAAAACGAAAAAGTCATACTTTTACAAAAATCTGTAACGAGCGGCGAAGCTGGTGTAGCGAGACATTCGAAGGTAACGGACGAAGAAGTTGCTGCCAAGCCAACGTGAAATCCAACTGTTTTTTTTTTTTAACAACGACGTGTTACCGGAGAAAAGACGACAAGTAACGTGAATATTGCTTTTCAATAATCGTGTTACAAGTTTGGCCGACAGTTTTGATCTCGTTGTAAGTCGTCACATTGTCGTTTTTGTTGTACATTTACGCCCAGTTTTACTTGGCACGCGCTGCTGCTGGCTTCGAAAATCCTGTCGCTAGTGACCGTTAGCTACGACATCCATAGTTGGAAGTTTTTTTGTAGAGACGCAGAGGTCGTGTCCGAGTGTCGTTTCTAGCCCTCCACAGCCGGAAAAAATGAATCCCAGCGCTCCCAGTTACCCCATGGCCTCGCTCTACGTCGGGGACCTGCATTCGGATGTGACCGAGGCCATGCTGTACGAGAAATTCAGCCCAGCCGGAGCCATCCTCTCTATCAGGGTCTGCAGAGACATGATCACCCGGCGCTCTCTCGGATATGCTTATGTCAACTTCCAACAGCCAGCCGACGGTGAGATCTATATGTTTTAAAGTCAATCTAGATGTTTTAAGGCAACTTCCTATAACGTGGGACTGCTTGTGTTACACGTGACTGCGGCCGACATGTTTGTTGAAATGCCTCTCCTCGGTTGAACCTCCCCTCAGCAGTGGCGTAGCTCGAAGTTAACCCCGCTGTCCTGCCCACCCCAGTAATGTTGCAGTGAAGTGTTAATCCAGTAGTTCTCAGACACTTTATTTATTTATATATATTAGTTTTAAGACTTTCATTATTCACTTTTAATATAAAATATAATTTATGCTCCAGTCATGCTTTACAGAACCGATTTAGCCAAGATCTTGATCTAGACCTGGTGGCACTTACTTAATGGAAGGGCAAATGTTTTATGAAGTGGTAGTTGCAAGGTAAAATATTTTAACATAGTACTTGGTATTAAAAAAAAAATTAGAAACACTGCTTTGAAAACAATTGTTCTATAATACTGTGATATTCTGACTGTCTGGTAATTTGATGAATATATTAAGCATGATTTTTGTCCTCAATTTCCGGAACTCAATTCAGTTTGAGTAAGTTGAGAGGTTGTTATAAACTACTCCAGTCCTTATCCATATTGTGCCTGTACCGCTCACAACTGATAACATTGACGGGGCGTGCAGTGGATGTGTATTTATTTTACAGATTAGTGGGCAAATAGCACCAACTTTTAATGAGTGAACAAACAGGCCCACAAACCTTCTTTGAGATGAATTGTTTAGCTGTTCAAACATGCCTGGTCCGGAAACTCTAGAAATAACTTTTTTTTGGTCACCACTTGTTAATCCCCAAACACGTAAAATGTTAATCACAAGTTGATGTCAAAGTGATTTGTGAGAGTTGGACATCTTGTTTTTTGTTTTCCTTCATTAAAGTCACAATGCTGATCATCTTCCCCCATACAGCTGAACGTGCACTGGATACCATGAACTTTGATGTAATCAAGGGGCGTCCGGTGCGCATTATGTGGTCCCAGCGCGACCCTTCGTTGAGAAAGAGTGGTGTAGGAAACATCTTCATTAAGAATCTGGACAAATCCATCGACAACAAGGCTCTGTATGATACTTTCTCCGCTTTCGGAAACATCTTGTCATGCAAGGTACAGCTATTTGGCTAAATGTTTTTTGTTGTGAATTACGAAAGGTGCTAGTGTTAGTTTGCCCGCTGTGTGTGCAGGCATGAATTACTAACTTGTGCATCTGTGTGATTTTCAGTTTTTATGACTCCATCTGTGTGTGTGTGTTGCATGTTTTGTTTCTGTAGGTGGTTTGTGATGAAAATGGCTCAAAGGGCTATGGCTTTGTGCATTTTGAGACTCAGGAGGCAGCAGAGCGTGCCATAGAGAAAATGAATGGTATGCTGCTCAATGACCGCAAAGTGTAAGTGTTTTAATCTTCTAAAAGTGTAACCCCTTAAATAGTCAATGCTCATTATTTCCGTCATCAACCAAACATATGAACAAAGAGGCTGCTGGTACAGAAGTAGTATTTTTTTACCATCCCAGAGTGTGTGGATAGAATGAATAATGGCATCTTGTTATCACCTTGAGACACTTGGAAAGCATGTTTTGAAATCAAGTAACAAAATAATGAGCTTTGATTTGTTGTCTTTTTATTATAGATTTGTGGGCCGCTTCAAATCTCGCAAGGAGCGTGAGGCTGAAATGGGTGCTCGCGCCAAAGAGTTTACAAACGTCTATGTTAAAAACTTTGGCGATGACGTGGATGATGAGAAACTGAGGGAACTCTTCAGTCAGTTTGGTTAGTCAATAAATAACACATTATACAATGTCCTTTTATTATGGTCACTGTTTCATACTTATGGTATGTCACAGGAAATGCTCTTAGTATCCGTGTGATGACTGATGCTACTGGGAAATCACGTGGCTTCGGATTTGTCAGTTTTGAAAGACACGAGGATGCACAGAAGGTCAGCCATAAACCCAAACTGTTCATATACTAGGTTACATTTTCTGTTGGCGTCACAGTGAATTTGTTTAATAATCCACAGGCTGTTGATGACATGAACGGAAGGGACTTTCTGGGAAGACCAATCTATGTTGGCCGAGCTCAGAAGAAGATGGAGCGGCAAACAGAACTAAAGCGCAGATTTGAGCAAATGAAACAAGACCGAATGACACGATACCAGGTTGGCTTTGATATGAATTTCCTGAAACGCAAGGCTAACTCTGCAGCCGTGTCAAATTCAGTGCAACCTTTTTGGTAGGATGCACTGGCCAAAATGGCTGCGACAGTGACTGTAGTTCATGGGCCTCAACTTCTCTTCAGTGGAATTTGGGGATAAAAATGTGCTTCAGACAGCTATTTTATTTAACCTGCAAATGTAGTGGCAATTTCCATTTAACTGCTGTATTTGGTTTTGATGTTTGTGTGTAGCACCATAACTTGCGTTTGTCTAATGTCCTTTTTTTTTTTCCCAAGGGGGTGAACTTGTATGTGAAGAACCTTGATGATGGCATTGATGATGAGCGGCTGCGGAAGGAGTTCTCTCCATTTGGCACCATCACTAGTGCAAAAGTGTGTGAACTTCAGTTTGCCATTCTGTGTAGTGATACATATGCTAATCAATGTTTCCACCTTCAGGTTATGATGGACGGCAGTCGCAGCAGAGGCTTTGGCTTTGTGTGCTTCTCTTCACCGGAGGAAGCCACCAAAGCGGTGACTGAAATGAATGGGCGCATTGTGGCCACTAAACCGCTTTATGTAGCTCTGGCCCAGAGGAAAGAGGAACGGCAGGCACACCTGACTAACCAGTACATGCAGCGTATGGCTAGTGTGCGCGCTGTGCCCAACCAAGTAATCAATCCCTATCAGCCTGCCCCACCCTCTGGCTACTTTATGGCAGCCATACCCCAGGCCCAGAATCGTGCAGCGTACTATCCTGCAGCGGGGCAAATGGCACAGCTGCGCCCCAGCCCACGCTGGGCCACTCAGAACATCAGGCCACAACGTGAGTGTTTACAGCTTTGAACTCCAGTAAATGACCTGCCTGTAACTTCGTTTTTGCCCATAGACTTCCAGAGTATGCCAACTGCAGTGCGAGCCTCACCGCCTCGCGCTCAGTCTTTCAGCACCATGCGCCCTGCCACTCATGTGCCCCGCATGATGTCTACCCCCAGAGTTGGTCAGTTGTCTTTTTACCCATTTAACCCTATATGTGCACTGTCTTTTTCTCTTTGTATTTAATGATTTTGTTTCTATGCAGCCACTCAGTCCATGGCCCCTCGCCCCGCCTCAGCAGTGCCCTCTGCTGTCCCTGTGCGTGGTGTCCCTCAGTTCAAGTATGGTGCAGGAGTCCGCAACCCCCAACACCACATGGCCCCAGCTCAAGTTGGCATGCCACAGGTACAGACCGCTTCTTTATACCTTTCATTTGAACTAACTTTTCCAGTGTATCTGAGCATGTTTTTTTTTTTTGTGTTAATGCTCAGGCTGCGGTCCATGTCCAGGGGCAGGAGCCACTGACTGCCTCCATGTTGGCGGCTGCCCCGCCCCAAGAGCAGAAGCAGATGCTGGGTAAGAGACGAGCTGAATTTTTGATGGAGACTAATAAGAGTGTTTTATTTTTTATTGATTTATTTTTATTTATTTATTTTTACTCTGTTTTTATAGGTGAGCGCCTGTTCCCACTGATCCAGAACATGCACCCGACCCTGGCAGGAAAGATCACGGGGATGCTGCTAGAGATCGACAACTCTGAGCTGCTGCACATGCTCGAGTCACCAGAGTCTCTGCGCTCAAAGGTCAGCAGCACTTCAGTGATATCTGCTCTGAATCTTTGGCTACATTTAAGGCTCTTTGTTTGTCAGGCCATGGGGTGCTAGATTATTGTCTGTGCATTGTTGCATGTATGAAAGTCATACATGTGCTGTTGTGAACTTCATGCGTCACAGTCGTCTGTGTTTGAGCAGGTGGACGAGGCAGTCGCTGTGCTCCAGGCTCACCAGGCCAAAGAAGCCACTCAAAAGCCAGTGACCAACACGGCTGTGGCTGCAAGTGTTTAGACCCAAGGTGAGGGTGCATGTTCCTCTTCTGCACAGTCTTCATTTGTTGAGAAAGTTCTAACCATAATGATGTGACTTTGCAGGTGGGAGGAACCTTGAGACTGAAAAGGGGAGACTGGAGAAAAAAACATTTCTATAAACAGTGTAAAATGTTAAATAGTTCATTAAAAATGTAAACAAGAATCCAACCAGGTCCAAAATGGCAAGTGGGCCTGGTTTGCATTAAAAATCAAAACTTACAAAAAAATAGTAAATGTTAAAAAACAGGATCTATCCAGGAGTTTTAGAGGAGACACTTTGTCATTATATTTAACAATCATTTATTCTTTTATCAATTTTAAGTGTTTGAATGTTTGGGCTGTGCGATTGAAATGATAGCCAATTACTGTGAACTTACTTTTTGCTTGCATCAATAAAATTCAAATTTAAATGGTTTTGCGTAAATGTTTGCTTAAAAGCTTTCTTTTTGTGGTCACATACATGATGATTTAACCAGCTTTATAGAATGAAAGTTTAATCTGAAATCATTTAATAATTTATTTTGAATAAATGCGTTGTTGCAGAAATGGCTGGTCATTAGTAATTCCACTTTTGGATCTGGTATTTTTAATTAAAAATTTGAGACACCCAGGTACAATTAAACAACTGGATTAGCACTATACAACAAGCTTCTTTTCTATTAAGTGAAATGTTGTCTAGTCCATCCATCAATCCATTTTCTTCCACTTGTCTTGGCTCCTCCTGCAGGTGGTGGGTCCACAGAAGGACAGCCTCATGGTTCTAACCGGGCCTGTCGGTCTCATAAGGGGCTTCTCTCTTTGACCCGTCACCTAGGACCTGTTTGCCATAGGAGACCCTACCAGGGACACGAAGCCCCAGACAATATAGCCCCCAGGATCATTTGGGCGCTAAAACCCCTCCACGATAAAGAGGGGCTATGGTGCAACTTCAAATGTGCATGTTCAAAAATAAATGACAAATTTAGCTTTTAAGTCTTACCCTAAAAGTTCTCTCGTGTCTTTTAAAAAAAACACGTTTATTAAAACAGCAGAATGTTAATAAAGTACTAACATATTGATATTAAGAGTGACGTAAGACACACAGACCTTGGGCTTCAGATTTGATTGTGCTTTTATTGTGCAGATGATTCATACCAAGTTAAACAGAACTGAAACATGTGAGTCTGCTTTCAGGCCCTATACACTTGCATAGTCTTACAGGCTTTAGTTGGCAATAGCCTGGGCCTGCTCGGTCAGCTTCTGGAAAATGCCCTCCATCTGTTTCTGGAAGTTCTCCATCATGGGCTGCATCTGGGCCTGCAGAGGCTTCATCTGCTCCTCCATAGTGGTCATGAGACCCTTCATCTGCTCCTGCATCTGAGGAGCCATGGACTCCAGCTGGGTCTTGCTGCTCTCAATCCAAGTCCTGGAGAAAATGTCATAGTTAATTGGTTGAACTTGAAGAATTTAATATTGACCATGATTCTGCTAGACCACAAAAATGCAGGTTAATAATGAAAATTATATATGCTCCTACTATTTTTTAAGTTTATGTATTTTTTAACTCACTGGGCCTGGTTTGAGAAGTCGGTCTGCAGGAGCTTGGTCACCTCCTCGGTCATTTTGTTCTTCATGTCCTCCAGGACCTGTGTGACCTGGGCAAGGTCCTGAGAGGCATCCTGAGCCAGGCTACCTACATATTTTACAAAACACAACTAATTAATTCAGAACAAGCAAAGGTGGATAGTATAGAGTTAGACTTTGAAGTACTTTTTGGAACAGTTTTACCACTAGAGTAATGATGAACAGTACTCTTAGTCCCAAAAGCTTCATCTTTTTTAATAATTATTTTTATTTCTTTAATCTATGTTTCAGAGTGTGATTTTTAATCAGAACTGTTATATTTTTATGTTCATTAGGCCTCCATCAACCCTTAAACACAAATCAGACTTTTACACTTAAACGGTTGGTCAGTACCAGTCACCTTTTCATTGTGACATTACTCTTACTTGAGTAAATGTTTTGGTCAATTGTAATTAAAGGGACACGTTGCTGTACCTTGAGCCAAAGCAAACACAAACAGAGCGGCGATGATGGCGTACTTCATGGTGACAGAGAAGACCTTCAGAAAACAAAAATAAATAATTTATTAAGTTTGAAAGTAAAGCTCAATTTAGTTCACTTTAGATTAGAACAATCAATGCTGTAAGAAAATTACCTCTAGACCTTATCATTATCTTCCTGACATAGCCTACAAAATACAGCTATTTAGAAGACTTTGGAATCAAGAACTCTTTATTCTAAAAAGCATATATCCAATACAGTGTAGTAATTGATTGTTTTTTCTAATTGAGAAAATGTTTTATTTGTGCATGTTTATTCATGTTAGACTAGACTAGGCTTGGCTACTATATTATGTTAGGCATGTTTTATGCATTGTAAAGAATATGTCTTCATTAATAAATTCTATATATAATCTGTAAACTGCCATATTTTCTAATGTGACTTTGATAATCCCCAAACAAGCCACAGATTTCTATTTTCAGCGCTAAAAGTTAAAAGCTATCATTAATGTGCTACTCACCTGTGCAGCAGAACGATGAAGACCAGATGGTAATTTTTTTATTTTCCTTCACTCTTTTTATACCTCCTGAGTGCTCTGTCTGGATGCTCCTCCTCTGAGCAAGATAAAACAATCAATGGCACATGATTGGTTGCTCAAAGTAAGTGGGGTTGAAACGCGTTTGACCCTTGCTGCAACAAATGCCACCTGAACACAGTATGACAAAGTCCAGGAGTCCCATCAGCACTGACTGTCCACTGTTGGTGACGCATCTTATCACAGTTAAAAACAAATCACAGCAGCTCTGAGAAACCTGATGAGGTCACAGCAGGATAACAACATCACAGATAAGATACAATGCTGAGGTGCATATGATGGGTTAATGCTTTGAATGTGATTCTAACGAATTGTATCTGTTGAAAAAGATACAGCTGTGGTACATAGAGAACATTGCTGCTCAAATCTGGACCAAAACTAGGTAATAAGACCATATTAGTCCAGTGCTCATGTCTCTGCAATGGTTTCATGTCGCTCAGAGAATAGACTTAAACACAGCTCTGCTTATGTAAATGTCTCCGTGAGCTAGCGCCAAAATACATCTCTGACATGTTCTGACATGACATATGAACCATCTCGGGCTCGGAGAACCTCAAGGGAGATATATTATATATTTTATGCCTGTTGCAAAACTTTAACAGACATTACTGTTATATGAAATCTAACAAAGCGAACCAAAATCGATGGTTATACGTAGTTAGGGGGTAATTTTACCAAGCATTTGCTCATGGCAGAATGAGTAGCATGGGCAAAAGTGGATAATCTGAAGAGTTATTTATACAAAAATTGCCTTTATAACATTCCTAATGACTGCAGAATGTTCACACCTTGTCCTAACCATTAAATAGAGGCCACCTGTTACATAATCTACTCTCAGTATAATTACAGCTGTTCTGTGAGGGCCTCAGAGCTATGGTCAGAGTGTATTGGTCACTAAGCAACATCATGAAGTTCAATGAGCTCACCAGAGGTCAGGAATAAAGCTGTGGAGAAGTTTAAAGCAGCGTTAAGTTATACAAAGATTTCCCAAGATTTGAACATTTGGAGCACTGTTCAATCCATCATTCGGAAATGGAAAGAGTATAGCACCACTGCAAACTTACCAAGACACGGGCGTCCACCTAAACTAACAGACCGAACAAGGAGAGCACTGGTCAGAAATGCAACCAAGTGCCCCAAGATAACTCTGGAGGAGCTGCGACGTCCTGCCGCTGAGCTGGGGGAATCTGTACATGGGACAACTAGAGTCGTACTCTACACAAATCTGGCCTTCATGGACGAGTGGCAAGAAGAAAGCCATTATTGAAAGGAAGCCATAAGAAATCCCGTTTGAAGTTTGCTAGTCATATGGAGGACACAGCTACCATGTGGAAGAAGGTGCTTTGGTCAGATGAAAACGTTATGTATGGAGCAAACCTAACACTGCTCATCGTCCTGAGTGCACCATCCCCAGTGTCAAATATGGTGGAGGAGCATCATGCTATGGAGCTGCTTTTCTTCAGCTGGGACTGGGAAGATTGTAAGAATAGTTGGGAAGATGGATGGAGCCAAATACAGAGACATTTTGGAGGAAAACCTGCTGGAGTCAGCAAGAGAATTGAGACTGGGGCGGAGATTCACCTTCCAGCAGGACAATGACCCTAAACACAAAGCTAAATCTACAATGGAATGGTTTAAAAACAAACATATTAATGTGTTAGCATGGCCCAGTCAAAGTCCGGACCTAAATCCTATTGAAAATCTGTGGAAAAACCTGAAAACTGCTGTTCACAAACGCTCTCCTTCTAATTTGACAGAGCTTGAGTTGTTTTGTAAAGAGGAATGGGCTAAAATGTCGGTCTCTAGATGTGCAAATCTTGTAGAGTCAAACCCCAGAAGATTTGCTGCAGTTATTGCAGCAAAAGGGGGTTCCACAAAGTATTAGGTCATGCTATATGAATACTTATGCACGCCCCACTTTTCGGTTTTCTATTTTTTGAAAAATAACAGAATCATGAATCATTTTGCTTTCGCTTCACAGTTGTCTGTTACTTGTGTGTGAACTTTCAGTAAAAAATGTAAAATAAAATCTTGATGTTTAGGATTGTAAACATGACAAAGTGTGCAAACGTTCAAGGTGTATTAGTACTTTCGAGAGACACTGTATAAGTAGCAGTAAGCCACAATGCGTAACATTTGCCTCATTAAAATAAAGTGTAAGCATTTGTTTCTTGCAGATGTATTCTGGTGAAAAGTCCTGGAGAAAACATGTGTCCTTACTGTGACTGTGACACCATGGAGATGTTGCTGCTTTGCTTTGACTACATGTAGCTAAATATTCGGGTTACATCTGACAACTAACTGCAAACAAAAGAGCATTTAGACTTTTATGACACTTTTGAAGCAACATACAGAATGACCTGGGATGTTCCGCAGTGTGGCTTTAAGAATAGGAAAATAGAAGTGCTTTTTGGAGTATAAACACCAGTCCTTGTAAACCCTTCAGAATACTTGTATTTGATAACATGATGTAACTCAAGTATAGGCCTATTGCGTCATTCTGCACCATGTGGATGTAACCCTTCTACCTTTGCTTCACACCTGACAGGCTTCAAATTATCTTTACAGCTGCTGTAAAGTCATTAGTTCCAACCTCATTTTCACCCAATAAGAAAACGATTACCCACAGGAATTTGTACAAAAAGTTGCTCAAATAAAGTTATTTCTAGGAAATGTTATTTGCTGTGTGGGCGTAAGCAAATTACTTTACCTAACTCGGCTGGCACAGTGTCCTATTGTGAAATATTTGTGTAGAGAGTAAGAGAGCTCGACAGACAATATGATTTGATCAGAACCAGATGTGGGAATGTGAGCCTTTTTTTAAAGTCACTGATGTTCACTCTCTTCTCTATAGGCCAAGGCTAATTTGATGTTCTTTTGTTTGCTTGCACGTCTCAAAACCATTATATGTAGTGTAAACAACAGGCTGTTGACATGAAGCAGCCTTTGTGAAAGAATGTAAAGAACTCAAGGTCCGCATTTGGTTTGTGGGGTAAACAAAAAAATACTGTGTGTTACAGTGGGCAGTAGTGTTGATAAGTTACAAGCACTCCCGAACAATGATTGTGAATCAAGTAATAACCTTTAGTCATATAATCAATATTCATTCCCAAAAGCTACATTAGCTTAACTGCCTGACTAATGCAACTGTACAGTTTTCCACAACACCCCATCTCTCCTACACTGTATTAGAGAGCACATAACTTTGTGGTCAACTTTAGGTCACATTGAAGTATATGGCATAATAGTACATGCCATATTTGCAAAACCAATTCCAAAACTGTTAATAACAAGGTAAAACAATGTAGTTTTCTCAGTCATCCAGGTAGTTACGGTAAAGCAAAAAAAAAAAAAAAAAACCTTGTGTCAACAACAAATATAATTGGGGAGTAAGAAGAAAAAAGAGAGCTTTTTCTTTTTAAATAACAGTGAATTTGTGAAAGTGTACTAACACAAACAAAGACCTTGGGGTTCAGTTTTTTTTTTTTACTTGGGCTTTGTGGGAATTAAAAACAGCAACAAAGAAACACACGAGTCTACCCTGAAAGCTGTTCATTTTTTGCTCCTGCACCTGAGAGACTCCAGCTGGGACTTACTACCCACAATAAAAGTCCTGTGGAGTAAAGAGCACAGGAGTCGGACAAAGGTTCAACCATTTCGTTGCTGTTATTTGTCCAAATATACCTTAGGGAAGGGAATCTTATTTGTATAGCGCTTTTCACATGTGACATGACACAAGTCACACCCAAAGCGCTTCACACATAAAAGCTTTAAAATCTACAGATAAACAATGACAGGTTTGTTTTAACTGCTTTTAATCTTTAATCGTAACGTTGCTCAATCAAAAACCAAATAACTATGCTTTACCTAAACTTTTCTTAGTGCCCTTTATTTCACCCTTGGACCACACAAAGGAAAAGAAATGTGACTAGAAAACCATAAAACCCCAGGGCCTGTAAGAGCCTCCATTTTCTTTTGTGTAAGTAGTTCTTCTGCCCAACGCTGGTGGTCCAAATACACTTTAGTTTGGTTTGGTTTGGTTTGTTGGTCCTGTCCTGTCTCACATTTGTCTCGGGCTGTTACTATGATCACATGCCACAGACTGGAGCAGAGGCTGGAGGAGAACAGGGGAGGCTCAGATTTCTTTGGCCTGATTTTTATCTGACTTACCCCTGCTGCATTCAAATGCCCAGCAAAAAGTGGTGAATTATGAGGATGACAGAAAATAGGCGGTAGAGTAGAAAGAGACAATGTTAAGGGGTCAAAGCAAGCAAATGAATGAATGCCTGTTTAGACACATTGAGTTGCCTTGTGTACGACATGAACTTGCCTTGCCTATTTAAACTTATTTAATTTAATTTCTTATTCTTTACAGCAAGTCCCTATAACAAGAGGGAAGATGTTGCTGTTCATACAGAAATATATGTATGAAATCTAGGTCTTTACAATTCTTCATTATATATTTTGGTTTATTCTGCACTGTTGTTTGGACGACGGATTGAAATTTGCCCAAGGCTACATGAACAAGCCCGGTGTGGCTTGTTCATTAACTTGCACTGTCCCTACCAAATAAACCAATACACATTACACTAGCCTTGTCTAGGGTTTAAGATCATATTTTCAGTATATATTTAACATTTTAAAGCTGGTGTGTGCAATTATTTTCTAATAAATAAATAAAAGGCCACATGATATGCCCCCAGGCTGACGTTGCCAATCCTTCTCCTAAACCGTTTTTTATTTTTTTTTATTGCAATGAACAAAACAAACAAGCAAGGTACGTCTACATTGTTAAAGTCAGTAGTCAAAATACAAAAAATAAAATAAAAAACAATAATATTAAAGTTAGGGCCATTATGAAAAGCATTGTAAACATCAGTCAAGTAAACCGAAATCTAACAAAAATAATACACGGATTTCATCATAAGAAAGATGTTTTTTTTCCTCCTGTTTAATTTCCCAGTGTCCCTGAATGCCGCACTGACAGACAGAGCCGCTGTCTAATCCAGCGCTGCTCCGTTATGTCTACAATGAACACCGGATAGCGCTGCCTCCCTCAGTGACTGACAAAGCTGAAGAGGATCCGCTACATCAGCCCCGAAGCTGCTTTTTTTTACCCTGATATCTCCTTGTTGGCGGTGAATCGTCCACCGGATACTACAGTCATTAGCTGAAAACAATGGAGTCCAACACGCTGCGCCACCAAAGGCTGCAGCCCGGGATAGGCTTCGGTTCTGGGGTGACCAACACGGGGACTCTCCGGTCTTCCCTGCGGCCGGGAGTCACGGTGCCCGTGGCTCCGCTGCTCCCGTCCCCCGCCTCGCTGTCCATCTCCTCGGGGCCTCCTCCGCCGCCGCCCCCGCTGCAGCTGCACAGCCTGTACGGCGGCATGGGCTTCGGGACGGGGCTCGGTGGTGGAGGCGGGGGACTGGGGATCGGCCACTGTAACCCAGGAGCGAACCCCGCGGTGCTGAAGGAGGCGGTGGAGGCCGTGGTCCGGAGCTTCGCCAAACACACCCAGGGATACGGCAGAGGTAAAAGAGGACACAGCAGGGTCATGGCTTTGAGTTAGTTGGACTTTTGTAGGGCGAGGAAAGCTGCGCATCATTACGGGCATTGCTGGATGTAAAGGTCAAGATACAGAATGAGGGCTAGAGATTGCTTAGAGATTTCATAGGAGGATTACTACACAGATAACCTTGGCTCCAGACATGCTTTTAACTTTTTTACAATTAGGAAATCCCTTAGTTCCCTACCTTTTGGCATAGGGCATAATACCCAAAAACCTTTCATTTAGTCTCTGCGTATCCTCTACCTCGAGGTGAAGCTGATTATTTACAGATATCTATCAACTCTAAATCCTATTCCTAAGTAAAAAATAAGTAAAAAACAACAACTTACAAATTCATAGCTTTTATGGAAATCAAAATGTACCTTGAAAATGTGCCCCCCTTTGAAAATTAGGGCACAACGCTATTCCTTTTTGCCTTCTGCTTAAATCTGACATGATCATAAGTACCCGGTTGGGAAACCGTGGTGAAGTTAGTTTCACGTTGGACGTTGGATATTCGGCTCCAGCACTTACGGCGGGAGGAGCCTTTAACTGCGTCCCACCCGCTCAGTCAGGGTTTAGGCAGGAACAAGCTGAATGCCCCGCTATGATCTCTGGGCGTTCGAATTTAGGGACCGTCAATGAATTACTATCTCATATTGGTTTAAAAAATGTACGTCTCATGAAAAGAAAAAGAAAAAAAATGCTTTAATAAAAACAAATACAACTACGGGAGAAAAAACAAAAACAAATGTCATGTGCAGGTGTATTTAATGTTATTAATTGTTATTTTATTACATTTTACAACCATTTTTGAATAGGCTATAACTATATATGTCAATAGCTTTGGGGCCATGTGACCCACACACCCCAGTCCAATGTATAATAGTTGTTCTAGTCCAAGGCTACAACATACACCTTTTTCTTTCAATTTTTGGGAGTTTTACCATTTTTTGAAAAATCAAAATGGGCTAAAATCAGCCAAAATCCACCATTTCTGTTCAATGGCTTTTGGGCCATGTGACCCAGACACCCCAATCTAATTTATAATTGTAGTTCTAGTCATAGGCTACCACATACACCTTTTGGTTTACCCTTATTTGGGGTTTACAATTTTTTGAAAAATCAAAATGTGCCAAAATCAGACAAAATCCACCATTTCTGTTCAATGGCTTTTGGGCCATGTGACCCAGATACCCCAGTCCAGTTTATAATAGTTGTTCTAGTCCTAGGCTACAACATACATCCTTTTGTTTACCCTTATTTGGGGTTTACATTTTTTGAAAATTCAAAATGTGCCAAAATCAGCCAAAATCCACCATTTCTGTTCAATGGCTTTTGGGCCATGTGACCCAGACACCCCAATCTAATTTATAATAGTTGTTCTAGTCCTAGGCTACAACATACACCTTTTTATTTCCACCTTTTGGGTTTTACAATTTTTGAAAAATCTATTCAATTTCTTTGAAAAGAAAAAGGTGTATGTTGTAGCCTTGGACTAGAACAACTATTATACATTGGACTGGGGTGTCTGGGTCACATGGCCCAAAAGCCATTGAACAGAAATGGTGGATTTTGTCTAATTTTGGCACATTTTGATTTTTCAAAAATTGTAAACCCCAAATAAGGGTAAACAAAAGGATGTATGTTGTAGCCTAGGACTAGAACAACTATTATAAACTGGACTGGGGTATCTGGGTCACATGGCCCAAAAGCCATTGAACAGAAATGGTGGATTTTGTCTGATTTTGGCACATTTTGATTTTTCAAAAAATTGTAAACCCCAAATAAGGGTAAACCAAAAGGTGTATGTGGTAGCCTATGACTAGAACTACTATTATAAATTAGATTGGGGTGTCTGGGTCACATTGCCCAAAAGCCATTGAACAGAAATGGTGGATATTGGCTGATTTTGGCACATTTTGATTTTTCAAAAATGGTAAAACTCCCAAATGGATAAACAAAAAGGTGTATGTTGTAGCCTAGGACTAGATCAACTATTATAAATTAGATTGGGGTGTCTGGGTCACATGGCCCTAAAGCTATTGAACAGAAATTGTGGATTTTGGCTGATTTTGGCACATTTTGATTTTTCGAAAATGGCAAAACTCCCAAAAATTGAAACAAAAAGGTGTATGTTGTAGCCTGTGACTAGAACAACTATTAAAAATTAGATTGGGGTGTCTGGGTCACATGGCCCAAAAGCCATTCAACAGAAATGGTGGATTTTGGCTGATTTTGGCACATTTTGATTTTTCAAAAATTGTAAACCCCAAATAAGGGTAAACAAAAAGGTGTATGTGGTAGCCTGTGACTAGAACTACTATTATAAATTAGACTGGGGTGTCTGGGTCACATGGCCCAAAAGCCATTGAACAGAAATGGTGGATTTTGGCTGATTTTGGCACATTTTGATTTTTCAAAAAATTGTAAACCCCAAATAAGGGTAAACCAAAAGGTGTATGTGGTAGCCTATGACTAGAACTACTATTATAAATTAGATTGGGGTGTCTGGGTCACATGGCCCAAAAGCCATTGAACAGAAATGGTGGATTTTGGCTGATTTTGGCACATTTTGATTTTTCAAAAATTGTAAACCCCAAATAAGGGTAAACAAAAAGGTGTATGTGGTAGCATGTGACTAGAACTACTAATATAAATTAGATTGGGGTGTCTGGGTCACATGGCCCAAAAGCCATTGAACAGAAATGGTGGATTTTGTCTAATTTTGGCACATTTTGATTTTTCAAAAATTGTAAACCCCAAATAAGGGTAAACCAAAAGGTGTATGTGGTAGCCTATGACTAGAACTACTATTATAAATTAGATTGGGGTGTCTGGGTCACATGGCCCAAAAGCCATTGAACAGAAATGGTGTATTTTGGCTGATTTTGGCACATTTTGATTTTTCAAAAATTGTAAACC
This sequence comes from Proterorhinus semilunaris, assembly GCA_021464625.1. NCBI lineage: Eukaryota > Metazoa > Chordata > Actinopteri > Gobiiformes > Gobiidae > Proterorhinus > Proterorhinus semilunaris. The sequence goes on along the minus strand of CM038360.1, from coordinate 13,123,153 downwards.
CCAAATAAGGGTAAACAAAAAGGTGTATGGGGTAGCCTGTGACTAGAACTACTATTATAAATTAGATTGGGGTGTCTGGGTCACATGGCCCAAAAGCCATTGAACAGAAATGGTGGATTTTGGCTGATTTTGGCACATTTTGATTTTTAAAAAAATTGTAAACCCCAAATAAGGGTAAACCAAAAGGTGTATGTGGTAGCCTATGACTAGAACTACTATTATAAATTAGATTGGGGTGTCTGGGTCACATGGCCCAAAAGCCATTGAACAGAAATGGTGGATTTTGGCTGATTTTGGCACATTTTGATTTTTCAAAAATGGCAAAACTCCCAAAAATTTAAACAAAAAGGTGTATGTTGTAGCCTAGGACTAGAACAACTATTATACATTGGACTGGGGTGTCTGGGTCACATGGCCCAAAAGCCATTGAACAGAAATGGTGGATTTTGTCTAATTTTGGCACATTTTGATTTTTCAAAAATTGTAAACCCCAAATAAGGGTAAACAAAAAGGTGTATGTGGTAGCATGTGACTAGAACTACTAATATAAATTAGATTGGGGTGTCTGGGTCACATGGCCCAAAAGCCATTGAACAGAAATGGTGGATTTTGTCTAATTTTGGCACATTTTGATTTTTCAAAAATTGTAAACCCCAAATAAGGGTAAACCAAAAGGTGTATGTGGTAGCCTATGACTAGAACTACTATTATAAATTAGATTGGGGTGTCTGGGTCACATGGCCCAAAAACCATTGAACAGAAATGGTGGATTTTGGCTGATTTTGGCACATTTTGATTTTTAAAAAATTGTAAACCCCAAATAAGGGTAAACAAAAAGGTGTATGTGGTAGCCTGTGACTAGAACTACTATTATAAATTAGATTGGGGTGTCTGGGTCACATGGCCCAAAAGCCATTGAACAGAAATGGTGGATTTTGGCTGATTTTGGCACATTTTGATTTTTCAAAAAATGTAAACCCCAAATAAGGGTAAACAAAAAGATGTATGTTGTAGCCTAGGACTAGAACAACTATTATAAACTGGACTGGGGTCTCTGGGTCACATGGCCCAAAAGCCATTGAACAGAAATGGTGGATTTTGTCTGATTTTGGCACATTTTGATTTTTCAAAAAATTGTAAACCCCAAATAAGGGTAAACCAAAAGGTGTATGTGGTAGCCTATGACTAGAACTACTATTATAAATTGGACTGGGGTGTGTGGGTCACATGGCCCCAAAGCTATTGACATATATATTTATAGCCTATTCAAAAATGGTTGTAAAATGTAATAAAATAACAATTAATAACATTAAATACACCTGCACATGACATTTGTTTTTTTGTTTTTTCTCCCGTAGTTGTATTTGTTTTTATTAAAGCATTTTCTTTTTCTTTTCATGAGACGTACATTTTTTGATAGTAATTCATTGACGGTCCCTAAATTCGAACGACCGGAGATCATAGCGGGGCATTCAGCGTGTTCCTGCCTAAACCCTGACTGAGCGGGTGGGACGCAGTTAAAGCCTCCTCCCGCCGTAAGTGCTGGAGCCGAATATCCAACGTCCAACGTGAAACTAACTTCACCACGGTGGTTGGGAAATACTGCTATTATTTTCACACTGACAGTAGTTCAAGGAATATCATTCATGCAATTGAGCTTAAATTGATTGGTAATCACATGTGTATGTATGTAAGTATTTATTTTCTTCTGATTTAGGTTTATTTTAATTGTTTTCAAAATGTAAATCATAGGCACGAAATGATAATAAAAATTAGGTTTTAGAGACAAAAATACGCACTTGCTATAAACAGGTTATAAAGCGCCTAATGGAGTTAATAGTGTATTTGAGGCTAATAGGATCTAAATCCAAAAGGTTGTCCCCTGGTGGCACAATCAGCTCTGTCCCCAATCAAACTAATTAATACCCTCAACACTGACTGTAGTCTCTCTAACAAGGACCATATGCTTTGTTTGTGACTTTGAGCATTAACTCGTATTTAGCCATGTTTTCAGCAACTGAGCAGTCATGAGCAAACTGATTTTCGTCATGACTGCTCACCAAAACAATGAGAAAATCCCTTTAAAACTCTCATTACTGCAGTGGTCTTCCCATGTTGGGTCTGAAATGTATATGATTGCTTTTTACTTAGTTTAGGAGTAACTGCCATTAGTTAGTTGTCAGTCATTATCTAATTATTATTTGTCCATGAGTTTTCTTTATCATAATTTAGATTTTGTCCCAAATGTTAATGCTTGTGTTAAAAGATTAAACTTTTAAATCTAAATAGAAAAAAAAATATAAATTATGAATCTTATCTCAGTTGCAATACCTATTACAGTCAGAGAAAGAGACGGCAGTTGCATATTTATCCAAAATCACTCGTGTTGACTTCAGACCTTAATCCAAATGCGTTATAGAAAAGAGAGACACATTTGCTAATTCTTATTTCACCGTCTAAAACCCAGTGAACATGCACTCGGCTTATGGACATATTTCATGCTTTTATCCATTTTCATGCTGTTTCCTCATTGGGAAATAGAGCAGCCCATATCCAGCAGATCCATATTTAACATTCAGGAAACAGCACGGAAAACTTGACAATGCACTGTTATCTTATCACGGCCACGGGTAAAAATAACCTCCCGAGAGCGGCGTAGTCCAAAAAGTCTAAATTACTGTGTGTTTGCATATTTGAATCTGGAATACTGGATTCAAATCAACATTTGTTGAATGAATGAATGTTTATTCGGACCTTAGGAGAAATGCATAAAAACACGAATATTACATGTTAAAATTACTGTGTGTTTTTTGGTACATAAATGCTAAGGTTTGTGCAACACTCAGTCTTCTATGTGTGTTCCAAAATATCAAAATATTTCAAAAATAACACATCTAGACATGGTGATTGTTTGTTTTGCCTCTGATTCAAGAAACATTACAATTTTTGCTACTTTAAAATGTACAAAGTTTCATAGAGAAGAAGCAAAATGTCCAACAGTCCAAATAACTTTTTTTTTAAAAACATTTTCTTCTACTGACTTCAGGTTATTACTTTCAGTAGGTTATCCTTGTGACCCAAAAGTGTATGGTTAACTGAAAGAACGTATACCGCCAGAATCAAATATTTGAGTTTAAACAAGGTCTATATTTATCCCATTGCAAGACAAGACCAGGGCCTCTTCTCTAAGTGTGGCTCGGGGTAGCTAGCATTATGGTTCCAAGCCTAAATGTGGGGAACGGTTTAAACCTCTCTTAAATGCACTCAGTTGAATGTTTGACTGCATAAACCTCTGATCTGTGGCCCTCCATTCTGTACGCACTTCACTTCAGTGTGCAGCTCTAACCTATAACCTTCCTCTAGTCATTAGCTACTTCTACTGTCTTTCTTTTTTGTTTGCGTTTGTCAATTTTTGTCATCCAAAATGGTTCAGCATCAGAGTATAGTTATTTACTTCAAGCCTCATTCCAAATGTACAAATGGCAGAAGAAAACACGTCTGCTACGTTGTTATTTGCATGCATTGCTCGTTGTTTATCCAGCATGAATACGTCCATATCTCATGATTTTAATTTTCTAGGTACGGGCCTGGCACTATATTTAACCCATTGCAAGAAAAGACCAATACCTTTGAATACTTGTTGTTACTTTATTTTAGCTTCTTTCTTCTTTTTTTTCTCAAGTATTGCCATGCGTTTACAGTCTCTCTTGCACACTACTGTAAATGGGAACAACAAATGTGAAGTGTTTTCTGCTCACGTTTCCAAGTTGTAAACAAAGGTCCTGATTGTTGTAACTTCATAGCCATAATGGATGACTCTACAGACTTTGTGTACGGGCCAGGCGCTTAAATCAAACAGTTCCAACCCAGCGGGACCCGCAGCTTTGGAAATAGAAGTCAAACAGTTTCTCTCCCTCACCAGGCCCGAGTCCAAATAATCATTTATGACTCACTTGCAAATTTTTCAGCCTTTCTTTGTTGTTCCTTTGCTGGTTTGTAGGAATGTAGCTTGGAGTATGCAGTGCCGGGCTGGGGGAGAGTTTCTTTAAACGGCCCTTTTGAGATGATGCAGAATTTCCTCCAAGCAAGAGGCGCTTAAGTGTTTAGTCGACAGGAAAATCCCCTGGCATCCTCCTCAAGACCCTCCTCCTCCCCCATCTCCTTCCACATGTGTGTTCGGAGGAAAAGTTGCTGACTGTAGACATATTATTTGATAGACGAGGTTGTAAAGCCACAGATAGTGATGATTTGTGTGTTATGTGTGAGCAGTGAACGTGGTGGAGGCGCTGCAGGAGTTCTGGCAGATGAAGCTGAGCCGAGGGGCCGATCTGAGGAACGGGGCGCTGGTGGTGTACGAGATGGTGCCGTCCAACAGCCCGCCGTACATCTGTTACGTCAGTCTCCCTGGGGGCAGCTGCTTTGGGAGTTTCCAGGTCTAACATTCACACTTTTTTCCTCTCAGTGTTTTGGAGTTACATATGAATACCAGCATACGTATGCAGCTTCATTTATTTTATTGTACACAGAGCATTAATGATAAGGTTACCTTGTCATATGTCAAATGTTAATTACCATGGTATTGGACATGTTAATTTACTGTCTTCAATCTTACATTTTATTTTGCCTTTCTTATTAAAAAAAACAGTAATACAGCTTTCTTAAAAGAAGTCTCAAAACTTCTAAATCAATAGTTTTTTGTGTGTAGCGTACCCCTTGAGTGTTTCCTTTCTACTTAAAGTACCCCATATCTCGAGGGTGCCACCAGAAAATGGTCAACGAAGTTTAGATGTATTAGTAGGCGCATTGAGTTGCCTTGTGTACGAAATGCGCGGTATAAATAAAGTTGCCTTGCCTTGCCTTGCTAGTTGGGTTTAAAATATGGCTAAAAAAATTAACTTTTCATTTAAAATCATATTGAAATGCAGTTCAGTTTCATCTTCTTTTTGATCTGAAATCATCTGAAGGACCCCCTGCCAAATGCTCACATACCCCCTGGAGTCCCCATACCGCTGGTTGGGAAACACTGCTCTAAATTACCAAAGATTACTGGTTTATACAAAGAACATGCATGTTTAGACATTATGACTAAAATTAATGCAGATTTAGAATCACATAATTTATTCAGAATTACTCCTCGCACTTTATAAAGTAGTAGTAAATGTTTCCAGACGATTTGTGGGTTCCTGTGTAACTCATTACGTCTGACTGTAATTGTTTCCTTCACAGTTTTGTCCGACCAAAGCAGAAGCTCGACGCAGCGCAGCCAAGATCGCTCTCATGAACTCTGTCTTCAATGAACACCCGTCCCGGCGCATCACGAACGAATTTATCGAGAAGAGCGTTAGTGAAGCCCTGGCCCCATTTAATGTAAGGCTCCTTTGTGGTCTGTTACAGATGTAAAGTCACCGCTAAATTAATAAGGTTTATGGTCTAATCATTTATTCACAGGGAAACCGAGAGGAGGCAGACAACCCAAACACAGGCATCGGTGCGTTTCGCTTCATGCTCGAGTCCAACAAGGGAAAGTCGATGCTGGAGTTTCAGGTAAAGCCACGGATGTCGTACACAAAATAACATGTAAAGGAATTAGATGTGCCACAGTAGATAAAATCAACAGGATACAGTTCACGTGACTTGTTGTTTATCTGGCAAAAGCTAAATCAGGTCACGAGCTTCACAGGACTCGGCCTCTTGACATTTTGTGTGTTTCAGGAGCTGATGACTGTCTTCCAGCTGCTGCACTGGAATGGCAGTCTTAAAGCCATGAGGGAGAGACAGTGTTCACGCCAGGTACACGAAGTCAGCTTCTGCTCATGACCTGGTTTAACCTTTATCTAGAGCCAGTTGTTGAAGACCTGTTATTGTCCTGTTTAGTTCTGTATTAGCTCTGTTTTGTGTATTATCTTGGATCTGTGCCCATTTCTCCTACGTTTTTTAATGCTTAGAATTCTTGATCATCTTATGTCACAGTTTGCCCTTAAGTTCCTTCTGTCTTACACTATATTTCTTATTAAGATTAAGATTTAGTGCATAAATTCACAAAAGGTACAAACGTACACATATAATAGATCTAGGGTCTCCTGCCTGTAGCTACTGTATAGAAAAGCTCTCCAGCTAAATTCCATGTTTATCTCCAGGGACTTTCTACATTCCTGCACAAGCTTGACTTAAAAACTACATTGCAATTGATGAGACAACTCATATGTATCACGTCACATTTATCGATGCATTTTTTTCTCTTTGTGCACCAAATAATTGAGTTATTATGAACATGTTGAGCATAATCTCTGCTGCAATGTATGTTTGTTGTTCTTGACAGTTTGATCATTATAACTTTACTTGTATAATCTCCTTGCAGGAAGTTCTGGCTCATTACTCCCATCGCGCCCTGGACGATGACATGCGCACTCAGATGGCGGCGGACTGGGTGAACCGTGAGCAGAGCGTGGCAGGGACCATTGCCCAAGAGCTGGCCTCCACTGAGCGGGAGCTGGAGGAGGCCCGGCTGGCGGGGCGAGAGCTGCGCTTCCACAAAGAGAAAAAGGACATCCTGATGCTGGCAGTGGGGCAGCTCAGTACAGCCAACGCGGCCACTCTCCCCTCACACTAAACGTTCACAAAGAAAGAAAGAGAGAGGGAGCGAGAGAGAGAGACATGCCTTCACTCTGGAGGATGCCTGGTCTCTACATGTAAGCTTCTTGTGTCATGTGGTCAACCAATGATGTAACAGTGGCCAAAAACAGTAGTGTTCAAGGCTTGACATGTAAAGAAGCCAAATTTCCGGACACTGGTAGATTTCAGTTTTGACTAGTGACACTCACACGCTATGTTCTCACTAGACACTTTGATTGGACTTCCATTTTATGAATTTTATGGACAATGGTCCTAAAATTCTGTTATGTATGCCTAAAGTGCTGTTTAGCTACATAGTTTTTAGTATTTATTTGAGAAAAATATTATTAAAAGACGCACAAAAGGCTGACATTTACTTTGTACAACTGTTTTTTCAACAGTTCTTAAATACCTGTAATCTAATTTATACATAATGAAGCCAAATTTACGTTCCTTGTTCTTTCTAAACACACAAACTAATTGACAAGTAGCTTTAATGTCATGCCATGATGGCTATACTGTGCATTTTAAGAAAGGCAGAAATGTGTATTGTTTGTATGCAACATTTTCAAATATTTGTTTTGTGTTGGGCAAAAACAGCAATAATAATAACAACAGTTTGTGAATTTGGAATTACGAGTGCAAAACATAATAATTTTGCAGTTTAGTAAGTTTTTTCTGTTTTTGTATTTAGTACTTAGCCCTTTCTTGCATCATTGGTTGTTACTAAAGACCAGGTAATCCAGCCTTTATGACATTATGCACACTGTCTGACAATAACTAGCCCTTTTTTTTTGCAATGACCTCTTTGTGCCTAATGACCATAAGGCAGCTTCCTCAAAAACGACCTGTAAATTCTTTTTTATATATGATGAGAGTGTCTGAACATTTGACATGTAGACCAACAAAGCATATTACTTTCTTGTGAAATGATGGGCCTATTCTTACTTCCATGAAGCCAAACAACAAGAGGGATAGAAGGGTCTCGTAATGTGATAGACAATTTGGTACTGTCAGCCACTCAGGTTTCTGAATCTTGTATGAAGGAGTGTACAAACAGACCTATAGAACACCAACCGAATGTATTATTTGTATGATATTGTGTAATGGACCTAAAGAACTCACTTAAGGAAATGTGTTAAGTTAATTTCACCATGAGTATTAATAACCAGCATTTACTTCTTGTGAGACACACGAGGAGACATGATCTTATCAGATGGTGAAAGATTTATTATCACAAAATGTATTATCACAAAACAAGACGTTATGGTGCTACACATGCCTTTTGCAGCCTAAACTGATTCTGTTATATTAGGTGTATCCTTTTAGCTGCCATACAAACTACCAAACTAATATTCAAGGTTGTCTTTATTGAATGCTTTTGAAAGAGTTTTCAAATGCAATACCAGTGCTTTCCAGGCCTCATAATGAGGAAAAGAAAGAGAGAAATCACTGCCTTGAGTATTGTTACATCATTTTCTAATTTGTTGGTTTATCATTGCTTTTTGTTGTTGTTTTTTTACCATTTGTATGTATTTTACCCCAGGCTCTTAATCTTGAATTTATGTATTTTCCAAATACTTTGTTTGGGAGGTGGGAGCACTATATTGGAACAATACACTTTTATGTTTTGCTATTCATTTTTAATTTGACTATGCATGTTGCGTTTCTTTTTTATTTTCGCTGGTGTTACGTTTTAATGTGGTTTTCAAAGGCAATATTAATATGTATTTTATATGAACAATTTGTATCTTGTTAATACTTTTAGTACAAATATAAAATAAAATATAATAAACAAAAAGTAATTAACGGCTGTATGAAATCTATTTCTATTATTTAGAAATGCCTTTTCTTTTATAACACACATGTCATGTCTAATCGTGGATTTACTTCAATGATTAGATTTGACATGAGTGTTGTAATCCATCCTAAAATGTTTTATTTTGCTGATAAGTGTTTACTTCCGGTCTGGTGGCGGAAGAGGCGGGACTTCAAAACAGGACGCTGCTCCTTCGTTGTTCATTCAACATGGCAGCGGGACCAATCTCAGAAAGAAACCAAGGTAAAAACATTGTATGAGCTTATATGAAGTTTGAGTGCGCTAAATTTATGTGTCTCTCTGCCCGTTTGTTTTTTGGATGTCTGTAACTTTCGGATTGATTCAACTTCTGATAAACAAACGCCACGGGTCTCAACGACTCACATGGAAGTCGGGCTAATGCTTGTGATGCTAGCTTCTTTTTAAATGTATAATTGTTGTTATGTACTTAATTCTATTGACTGCCATTGGATTATCTCACCAAATTTACACGAACATAGTCCCTTTGCAGTTGGAGAACATAATAATCTTTATAGTTTGATGCATAATATGCCCACTTTCTTCCAGGTTAAAGTTAGCTTAGATGCTAATGCTTCACTGTAAATGAATGAATGCATATATTGTGTGTATAATGTACACTCTCAAGCTTGAAAGTTAGATTGACAGCGAATGTTTAAATGAAAAGTACACACAGCACAAAGAGATTTCTGCGTCATCAAAGCTTTTATCCCTTCCGTCTGCTCCTGTAGATGCCACTGTGTACGTGGGTGGCCTGGATGAGAAGGTCTCTGAACCTTTACTATGGGAGCTCTTTCTTCAGGCAGGTCCAGTGGTCAACACACACATGCCTAAAGACAGAGTCACGGGCCAACACCAAGGTTTGTGCTGTTAATAATTTGCTCATTATCTGGTGTATCTTTCTTGTAGAGGGATAATGTCAATTATTGTTCCTGCAGGCTATGGTTTTGTGGAGTTTCTAAGTGAAGAAGATGCTGACTACGCTATAAAAATTATGAACATGATAAAGCTATATGGAAAACCTATTAGAGTGAACAAAGCCTCGGCACACAATAAAAACCTGGATGTTGGAGCAAACATCTTCATTGGAAACTTGGATCCGGAGATTGATGAGAAACTGCTCTATGACACGTTCAGTGCCTTCGGTGTGATCCTCCAGACGCCCAAAATCATGAGAGACCCAGACACAGGCAACTCCAAGGGTTATGCCTTCATCAATTTTGCCAGTTTTGATGCGTCTGATGCAGCCATTGAAGCTATGAATGGCCAGTATCTTTGTAATAGACCAATTACTGTGTCCTACGCCTTCAAGAAAGATTCAAAAGGAGAACGTCATGGTTCTGCGGCAGAAAGGCTCCTGGCTGCACAAAATCCTCTGTCCCAAGCAGACAGGCCCCACCAGCTTTTTGCAGATGCTCCACCACCACCCTCTGTCCCAACACCTGTGCTGACTACACTTGGCGCAGGGATGGGTATGGGTAAGTGGATATGTATGATTTACGTAAAAAGGACATTTATAAAACATTTATCATCTGTTATTGTGTAACGTTAACTTTGAGTTCTAGTATGCCGACTATATGGTAACTGTACTTCTTTGCACAGGCATGCCTCCTTCATTCCCACCAGTTCCTCCTCCTGGGTCAATGCCACCATCCATGCCCTCGATGGGGATGCCTCCATCCAATGCTGGACAAGGTCATGGTGGTCCCCCACATTTTCCCCCTTCGAGCATGCATCCAGGTATGCTTACTCCAGAGTCCCTATATTACACTTATTACATGTACTGGAAAGTGTCTTCCGCTGTTGTATGATCACAAATCTCTTTATTCTTGGTTTTATAACTTTCACAATGATTATTGGATTGTTTGTTTTTTTATGTATACTTTGCTGTTCTAGCAACAATTACAATTTAATGTATAGATATGTTTTATGGATACATTAAAGGTGCTTTTGTGACAGTGTTGACACTATTCAAAAATGCCTCTACCAGTTCATATTCGACTTTTTAGTGACCCAGTGGCTGTATTGGTGGTTAGCGAGGCACCTTTATTTTTCATCCCGGTGGCCGCTAAGGCTCTCTTGGATCAATTGTTTTTTTTTTTAGGGTTTGTGATGAGTTTTCTCTGCTGATTGAACCATCTCCATGGATGGAATATGTGCGTAAGATGGTTCCATCAACCCATACAGCCGCTGGGTCACTAAAAGGCCAAATATGAACTAATATCAAGTTTGTTAGTTTTTTCCTTCATAAACATTTGCATTTCTTTTTAAAGAGTACATAGCCTCTGATTAACCAGAATTTTATGTGATGAGCTATTGCTATTGTACTATTATTCAATAAAAATAAATGTAGCATTTCTATTGTCACCTCAAATACTACATATTTGAAGTAGTCTAACACCAAAGGCATTAATCAATCAGTGTGGAAATGTGCTGTTTGCTGAATTATTTATTTTCTTATTTGTAGCAATGAGTCAGATGCCCATGCCTCCAGGACCTCCTGGAATGGTCCCCCCACCTCCAGCACCCCCGGGATCAGGTCAACCGCGTGCTCCCCTGCCTCCCTCCATGCCTCCTCCCCCGATGGGTGTCCCACCCAGAGGATATGGACCCCCTATGGGTAAACAATATACAAAATGTATACATGGTGTAAATGGTATTCAGTCCAATATGGTATGTTGTTCAGTCCTATCGAAATAGAACAAAGCCAATTTTTAAGGGGAACAGAATATGTATGTCAGTTAAGTAAAGCCTTATATAACTGATAACCCTCCCATGTGTCCACACTATCAATGATTTTTACTATTTATTTCATTTTATTTTATTTGACCTTTTATTTAACCAAGATAGTCCCACTGAGATTAAGAAAATCGTTTTCCAGGTAGTCCTAGCCGCTGAGGGGATCCTATTGTACAAATTTTTAGTGGTAGAGGAAACCGGAGCATCCGGAGGAAACCTACACAGACACAGGTAGAACATGCAAACTCAAAACAGAAAGGCCCTGGCTGACCCGGGGATCGAACTTGGGACCTTCTTGATGTGAGTCACGTGCGCAAAACACTGTGGCCTGTGCTGCCCTTGGATTGTATGTAAAGGCACCTAAAAGTATTCTATAGCCATCTATGCCACACTTACTCAGTGTGGTCAATATTAAACAATCTAGTGGTCTTAAGAATGAAAAATATGCTTAAAAGTACAGTCAAGTGCTAGCTTTAAAAATGTAAAAACAAAATAGGTGTCCATAAGATATAAAAGCATTTTATATAAGTTGTGTATTCCTTGCAGGACCTCCAGTGCCAACGATGAGAGGACCTCCACCCCCAATGCCGCCTCCTGGGTACGCCACTGGTCCACCTCGGCCTCCTCCATTCGGTTTCCAGCGAGGACCGCCCATGCCGCCTAGACCACCCACTGTCCCACCCATGAGAGCTCCAATGCCACCGTAACCCATCAGAAATCAACATTCACGTTAATCTTTTTTTTCTTTTTTTAAACAACACACCAAAATCCTTTTAGCCTCCTGTTTTATATTTGTGAATAATTTAACTGTTTGTATTTCTGATAGATGATGGATGTGAAGTGAATAAACTTTTAGTACAAAATACACTGAAATGTGCACTATAAATCTCATGGTTTAGGATAATATAATGGAAGTGTTTTCAATATTAATAATAGTGCCTGCCAAACGAAATGGTGAAAAACATGTCATTGTCAACAGTCACTCTGCTTTAAATGCAGTAAATCACTTTAGAGATGTTTGAAATTTACATCAAATTTGTGAACCGGGACGCGGGGGTGTACCAACTTTCTCACGGCTGCGACACAGTTCTGAAGAAATTGGACTGCAGATGGCGTGATCAGCCTGCTACTACAAGCAGGAAGACCAAGCCAAAAACGGTTTAAATCAGCCCTCCAGACATGTCATCAAGCCCCTGAGGAAGGCTGCAGTAATAGCCGAAACTGGTATGAATTACACACAGGTCTGGCTATAAGAATATATTGTCATCAATTCAATAAATCTATGATACTTCTCCTGAAAGAAAAGGGAAAAAAAAGGCTTTATACGGCGACTATCTGTCTCCATGAGTGAGGTCTTTAGTGGCAGAACCAGGTAATTGCATTTATGTAAAACACCACTCAGACTATTCTCGGGCAATATAAATGGCCCACCAAGGATAAAGGCATAATTAAAGATCAATCACAAATTGATTAAAGTGCCACACAGAAAGTTGGATCCCCATTTAACAATATATTCAACCTGTTGTCCCAGTTGATGGCTTGCTCTACAGTATTCCGATAACTTTTAAACCCAGGGTTGTAATCAGCAAAATGTTACGCCATCATAACCTCATTAATAATCATTTTAGTGTGAGCAGAGCTTCCAATAGAGTTCTACGCTTCAATACAAGTGGCATATGTAAGTTGTCCACTAAATGCTATTTAATTAATCTTTGTCTTTTGTCCCGTCTACTAATTTCTCTATCAGTTTTGGCAGGGTTTTTAGAATAAATGTACCTCTGCAGATGTGGTACAAAAACTTTAAATCTCACATCACTAAAACATTATCTCTGATGCTTTGGATTCAGCGAATGCCTCAGACGGTGTAGCTGTTGTGCACATAGGCCTACGTGTCCCAAGTGTCTTCTCCAGTTACACAATAAAAAGCACCGTCTCTTAATAATGGGTGACGTCATGGCGCATCATTGTCGAAGTGCTTCACGTTTTCCTCCTGATGAAACGGATGGAGAAAAGGCAAGTGGTTGGCATAGCAACAGGAGTCAGGTGTTGCCACACGTGTGTGAGCAATATTTCATGTTCACGGCGCTCATTTATAAAAGCAGATGCCACTAAATGAGGTGTTTTCCTGCGCATGCGTCAAAGGGCCCGCGTTCACGCCACACGAGACCTTTTTTAACATGTTGCGCAGACCTGTTATTAGCTTAATTGATTAAACTCGGCTCGTTTATGAAGTGCGTAAAGCGAGAGCGTAGTGCGCCTAAATACGAGCCCCATTCACTTCCCTACGAAGGCGTTTCTGTGGTCGTGCGCTCAGAGGGAGGCATGGGGGAGGGGGCCCCTGCGCATCACAAGTGACTGTGTGTGGATGGCGTGGGCTTCTCTCTCCTTCCTCCTAACCGCGCAGCATCATCATCACCAGCAGCACTCGATTCACAGCAGCACAGCCATCCGCCCCCCCTTCCTCCTCCCTGTCCTCTCCATCTCATCTCCGGGCTACAGCGGGACACGTCGCGCGTATCGAGGTAAGATGCGATGCTTTTTGCTCTAATCTTTCCATTTCTTGCAACCATTATTACGACGTGTGAATTAAAACGTTAGGCGTGTTGTTTCTCACAGCAATTAAAGACTTGGAGTCGATTGACTGTAATCTGATACAAATCGGGACAGGCTGTTGACACTCAGCGAGATTGATCCCTCTGATGTGACAGACAATCTGCTAATAATCGGGGAGATTTGCAACAGCTTTATTTTTATTTATCCGGGATTATTTTTGGACGGGGTAAATTGGCCTGTTGGGCCTTATAGCGACTTAATGTTTCCAGAAGAGATTTGGAGCCACGAAGGTTTATACTATGCGCCATTGTTGTTATAATTATTTAATACATTATAATTGTATGCAGGAATAACAGTTCACTTTCACCACAGTGTAGTAAGACTGTGGTGACGACGTTATTTTAAGGTGTTTAGATTTCCCATCGCGATACTTGGAGACAGGAATCCCCCTGTGCTTAGAGTAGATTGTGATCTCTTTTTTTTCTTGGCTGGAGCGCAAAAAGTGAGTGTGTTAAACTGACGCTGGAAAAGAGGCATCACAAATGAGCTGCTACTGGCTGGGCTGCTCAAAAATACATTGAGTCCAATCCGCCATTGCCCCCCCCCCCCCCCCCCCCCCCCTTACCAGTCTCCCCCAGCGCGCATCCTGAGGCCTGCTCTGACAGCGCTGCGCGTGCTGCTGCTGAGGCTGCTGGACAGCGCTCGTCAACTTGACAACAGGGACGAAGAAGAAGTGTCTCAGTGCCTTCTCTGTCAGTCTTTGGTGGGTTTCACTGTCACTTTGCTGTCTAGGATACAACAGCTTGGGAAAGGGTATTTACCTGTTGATTAGGATATGTCAAACACAACCATTAGCTGCCATACTGTTGGTCGTGTTGTTAGTGGTTCTTAAGGTTGGGATGAAGTCCTCATAAAAAATTAAAACAATGGTCTTCAAAAGCTTAGCATATCCCATGGGCTCAACCACGTAGATGTGAACACTTGACATTAATAGTTAACTAGCCAAATTGTGTGGTGGGTTTGGTGCTTTGGTCATTAGGCCCTGACATTTTGGTTACTCCCACTAATTGCCTGTTGAGTTTTATGAATGGGTTACCTGCTGAGCTGAACATATGAGATAGTCCTTCTGCTGTATATGCTGTTCAGTATTATACAAACATTTAAATAAACGTTTTTTATTGGTAGATCAGCCCGTTAAGTGTTCCACTGGATCTGACATTTCCCTCTCAAAAAGAAAGCAATAGCCTACAGAGAAAATAACTTTCATAAACTTCACATCTAATCAATTGTGGCCATTATAAACACTGATTGACTAATAAAATTGGGGGGAAAAACTTGCCACAGTGACCATTAAAGCTAATGTCCCTGAACACCACCCATGGCAACATTTTAGAATAAATCTCAATATGCTCACAGTGTAAGGGCTATTGACTCTTCAGCTGCCAGTATCCAGTGACATGAGATATTTGCATTTCCCTTGAGACCAGTGACCTTTTCATTCGGTGAAACGCCTCACGGGTTTAGCACTGCTGCATTATCAACCATGTTCATATCGTGATCACTTTACATTATATTGTCCCGCTGCGTTTTCATGGCCACCCACACGTACGCTCAAAAGTCCACCGTGGCGTGAAAGCGTTCGTTCGGCTTATTGTTATTCCATCTTGTCCGACATCTAACATCTGTCTGTTGAAGCGGCTTTACTCAGAGCGGCACTTGATGCATGTGTTTGTGTTTCAGGAATCGGCCAAAACAATTACACTAAGAGCTGGAACTACAGATATGATTAGCTTTGAGAGTGCTGGTCTTTAGCTGCTCTGACCAGACCCAGGGGTAAAGCATTGATTCTTGCAATATATGCGCATCTACCCACCAGAGTCTTGCCACCGCACAGAATGGTGGCCTAGAAGATGTTGTCAATATTGTGCTTGTTAGCTGTTTTTCTGTTTCCCGTAGACGGGCCACACAAGGGAATAGCCCATGTTTTGCAATGAAAAAGGCTCACTCACTCGCCCTCTCAATTTAATTAATGTCAGTAAGCAAAAATTGTCATGTAGCGTTCTGTACTAGTCTAAGCATTAACAATGTTGACACTCAATTGGCTTTGGTTGCCATGTTGTTTCCGTATTGTGACATTATCTGCATCGTGCATACCTGCTACGTGACGAAGATACTGAATATCAGATACCGAAGTTGGCTTGTAGCAGTGGTGCTGCTCACACTGGGGCCTGCATGCTGAATTTGGCCCTATGGGGGGGATTTGGTTTGGCTTGCGAAAGAGTGCTGTGATTTGCATACGATATGGACTGTAATTGATTTGGTGTGGCTGTCGATAAGTGTGGAGGGCGACAAAACTTAAAGGAAGTCAAGGAAAATGAGTATTTGATGTGCTTTTTATCTTTTTACAGCGAGCCATTTTTGACCAGAAAAATAAACAACACCTCAAACACCTCTGCCCTATAGATTTTTTATTTTTATTTATCGGTTTATTTGGTCGGGACAGTGCATGCAGTGGAGTCTGAGCCATTGCTGAATATGCCCGACAATACTCCAACCAATGTATAGGAAGTGTCGGTGCTATTTTTGTATGAGACAATACATTTTCTGTCTTATTTGCACCTGAGCTGCCGCTGTGTTTTGAGTTCTATGTTCTGAATAGTGCCTTTCATATTCATAATCCAAACATTGATTTGAGATGAGAGCCGCGTATAAAGAAGATGCCCAATTAGTACAAACTGGTGTTGCGTTGTGGTCCTGTTTCACGGCTTTTTAAGCTAACAAGCTTGTATTGCACACTGTTGCTCCTTTAATGGGGTAGAAAATCAGTCGGACTGTGGCTACACTGGAATTCACCTGGTACTTATGGCTTTTTCCGAAAACATTTCACCATAAAGTAGGGCGTGTTCCCATCAGCCATTCTCAAAACCAATACTGATGGTCGTAATGTTGGCTTACTCCCTTGGTCGATACATCATCAACAAATACGGCCATAAGCACCAAAACACTGCATCCCGTTAATGTAACCTCGAAAAAGGCCATTATTACAATTCCAGTCCTTATTTTTTTTCACACAGAGCGCAAACTCTGTGGTGTCCTCACAGTTAATGAGGTGTTTCTAAAAATAGTAAGGATTCGGTTTGACACAGACACACAAGGTAAAATGGAAGTGGATGGAAATTAATGCTTACCCCAAACACAAAATATAGGGGACTTTTTTTTGTGAACGATTCTATACAATGTGGGCTGAAAGTGCTTTTTCCACTTAATGAGACGAGCATTTACGTACGTCTGTACTAGAAATCTCTGGGCACCAATTTTTGATCATTGCGAGAAAGAGCCAGCGCCATAGCAGAGGTCATACTCTGTCAAGTGCTGCAGTTAATTTTGATTAACATGATAACTTCATGTTAATCACCTTTAAGCAGCAGGCTGAATGTACGAAAGTAGTAGGGAGTGGTCCATGTCGTCGCTGGTATCACCCATGTTTATTATAAAATGCCTTTTTCATCTCAAAGAGGGACATTTTAATGTACGTAAATCCTTCCTCATGTGCATTTTTCTTTCTCAACTGTATTATGTCATCGTGGGCTGTCGTCTTGCACCTAGCCGCCTGGGCCTTTGTAGCTGTCAGTGTTTTTGAGAGCGAGGTCAGAAAGAGCTTGGCCCAATGTCTCTCATTTGGATTCTGCCCAACAAACATAAAGTGACATGTTATTTTATTGACTTGGTGCCCTCACGGTTCCCCCCTACAGTACAGTGTATGCAGAAAACAGACGCTTTCCTTCGTCAAAATATGCAATATAAAAAGTATTGATAATTGCAACGTTAGAAATAAGAGCGTCCATTAGAAGTAGCAGTGACGAGTTAAATTTAGTGTAGAATTACTCTAATGTTACTCAAAGTGCAATCTAAAAGTTGCTCTCAGTTATTTACACAGGTCTTTTCAAACTTGTGGTAGTAAAAGCACCTTGGACTTTGGAGGAATAAAATAGAATACAATGTATTTGTGTGTGTGTTAAATGGAAGTGGAAAGCATAATTTATTTGTTTGAGCTGAGATTTATTTACAAGGTCTATCTTATCTACAGTATTTACATGAACCAAAGACCATACATATCATTGTTGGCAATACAAAAGGTCACTGGGTCCGAGACATGTGACCAGGACGACCAAAGATGACATGAATACAATTATGTTTTGATTAAAATATATATATATTTATTTATGTATTAGTTTATTTGACAGGGACAGTACACAATACTGACACACATGTCAATCAATCAAGTTTTATTTCTAAAGTGCCTTACAACAACCAAAGTTGACCAAAGCCGCTGCACACAATAAAAAAAAAAAAACAATATAAAAAGGAGTACAATTTCATTAAAAACAGACCATTATCACATCCACAACAGTTGCCACAGAACTAAATTTCAAATGCCTCTTTAAACAGGTGAGTCTTTAGTTTTGCTTTGAACAGGGCCAGGTCTGAAACGGCACGTAACTCAAGCGGCAACGAGTTCCAGAGTTTTGGACCTGCCACAACAAAAGCCCGATCACCCCACTTTTTATAATGTGACCTGGGCACCTCCAGCAGGTGGTTTTGGGCAGAACGTAGGGTTCTGCTGGGCTGGTAAGGGGTCAGAGTCTCTCATAAATACACAGGTGCAAGGCCGTGGATGGAACTGAAAACAAAAAGCAAAAGTTTGTACTGGATTCTGAAAAGGACCGGGAGCCAATGCAGGGAGTAAAGGACGGGCGTGATGTGGTCATGTTTGCGAGAGTTGGTGAGGAGCCGGGCAGCAGCATTTTGCACAAGCTGTAATTTGTGAATGAAGGTTTGACTGAGTCCAATGTACAGTGCATTGCAGTAATCCAATTGTGAGCATGTGTCAGTATTAGCTGCAAAGTTTTCAACTGTTGTCCCTAGGCAAGGTGTATAATGCCAAAAACAATTATAAAACATATAGAACATTTTAAAAGTTGAGGCTACGTACTTGCATAACATAGCAAAGCAATTGACTATGGGCAAAGTAGTCTGAGATGCACTGACTAAATAAAAGTCCTTTATTCTTTAGTGGCATACCAACTCGTTTTGACCAGTACGGTCTACATAAGGGTTTACCAAAAAAAATATGAGGATTGCTTTTCATCAGTAGTCATCTGGCCACAATGGATTTTAGTTTTATAATGTAAGAAAGCGTTCGCCTGCTGCTGTGTGGTGGTGGCCCCCTGCCCGAAGCAATAAAACTACCTGGGGACAACAGCTGATAAGTGACACCTCTGAAGATGATAGTGCCACTGTTAAAACAAGTAAACTGAAGCTAATCACTTTCCATCATAAAAATGTATCTCTTTCTTAATGAACTAAATATAAATTGCTAGACATAGTAAAATATGCCAAAACCAAAAAACAAGTTCATCACTATTCATTAACCATCTTTACGACATTATGACACATCCGTGCACACAGTTTGAGTATTTATATGATGGATCCCATTACATTCGCAACATAGAAAGCCTTTCCAACTTGTCACAGCTATATCTGATTAATCTTCAATGCACTTTATTTATTCCCTCTAAAATGTTCTCTCTCTCTCATGTCTATGCGTAACATTTTCCTATCTCCCAGTCTCTCTGACCCAATGATGAGATTGTAGGGAGCTATCAGACCACCGCACAGATAGTAATGGCCCTTTACGTTGATGTTAATCTGAAGCATCATTTGTTGTACAACTGCAGTCCCGGGCTTTCCTCTCTGTAGCAAAGGAGGAAAAAAAGGGACTCACACGTTTCCGTTTTGACGCATTCAGGGCTTAATGTGTCACCCACTAATTATTGTAGAGGCCATCTGCGGTGCAATACAAGCCTGTGAGGCCCATAAGAACTGGCAACAGGTGCGGGCTGCAAATAAACTGTGGAAGGATGGAGAAGTGGGTAACAATGCAATGGTCTTATATAGAGCTTTGCCAGATGCTCAAAGTCGTTTTACAATTAACCCCGCAAAACACTGTCCAATCAGATATCATAGCAACCGTTGCTACCAGACATTCTGTGTCTCTCCTTAATGGCGCACAGCCTGTTTGCCCCCTCTCTGGGAGAAAAGAAAATCAGGAGGAGTGTCTAACTTGTAAGCCAACGTAAGACTCGTTTACCACCTGTCTTGTTATTGACCAATAGTTTCCTGACCTGTCGTTGCTGGACATTGTCACAAAATGCGCCACATAGCATAGCAACATCATCTACAAAATCAGCTGTTAGGGCTGCTGGGTGGGGGTTTGTTGATGGGGAGCTACTGCCCTCTCAACTGGCCCGTTCGACACCCTGGCTTTTTAACGCACTTCACTATGTAAGGGCTTACATAACACGTACATAAAAATATAAAAAAATAGGAAGACAAATTGGACTCAAATTAATATTATACTGAGGATTGTAATGACTGGGTAGTAGCAAGATCACAAAGCATAATTTGTATATTATTGCGCCTTTTAGCATAAAATTAGCGACTTTCGGTAATGTTAACAATGTTTGGCATTGGTAACAATCTAAATGAAATGTTTTATTGATCGCCTTTTGTCATTCGCTTTGTTCTAGACAACGTACATGAAACAAGATCGCTGTTGTAGTTGTGCCTCGTTTCTGTTAATTATATGAACATTTCAAACAGTGCTTTCACTGCTTTGTAAATTTGGTCTGTTAAATAGCTACAGGTACAATACTATTATACTGCGAGTGTATATAATCCATTTTTTTGTTGCTGTTGTTCTTTGTTGTTTTGTTTCTTTTGCACTATGTTCCTTTGTATTATTGGGAAATGAAATTTTTTATTGTATTGATTTTGGGGAGTGGGCACTTATAAGCTTTTGCTTTGGCCCACTCCTTTTGAGCAGAATGTTTACTGCTCAAATAAACAAATAAACTAAACTAAAAACACTGTTTCTGCCACTGGAATGTCTGGCACATTAGCCTTAAAGGAACAAGCAACCGTTTTTCCATACTGAGATATGTTCTTACCTGTGCTTAGATAAGTTGAACTTGATACGTACCTGTCTGGTCTTTGTGCCCGTGGAAGAGCTTGGTCACTTCTAACTTCACCCTGTTAGGAGCCATAGGGATATGCTGGGAGAGGCCAAATGCTAACAACATCTTTGGTCGTTTTGCATGACTGAGAGCACACACAAAGACCAGACAGGTACGCATCAACTCGTCTAAGCTAGACGAGAAGAACATGTCTCAGTATGTACAAAACGGTGGCCTGTTCCTTTAAGATTTCAGCTGCCGCTTGTTTTGACACTGCACTGACCCCACACAGGACTTTGCAGCTGGAGAATTATGACTAAAATGTTACCGAACTGAATAAGATGTGGGGGAGACAGAGCCACAGCAGTCAGTAGCAAGGGTCTGTGAGCCGCTTAGCTCCTGTGGTAGGTTTAGAAAGCAGCTATAATTTAATAATGCTATAAGAGTAGTCCCAGAGCATGACTAATCCACATGACGGTGCCGGTTGCATTTCAGGAAGCTCCAGGGATTTTTCCCAATTTCACATGAAGTCTCGATAGATGTAGTGTCCCCTTTGTTGCATATTTTAAATATATCCCTCCACTGCTCATTGAAACTCATTTTGCTTTGACACTAACACTTAACACTAGGTCACTAAGCACTTCTCCCCCATTATGGCATGCGCTTTACTCCTTTGACTAACATTTGGGAAGGGGACGGGGCTTCTGCGATTGGTCAAATGCATGTATTATTCATTCCCTCCATACTCCATACTCCAGCCACAACTGCCCTGGGGTAGAGTGAAGGAAGCGAGGCTGCCAATTTGTGCAGACCACCACCGACCACTGACTCACACACTACATTCGCCCAGGCTTCCAGTTATTCCCCTGCTGTCCGCTATTCAGGCACTAACCAGGCCCTTCCCTGCTTAGATTCTGCTTAGTTTTTGTATCGGGCACAGCAAAGTTGGTTTTGACACAGACAAATCAGCAGTACTTTATATCCGCATCCAAGAGGCATTCATACCTACATTTTAAGTAGCCATATGGAGCTTTTAACCATGTTGTAACGCTGCTCCATTGCCAAGTCATACCTGGAGTAGTGCCATACAGTGAAAGTGTCGTTAGCTGTAGACATTCATTCAAATTGCAAAATGTACAATGATGAGGACGCGCCAAAACAATTCTACAGTTAGACAAGCCTCAGTTAAAATATAACCTTTTGGCTGGAATGAGCAACGGTCCGTTTTGATAAGAAAGAGCACAGAATTTATTGAAAAGAACAACTGTCCCCTTGTTAAGCATTGAGGGGGGGATCAATCTTTCTTCGGGGTTGTATTGCAGCCACTGGCACAGGGAATGTTTTATGGGAGATTCCGTTCATTTCCAACGAATGCTAAAGTTATGAATCAAATGGATGACGTGAAGAGGTGAAGGTTTTTAGCCATGGCCTTAAGAGTCTCCTGACCGGAACGTCATTGGATAAACCTCCAAAGAGCAGTGCGTGCAAGACGGCCCAGAAATGTCTCTGCTCTGGAAGATTTTTTTGCAAGGAAGAAAGCATACTAGAATTTTAAAGCTGTGAAACGTACCATAGTGGGTGGCTACGAGCTATTAACTCTGCCGGTGCTCAAACCTTTGTTGCAGCCTTTTTTTACTTTTATGTTATTGGAACGTCTCATCTGTAACTTCATGTCTTTTGGAGATAATTGCATCTTCCTCTTGCTTTGTTGTTCACATTAATAGAAATGTTGTACTGTGCTGCAGCGTTTCTTAAACATTTCACACCAAGTACCATATGAATTTGTCTTTAGGAATAGGAAACTATTACTAAAACATAAATACAATTATTGCAGCATGATACATGTACCACAGTTTGAGTAACACTGATCTCCTGCATTTTTGCACTTTTATTGCCCATTGGAAATAAAAGCACTTTATAAATTGAGTACATTACCATGAAGTATAATTGAATCATTTATCTGTCCATAGGGATACACTCCTCCTGAGAGAGTTCAAGTTCTTAACGCAAACAGTGAGGTGACCAGTCGGCAGCCCGGGTGACCCCCTGCACTGAGTCTCCAGCTGTTTTTCACCTGCACCGGTCCGAAATGGAGGAGAACTACCAGAACCGGACTGCCTTCATTAAAGGCGCCAAAGACATTGCCAAAGAAGTCAAACGGCAGGCGTCGAAGAAAGTTGGTCGCTCCGTGGACCGCGTGAGCGATGAGTATGCCAAGCGCTCATACAGCCGCTTCGAGGAAGACGACGATGATTATCCCATGCAGGGGAGCCAAGATGGAGGATATTACCGTGGCGACAGTCAGGTAAGAGCTGTCTGTTCTGTAAGAGGTTTGCAGCTGAATGAAGGGGCATTTACCCTAGTGCTAGAAGAACCATTTTAAAGCCTCAAAGCTCTCAATAGTATTTTGGGAAATGAGGTGACTCACAATAAGCCACGATAAATCACTGAATGAGATTTATGCTTCTTTTTTTTTTGACAAATACATTTTTGTAAGCAAATAAAGGTCCTTTAACTTTGACTAGAACTGTCACATTGAGTGTTGCATTAATGTTTCACTATGATCTTGTATTGATGATGGGAGAGTGCCTTCTGCAGCACATCCCAAAGGCAGTGTATTTTAATTTTAGCCTAATTTTGGTTGTGATTTTGTATTATTTGAGTCTTGTTTTGGCACAATTTTATGAAACGGTTGCTTATGTGTGGGTTTGTTCAACTGAGTGTTGAAAGAGCTCAGTATAATATTGCGATGATTCTGTTATCGCAGCATTGAAGGCAGATATCAACACTATAGCCTTGCTTTTTTGTCTGGATTTTGACAACATTTTCTTCCTTTTAGGCCAATGATGATGAAGGAGGCCACAGCGACTCCACAGAGGGCCACGATGAGGACGATGAGATCTACGAAGGCGAGTACCAGGGCATCCCGAGGGCAGACTCGGGGAAGGGGAGCCTCGCCGGAGGTCCCGGGTCGGTCCAGGCGGGGGCCCAACAGTTCACAGATATCGGGGTGTCGGAGGCGGAGAGGAGGAAGGACCAGGAGGAGCTCGCCCAGCAGTACGAAACCATCCTGCAGGAGTGTGGACACGGGAAGTTCCAGTGGAGCCTGTACTTTGTGCTGGGGCTGGCGCTGATGGCGGACGGAGTGGAGATTTTTGTAGTGGGGTTTGTGCTCCCCAGTGCAGAGAAGGACATGTGTCTATCTGAGCCCAGCAAGAGCATGCTCGGTATGTACTCTACGTCGTGCACCCGAAGTGAATGGATGATTTTAATGCTCTACCAAGTTCTTGTCGTAAGATTGTGGCAGGAAGGCGACTCACTGAAAGCAAAATCTTCAAATAAAGACTGAGTTTCTTTGATGTGTTTTCCAAATTACAGAGATCCAGTGGCAGTTTACAGTTAGAGAATAATGTCTATGTTTTCAGTGATGGTTTAATAAACGCGTTGAAAATCAATAGGGATCAGCTCCAGGGTGGAAGATGATTTAGAACCGCAGTGGCCAGTCTCGCAAACACTGCTGTTGTCTCTCTCTATTGTGTGCTTATGTTTGTTTTTATAGCACATAATGGAGAGGCAGGTGATACTCTCCAGCGCCCGGGGCTGCTTTTGTCAACAGCACCAAATAACCTCTGTGCTCGACAATAATGCAAACACAGCCAGCGCACATCGTACAACCCTAGAGTTGGACCTTTTATGTCTATTTATCGCGATAAAGATGTTAGTTTAAGTTTTAGATTCTGATTAGTTTGTAAAACGAGTTAAGGTTTTCATATGAACTAGGCAAAACCAAATGAGGACCAATGTTTTACTGTTTACCAAATTTGAAATGTAATGTAATGTCTAAATTATAGACGGCAACAAAGCCATTTTACAATATATTGTGTTTTGAGGTTAAGTCAATTTCCTGCACAAAATTGATTACCTTTACCATAGACATATTTAATTCAAGGTACACATAAAAATTGACGCTCAGCAAATGTGCAGATAATACACACAAGCCTATTCATGTAATATTTCCATCTTAAATATTATGTTAGGTTTATCTAGTTACAATGTTTTATCCTTTTAATCACTTGGTCCCACTGTTTCCCCCTGCAGGACTGATAGTGTACTTCGGGATGATGGTGGGAGCGTTCCTGTGGGGGGCCCTCGCTGACCGGATCGGCCGTCGCCAGGCGCTCCTCATCTCTCTCTCCATCAACAGCATCTTCTCCTTCTTCTCCTCCTTTGTCCAGGGGTACAGCACCTTCCTGTTCTGCCGACTGCTGTCCGGCGTCGGGTAAGTGCCATGGAAAGAATGATAATACAAAAATGGTTGTGGTAGTGGCAGTTGGAGTTTGTGTTGCAGACCCGCTTACTTTAATTTGTGAAGCGCATCAAATGTGAAGCTCTGCATCCAGCTGCATTAAAAAGTGGTTGAATACGTTTGAAACACAGATTCGTGTGGAGATGTGCAGTGATCTACAAACTAACACAAACCCACTCATCGTTTAGACCAATCACGTGGGAGTATTTCATAGAGGGTAGTTTACACTTACCAACGACAAAAAGCACTTTTATCTGTGCTAATTAACAACAGATTGATATTACTGTGCTTGTGTTGATAACAATCTGACGTTACATGTTTGATGTTGTGTTGCAGAATCGGTGGCTCTATCCCCATTGTGTTTTCCTATTACTCCGAGTTCCTGGCCCAGGAGAAGCGCGGAGAGCACCTCAGCTGGCTCTGCATGTTTTGGATGATTGGTGGAATATATGCCTCGGCGATGGCCTGGGCCATTATCCCACATTACGGTCAGTTAATAAAGCCCTCACTCCTGAATATACAATGTCCACTCTGAAGACGTGCAATTGTTTCCTCGTCTCCTGCTGTCAGTTCCTATTTCTGTGAAGAATGGCTTTTTCAATTTGCATGTCACTTTAGAGGCATCTTTCTCACCCTTGTTAGAATATCATATTTAGTTAGCCGTATGACACAACTTCACTTGATTTACTCCTCTATCATTTATCTATGAACTCCCTGCCCTCCCTCCCACCCCTCTTCCCCAACCCCCACTCCACAATCAAGGATGAGAGAAATATAATTTCAAATCATTCATATGGTTTGACTTTGACAGATAAAAAAATATTGAATCTATTTGTGTGTAATTACCTTTTACCTCATGTTATTCGGATCAGTTCTCCAAGAAGATTTAGTTAGCCCTGAAACAGAAGCATGTTCCGATGGTTACTAGTATAATTAACAATATATTTAAAATCCAAACTCTACACATTTGAATGTAAAATATAAATTTAGCCCGGCCATATACTTTGTACCAAAAGATTAGGGTGAGATGATCTAAACTCAATACTTTAGCAGGCTTTGCTTTGCCCGATCCCGTCAGATCTCGGAAGCTAAGCAGGGAAGGGCATGGCTGGTACTTGGATGGGAGACCGTTTGGGAAACCAGGAAGCCTGGGTGAATGTGAGTGAGTGAGGGGTTGGTGGTGGTCAGTGATGGTGCAGACTGGTTGCTTGGCTTCCGTCAGTCTACCCCAGGGCAGCTGTAGCTACAACAGTAGCTTACCACAGTGTAGAGCTTTGAGAAACTTGGTAACACAGGCTTGTAAAGCACAATATATGTGTAAGCCATCATTATTAAATGGTAAGTCTCAACTTATATGGCACTTGTCCACCTACGTTAGGCACTCTAAGCGCTTTACAGCAAGGATCCACTCACCCATTCACACACTCATTCATACACCAATGTACGCAGACACTGGAGGAAAGCTGGGTGAAGTGTCTTCCCCAAGGACACAACGACAGTGTGCACCTTCAGGAGGTGGGAGTCGAACCCCCAATTATGAGGCGACCCGCTCTACCATCTGCGCCACCGTCGCTCTAATATTACTATTATATGGTATACAAACTATTATCAAACCTTATTGGAGGTAAACACTGTGGCCTGTAGATGAAAGTCACCCATACTATCGTGATCAATGAAAAACAAAAGAGGATGTTAAAGACCCTTCATATTTAATCTTCTTCCCTCCTATTCCCACGTCGACAGCAGTGCAATATCTGTGCAATCATTTCTCAGTCAGTGACAGCCCTGGTCCGGGTTCAGTCTTTCTGGCGTATCTCTGGGTCCATACTATGTTTGAAGTCTGGTTTACTACTAGACCTCATGTTTACAGACTTGACGCTGAAGCTGACCTTTGAACTCTGACCCCGCCCCCGTAGGTGCCTCACACAGAATAACACACGCAGATATTGTGAATTGATTTTAGCTGTGGTTTGGTTTGCTTAAGGCCAAAACACATGCAATTTCCAGCACATTCAGATGAAGTTCATATTTGCAGCTGTGTGTGTGTGCGTGCGTGCGTTTTATTAGCTTCTTTCCTACCTGTCTCTCTCAGGATGGAGTTTCCAGATGGGCTCGGCCTACCAGTTCCACAGCTGGAGGGTGTTTGTGCTTGTGGCCGCGTTTCCCTCTGTTGCAGCCATTGCGGCCCTCGCCACGATGCCCGAGAGCCCGCGGTTCTACCTGGAGGTCAGCCCTCGCAGATGCGGCTCGATGACGGAGATATGAAATGTGTATAATGTATTATTGGTGTCTCGTCGAAACAGAACGGAAAGCATGATGAAGGATGGATGATTCTGAAGCAGGTCCATGATACAAACATGAGAGCCAAGGGGTATCCGGAGAAGGTCTTCTCTGTGAGTATAAGTTTCAAAGTTTATCTCATTTTTAAGTTTTCCGTTGAACATAGAATTTACATCATGTAATATGTTTCTCACAACCGAATTCCTTTAAGATACCTGAGGATGAAATTGGTCTTACATTGTCTAAAAGTTATAATGTTAAACTAAATAATAGACCGCAAAGAAAGATATAGCTAAGGTAGAGTTGTTGTGTTTTGTTACTGAGCTGTCGCCGTCTCATAGTCATAACTGTTTATCGAGCGTGTTGGAGGAGAAATGCTCGGTCTAAATTGAGACTGTGTCGTCTGGCGGTGAACAAGGGCTGATTGTTTTTCTGTGTTTTTTTTTGGAAGGTCACTACAATTAAAACGGTGAAGCAGATGGACGAGCTAGTGGACACTGGCACCGACACTCCGATGTGGCAGCGCTATCGGCTCAAGCTCATGAGCCTGTCCCAACAGGTCAGTCACCCCAAAAATATTGAGGGTACATGACATCGCAGCAGGGAAACAGAAGCCAAATGAGAGGCATTTAACTGTATCACTATTGCTCATGGCTATAATGGGCCATATTGTCACTACCACATGCGAAACGAGTGAAGGCGCACGTAAAATACTGTATGTGGTCCACTTCTCTCATGGTCTAATTCTGTGTAGGAGTAAATCGTGTGTGGTAAAAAATTAGTTTTAGCATCTCTGAGCGGAGCTGTGGCATCGCGCGTGATTGTAATTTGTATTCAGGCTATGCTCTCTCCCACTGTACACAGCACGCCTACATCTTCTCAATCTGTATCGACTTATTTGAGGTGGAAAGCGTGACAGTTTGGAGCTTTTGTACCATTTGGAGTTAGGAGTGAGAAAACTAACACACTGGAAAAGGAATGAGAAATGAAAGGTATTTTTTGGCATTGTGGGATATACTCTGACTAAAACAAAGTGGCACTGTCGGTCTGGGTTCAGCAACACTACGTGCCAAAAGAGTGAGATCAGCTGACTACCTGAACGTCGTGAATGACAAGGTTACTCCATTCATGGATTTCTTCTTCCCTGGTGGCATGGGCATATTCCAAGATGGCAGTGCCGACATGCATGAGACATAATTCTCACAGATGTATTGGCCACCACAGAGTCCAGATTTTAACCCCATTGAGAGACTTTGGGATGTGCTGGAGAAGGCTTTGCACAGTAGTTACACTCTCCCATTATCAGTGCAAGATACTGGTGAAAAAGTAATGCAGCACTGGATCTTTTGGCATTGCAGAAGCTTATTCAAACAATGCCACAGCGAATGCATGCTGTAATCACAGCTCAAGGCGTCCAACCAAATATTAGAGCCTGTGACATTTTTTTGTGGTAAACCTTTTTTTGGTGTGTAGACGTAGGCAGTGTAGAAGTTCTGCTTTAATTGAAATAACCAAAGGCTCTCTCTGAACTGGCTTTTTGAGATATTGCCTTAGCACTATCTTTGTAGCATTTTGAGAGGGAACCATGGTAGTGCGAAAATGTGATAAACTGCATTTTTTAATGTCTCAATTTGAGCACAATAATCCAAATTTGAGTTGTTTTGACTAGTCAAGATGTAGTCTTGACTCATTTCAATACATTTCGTCTTTATTTCAAGTAATTTTCTTTGCCACTAGGGTAAGAAGGTTGGTCTTGACAGGCTGTTAGCATTAGAGCTAAAGGCACCGGTGTGCCTACCACCGAACTACGTTCCTCGCGAGGGCCGAGTCTACAGTGAAGATCCCGCCCTTATGTCCTTTTTAGGAACATGCTCTGTCAGAGCAGGATAGGAGGAGTCTGTAAATCCACCATGATTTCCCTTTCGAACGTGGTCATTATGGTAAAAGGGGAGGAGTGAAGAGACGGAGTCTATTAATTATTATGTCTATGGTTTATACACACAATATATTAATGGAGGACAAAACTAATTTTGTTCCATTAGCCTACTAGAAAAAAACTATCAGGAGCCTTTGAGTTTTGAGTCATTCTTAAAAACCATGTCAATGACTTTTGACACAATATGTACGTCTTTATTTTATCAATCCCTCAGATTCGTAACAACGTCGTGGCCTGCTTCAGCCCGGAGTACAAGCGCACAACTTTCATGCTCATGGGTGTTTGGTTCAGCATGTCTTTCAGGTAAATATCCAATGTTGATATGTATGTATTTTTTTTACATTCACATATTTCTCATTAGTTCACTCACTTGTTTGCAGCTACTACGGCCTGACGGTGTGGTTCCCCGACATGATCAAATACATCCAAAAGCAGGAGTACGAGTCTCGCACATTGACCTTCACCAAAGAACGAGTGGAGCACGTTACTTTTAACTTCACTCTCGAAAACCAAATCCACCGCGAGGGACACTACTTCAACGACAAGTGAGCAAGTGCGCTTTGAATTTACTGAATGTCAGCTTCAGTACTTGGTGCGGTTTATGTCTATGTCATTATGTGGTTAGCCCGAAATGAAAATGTTGAAATGATATATATTTTTTAAAACATCTCACTTTGGCTTATGAACAGTGAACGCTGGACCTTTGTTTATCACGCACAATGAATGGAATTTACCTCAGACCTTAACTTTTATCCCAACTATCCCAAATTTCCCTACTGGGACAATAAAGTACAGCTCAACTTTAACTTGGAGCAATGGAATGGCTCTGCAGTTGTTGCATATAGTGTGAATACCCATTTACTTCTATTTTTTTTATTACTTCAAAAGGTTTTACATTTGTCTTCTATTATCGTAAGTATTTTTACGAGTAATCTGTTTATCAATAGAAACTAAAATGTATATGATTTTATCTACCTGCTACATGATAAAATATAATAATTAAGGACAAAAAAATTCTGAATCCGCTCTGTGCCAAAAATGTTGTACTCGAGTACCGGAGTCGAACTTGTGAGTCATTTATCAAGTTATTTATGGGACTTGTGGCTTGCCCCTCTCTGTACACGCTTTTATGAATCGGGTTATAGAATATGGTTTTAAGTTCAAAGACCGGAAAATACTTGTGACCTGGACTTAGTTTAAGGTGATAGTGGCACTTTATTTGGGGCTCAAACAAATGAGGACTTGAAGGTGAAATAACTGCGACTCGTCTACAACTCTGTTCTTTACATGGTGGAGAAAAGGTTTGCCAATGTGGTTTGGGAATGTTACAGGTTTCTGAATTTGAAGATGAAGTCGATGGTTTTTGAGGACTCAGTTTTTGAGGAGTGCTACTTCGAGGACATCACATCCATCCACACCTCCTTCAAGAACTGCACCTTCATCGCCAGCTTATTCTACAATACAGGTAAGGCTCTACAGACGTCAAATACATATGCAAAGATAATTCAATCAACAATTCAAAAATAAAGCTGGAATCAGCAAGCATAGAACTTATAGGCAACATGTCGTCTCATTTTAATATGGACCCGACCCGACCCAATTTGCTTTTTTTCCCTTTGAAATTACAATCCAAAATACTAAGATTGTTCAGCCTATTAGCAGGTTTTAGGATATTGCATATGTCCTTGATGTAAGATAAAAAGATGTTTTCACGCTGCAGATGCGTTTGCTAGGTTTAGATGGAGGACTGGGTCAGCATCTGTGTTTTGCCTGAAGTGTTAACCACGGTAAGGTGGAAACAATGGTTTGGCAGGAGAGCTTCCACGGCAACATCTGTTTGTCGTCTCCATGGTGATGTTTCATCAAGTGTCACTGTAGAGACGTAAACAAATCCGGCGGAGGTGTTTCAGCCCGTCACAGCCAACCAGTGATTGTGCAAAACAGCAGATGTGAGAACATGTCTGCCGAATAATTAAATCAAGAAAAGATTTAAAGACCTCAAACAGTTACACCTGTATTTTTAGTCACACAGTCGTATGATTTTACTGATTTGTGCTTGTTCTTTCTATTTTATATATATTTTTTAATCTGCAAATGATAAACCTGTGTTAATGTCTTTTCTGCTTTAGAGACATTTATGACAGTCCAAGTCTCACTTGAAGTAACTCTTTTGTGACACTCAGAAATCTTAGTTTATAAAACAATATCCCACACTCATTCCAGTGTCAACTCCCCGAGCCACTAGCCATTTTTTGTATTTATGAAACAAAACAAAAAACTAAAATCCTTCCAAAATCCTCCCACGGTCAAAAGTAGTGTGATGCTTTTACAATAGACTTGAATGCTTCAGTGCTTCTTATTCTAACTTTTTGTCTCTTCCTCAGACTTGTTCAAATACAGGTTTGTCAACTGTAAGCTCCTGAACAGCTCTTTTATTCACAACAAAGAAGGCTGCATGCTGGACTTCAGCGATGACTTCAACAATGCCTACATGATTTACTTCGTCAACTTCCTCGGCACTCTGGCCGTGTTGCCTGGCAACATTATCTCCGCTCTATTAATGGATAAAATTGGCCGTTTAAGGATGCTGGGTGGGTAAATGTGTGACAGCTTCATGTATTTGCAAATGAAGGCAAACATACGACTTTGTTTGTTTTTCTGTGCCAACACAGCGGGGTCCAGTGTCATCTCCTGTGTCAGCTGTTTCTTTCTCATGTTTGGGAACACAGAGTCAGGGATGATCGCCCTCTTGTGTCTCTTTGGAGGCATTAGCATCGCCTCCTGGAACGCCCTGGACGTCCTCACAGTGGAGCTCTACCCCTCAGATAAAAGGTAAGTCACCAAGGCCCCCACCTCCACAGCTCATGCTTATTCAACCTGCATTTCTAATAGAGATTCAAACCTTTGTAAACTTTATTATGTCAGCAAAAAAATCTGGCATGTTTTTAAATAGCAAATTGTAATCTGTTATTGATTTGAATGCATAACTGGATCGTCTTGCATGTCTGTCCTAGTGCAACAGCCTCGTCCAGCCTGTAATTCAATTTTGAATCTTGCCTAATGCCCTCTAGTGGCAGCAAGTGGGTGATGCAGTAAGCATAAAGGGCTCATCTGTGGTGCAAATTAATCATCAAATCACAATTTACAATTACAAAAAAACAAATCATTTCACACGCTGCTGTCACTAGCCCCGTAACAGCTGAGACTTTCCTAGCTGAGGCAAAATCGTTGCACAATTGTTGCAGCCTTCAGTGATAAATTGTTTCCCCTCCTCAGCGTCTGGCACTGGGACAAAGCTGTTAAAGGAGTGGCCACTTTAAGTGATATTGATTTTTGAGTGTGTTGGCATCTTTTAGTTCTCTGTGTACTTCCGATTCGAAAGATTAAACAGTTACCTGGCTTTTGCTTTTGATACCCTTATATATCTAGTCTTTCAATATAAAATGGACACAACTACAGTGAGTTATGCGTTAACAAAACCTTAAAGGCACACTGTGTAACATTTTGAATTCTAAAATGAGCAGCTCGACACAGACAAGGCTATTTCTGCAGTGGGTAATCAAAGCATGGGTTTGGATGAGGACCTAACATATTTAAATCTCAAATTTTACACTCCTCCTTTTCATGCTATCTCATACTGTAGTCTGTGGGCAAATGTGTTTTAGGACTGGGTTTGTTCCTAACCAACTGCATGTACTCCACTGTTTTTGTGTGCAGGACCACAGCGTTTGGCTTCTTGAACGCTCTCTGTAAACTGGCTGCCGTTTTGGGCATCAGCATTTTCCAGTCGTTCGTGGGGATCACCAAAGCCGTGCCCATCCTGTTTGCGGCCGGTGCGCTCGCGGCCGGCAGCTTCCTCGCGACAAAGCTACCCGAAACGAGAGGTCAAGTGTTGCAGTAAAAAAGAAGAAAAAAGAAAAGAGCCCCTAATGGAAGGGAGCTACAACAGCTACTACAGCCTTTGGACATCTGACAGAGCTGCCCCGTCACCGAAACAGAGCAAGAAGACTGCCACATCCCATTGTAAGCCCCAGAATCCTTTGAAATGTACATCCTTTTGTTTCCCCTATAGAGATTATATCCAAAGAGCACACGCTAATGTCCCAAATGAAGACTTTATTTTAGCCGCGCAAAAGTTTCATGGCAAGATATCGTGTGCTGCTTCAATAAACTGTTCATTTCCGGGAGCTTCGGGGATACAAGTTTAAAAAGTTGGGACTGACTTGCAGGGTTATTACGATGTGATCGCAATGCTAGGTTTCCTACCTGTTTACAGAGCTGCTCTGAGTTTTAAAGTTATATTGTTAATTTATGTTAAGATAATTTGGGGTGAGACTAGTTAATGACGTCCCCGCGACTGTTTACCGCTGACGAATAAGTTTACAAAGCACTATTGAGACATTCCACATAGGCTTGATATTAAGAAATTAGGTTTATATTTAAATATCAGA
This sequence comes from Proterorhinus semilunaris, assembly GCA_021464625.1. Taxonomy (NCBI): domain Eukaryota; kingdom Metazoa; phylum Chordata; class Actinopteri; order Gobiiformes; family Gobiidae; genus Proterorhinus; species Proterorhinus semilunaris. Next base: position 13,089,423 of record CM038360.1, on the reverse strand, counting down.
CGGCCTGGTCCCATGTATGTATATTTCTAATGTTTACATCCGCATAAAACCTCACAGATTAATTTCACAGGATTCTCTGTCCTAAATGGGAACTTGTTTGTGTTAAGTGTGGTCAAATGTCCTCCTGTGGCCGTGTGATCTATTTCTGTAGGACTGTGTTGGAGGTGTGTTGATGTGAGAATGGCTAAATACCTAAATGTGTGTCTCGTATGACTGAAGTAAGTCCTCATTCATATCCCCACGACAATGTACGTATTTGCCTATTATAATGGAATAGACAACAGCCATTATAATGCCAATATAAAGAGGATAACACAAACTCACTTAGCAACTCTAGCTTGTTAGCTCTCACTGAGCCTAACCCAAGCTAAGCCCATAGAGCTAAGCCATCAATGCTAACTAGCCGACATTTTTAACAGTGTTTAAAAATGTTGCAACAGTTGTAGCGAGTTAACTCACTCAGGTGTATCAAAAATGTTGACATTATGTTGACACAGCCATGCTAGTTAGCAAAAAGTCATTTTGGAACAAATTATACCAAGTAATTTAAGATATTTTAGCCTTAATATTGTGCGCAAGGTTCACCACAAGCTTGATTTGTATCTGTTTCCACAAAGAGAGCTGATTTATTAGATACATTTACGTTGATGTCGTTTAAATTATATTTTATTTAATTGTATGATTTCTTTCAGAGTTTTTTTTTTTTAATCCACATTGTTATGAAATGTAATGGCACATTCCAGAAAAAGGCCCTTGATTTCTGATTGTGGACTTTTCATCCAAGCACAAATTAAACCAAAAAGAGGAGAGCACAAAAAGGATTCTTCTAAATTGACACGTAGCCCAACACAATAGGCTGTATTGCCTGTGTATTCTTTCGGAGATTTCATAGATAAATGTAATCAAGGGCTGATTGTGAAACATGCGTCGTAGAAAACGCATGCAGGCCTCCAGGAAAGTCAAAGGAGAAATCTACAATTTGTTTCAATTGGGCCACAGTTTTGTCGGCGCCATTGTTTATACATATCACGACTTAGGTATGATTTCTCCAAAGGTGTACATTGATTTGTGTGCTGACAATCAATGTTTGTGTTTGTAGGCGCCACCTGTTGTTCAGATGCTGGATGAATGTAGCGTGCGTGTGCTCTGAAGATGTTCTTCTGCATGTGTGGATATTTACAACAGACTTGCAAGAGATTTTGTCTCCATTTTACAAAGGGGTTTAGACCAGGAATAGTGTAATGAAGATAAGACAGAAGATAAGACAATATCATTATCGTGCCACTCTAGCTCAGGACTCCCCCTACTACTGCTATTACTACCAGAACTGGTCTAAAATACTTTTGTAAAACCACAAAATCTCAGCTACTGTTTGTCCAACCTCTTCCTCAGTGTCTTTGCGACTTACTCTCCGTACACATCGACTGCTTGAGGATCCCATATCTGTCCAGTAATTGCTTGTTTGTGCCAAAACCAAACAAGCATATTACTTTGTCCTCTTCTTTGATGTCTGAATGCCTTGAGCTGTTTGTTTGTAACTCAAAGTACTCTTTCGCATATTTTTGTACCGTACTTTCTCTGTTGCCGTATTTCCATCCCTTGCGATGACGAAGACGGCTCGATTTGTTTTGGGACCACGGATTTCACGGGAAAACGCAATATATGCAGTGCTCTTTTTCTGATAACGTCTTTGTTGTCCCATTTAAAGACAGTGGACCTTAGTCATAGTTTTGAACACACACGCTTATCCTCTGTTGTATAAAGAAGACAGGACAAAACTAATTCAAACTCAGCCCTTTTCGAACCTTCTGTACTCTGATTGTGACGCATGTTTGTAATTGTATTGTCTGACTACTTCTTGGACGTCCCGTATGCCAGCCGTTTTTGTCTAAAAAGCAAAGAGCTCGTGTTTTTCATTGTTGTACGACGACATAGATATGTTGCTTGCAGTGATTGTTCTTAATCAAAAGTGGGTTTTACAATTTGGTGAAAAAAAGTATGTGTACTGAAAGTTAGTGGTGACTGTGCTCCTTGTCAACCCCGGACCCAAATACTATAAATACATATACACACACACTAATAAATACATATGCTTGAAGTTATCTGAGGGGGATTTAAAATGTGCAGTTTGTCTTATAGTAATCGAGACAGTACAAAATGTAATTGTGCATTGGTCTTAGGGGAAGTTACAGCAATAAGGTAAATCTTTCCCTTTTAATGAAGTGCAAGTCAAGGGGCAGATCGAACTCAAAAGAGAGGCTTAGGTCGAATTAAAGCTCTTGTCCAAAATGTAAAAGTTTACTCTTAAATGTGACTGTGTAAAGTTTCACTCTATATAAATATATGTATAGACTATCAAATGGTAAATGGTTTTGATTTCTGTAACAATGACATAATTAAACACCAGCCTGCAGAAGATGTCCTGTTGCATCGTGGGACAGGAGACTGTAGGGGCACCCCGTCCCACACAAATCCTTCAAAATTAAACTTTAAATGTGGATCCTTCACTGTCGTTGGACTAAGTTTACGACTGCATTTCCTCTAGTTTGACTCAAACCTGTTTATTCAAACTCTTTGTGAGCTCACTTCAGAAATCAGTGTACCGTGTTAGAACTGTAGATGTTTGTATGTAAAAATATGGCATTTGTGGAACAAAAGATCAAGGAAAACCTTTCCAAAAAAGCTCAATATGGCACAGATGTATTGTGTATCGTCCTGTGTTTTGTAAATGAAGACTGAACATCTTGGTACTTTCAGTATTTATTACTTGGATATTGACTATTTTAGTGATGCTGAAAAAGGTGCTGTATTATTTTATGTGAGTTGTTCCTTCTGCTGGGGTTTGCATATGGTGCCATTTATCAAGTTCTATGAAGAAAACTATAAACCATATGGAAATAAAATTAAAACTACGTCTGCAACTAATTTGCGCTCTCATTTTTAGACCTTGAAGATAGACGAGCATAGCATTCACTTAAAACGACAATCGCATAACTTTACATCTTTGGGAAACAAGCGTAAAGACTGATGCCGCACTGGTTCTTTCGGTTTCTGGCCATCTTGACGTAGCCGGCGTCGCCGTGTTTTGTGCCCCAGCTGTGAAAGACGATCAGATAAGACCATTTCAATTCAGTACATTTTTCTTGGTTTTAAAATGTGAAGCTTGACATTTGTACAGAAGATAGTCAGACCAACCTATTTTTGACCAGCCAATAGTCCTGTCCATTCTCTGTCCCGTAGCCCACCACAAGCACCCCATGGTTCACGAAATGGGTACAGGATTTGTCCTTGTATACACCTGTAAACCACAAGTTGATGTAATAATGTTCAGAAACAGTGCAAAAAAAAAAATACTCATTTCAGACACTTACCACTTTTGTAGAAGATAAACTTTGGTTTTGAAGCATCTATAGCCACTGAAATTGGACCAACAGTTGCTACAGCAACTTTCAAAGCTTTTTCATCCCCTTCCGGCAGAAAAGCGTATCCAGTGCAGTTTGCAGCTCTGAAGTCGGGGTTATACTTGCAGTGACCACGCTGAAAACAAACAAAAGCAGTTCACTTTCTGTACCTAAATCAAGTTAAGGAATTTAAACTATAGGCCCCTTTGGTCTGACCTTCCCACGATAGGGGTAGGAAGCCTCTGCATCGATGCCCTGGTTTTTCATGACATATTTGAATGCATGGTTCATGAAACCGCCGTGACAGCCGCGGTTGCCGTATTTGTTGGAGCAGTCGACCAGGTTCTGGGAACTCAAAGACATCAGGACCCCAGTGGACTTCTTCAGCTGCCCCTCCAGAGCCCCGGCTGCACTGAAGGCCCAGCACGAACCGCAATGGCCCTGCAAGAGGGAACATTCACAGGGGAGTTCAAACTTAGGAGAGTTTTCCGTAGACCTGCCATGATGTTATTTAATGAAAAACAGCAAGCCCATGTAAAGGACCCGTTACATCAGACTGCTTTTAGAGATTTTCTGACCTGAGCTTTGACCTCAGTGACCAGGCCCTTCTTCCTCCAGTCCACAGACAACGGCAGAGACACATTCACACGGAGGTTGATAGGATCCCTCTCCACATCGGAGGGCACTTTTAGACCAGTCAGATTCCTCCTGATCTCCTTCATCGTCTACAACAGACTCAAGGTTTAGATATCATAGGCTTTATTTACAGCAGGTACAGGAACTAACCGAGCAACTCCATTTATGATGTTGAAACCAGTGTTGGGTAGTAACGGAGTATTTAGAATATGTATTCTAAATACTCATTTTCAGTAACTGTATTCAGGTACAGTTACTCTTTCATTTGAGGGTATTTAGAATACAGTTAAAACTCAAGGGTACTAAAGCAAATCAATGTGAAAGTATTCAAAACACAGTACTCTGACTGGACAAAGTAACGGAAAACATAACAAAATAAATGTTTAGGCAAGTATTCAGTTCTGTAACCAAATACAATTTCAAAGTATTCTCCCCAACAATGGTTAAAACCACAGATACAAGCAACAGCAGAGGACTGATGCATTTTGGAGTAAAATTGGGGATAATTGAGAAAACTGAACTGGTTTAGATTGTAGTCAGATGCGGAATAATTGCAAACATTTTTTTTATATGTATATGGAAGCTGTATTTTTAATATTGATATTCTGATTTTAATTAATAACTTGATTTTAGTATCAGACTGCTGCAAAATAAAAGACAGGATATGTATTACACAAACACTCACCAGATCTCCATATTGATTCATACCCAACTCAAATGAGTGCAAACCCAGAGATAATTCCAGATTATGAACATTTATCATGTCCAAGTTATTCTCCCATATTCTCCGGCGGCCGAGCTCCTCGATCTGGCAAGAAGAGCACATCCATGGACAGCGTGTGCTCCTTATCAAACAGATCTTAACCAAACCAAACCTAAAAACAAAGAGGTCTACCTGGTGAGAGTATGCCTTTCTATGCATCTTCTTCCACAGCTCCCAATGGTGGTCCAAGTTTATGCCAAGAACAGCCAACGCAAGTCCAAGCCACAAGAATAAAAGTAAGAGGATGTGTTGGAGCATTTTAGCGTGAAAATGGGAAAATCGGGCAGAAATGTTAGAAGCTGATGGTGTATGTGAACTGGTGCAGGCTGAGGTATCGGTGCCTTTGATTGGCTGCTTTAGAGCCCACAGCAGCTGAAGTCAATGACGTTAACAAGAGAGGAATCCACTGGCTCTCCGGCCTTTTCCAAAGAGCTCCTTAAAGCTTTACACATTTGTACAGACTTTTGACAAATCAGATTTTATCACTGTCCGGATGTTAGATACAGTTTACATTATACTGAACATACCCTGCAAATATTTAGACAAATATTGCAAAGTATTAGAAGAAATCTTACTCATACTGATCATCTTGGCTACTAGCCTCCGCTTTTATCATTTGCTTATCTTTTTTATTCCACAAAATCACAATACAATTATTTCAACATAATACATTTCATGCCTTTAAATGATATAACTATTTTCACTTCAGCATGAGCTATTCTTAGTTCTTAGATATTCCTATACCTCCTTTCCCAACCCATGACAGAAAGGGCCACCATAATGCATTACAAACAGCGGTCCACCTCATCTGTGCTGTTAAAAGTGGAACAAAATCCATAATAAAAAGGACAATGCAGAACACAGGGTCTTCATGGTTCAGGAAATTTATTTGAAATTAAATCTATAATAAAACAGCAGATTGTTGATTATGGGCACAGACAGAGTTTATAGAGAGAACAAGGATAAAACATTTAAAAAGCACAAGAGCATAAAAAATCTACAGTATGCAATCTTTGTTAAAAAACACTGCAAATGTTAAAAAGATTTTAATATTCCCATGTTTTTCTTATATTGTGGGATAAAGGGAAAAGGTTGCGATGCCACAAGCGTTGTTCTTATTGCGGGCGATGCGAATGTAGCCGCCTTCCCCCCACGATGCGCCCCAACTGAAATTACAGACGTTTTTGTTTTGACCAAACACCTTCACTTGATTTCCTACATGCTCTTTTAAATAATAGCTGACGCTCACCTGTTTTTGACCAGCCAGTAGTCTTGTCCCTTGTCTGTGCCGTAACCAACGACTAGGACAGCGTGGTTTATTGAATTGGGGCTGCATCTAGGGTCATTGTAAACGCCTGCAAGAGGGAAAACATTCAGTTCATCCATGTCAGTTCACCTGCAAATGAAAACCAGAAGTGTTTGATGGACTTTGCGAAGCTGGGTATTCGAGCCTACCACAAGGGTTTCCAAACTTTTTGGGGAGCGATTCCCAAAATCAACAGACCAACATCTCACTGTAAAATGTTATTAGCACTTTACATAATTTCAGGTCCAAAACATTTAAAATCCGGTTTGTTAGGACACTGTATTTTGATATTTGGCTTAACACACACACCTCAGTGTCGGCGACCCCCATTTTGGAAATCTCTGGCCTACAATATCGACACACCTTGCTCTTCAAATTGTGGACATTCTTTGTGGATAACTCCAACTACACCTGGCGCCATCTTGTATGGCATAACATTAAGATTAGGGTATACTTTATTGTCCCCACAAGGAAATGTGTCCTCACCATTTGACCCATCCTTCGATGCCGCTAGGGCAACCAGTAAGGAGCAGTGGGCGACGGCAGTGCCACCCGCGGGGACCCATCTCCAGGTGTGGAGCCAGGCTGATGGTCAGTATCATCTGGCTGGAGGATTCACCTTATTGAACATGTTTTTAGTGTTAGCTGAAACCTTCAGAGACACGGGGAGAACATGCAAACTCCCCACAGAAAGGCTCCGTCCAGGTGGGAATCGAACCGGGACCTTCTAGCTGTAAAGCACAAGCGCTAACTGCTGCGCCACCGTCCCACCTCTTGACCAAGTTATTTCACCTGTCATTTATCAAGACTGAAAAATTAAATATGCTTTTTTTGTGCTTTTGAGCATTCTTGGCTCTCAATGCTTTACCGCTCTTAGGACTGAACCTCCTCATGTGGAAGCACCAAAAAACATGTGCAATAGGCGAATCCTCCAGCCAGGTGTTTCTGACCACCAACCTGGCTCCACATCATGGAGATGGGTCCCCGAGCGCACTGCTCCCTACAGGTCGTCCAGTGGCGTCGATGGATGGGTTAAATGCAGAAGACAAATTTCATTTCACAGTTCATGTATAATGACATATAAAGCAACAAACAAACAAACCTGAATGACCAATAATGCCACAGTGACGATGCTAAATAAACCGGTCCTGCACATCCAATATCTCACGTCGCCCGTTACACCTGTGCAGTAGGACTCGTCGGGAGAGCAGTCATTTCTCCAACAAAGGGGATTTTATTGTATAGAAAACTAGTTAAGAGCATCTCTAAGCAAGGAGTAAATGTCGTTAAAATGACTGAAGAGGTTAAAGTTGCCCCGGTTGGGTCTGACTGACAGTGCGCTGCTTGTCAGGTGGCCAGGTGGTCATAATGTTATTCCCAATAGACCTACCTCCTCTGTACAGGTGAAACGAAGGCAGCATCGCGTTCACGGCCACCGCCACTGGCCCCACATTAGCCACGACAGACTGAAGCATCTTCTCATCTCCCCGGGGAAGAGTGTGGAAGTTTGAGCAGTATCCAGCTTTGCCTGTCACAGAGTAGCGGCAAATCCCATTCTGAGAAGCACAGACAGAGGTGAGGTATACTCTACGTGTTGTGAATTCATATAGCGCTGAAATGAGCGGCACTCCATTCATTATTCACGCTTCAGCAGTGAATACGTGAAGCGTGATGCTCTTGACACAATAACACATTTGACAGAAAGCAGGTACCGGTACTTCCTTGTCCTAAATGAAAATAAGGCAATTTCATTCCTCTTTACATTTTAAACACCTGATTCACACCGCAAAAATGGGTTTATCTCAAGTCCCATACTAGTTTCTTCATCCTCACTTTAATGTCACCGTTATGTTCTTTCCAGCAGTCAATGGGTCAAATTTGATTACTGTTTTGAGGAAGCACATTGTATAATTCACATTTTTATGGATGAATTGTCTCTTGGTGCACAGACAGAACAGGTTATGATCACACTGTGCAAACACTGAAGTAAATATAGTGGTGTATTAAGGGGAAACTGTATAAAAATGGTCTTGACTATTATCTGTCCAGGGAGCACTCCAACATCCCATAGTTACCCTGTCAAGTGCCCTCAAAGCATGAGTAGCACTCTGCCATCTTTATTCGCATCGAGCGGCTCATGGATGAAAAAAACAAATTAAAGAGGCTAAAGAACACCCTGTACTTAGGCAATTATAGCAAATTAGCCCAGACTCTAAATGTCACAAGTAAATACATGAAATAAATAAACATACATTTTCCATGTTTAAACCAGGATTATGCGTAATTGCAGAGCTACCAAAAAAGTCCAACTGTTTGTTCCTTTCTGCTACTTACAGGCTTATAGCGTGTCTAACCTGGTGCTCGTATAGGGGCAGGAGATTGCAGAATGATGAGAGGCTGGTAATGGTCAACGCGTAATGGCTTTATAAAATGTTAATAGAAAGCCTGCCTCTTGCGTGTCTAACCTTGTGCTCGTAGGGGTAGAACTGCTCCGAGTCGATGCCCTTGTTGCGGATGATGTAGCTGTAGGATTTGGAGATGTACCCTCCTTTACAGCCGTGGTTCCCGTCCGTCACGCTGCAGTCGACCAGGTTCTGAGGACTGAGCTGCACCAGGACCCCCGTGTGTTTACTAATCTGTCCCTCCAGAGCCCCCACGGAACTGAAGGCCCAGCACGACCCGCACATGCCCTGGAAACAAGGGACAGCTTTTAATGACTGCGCTGTTCAACAGTCCCACACGCCTTGAAACCCATTCCCATTCATTTGGCCAATAGACTATCCACGAAATGTAAACATTAAAATCAGTTATGTGGAAACTACTGCCCACTGCACAGACGCTTAAAATGAAAGAAAATGGCAAATACTGGCTTTTGCAACTTTTCACTTAATAAAGCTTTGGGTATATCTTGTAATTGAAGCTGTGCGTTTCATGGTAGCTTTAACCTCTTCACCACCGCCTTTACCAAGCACATTTTCTCCAGTTTGACTTGACCCAAATCTAAAAGGTTCTTGAAAAAACAACAACGTTTAAATAGCGACAAAAATGAGACGTAAATGAGGAAGAAAACGCAGCCGAACAAGCATCAAAAGAGCCACAAAAGAGCTGACAAAAACAGGAAGAAAACGCAACAAAAAAGTGATGGAAAAGCAAAAAAAAGCAACATAAATGTGATGGAAAAGCAACCAAACAGGCGACAAAAAAGCAACAAAAACACAATAAAAACATGACAAAAAAAAAGCAGTACGACAGAAAGGGGACTACAATGCAGGGAAAAATCTTAGATGAGTTTTGTAGGTCTTATGAAACCCATTCATTTGGCCAATAGACTATCCATAAAATGTATAACTTTATAACATTAAAATCATGTTATGTGGAAGCTACTGCACTTAAAATAAAATAAAAGGCGAAATATTGTTTTTTGCAACTTTTCACAAAATATTATTAATATTATTGAGTATTCAGTGATGTCCTTGAGCTTCAGTCATCATCAATAGACCAATTTATTGAGCAAATATCGGTGGAGGTGCTACGTGATCCTTGTACCAGCCTGTTTACAGTGTTGGTACATTCACGTAAACCCAAAGCCAGCAACTGAAGGATTAATGCACAAATATCTAACGATCAACATTGTGTAAAAGCCGGAGACATCCAGTTGTGCAGCCAATTAGAAATGGTCAAACTTTAAATCAGAAGCCACAGAGTTCAGGCAGATACAGCAAATACAGTGCAGAAAGTAGACATAAAAAGATCCACACAGCTTGTGCGCTGTGTGGACAAGCTTTTTTTTTTTTAATTGGTTGCGGCGCTACCCATAAACAATCTTTTGAGTTTACAAACTGGGGGAACTGTATATTTTTACTGTTCAAACCCTCACACTTGCCAGGGCAACATCTGAACTTGTTTTGTCATTTCCACTGGCTACACTGTTATTGAGCTCAACGCTCTCGGATCATTCCCAGGCGTCTTTGTGGGTCTTACTTGGTTTTGCACAGAGCTGACGAGGCCATGCTCCCTCCAGTCCACAGTTTGGGGGATGTTCATGTGTGACAGTTTCTTTACAGTGTCATTTCTGACTGTGCTGAGCTCCTCCGGCTTCAGACCATTCAACTTCTCGTTAACCTCGTCAGCAGTCTAATGAGAGGGGAAAGATAATGTCAGTGTGTGGAACAATGAGCACATAAATAATGAGCATCCTCTGACCACACGCCTCGCTTCAGCTGTTTGACACACACCAGTCGGCTTCATAAAACAACCACCACTTCCTGTTCCTTATCGGGCGACGTGTGAAGTCAACAGGAAGAAAGCGTCCAAAACCACAAAGTTACAGCAAAACACACGGTTGTTTCATTACAGTTAGTAGTCAGTGCCCTTGAGTACATGTAGTGGAGTAACATTTTGAGGAAATTGCAAAAATTAAAATAATCAAGGTGCTTGCAATTGTCTCTTTGTGTCGAGGTGTTGTCAATTAACAGAGCTATTTTAGTGGCATAAAAATATGAAGTCACTTGTTCTTAATCAAATCCGCACAGTGTCTCCTGTAGAGCACAGTGACAAAGATCCAAAACACTTTTCAAAATAAATAATCAAAACGGAGACTTTTGGTTTTATTAGATGAATTTGTTCTACACTTGGATTATAATTTTAAGAAATTATGTTCTTACTTGAGTTAAATATTTGGTGACTCTTCCCACTGTGAGACAAAAGCTTCATGTTGACTTATAAAAACACATGTCATTTTGTGTTTCCTGTACTTTCTGAATCAGAATCAGAATTGTATTTATTGCCATCGTTTGAGCACAGGTTCACAAACTAGTTCTCAGTACACTCGTGCAATTTATCAAAGAAATTTCCTTGATCTATGTTTTTTATGATGTAAAGCAGCTGATTTAGATACTTACATTGTTAGGCATTCGACATTTACGCTCAAACAGATACTCGTGGCTTTTTTCTAACTTCTGTTTGATATACTATTTCAAAAAAATGTACTCTCTTACTCTTACTTGAGTAAATATTTTGACTACTTTATTTATGTGTTTTTCGTACAAGTCTATACTAAAGTAAGGTTCACTTTCAAAAGTTTCTTGTGAGCTTTCCACACCCACGTAATGTAGACACAGTTGATTTAGTCAGGAAATAAGTCTTAGAGAGAGATTTTTTCAAAATCCTTGAAGAAGTCAAACTTCACATCAGCAAAGAAAGACGTCCCGCAGAACGGCATGTTCCTTACACATAAAACAGGTGTTGTTTAATGTATTCACCCATGCAGTAAATGACCAATGGCTGACTCTGCGTAGTTAATCAGATTGACAGACTGGGATTAGAGCTGCTCCTATATGTTGGTTTTAGATTAAGGATTTGGCAGCAGTGCAGCCCCAGATTAATACTGTCTGCTGATTAAAAGAACTGATTATTGACAAGACACATCAGACGCTGCTGGGCCTCAGAGCCAAGTATCAAAGACGGAGAATAATGATGTTACGCAGGTAGCGTCCAGCAGGGGTCTCACTGCAACAGGACATCCATCCATGATAAATGATGGATCATGATAAATCAACCGATGTTGTTTGTGCTTCTGTCATCAAACCACAGACTCTTGATGCAAATTTGCCATTTTTACATTAGATACAGTAACAATAGGGTCGTTTTTAGGTGTTGCATTATTTCAGGTGTTTTTTGTGTGTTAAAACATTGATGTTTCTATACTGTATATTTTTTTGTGAAGCACCTCCTGTGATGTTTCTGAAAAGTGCTGACTCACTTACTATTGCTATAATACAGTACTTTTTTTTAAAATATACTTTTCTTTAGTGAATTTTGTGTTTTTTTAAATCCAAAGTATTTTATTATAGACTACCATTCAAAACAGGAATGGTAGTCTATGCTGGAGAGTCTAAGGACAGGGGACACCCGCGCTGCTCGTCGCCACCCACTGCTGACGCTTATTTGGACATTATGTTCGCCTGGATATTTGATTCACCGGAACTTTACATTGTCTTATTTACTGCTCAGTTTTAATGTTGGTGCAGCCCTATGAGGCAACTCCTGTTGTGATATTGGGCTATACAAAACTATTGATTGAGTGATTGCATTGCTTTAAATGGATAAACGTGGGAAACATATCTCAAAATAGGCAAGGCAAGTTTATTTGTAGAGCACAATTCATACACAAGGCAATTCAAAGTGCTTCTCAGTTGCATAAATAATATTTAAATTATTGACGGTATCTATTCAGCTTATTTTCTATTTCTTTTTATTTATGTTCTACTTACTATTCTATTACCTGATTGTAAGATTGCTTTAGTTACATTACTGACCTACAGTGAAAACGTAATTCCCGTTGTAGATGAGTTGAGTTTCTTGAACGTCTAACGTAAAGATTTGCACAGGTTGCCAAGTCATACCATATCAGCCAGGTGGTTAAGGCCCAGAGTGAAGTTGTGTCCTCCGGCTGCGGTCTCCTGGTTGTGTCTCCAAATCTTCATCAGGTTCTTCTCCCACAGTGCCCTCCTGAAGCTCACCTCAGCCTAAAACACAAAGACAGATCGGATTAAAGTGTGTCATTTTGATGGTACAAGTGTGTGTTTTTGACTTCTTACCTTGTCTTCATAGTATTTCTCATGTTTGACCCTCCACTCTTTCCATGCTTGGTTTAAGGTGAATGAAGAAAGGCAGCAGGCAGGAAAGGCTACCATCAAAACTAGGTAGAAAACATGCATCCTGTGTGGACACAAATATAACAGCGTCGAGTAACAGTTTTCATGAAATCTCACTTCCAGGCTCAGTGCAAGGCCTTAGACTGTCTTACCTGGCTCGTGTCCCGCAGCAGAGTGCACCCCGTCACACGCTGTGGAGGTCCTTAACTACAGAAAGAGGAAGTAATGTTTTCCGTGTTTTGAGACGCTCCTCTCTGGTTTGTCACAAGAAACTAATTTACAACGAGCTGCTGCCTTGTGGCCCAAAATACTCATGGCTCACACGGGCGGAAGAGACATGGGTGCTGTGAGGCAGAAAGCATAAGTAAATGAGGGAGATCACAAACTTCTAATAACTTCTAATAATATAAAAAATACATGATCTACTGGGAACTACTGTGTATGTAACGTCATTGCATAATCAGTCAGTTTGTGTGGGTTGTTTGGTAACTGTGAGGCTGCAATGCTGTTTCTTCAGAAAGTTTCAAAAGAGCTGTAAAGGTGTTTGTGTCGAAACGTTATTTGTCAACAGTGTAATCGACCAACTGAACAAAACAAAAAAAGAAATGTACTTGTGAGTTCCTCTTTTATCTCTTTTTGCTAATGCGAACTGAATACTTTTAATCTGTTATATATGATGTGAAAATTAGCAATAAAAACAAAGTGGCAACATAGAAATGCCTGAAAAAACAAAGGTTGTTTCAAAAAAGTCTCGCTCTAATATTTGGTTTAGTTTTGATTACAGCACACATTCACTGTGGCATTGTTTCTATAAGCTTCTGCAATGTTAAAGGATAGTGTTGCATTAACATTCACTAAGTATTGGTGATGGGAGTGTGTGACCACTGTGCAAAGCCTTCTCCAGGACATCCCAGAGATTCTCAATGGGGTTAAGATCTGGCGGCCAATCCATGTGTGAAAATGATGCTTCATGCTCCCTAAAACCACTCTTTCACAATCTGAGCCTGATGAATCCTGGCATTGTCATCTTGAAATATGCCCGTGCCATCATGGAAGAAGAAATCTATTCATGGAATAACCTGGTCATTCAGGGTGTTCAGGTCGTCAGCTGATCTCATTCTTTGGGAACAAAGTGTTGCTGAACCTAGACTTGACCAACTGCAGCCGCCCCAGATCATAACAGTTGGGTAAATCCACGTGGCGACTTTTTTTTTGGTCAGGCAGCACACATAGTATATACTGTATACATAAAAAATATAATGTAGAAAAAGCAGAACCTTTTTGAACCAAAGTGAAGCATCCTTGAGTTCTTAGAAGTGTAAAATTAGGATAACACTTTATTTTACACTACCCTTGATACATTGTACCTGCCAAATTTAGTACAATGTAATGTGCTTTGTAACAATGTGTAATAACGTGTACCTATGGGTTACATTCATGATCGAATAATATGTATTTGTAGTTTCGAGGTGCATAATGTGCCTTATGTCTTATTACATTAAGCACCTTCAGTCTTCTAATACACTTTATTCCATTGTGTATGAACTACATCAGTACTAGTCATTTCAGTACTAGATATTACAAAGCATATTACATTGTAATCAATTTAGTAAGGTACATTGTATCAAAGTAGTGTAACCTAAATGGGTATAACGTTAATACACTGTTTATAAGAAAATATTTTAGTTCCATATTTTTATTCTCTGGCTCATATCTCATTTGATTAAAAACTCTACATACAACAGAATAGACCAGTGGTTCACAGACTTTTAGTACCACCGCTTTAATTATTTGTCCTTCCAAGAACCACCAGGCCTAGATCAAGATCACATTAAGACTTAACCGGGTCTAAAAAGGGTCCAACATCAACCAAACTTGGTCAAAATTGTGTCTAAACTGGGTGTAAACCATGTGAACAGAAAAAAACATTAATGTATTACTGACACATTCAGTTATCTTTCGTTAAAAAGAATCAAGTCTAAACTTGCAGATGACCCTGAGTACCAACTGAAAATGCCCCCAGTACCACCAGTGGTACATGTACCATGGTTTGAGAACCACTGGAGTAGACTAAAGTAAACTATTCAGGAAATGACTATCAAAAGAACAGTTTGATGAATGGGTTTCAGTCTTTTTTGCATCATCTTTCCCAACATCAAGTCCAAGGTAAAAGTGCTAGTCCAAGGTAAAAGTCCAAGGTAAAAGTCCAAGGTAAAAGATGGAAATAGGGAACAATGTAATGAGAGATTCCTGCGTTTGAAATTGTTATTGCTCATATGTTTCAAGCATATTTGAACTCCCTCTCTCTAAACTGTAGAGTCGTGTAGTGCATGTTTTAACTGCAGAGAGGATGTCCCTGAGTGGAGGTACCTGTGACGACACCGCTTTAATGACCAGGCCACGCGTATTATGCAAGTCCATTGGCAGAGGGCGATTCTGGCACTGCCCATCTTTTCTCTTCCTGAATTCCGGGTTTGGCCTGAGATGTGCTGATGGAAGCAGGTCCAAGGGGACCAGATGGTGAGCTCCTGACTCAGCAGCGGCCTCTCGTGTGGGGAGCACTTCATACTGTCGTCACGTTACCCTAATGGCCACTTCAACGTGTTATCAGGTCTGTAAACACGATGGTGATGTTGTGATTGGGACTGTGCAAGTCAGAACAATTTGAATATTTTTTCGACCTTATGATATGTTATAAAATACTATTAAGTTAATTATCTGTACGGGGTGTGTCTGGGTCTGTTTCCTCACCAAACCATGCACAGTAAGGCTACAACAAGGTCCTATTGTCCAAGAAAAATCTGGACTCTATACAACTCAAAATGTCTTCTTGTGCGTAAATAAAAGCAGAGAGCAGCTCAAGATCTCAGTCCCACCTACACTGACTGTGACATAAAGGCAATGTGGGCTAAATGACTCGATCAGGCCATAACAAAATCAGGTAATTCTCCATTTAACCCACTCCTTTCTTATTACTTTACGATTTTTTTCTTTTTGTCTTACTGCAGTTTGAAATAAAAAAATTGAAATATTGAGAGCATTGTATACTTATATAATATTATTTAAATAAAGGCGATAATTTGGCTTTAGCTCATAGATTAACATATTTGCATATTTTGGGAATGAAAGTTTACTTGTAAGATTAGGCTAAATGAAGCTCAAATAGTAATACAAATCCAATTCAAAATCTCCATGGATGTTTTGAAAAATTTAAATATTAAGAGCACGACGAAGGATAATGAGCTTTGTGCCAACTAGGCAAGGCAAGTTTATTTATACCGCGCATTTCGTACACAAGGCAACTCAATGCGCCTGACCATAGTGCAGATATTTTACAAGAAAGAAAATATGATGAAATGCTTATATCGTTTTATAAAGTATTGTATACATCTTTAATTTGAAATTGTGTTAAAAATCTAATGTTTTTAATGGAATTTTTACCTCCGGCACCAGGGCGAGGCTCAGACTTTAAAGCTATACAGCGTAACATTTTACTGAATATAGCAATCATTTCATTACAGGTGTTTGCATTGGTAAAACGAAAAACATAATTTTCTTGAGCGGGTTAGTCTCCCCTCGGACTTGAGTCGTAACTTTGTTGGGAGTGGGACATCTCCAGCTCGTCTTATGGAAATGTTGCTGCTTTGCTTTGACAACAGGTAGCCAAACATACTATTCAAAGATCCTCTTCTAAATGTTTCATATTGATAAGCCCCGTTCAAAATAACAACCAATATCAAGCTGATTATTAGGGACATGGGCATGTCATTTGTTTAAAGTTAGCAAAACAGCAATTTAGTCTTGAATGTTCCGCAGTGTGGCTTTAAAACTGTCTAAGAAGATAAGGTATGGTATATATATAAAAAATAAATTTAAAAAATCCATTATAATTAGTTAATAACGCAAACGCTTGACTTCAAATGCAATTATATCAATCTTTCTGCCCTCAACCCTCGACAGCGTATTTCTTTATTCCAAAGTGTTGTTTTAAACCATTCCCATCTGGTGTTTGCTCCTAAATCTCTATATTTGGCTGACCTGAGGCTATATCCCGCCGTCCAGTGCAGCGTGTTGGAAGAGGTCCATGAGACTCGCGGATATAATCCCTTCTGCGAGCAGCGAGTGACCCATCCACACATGAGGGGCACAAGAGGAAGCTCCTGTCTCGACCTGAAGAGAAAGTTTCACATTTAGAGAAGAGCTGTTAAGGATTTTAAGCTCACACGAAGGACTTTTGCCATAGGTGAGTTTCCATTCGCGGGCGCCGACTGCTTTTCTGCCCAGGAGGCAGCAATAATCGTGATTCAGTCTTTGCTTGCAATTTTCTCTTTCTAGTTTGAGCGCTCATGGGGGAGTCCTGAACAAGTCTATCACCGACCGCTGCGGGGATGAGCTGTCGCCGCCATCGGTCGCTGTGGCTGTGGGCTCCCCGACTCCAAACAACTGAGGGACAACTCAATTACCTGTTGACGACCATATTCCACACAGTAAGAAACAAGCGAGGTGCAGAATACTGTGGGTTGAATAGAATGATCATCGTTGTGACGGACTTTTTGGAGAAGAAAGTTGAATTTAATTGAAGTCAACAAAACATGATCTCTTATTTCTTTACCTTTATTTAATCAGGAAAGTCTCACTGATATTAAGAATCTCTTTTTACAAGAGGATTACTGGCCTCAGAGGGGATCCTATTGAACGCATTTTTAGTGGTAGGGGGAAACCAGAGCATCCGGAGGAAACCTATGCAGACACAGGGAGAACATGCAAACTCCAAACAGAAAGGTACAGGACTTAAACCTAGGATCTTTTTACTGTGAGGCACGAGCACTAACCGTGCGTCACTGCTTAACCTCTTAACCCCCGCCTTAACCGAGTTCATTTTTCCAGTTCATCTTTACCCAAATCTATAAGATTACAGCCTACAGGCCCGTGTAATGACTAATTTGAAAGCTAAGACCGACAAAACTCATAATTTTTTTTACCTTTTCTTTCATTGCTTTTTTGTTGCGTTTTCGTCACACATCTTTGTCCCTTTTCTGTTGCTCCTTTGTGGGGTTTTTGTCACCTTTTCATAAACAATTTTCTCACGTTTGTGTCACTCTTTTGTTGTATTTTCATCCTCATTTTTTATCTAATTTTTGTTGCTATTTCACTTTTTTTCAAGAAACTTTCAGATTTGGGGAAAAACCAAACTGGAGAAAATGTGCTCGGTTCAGGTGGAGGTTAAGAGGTTAATAATGGATCTTGATTCTCGATTTGTAGTTCTGGTTTTTCCAGATATTTGGTCACAGTGCATTTAATTAAGAGCAATGTTAGGGCAACTATCTACATGACAATATAGATCCCAGTAAAAGACTGTGCACAGCTATTTTTTCAACGTTATGTGTCTGGTTTGTTACACCATTAGTAACACTCGCACATTTCCCCTGAGCTGAAGCAAAAATAATGCATACAGTATAATTAGTGTTAAAGTAAACTAGGAAATAAGTTTAAAATGCAAAATAAATTTGTTCTGTCAAGTATTGTATTGTGATTAAATCTGTTCCAGCAAACAAATGTATATCTTTATAAGGCTTGTGGTATTCATTTATCATTTTCTTCACTTCAAGCCAAAGGTAGATGCTGTTTTTAATGCGGATACAAAGTGGTTTTGTAGTAAGTGATGGACTACTCTAAACTACAGGGTTTCCTGACAGATAAATACGTTAAATATCTCTTTATTCCATAAATCCCTGGGGGAAAGTTCTATGGATATGATTTTGATTCTGATATCATCACAGCGCAATAGGAATGATCTGTATAGGCAATGGTGTCGTTTTGTTCCTTCGCCACATGCGAAGCGCCACACATGACTGAAGGTGGCATCTCCTTCCAAAACGTTTCCTTTTTTATCACTGTGTATGTGAAGTCTGCGTCGGTAATGACACCTTTTTTAATGGACCGATTATATTTTAGGCAGTTCTGCGAAGCCACAGCTCCCTCGGTGGGTCTCTGTGAGGTGATAGAAAGCTGTTTGTGTGTGAGGATCGACGTATCCTTGGCGTTTTACTGTATACAGTTCACACTACAGTTTCACAAAGACCAGACGTCACACAGTAGCAGCAGCAGTGGTGGCGAGAACTAAACCTTGGCCTATGCATTTGCTGCCCTCTACTGATCATTATAGTATACTGTATATCCACCCTACTGCACATGTTTTTAGTGGTAGGGGACACAGAAAAGGAAGGGAATCTTGTTTGTATAATACTTTTCACATGACACTGATAAGTTTTTTTTTTAGCCACATTCGTACATGGGCAAGGTGGTTGAAGTGTCTCGTTACATAGAAGACCATTTATTTGTAGCGTTTATTTAAAGTGAAGCAACCAAGTAACTTTCTTTAATGCTGTCCCTGGACCCAGGAATCAAAACTTAGTCTCTAAAGATTTTTTTCTTTTTCGGTACCTCCGTCCGATACTTTCATTCAGATACTTTGGCCCTAGTTCCAGAATCACTTGGAACCTGCATTTATACTTTTAGTTCATGTTAAGTAGCTACAACACATTTTTGTTCTTATTCCGCAGTAGAAAATATAATAAAATGTAATATTCAATGTACAATCTTTGTTTGTCACTTTGTTGTTTATGCGTTTAGTATTTAATGTCCTTTAGTGTTAGGGCTGTACAATTAATCCAATATGAGAATACAATTTAAATGGATGAAATGAGAATGGTTATTTATGGTGCACAATGTCCTTTGCAAACAACACAACTTACCTTCTCTTCTATGGGTTCTTCTTACAAAACCTGCTAACCCTTCCTTTTCATTAATTGCAATCATGTACAGTTACAGTATTTTGCATTTTTGTTTACAGCACGGGCCACCCCCCTGTTGCTTTTATTTATTAGTCTCACCAGGAGGAGGTCCAGTTTCTAAGAAGGGACTATGCAAAGCATATCTGAGGACAAGGACAGAGCTACCACCCAAAGCTCCAGACTAAGCTGAAGCTGAAGGAGCAATTACAATTAGCAGTAATGTTATTGCTCCAATAGAGATCAGGGATTTTCTCAAATTTGGTTTCGCAAGCGTATGTCCAATCTATTCCCAATGAACAACGCCATAGCAAAAGCAACACGAGATTTTGCATATGGTCAAATAGTTCAGGCCATAATATCATTTAAAATCTTTAAATTAGATCATGAGAATATACTATATAGTGTGCAGTCCAGTGCTATATGACATACACAAGTGATAAGGGCTTTAGGTGACTTGAAACTAATTCCAATTACCCAGACCTTGAAATCTTTCAGTACAGCAACACATTATCATTTTAATGATACTGAGGTCTGAGGGCCAGCTCCAGCTTCCCAAGACAAACCGTAAAACCAGGGGGGACAGAACCCGCTCCGTTGTCGGCCCCCAGCTGTGGAACGCTCTGCCCCCTCACGTCTGAACTGCCCCTACAGTGGAGGGTTTTAAGTCTCGTCTTAACACCTTGGGCTTTTAACACGGTGTGAGTTGAATGGTCCTCTATGTCTTTTATTTCATTTTACTGCTTTGAGTTTTTACTTATTTTGTTTGTATGTATTTTGTTGTTTTATACATTTTATTGATTTTACATATACTATTTATTTCTTTGTCTTCTTTTTAATTATTTATTCTTTTAGAGTTTGTTCTTATTTTATGATTTCTTATTCGGAGCTGCATTGAGATGTTTTGGTGTACTGTTCTTATTTGCACCACTTTGGAACTGTCACGTTCATGGCGTGGGAACCCCGGTGGATAGTTTCCAAACTGCAGACGATATTAATAAATCGGAAATATGCACACGGAAAGTGTTTTTTGGGTATATTTTGTCCCTCCGCACCCCTTAACTAAAATATCTTCCCACGGCTCTGGCAATGTTGTTTTAATGTGCTATAGACATAAAGTACATCGGATTAATTCAGCCAAAAAGCCCTTACATGTTGCAATTGCGACCACGCTTATACAATTGATTATTACCGTCATGTTGTAGAATAAAAACAACAACAAAATCTTCATTTGTAATTTCTTTTGTTTACAGGATTAAAAACACCCCTGAATCGTGTGCGTGCCAGGTGATGAAAATCTACTCAGTTTTAACCAAAAGGTAAGCCTGGTCATTAGCCCATATATTTCTATTAATCTGAAATTTGCACTTTACTATCTACCAGTAATACTAATCCCGCTATTGCCCCACGTAGTAGTAGCCAGTGTGTCATTCTTCATTACCATATTGTCTCTTCTTTTGTCTCCTCAGCTGCCCCTCTCTGACAGATGCAGGCCGGCCTCCAGATGTTCGCTGGGATTATGATTGACAAGTGGCTGGTGTTGGCTGCTCTATACCTGTTGGGAGCAGGTGTGGCATTATCGTCTGAAATCCAATGCCCAGTGCCCTGCTTCTGCGATGCATCCGAACAGAGTGTGAACTGCTCTGGCGTCCAGCTGTCCTCAATCCCAAACAACCTGCCTTTGAACGCTAAATCAGTCCGTTTTACTCACAACAAAGTAAAATCCCTTGGAAGTCACCAGTTTCAAGGCTTAGCACACCTACAGGAGTTGGACTTATGCGACAATATCCTGGCAGTAATTGAAGTCGAAGCTTTTGTTGGCCTGCAAGCTCTGTTGTCTCTGAAACTTGCTCGCAATCACTTGAAGATTATTCCCGTGGAGGCGTTTAGCGGCTTACCCAAACTGCAATTACTAGATATAAGTGACAATGAGATCCTTGTGTTGTTGGCTTTTACTTTCCGCGATTTGCCTTCCCTGCGCTGTCTTAATGCTTCACAAAATGACTTGGTTTTTGTCTCTCATAATGCCTTCACGGGCCTAACAAGTCTGCAGGAGGTTTATTTAGATGGGGGTAATCTCACTGAGGTGCCAACTAATGCAATCACTCAATTTAGTGAGCTGAAAAGTCTCAATTTTAACCATTTTGGCCTGGCTACGTTGCCAAATTTCTCTTTCTACCCCCTTGGGAGTCTTAAACAACTTGTGATTTCACATTGGGTAATGCTTGAGACAATTTCGGTCAATAGCCTCTTTGGTCTAAATCTCACACATCTAACTATCACGAACTGCAACCTTAGTGCTGTCCCTTACACCCCTTTGCATCATCTTGTCTATCTTGTGCACCTGGACCTTTCGTATAACCCGATTACATACGTTTACAAACAACTTCTTGGAGACTTGCTTCGCCTTCAAGAGTTTCATTTATTTGGCGGGTCATTGCTACACATTGAACTTGAAGCATTTAAAGGCCTAGTATATTTTAGGGTGCTAAATCTATCAAGAAACTATCTCCCCACACTTGAATCTGGGGTTTTACACTCATTAGAGACGCTGAAAGTGCTTGCTCTTGATAACAATCCACTTAAATGTGATTGCCGTCTGCTGTGGGTGGTCAAAAGGAAACTGTACCTAAATTTTGGTGGAAGTCTGCCGGTGTGCGCCACATCCGATCAGGAGCAGGGGATGAATTTCCTTGAATTTTCAGAGGATGAGATCTCGAGGCTTCTGACATGCCGCCGACCTAGAATAAGAAAACGTAAAAAACAAGAAGTGCGGGTAGACCAGGGGCATACAGTGATGCTTTATTGCAATGCAGAAGGTGACCCGGTGCCATCTGTCACCTGGCTCAACCCCTTGCTCAGGCCTTTATCGCCCGTTGGAAGGCTGCGAGCTCTGCCCAATGGGTCGCTGGAGGTACGCTATGCCCAACCCCAGGATAGTGGCACTTATGTCTGTGTTGCTTCAAACGCAGCAGGAAACGATAGTCTCCGTGTCAGTCTCAACGTGAGGGGCTTTCCATCATCACCTAAAAAGCTATTTCGTCTCACATCCTGGTTTGCTGCGCCATCTGCCACTCCAGATGCCAGTGCCACGCAGGAGTTCGAGTTTGATGTCAAAACATTACTGATAGCAGCAACCATAGGCCTTCTGTCATTCTTCAGCTCGGTCTGCTTGTGTTTCATTTTCATGTTTTTCTGGAGTAAAAGTAAAGGGCGAATAAAACACACAGCCACTATTGCACATGTACCTCGAAGTGCAATGAGCAGCAGCAACAGCGGAAACTGCTCAGAGACAACGAGCAGATTTACAATGAAATTGTTGTAACTTGGACTTCAACTGTGTGCATGAAGCACAAGTGCCTTTTTCCGGGCATGAATGATATAAGTGTACATATGTAACTGGTTAGATCTTGGGTTCTCAAACTTTTTGGGGCCGAGGAACCACATATCAAGCTGAAAAAATCCCAAGGTCATCTTTGCATTATGATTAATTCCATGGTTTAAAACCATGTGCATAACTAAATTTAAAGGCCCTATACCTGATTTTATTATTATTTTTTATTACCAACAAGAAAGAGAAGGAAAGAGAAACCACTAAATATAAATTCTAGTTAGGTCCAAACTCATTCCTAACTTTCCTAACATATTTATAGCCTCCTAATTCTTTACAGGACAAGTTTATTGGCACATTTCACAACTTGCAGGGTCATTTTTCAGAGACTCACTGTCACGTGAATGCTAGAAAATGCATGTAAGTTCATGAAATTGATACAAATGCTTTATATTTAGATGTTTTTCCCCCCCCAGAAATGTCTAGGTTTAGAATATACTTAAGGAGGACACATTTTGTTCCACCACTAGAAAAAAATCAGGTATAGTGCCTTTAAGTGAAAGTGTATTGCTCTGAGATATTTTTTGAGATATTTTTCTGATAAGCCTATAAGAATATCCTATTACTGAACTAGTTTTTAGTGACTCCACATGGCTCTGGAACCCAGTTTGAGAACCACCATATCACATTTGTTAAAAAAAAGAAAAGAAAAAAGAGAGAGAGAAAAATTTAGCATATAAAAACTATTTGTCTTAGATAGATATTTGTATGCATTTTATTTCTTATTTATTTTATTTTTATGAATAAGAAACTGCAACTGTACATTTGATCTAAATACAAAAAGGGGAAAATAGGTTGCGTGTCTTTTAAATAAAATTCACTAGCTCTCATATTTGTCTGGTTCATTATTCTCAGGAAACTTTTATCAATGGATGATCACCGATAAGACAAAGTGGATGATACACTTCCCACTCCCTGCCTTTAGCATGCTATAATCATTTAGACATATTTTTTGTCAGATGTAAAACAAGTCAAATGTTTAGTTTATGAGAATTTGCTACCACATGTGAAATATAGCACACATTAAGGTTGACATTATAGCTACAGCAGGCAACGTCAAGACTCTCTGTTTTTTGAGTGCACACAACAGAGATATATATACACCTGCTAAAATGCATACAATATTGTCAAATTCTTTGAAAATGTATTGGGAGGACATTACTACAAACTTGTCTACCCCTGTTATACAGTATCAATCATCATACATTCAGCTGCTTCATCCTCTCCCTTGTTAAACTTGTAAAAAAAAAGCATACACACCTACACACGCTTTATTTCTATGCTTACGCGCCATAGACCTCTACAGTTTATGCTAGATCCATGCTACACACACACGCACACACACAAAAAATAAATACAAATTTATTTTGTAAATTCCGTAACCGGAAATAGCTAACTTGCACCGGAAGTAGATTCACATTGCGCCAGCTAAAGGCTAAAGCTACCTTTTATTTATGTTTTTTGTATTTTCTTTTTTTACCTGTAGCAGTATAATTAACAATTTGGGAGGCGTTTATTTCTACATTAGTCAAGCATAAATATGAGCTTATGTGTAAACTGCGAATAAGTAGTTTGTTGCGTCCGTAAATTGTAGCACACACAGTGCTACACATAGAAAGCACGCAAACCACCACTTATCTTTTGTGTTGGAAATAAAATACAAAAAATGAGTCTGGCTGATACTCGAGAACCCCGAAAGACTGCGGGAAACCGTATGTCCAAACTGCTGGACGCTGAAGAGGAGGATGAATTCTATAAGACAACTTATGGAGGATTCAATGATGTAAGTAACATGAGGTGAACAGAGGGCTAATACATTTAGCGACTCCATTGTAGTTGTAATAACACTGACTGAATGAATTAATGAATTGCAAAATGATAACATTGATTAACATCTTGACCCCCACCTGAACCTAGCACATTTCCTCCAGTTTGGCTTTACCCAAATCTAAAAGCTTCTTGAAAAAAAAGCGTCAAAATATTAACAAAAATTAGATGAAAACAAGGATGAAAACGCAACAAAATGGCAACCAAAGAATAGCAGTAAAGTGACGAAAAAGCGACGAAAAAATTGCTCAAATGTGACGAGAAAGTGAAAAATTATGTCACGAAAAAGTGACAAAAAAGCGATGAAAAAGTGACAAATATGGAACAAAAATGCAATGAAAAGAAATGTCAAAAAGTGACAACAACATGGCAACAACAAGAAAATTATCCGTTTGAATGAGTTTTGTAGGTCTTAGCTTTCAAATGAAGCGTCACAGTGACCTATAGGCCGTTTCTTTTACATTTGGGTAAAACTGAACCGGAGAAAATGCTCTTGGTTAAGAGGTTAAAAGTGAACCATACGCATATATTTTATACATATAATAAGGTCATTATGCCAGGTACAATGGCCAGCTTTGGTTTATCACATTCAGACAGTGTTTCATTATCTCAACACAAACAGTTTCACTATTTATATTTCTATATTAATATTGACTTTACATTGTGTACAGTATGACTTGAATGGATAAACAAGTGTGACTGAACTGTATATTTATTTTTATTTCATGTTTAATATAATAATTATAATAATCAAAATGTTTAATTCCAAAGGAATCAGGAGATGATGAGTATCATGGGGATCATTCAGACACAGAAGACGAAGTGGATAGTGACTTCGATATTGATGAAGGTGATGAGCCGGATAGTGACCAAGAAGAGGATGCGCCAAAAAGGAAAAGTCGTGTTGTGACCAAGGCCTATAAGGTTAGAAGAAATTTAAATACAATATTTAAATCTTCTTTATGTAACTTGACATTTGCTTGAACCATAGGAACCAATTAAAGTGGCTAAACCTAAGCCCAAAAAACCTGTAGAGGAGCAGAAGAAGACTGAGAGAACTAGAGTCGAGACCAAAAGGAGAGTAACACAAGAGTTTCATGATTATGGTGACAGCAAGTCCAAAATAAGTAAGATAAACCCAACACTTTATACTTACAGGTAAATTATGCTATGAACTATCTGCCAATAATTGTTCTTGACACTTCTTTGTAAGCTCGGAAGTCTGTGCGCAAGTCGACAAGCGAACACACCCGTAAAACAAATCAACGTCTTCAAGAACGGCAGTATGCACCGCGCAGAAGAAGAGGTGCTCATCGGGATAAACCCCTCACACAGGAGGAGCTGCTGGCAGAGGCCAAGATAACTGCTGAACTCAACATACGATCATTGGGTACGAACCTGACTGTTAAAGAAATACATTTACAAACAATACTATATTGAGAAGACTTTTTTCTATATTTTGAGTGTGAGAAGAGTTAATTTTTAGTCACACTGGTAATGTTTCAATAATGACATTGTTTGCCTTTTAAACATATCCCAATAAATTTGGATTATGTTTTGGTTTGGTATTGGTCTTTGAAAGCTATATTAAGATCTAGATCAGTATATAATTATTGTGTAAATCTGTAAATCTTCCTGCAAAGTGACACTGTTTCTGTTGGGGTTTTCCCTTGTAGAAAATTACGAAAGACTGGAGGCCGATAAGAAGAAACAAGTTCACAAGAAACGGCGTTTTGATGGACCAACAATCCGCTATCACTCAGTTCTGATGCCTATAGTCTCTTCCTCTTTGTTGAAAGAAGAAAATGTGGATGTTGAAGGGTATATATATATATACTATACTATGCTGTCTCTAAAAAAACATTACCATCGTTTTTTGGAATAATGTTTTTTTTTTTTCGTGCCTAAGGTTGGATCAGGACGTCCCTCAGTCTACCTCAGCTAACCCCGGCACACCGTCCCAACAACAGCAGCCAACAGGAGGCCTGTGCTCCCGTACGTACATAACATTCAGTGACGACGATGCGTTTGAAGAATCTTTTCCCAACCGTTCACAGCCCGCTCCCCAGCTACCCATTCAGGAGGTGTGTCCCGTCACCCATAAGACTGCACTGTACAGGGACCCAGTCACAGACATACCTTACGCCAATGCACGGGCTTTCAAGATTATCCGAGAGGCGTACCGTAAATATGTGGCTGCTCACGGGTTTCCAAACACGTCTGTGGCCCCTTCAGGACAGGACACTGTGGCATCAAAAGGGGCTCGGCAAAAAATGGTGGTTAAACAGACTGCGGCGGCAACATGAAACGGCTTGTTGTGGATCAAATAAAAGGCATTCTGATTTTGTACGTTTACTTGTTATTGTCAACTTTCTTTTTAATCGCTTTGTCTGGCTGAACGTTGTTCTGTATATGCTTATACAGTAATTTGCCTGAAACGTACAAATGGAATACAAACTTCTAAGTACCAACTCTCACCTGGGAACTTATTCACAATTATCTTCTATAAAAATAAATGCCAAATCACAAATTGCCTTTTTCATTTCACTTCTTCAAACACATTTTTTTTTACATTTCTGTTTCTTTTTACCAAAGGCTGTTGAGGCACCGACTGGTTTGATGTTTTGTCATGCCTCTTCTGTCCTGACTGAAATGAATTAAGAGCAGTCACTGTGTTCCAAATGAGGATGTAAAGGGACCATAGCTGTCAAATGGATGGGTCTTTTTTTGTTGTCCTTCTAATACAATATACCATAAAAAACAGTTATAGTCTCATCCCTTGTTCCAATATTAAAAGTTGCCAACATACTGTCTACACATTACTGTCATTTTTTCATTTTTATGCATCACTATATCCTGCAATCAAAATGGACTAGAACCTGCTGTGAAGCGAATTCAAATGGTCCGTGCCTCCCTCTGGGCTGACAGTGACCTCTCAGCGTTACAAATCAGATTTCTTAAATTTAAGGTAAAAGTCACTTTAAATATTGCTGAATGCTTAATAAACCTGACATTTTATTCCGCAGTGTCAAATAAGAACAACCCACAGAGCTCTCACTCACCAATAGTAATCAATTCAGTTGTCAAATCAAGCTGCGCCCACAACGTTTCACTTTTGAGACAAGGGAAACTTTTCATTTCAATAAAGACCCATTGACAGACACTGATAAATTAATAATGAGTGCTTGTGAGTAATTTGAACCAAAATTGTGCCTCCTGAGTTTGGGCCCGAGCAGATGGTTTGGGCTGAATTGTGACAGCACCTTTGCAGGAATGCTCCACAAAATCTGGTTTGTTGTTGGTGCCAAAAGGATCATGTTGCATTCAAGCGGATTTTCTCATGCTGTTCCTGGGGATGTCATGCGGTATGTCCTGATGATTTTGAGCAAGAATTGATGTTGTAATTAAAATCTTTATTACGACACAGTTCATTTGGGCAAAAGGTGTTATTCAATACTCTTATTAGTTTATTACATTATGTATTTGTATCCATTACTGTTTAGAGTCAGTTCATTTTATCCATAATTTTCACACATGGACTGGCCACCACAGAGTCCAGGTCTTAACGTCATTGAGAATCTTTGGGATGTGCTAGAGAAGGCTTTGCGCAGTGGTCACACTCTCCCATCATCAATACAAGATCTTGGTGAAAACCCCCCGCAAGACTGGATCTTTCAACATTGCAGACGCTTATTGAAACCACGCCACAGTGAATGTGTGCTGTAATCTAAGCTGATGGCGGTTCAATAAGATATTGTAGCGTTTGACTTTTCTTTGTGGCGACTGTTTGTTTTGGTCAGGCAGCGTATTATATAAACTAATAGTTCTGAGAGTTAATGAATGCCGGGGGAGCAACAGGGTGTGAGGTGAGGGAAGGGAGAGAGTTCATCTTCCTGACAGCCAATAGATGAAGCTATCTTTCAGCCAGCTGGACACTTCACATGTTATTGAAGTGTCAAAAGCCTCCCTCCAATGAACCTAAAGTATAAGTTTTCAACTGACTTAATAGTGAGATATCATATATATCTCATAGGCTAAGCTTGTTGAGTTAAATTCATTGAGAGAAAATAATATAATTGGCTTGTGTATGTTTTGTGGCAGTCCCAAATGTAAGAATCACTGTAGTAATAAAGGACATGGCAACATTATTCAAATGTTTCTCTTAACTTGATCGACAAATTGGTCAGTGAAGTCCCACATGTCATTCGAGGATAAACTGTCCTTCCCTTTTGAATGTGCTTGATCTTTTTATAGACGTCCAAAAGGATTCTGCTGACTGCTAAAGCCGCATGACAATTCCAACTCTCCAACTGAGACATTTTCCACCATTCATTGGCATGCCAATGATGAATGACTAAAATTACCATAAAGACCAAGATGTTACCGTTTAAAGGGCTGGAGAATAGAAAAGCTGATCAGAGCGGTTATTGTGCAGTTTGCAGTGTGACACGAGTGAATAATGCCAGTGGAAGAGCAGAGTCGGCCGCTCCATCTGGAAGTATTCCCAAAGGCTCTGTGAAGACAACCTCCTTTCACTGTGAGTGTGTCATTGCTACAGCTGACAGACTGATCAGGCTTTCCATTAATCAGTGTCTGCCTTCAAACTTGTGCATATGAAACAAGTCCAATCTACGGAGACAACTATGAATACACATAATAGGAGGAAAGCCGTGCATTTAAACATCCCACTTTTAAGTGTGCTGCAAGAAAGAACTCAATGGTTCCCAATGTAGGGTCCACAGTACTGCAGAGGCACCAGAAAAACGAACTACACAACAGGAGTATGACATGAAAAGAAAGAAGGAATCAAATGCTTTAGTTCATTTGTTATAGAGTTGTGGATTGTGATGTCATATCGCAAAGCAGCATGGGATTTACAGCAATAATAAACTAATGGGGATATTAAAAGGCAACATACTGGAGTTATTGTTCACATTAACCTCTTGACCCCCCCGTGTGAACCGAGGACACTTTTTCCAGTTTGGCTTTACCCAAATCTAAAAGCTTACAAAAAGCATCGAAATAGCGACGAGAACGAGGACGAAAACGAAGCAAAAACGATTCAAAAATGTGACAAAGACACGACAAAAGAGCAACAAAAACATGCCGGAAAAACAACAAAAAAAGCGACAAAAAGTGACGAGAACACGACAAAAAAGCAAAGAAAAAGAGCAATGAAAAAGTGATAGAAACATGAAAAAAAAAGACAAAAATGATCAAAACGCTTCAAAAATGTGACGAAAACACGCCGATCAGTTTTGGTAGGTCTTAGCTTTCAAATGAGGCATTACACTGTTGCTCTCCAGTCAAGAAGCTTTTAAATTCGGGTAAAGCCGAACTGAAAAAAATACACACGGGGTAGGAGGTCAAAACATTTGGACACTACAGTGTGTTAGATTCACCAGTAGTAATTCTGTTTTTAGCTAATGTTTGCTAGCGCCGACAAACACGGCGGATCTCCATGGTAACAGTGACCATACAGTATAACATTCCATCCTGAACTGCGTAGCCATTTTGCTAGTCAGTTCAATAGAGATTTTCCCAAATATATAACATTTTGGACATTGGGAATAACTGTACTATTTCTTTAAATAGCCTTAAAGTGTTTTCCCTTAACTTTTCATGTGAACCTTCATTTCCTTGTCATTCTGTACTATACAGTAGATGAATGCCTTTAAGTGGTACAGTCTTTCAATCCTCCATATTTTCATTTCAGTGCAGTCAGCATTCTCACAAGCCCCCCACTTGGCCGTATTTCACTCTCGTCCATGTGTATTTTTGGTCCGCTGTCATTTGCATAATAGTGACACTTCTGGTGCTAAAACCACAGAAACAGCTCTCGTGTCTTTACCTAGGGGGACATTGTAAAAGCACATGTTTTGAGTTGCCATGGCGTCAGATCACAATTGTACCATTGCCGCAAAATACATCAGGGAAACTGGGAATTTTTATTACTCGACTTTTTTTGTTTTTGTGTTGCAATAAAGAGAGAACGACTGATGCCCACACATGGAGCCACACTTCTTGCTTTAGCACATGAGAAAAGAAAACAACACATTTCCAAACGCAATTCAAAAATATCAAGTTAACCCCTGAAGCTATAAGGCGCTGAAGCCACGAGAAGAACGCAAATGCTTCTCCCGTGACTCCATGAGCTTTAGAGGACTCAAAATACCAGCTTTTAGCACTAAATTACAACTTCTAGCGATGATTGCGGCGTGCTTTGTCTCCCACATGGGCGCAGATTGGTGTGGCGTTTGAACAGTTTGGAGAATAGGAAGCGAGGCAACTGAATTATGGCTGGTTTCTCGTGCGGTAGTTGCCATGGAGACGAGTGTAGGTGGTAGTGTGCTGTACTCCGCGCGCTGTACCGCTCTCCTCTCTGTGCCCTGCGATCTGCAACAGCCCCGCAACTCCACGTTTCACTCGCTCATCTGGGAGAAAAGAAAATACTATAAATGGAGCAAAGATAACAAATCAAGAGAACAATTGGTGCCGTTTGCTTCATGGGAGATATTGCCTTTCGTGTCAGATTCCACTGTATTGAACCTGAGTCCTGTTCATTTATATGCAACATTTTTCATTTCCTCCAAATAAGTGGCCTAGTGTCTGCTTCTTGGCCGGGCAAAAATAATTTCTCATAGATTATTTAAAATGATTGTTTTCGTAATTCATTATTTAAACAAGAAAGTCCCAATGAGTTTTCAGAATCTCATTTTCAGGGGAGTCCGGGCCCCTGGAGGGGAACTTATTGTACATGTTTTAACTGATGGGGGAGGCTGGAGAACTCAGAGGAGAACTCAGAGGAAACCTACGCAGACAAGCAAACACAAAATGATCCCCCTGGCCTGGGATGCAGAACATGGAATCTTATAGCTAAGAGGCAAATTGCTGCGCCACAATGCCGTGCAGTGGTTATGATAGACTGAAAAAAAAAAGAGATTTTATGAACTATTTTGCTCTCTTGTCTCATTTATGCTTACATTTTCTTATGCTTTTTACATAAAGCGGTTTCCATCCAGCACATTACTGAGATTGAGATATACCTTGCCATTAAGAATTTAAAAAAGTCTATTCTTATAACCTTTTGTGTGTGTGTGAGTGTGTGCGTGTGTGTGTGTGAGTGAATGCCCCTCCTACTTCCTGTACAGTATGACACTTTGGTGTGTACAGTTTTCAGCATTTGTCCACATTACATCTTGAATAAATTCTAATATTGCCAACCATTTCGGTTTCTACTCCACCCGTTTCCCTTGTTTCTTGTTGACCGTCTCACTG
Source organism: Proterorhinus semilunaris (assembly GCA_021464625.1). Lineage (NCBI taxonomy): Eukaryota > Metazoa > Chordata > Actinopteri > Gobiiformes > Gobiidae > Proterorhinus > Proterorhinus semilunaris. The sequence continues at coordinate 13,057,374 of CM038360.1, read as the reverse complement.
GTATTTGCTTTATCAATCCCTCTTTTTTTTGTACGTACTATACTTTTATCAGTTTCCATGGCGATGTGTGAGTGAGTGGCTGTACAGTCAGAGAGAGAGAGAAAGTCAGAGAGAGAGGGACAGAGAGAGAGAGAGAGAGAGCGAGGGATGTGTCATTTCCAGTTTTTATTTTTGAAAACAGTAGGTCGGGTACAGCCCGTGTCCCAACTTAGAATCTGATTTTTCGACTTTTTGACTTTTGGTTGACATCTTTGTGGATTACGCCGTTGCACGTGAGGCTGGGCTTAAGAGACGGTCCCTGACTGCACTGAAAGAGAACACAAATTTGAATCTTACATTATTATTTACTGTTAGAGAAATAACAATGATGTTCGAGAGGATTGATGAAGAATAGGCAGCAGTCAGGATGTCTTATTCAGGAGAAGTTTATTTACCATCGGTACGGGACCCGGAGACATGAACTCAAGACATTGCGCTCGTCCTACCATTCAAGTCTGCATATACTTCCACACAAGAGGGATAAATACCCTCTCAGAGCGTCATACTGATACGCAAGCAAAACATTCAGTGGCTGAGAGTATAGGTGCCTGAGCCCCACAGTCAAGGCTATGACAGAGATAGTACGACTGTACAGCTTGACCCAGTATGACGAATAGCGATTTAATGTTACCCTCTAACATTTACTGCGTATGACTCAATGGTAACAGATAAAATACATTAAGGATATTATCATAACACATAAACCTTCTGAACCTAATTTTGCACTAATATGTAAAACCGTGTTGCATTGGCAAGTGTATTAGCTTTAATTTTATTTTGTCAAATTGTAAACTTGTTGGCATGTTCACGGTTGATGAAGGTGAAGGTTTAGAGATCATAATGTAATTTTGCAAATGGGGCCCCGAGCAGCTTGAGGCTCAGACACAGCTACGAACGTCCCTTGAACATGTATTTCAATAGCTTTTGACAGAAAAGAGGTTTTATTTCATTCATTATATAGTACATAGTTTTATTACACTTGCATTATTATTTAGGTCAGGGATCTCCAATCAGTGGCTCAGGGGCTAGCAGTATCTCTCCAGCCCTTTCTAAGTTGCTATATAAGCTTTCTACATACATACACTTGTTGAGTCACATTTCAATAAACTTTCTTTTTGTTCTCAACAAGCTGAACACAATCCGTAAACCTTTAGGCAAATATTTTAAAGTGAAAAGAAGAACCACTCTTTAACAATGTGAGCTTGATGAACCCTGTCATTGTCATCTAGGAATATACCTGTGCCGTCAGGGAGGAAGAAATCAATTGGTGGACTAACCTGGTCCTTCAGGATGTTCAGGTCGTCAGCTGATCTCATTCTTTGGGCACGTAGTGTTGCTGAACCTGGACCTGACCAACTGCAGCAACAACAGATCATAATAGTTCAATTCCAGGAGGTGACTTTTTATTTTTTTGGTCGGGCGGTGTATGTTGCATGTAATGAGATCTCGATAAGTTTTGTTACATAAACAGTAGCTCACGGAGTTAAAAAAGGTTTGAGATTTCTGGCCGTGAACTATCTGTAGCTATTTCACCACCATGAAGTCTGCTGTGGTAAAGTTCCTTGCATAGAAAATCAATATGCAGTAAGTGACACCATACAGTACTGTTTAAAAGCCTATCAGATTCTTCCTACAAAGATGCTGATCAACACTATCAAATGCACAATATTCACAAAACTAAGTACCAGGCCATATTGGTTTTGGTCAAGCCTTGAGCTTGCTGAGTGACTCAAAGACATGAATGCACATAATAGACAATCTCTCACCTGTTCTAAATGTAGGCATTGTTAACGATGAAAACAACATGATTCATTTAGATAATTTTAGGTCATGCCTCTAACCATTTGCACACCACATATATCTGTTACAAAACAACATCCATAATCAGATTACATCCTGGTCTTTATACAACATCTTTTATTAAAAACAGACCCATTCATGATCTATGACACTGTGATGGCTTAACAATTAGTGATATGCATTTATATAACACAGATCTATGGGCATTATCACAATAAAACGAGAACAATGTCTGATGCCCACACACGGTGGAGATATGCAGAACCGTATTAATGCCCAAATGAGTCACCTTACATTATGGATGGAAGCTTTACGTCCGCAAGAAAATCATTGTGGCAAGTTGGAAGTTTCTCTTATATAAGACTCTTGCGCCTATAAATAGCCCAATATCACAGTGTGTTCTCGTTTATGTTTTCATTTTGTGAGGCGAAGGACAATAATACCAGAGCTTTATTGCATCAGTCAACAATTTGGAGGATGATCTTTTACCCTTTTACGGACAGGGTTTGGGGATTTTTCAGTCATTTGAAAAAGCCCATAGTTTTTTGTTTGCTTGTTTGATAACAAATATAAACAGGATAGCAGGGCGGCCACAGTGATCAACTGTCAAATCCCAGAACCAGATTGTATGTTCAAAATGTTGAATGGGTTATATTTGGCACAACTTATCTATTTTGTGGAAATGCATTCTGCTTTTACATATTACGCACACTTTGAAATTTTGAACAGCTTAGGCCTATGGATGTATTACATACTGATGAAAAGATGGACATGTCTATGGACTCGCCTTTGGCCAGTCAGGGAGGAGAACTTAGCTATTATATGTTTTAAAAATTACTTAAACGATTTAGTCCAATATAAAATGTGCCTGAATGAAAATGAATGGCATCGAACACTGATGCGTAACATTTTGGAATATACTGTTGCCGGCAATACAAAAACACGCTCCAAATGACCACAGAAAATGCTTTTTTTTTACAAGACTTAACCTATTTAAATCTCCTATTTAGCTGCCTTTAGTCAGCATCTTATCATGGAGACGGGCTGGAGATGTCCCCGCTCCAGTAAAGTTATAGTCAAGTGGTCTTAGGAGAGCAGAGCCACTATAAAATTATCTTTATTCAAACAAATGCTTGTATTTTATTATAATTATTGTGTGAAATGTTACATGTTCTGGCTTTAATAAAGATACAGCCTATAAGTGCCAGGTCGACAGAGCTCTTGCTATGCTGTGAGCTGACATAGTATCTTTATCAGTGTGTTAGGCCTTGATTTACACCAACTCATTTCTCCTTTTGCCGAGTGTTTCGGGCTAAAAGCATTAATGATTTGTTGGTGATAATTGGCATCCAATTAAAAATAGACCCTGGCTGCGCTCACGTTAACGCAGCAGTGCGGACGCCAGTGTTCCTGAAAGGACATGAACTTTGTCACGAGCTCATTTGCAAGGTGATTACTGTGCGCAATGGGCTGCATTAACTCGCTCCTCTCCGTACATTTTGGGGGGCTGCTCCAAACTCTCCGGGACGGACTCGAGCACGAACCTCGGCAGAGCGGCGGGCTGCCGTTTCCTCTCACGGGCTGTCTATCTTACGCACTATCTCCGCCCCCGAGAGACGCACTTCATCGTTAATACGGCACCTTCCTCTTCACGCCTCACAGTCGTTAAATCAGACATTTGAAGGAAAACGACGGACGCTTATTTGGCACTGGATTCCACTGTTCCTTGCTTTTAAATGTTGGATTATGGAGACGTCGTTGAACTACGTACGCTTTCCAAGATTCAATCAGCCAAGGTAAAAACAGCTTGATAGAAGACGACCGTGGATGATATTTGCTTTGACTTGTGGCTGTGAATATACGACTGGGATATTTGTGGCGGTGCTTTAGTGCGCGCAATGTGCATTAGGTTGGTTTGCTTGGAGTTGGCATAGCCCCGTGGCATCATCAATGTAATCATTTTCATTTTAACTCTAAAGCGCAGCGTGCATTGGATACAACCACACATAGACACCGCATCGTTCATCCCTGTATGAGGTATAAAATGGTCATCTAATTGGCACCAAGGATCATTACGCCAAACGCGCCACCAGGAGTTCGTATTATTACAATTCGCAAGATAATAGACCGACGCAGAGGCTGTCTAAAGTCGCATGTGCCCGGAGCGAACGCACCAACATGACAAAACCCAGCACCATCACTGGGAGAGATGGTGCCTGTTATTCCAGAGGAAGCCATATAGACAGGATCACCGCTGAGTTCTTGGATTGCACTGGAGTTGGGAGCCCGGGAGCAGAGGCAGAAGCGAGGCAGAGGGGAGATGCTGATGTCCAGGCTTCAGTGATGGACTGAGAATCACCTCGTATCCTCTTTACAGCCAATGTGCGGACACATTACAGCCTGAAGAGCTGTTCAATCACACTCTGGCCTAATGCTGAACACACCTCTGTTTCTGACACACAAGAAGACTCCAGCCTTTTTTTACTGTAACCTCATCCTCTCAGGTCTACCCTAACTGAGTCTACCTTTGCCCCCCAAAAAAGGAAACCCGGAACCTCAGCTCCCAAAGCGCCCAATAAGTGCCCAAGTGGGAACCAGCCCTGAGCTCTGCCCCTGCGCACTCAGATGTGTCTACATTTTTAAGATTTCTTCTTCTGGGAGACCTGTGTTTTCGGGTAAGTGCAGGGAGATCACCTTATCATTTTCTTTATGATTATACCTATCTGTGGGACAAGTGACACATGCTCTATTTGAAGGTGGTTTCTTGGTACTTTAAATTCACACTTTCTTTGCAGGTTGGGGAAAAAAGAATGTCAGTCATTTAACATAATGCATGTAGGCCTTCTTTATTTTTCCTCTGTAAATATAATTATGACATAATAATTAAATAATTAATTTAAATATATTTTTGAGTTTTCCCTTACTAGAGTATGCACTTGCAGTACTTAGCTATTACGTAATGTTAAAAACTACAAAAGATGTCAATCTTCCACCACCCATTGCCGTTGGTATTAGGAATGATAGATTATTATGCGTGTATACTATAGCCAACAATGTCATATCATTTTGTAAAATGTTCCTCTGCTGTGACTGGGTGAGAGTGAAGCTTCAAATATCCCTCCTATTTAAACAATCCTGTACAATGCTGCAATACACAGTGATTGATTTACATGCAGATGCCAACAACTAGGCTTACATAGTGTGCTATGTTCACTCTCGAAAAAGGGGATTCCAGTAGAAACATCTTGTAATGATTAAAAAACTAAAAAGTACAGACTTAAGCACTTCCTCTTCAGGCTTCAACAGGCCACAATATTTATATACTATCCAGTTCACTGTCAGAATCATGAACAAAAGAATGGTTAGATAGATATACCTTATGTCACCATTGTCCAGATTTGTATCAATAATGCAAATGCACCTGCCGATTTAGTGTGATCAGTGGACTGGCATGAGACTGGCAGAGCAGTAAATCCCTAAATAGAACAAAACCCAGCGTGAGCGCAGCAGGTGTCCCACAGAGAGTAAGATATTATTTATTCATATGTGTTATTTCAAAGTGGAGCCCAGCCCAGACCTGCTGCTCGTCTCTCACATAAACCCAAGGCAAGAATTGATTGACATCGACGACACTAAACTTTTACTTCCTGAGCTTACAGCTGCAGTTTGGTTAGATGTGACAAATCATGATTTGCAAATAGGCAGTTGTAAAACTCTTGTTTGAGACGAGAGAATAGAGTACACCTATGTTTTTTTTTTTTTTGGTTGGTCTAAGGTCAAGCACAGAGAATTCTCATCTGCTACTCCCTACCTACTCCTCCTATTGGTCAGCCTCAGTCTGAGTGAGTGACAGAAGGATTTAACCAGTTTCAGGGAAGTGTGTACATTCAGATGAAGCACCTAGCTTTAGTTACATGTTAAAGTTGACGTAAAGCCACTAGTTGTAAGAGTCATATTAAAATTTAAATTGTTATATTAATTATTTGCATACCAAAGTGTGCATACCACCCCCGTATTAGCCCTACACTTGGGTTCTCTCTGGCTATTGCCTTTATACCACTGTACAAGATGGTGCACTGATGAGTCGAAATAAATTCCCCCCAGTGAATGAATGTGAGAATCAATAGATTGTGTCTACACCACTGTGTCCAGGCTCCAACTAACTAACCATTTGTAAACATAATAATAGTCCATGATCACTTTAGACAGTATCACGAATGTCAGGCTATCGGGGGGATAAGGTACAGCTTTGCCCTTGGCTCAGGGTAGAAGAAACCCTCAAAAAGCCAGCAATAATACTGTATATCCATCGTATAAAGTTATATTAAGACTATGTGTCCACCCTGTATATATATATTACTGGGGACATTTTGATATCCCATTGGAGTAAGATGTTAATATATATAACTTAAAACTGTAGTATTGAATGAACAAAGCCCGAGTTCTCCACTTGTAAGTAGAAGTTTACTAATGCCAGCTATAGTAATTTGGACGGCATTCCAAACTTGGGGAGCATTTGGATTTGTAGTGGCCTAAAGACCCAATATCTTAAAGCATGCTTACACACTGCAGAGCTGAAGATCTGCAGTTAATGAAATGTCCAGCTAAAATCTCCGACCAAGATAAGTCCGGCGCAGCGTGACTCATATCCCATTGTGGGATACTCTGGCCCCCTTCAAGCGAGATATTTAACAACTACCATCATGAGATTGTGATGTGAAATTATTGCAAAAATAACCAAGCCGTGATTCAGTGTGTCTTTACCCGTTTTTGGTGTTAGGATCTGGAGTCCGCTGAAGAGTTGTCAGCTGAGCCCGTCCAACAATTGCTCCTTAGCTTCTTCAGTGCACCACACGCAGGGGGCTTTCCACTGCTGCCAAGGACAGAAAGGCTTTGTCAGTCTGTTTGAATGTTCGCTCAAAAAACAAAACTAAAAAACGTAGGCACTCCTGTCAGTAGGCTGCTGTCCCACAACCCTCTCAAAATCTATTCTTATGCCACTTTCCTGACGGCCCGGATTGATAGTTCAAGAAATGTTTCACCCCTTTTCCACATCTGTGGGTTAAAACACAATTTAATATGCAGCATTTCTATGAAATACTTAACATTAACACTAGCCAACTAGCCAAACACTGTGATAGATTTCTATTTTGGCTCAGAACTCTTTAACTCTCTCCAGCCATTTTGGGCAGTCGAGGTTAATATTATTTAAATTATAATCTGATCTGAATCTGAACATTTACAACATAAAATGGAAATGTGGGACATCTTTTACTATCTTTTTGTTGTATTGAGCAGGGGACTACAATCCTTTATACACAACAAGCAACTTTTATGTAACAAAAAAGGCAAAGACACTGGACAATGGTTGGAAATCACAAGCCCGTATTATAGTGTTGAATTACAATTGCAATTTAGTCCCACTTCTTTCCCAATGGTAAAATAGTGCAAAGACTTACATACATAGTATCATTTGAGAAATAAACATTGATATGTCAGCACGAGGCCAATCAATTACTCATGATAACAGCATGAGGTGAAGGAGTATAATGACATTTCACTCACATTAGCGTCACACCATGGTTTAGGTCAGGGGTGGGCACGTTTGCTCGGTGGAAGGCCGATTTTTTACCAGGCCGAGCCTCCCCACAGCGACCACATTCACAAACACTGTACATTATATGGACCTAATTAAAAGGGGTTCAGGTATTTTTTTTTTTTTTAAACAAAGGAATTGACAGTATTTCTGCAGGCTATTTTTGTTTGTATATTTCTCTTTGATCATGTATCAAGAGGGAAACAGAGACATGTAGATCAGTGTAGAACAACCTGGCTGATAGAGAAAGCCGATTGGTTTAACATAACGTTTTCTGCTTGAAATGGGCAAGTAGCACAAGTAGCAGAGTGATCTAAAGTAAACCTGTCACTTTTTCCGAAAGGAAGGATTCAGAAACACACCACTGCAGTATTAACAGCCAATACCACTGAATATTCACTAAACCGCAGACAGTTCAATGTCATTTTTATTGATTTGTGGTTGCAGCCCTATTTAAACTAAATCTAAATTGATTTTACATCCAGTGTATGTGGATGTATGAGCACTTGACTGTCTATATTTTCTATATTGTCTTAACTATTAAAAAGTAAAATCATGACTGGATCTGAACCTTTGGATATTTAAAGTGATCCTGCTTTTTGGCTTTGGGCTATATTAGCAAAAATATGTAAATCTCAGTCATATGGAAGGTCTCAGTGACTTTGCAACATATTGTGGCGACTTGTGATATGGATATTACGACGTCGTATATTTAAATAACAATGATTTAGCGATATGTCAGTGCAGTCATAGTTATAGCACCCAGTTAAACAGTTTGTTGGTTGAGGTCAGTGAAGACTCCCTTTCTCTCAGGGCCATGAGACTCATTTTTGTCATCTCATAATAACATCTTCCCAACCCGTGTACTGTCATTGGGAGTTGCTGAATCCAGATCTAAAACCTGAACTTGTATCTGCCATCCAGCTACATGGACACTTCTTCAAAGGCGTGGCTGCCCCATCAGGCTCAGTTTGGGTTGGTTGGTCAAGCGGAGGTTTGCTGTGGTCCTCCCGGAGTGTTAACCCCAAGTGAGTGATCCGCCCGGGCTTAGTCTGCCGCTGTCTGTGGGCTGATCTCAGCACTCTGTGGGCGTCGTTTTTACGGGTTTATCTGTCGTACGTGCTTCTCACTGTCACTTTTATATGTTGTGTGGTGTTCGCTGATGCCTCTGTTGGTAACAGAATTCACAGACAACAATAGCGGATGTTTCTAGTTGTTGTATGCGGACCGTGCACACAATTAAAGTTATAGGCTGCTCATAAAAGGCAACATTGAATCTTTTTAAAATGAGGTTTCAGACGTTTCAAAAAAATCTTTAATTCAAATGGACTGCCTTTTCCTTGACTCTAATTTAATGAATCAAGATGACAACAAAGATGCTTTACAAGCTGGTAGGCAGTTGGCAAGATGGTATTGCTTTACTTACCGGCTGATGTGCATAGTGGACAATATGACGGAAAAATGGGAGATGGCTACATACTGTACACAATTTTGAAATGTACAAAGTTATATAGAAAAGGTTTATCACTCAGTTAAAGACGCCTCCATAACTACTTCCTTGTTGGGATGGTCCAAGATAACAACTAGAAGCATTGTATGTCAGCAACATTGGGAATAGCTGACGTGTTGAATTTTGGTAGATATTACTATCCGCTCCAAAATGACCTTCATGTATTTTTCCGTTTTTCTCCAGCTCTGTCCTGCACCAGGCCTCTCCCACTGCGCCTGGCTTTGTCAAACTCCGAGAGCGTTATTTTGACATCCCTCTGGTTTGATAGCATCATTTGCCTTGTGCTTCAGCTTTGTCCCACAAAGCCCCACTCTTTACATCGCCACATGAAAGGCACTTCTGCTCCCTCTGGGGAAGCAGAAACACTTTCTGTTGCCTTGGACCGGTTATTTCGTTACAACCATCTTTTTTATTACGCAAATGTAGTGATTAGAGGTTGACCCTCTATCGAGACGATATTTGGGGATTTTACAATATCGGCTATCGGACGATCTAGCGCGGATATTTCCGGGAACGAAAGTGATAGAGACTGCCCGTTATGGCATTGGAAAGAGTGAAGGCAGGGCTTTGAAACGAGTCCTCCCACAACTTCCTTGACCGCAGGGGGAGCTGAGAAGCATCGCGATGAAAACTGGTTAGCTACAAGTTTGTTAAATACAAGTTTCACTAATCCTCAGTCAATATGGACATGCTGTATGTCATTTTTGAAACACGGAACCTGGAGAATTCAATCGCCGAGTTAGTTTTAACCTCCATTATTGTATTTTTGATCTCCGCGGTCAAAACTCTGCATCGGTCTTATTGGTCGACCTCTGGTAGTGATGAACCAATGGGAAATTTGATTAAAAGCTGTGGTAATTTATGTATTTTCTTGCAGTAGAGTAAACTTCTTTTGTCTTAACTATATCTCACTATGAACTCCGGCTGAGATGTGCTTCTAATTAACTCGAACAATTTGGTATTTTTCCACAAAGTTCTGTTGGTCCGAGCCTTGATTGGCTATGACAAACTATCAAATCAATGTATGTTCTCTCATTTTTGCAATGGCCTGTGACCCATTAAAACGGTCCGGCGATCCACTTTTGGGTCCTGACCTACCAAATGAGAACCACTGCTTAGAACCAGGCTTGTCACTAAGATGTCTGGGCACAAAATCCTTTCCGCAAACTTGAATCTGTGCCTTGGCAGGAGATGTTGCATTTTGATTTTGATTGCATTTCATTGACCAAAGAGCACATTTCAACTATCAGTTTTCGGAAACGACAGCTCCTCTATGGGCTCCAAATTGCTCATTTATAACCAAGAGAAGAGCACTAAACACATTAGTGAAAAAGCAAAGGTGGTGCGATGCGGCTACAAACATGTTCCTATGGTAACTAGGCCACAGAGCTCCTGGCAAACTCACGAGCGGCAGAAGGATCGGCAGCAGAGAGACTTACTGCAACACACGTGACACGGACTCAACTTCATCGGCCTTTCTCACAAATGAATAAACCAAACGCGTTAGAACATGACTTTTTAGATGCAAACTGCTACACTGTTGTGAATACTTTCTTTGAATGACTGTAAGCTGCCCTAGTAGTCTGTTTGGTTTCCCAGTCGTTGACTCCAGATCTAATTTGGACAATTATTTATTTATTTATTTTATTTGGTCGGGACAGTGCATGTTAATGAACATACATGGGTCTCATGCATGTAAACAAGCCACACCGGCTTAGCCTCGGGCTAATTTGCATCCGTTGTCCCCCATGCACACTCTCGAACACACTCTCATTCATCCTCATTTTAGTGGTAGGGGAAACCTACCCTGAGAAAACCTACGCAGACACGGGGTGGAGTGTGCAAACTCCACACAGAAAGGCCCCGTCCAGGTGGGAATTGAACACGGACCTTCTAGCTGTGAAGCACGAGCTCTAACATCCGTACTACCGTGCCGCCCATTATATCAACAAAAAGTAGGGTATGGAAAACTTTCCAAAACTTTTGCAGTGACAAACAAATCCAAGCCAATGTGCCCAAAGTAAATCCAAGTAAGCACGTCCACATTTTACATTGCACATCATGGTAGAGCTAATTTTTCTTGCTAGTTTGACAATATGTAGTTGTGGTTGTGCTAATCATTATTATTTATTAACACAAATATTATTCAGTTTTTGACACTCAAACTCTCAAAGCGCCTATTTCCGTGTGGATGCCCGGCTGCATTTTACTCACAAAGCAATTTGATTTTGACTACCATGACATTGAACTTGTTTTAATATTTTCATTGTTGTTCAAAAATATCTCGAGTTTGTGCAGATCGAGTGTGGCTCCTCGCGCCCACACTGGCCTCGCTTCCTCTCCCCTCCTCCCACCGCCGAGCTTTCGGAGCTCCACTATTCAGCGCTTACATTTACTTTATTATATTGCTGTTTCTAAACATAGCACCACTCAACACAAACGCGTCACTTGTTCCCTCTGTTTTGTGGCTTCGATGAGTGACAGTGACAACATGTCTATGAAGCAATACGGTCTAAATTCACTCTTGATTATTCGAGATTGAAGCTCATTTTTAAAAATCAATAATTGTGGGAAAAAACAACTATTAAATACGTCCAGAAAATGTACTTACGTCTTTTGGTTAGTGGGTAAGTAAGTAATTTGCTTTATTAACCTTGCACTTTTTAGAGATAAATAAAATACAATACAATTACAATAAACATGGTTTCTACTATTGCCAATCCTTTATATAAGTACCCCAATAATCCTTGGTTTTAAATGCATAAATCTATGATCTGTGAGGAGTTAGCGCACTTGAGAAAGGAGGTCAGGTATCTCTTGATGTGAGTCATTGCATCGGGTTAAATAATTTGTCTTCATCCTGAAAGATAATCTCTCATACTGTAATTATCCAATGGGACGCTCTCAAATCTGTGCTTGGTTGAATAATAATGGCTTACTCTTTTATTGGGCTTTACAAACTTGAGTTGACAAGTTTCTCAAAGGGCCACACTGTAGTATTCATTCACTCCATACTCGGTGGTGCTAAAGCTTGTATTTAGCACCACCAGAAGAATGCAAACAACATTATATTGGAGAAACTAAACACATTTTACAGAAGAGACTTTCTCAACACCGAAGAGAAAGCACAAGTGGCCCTCAGTCGGCGGTGCACCTTCACCTCAAAGCCTCCAACCACTCCTTTGAGGACGGGGAGGTCAAATTTTTAGCTAAAGAAGAACGTTGTTTTGAAAGAGGAGTTAAAGAAACTATTTTTGTCAGGAAAGAAAACCCCTCCATGAATCGAAATGGCGGCCTCAGATTTAATCTTCCGTCACTGTACTCCAATCTCCTTCGGGAGAAGCCAAAAAGGCTTGGCCAGCCCAAGGAGACGGCACCTCAGCCAACAAAAGAACAACAGGCAGGTAATTAGCAGTGATCAGCCATAAATAGGACAGATACTGGGTAGTGATTATCTATGAATAGGACATGACTGACCGATACTGAGGTGAGCAGATCGTTAGAGACACTCTACTTCAAAGGGGTTTACCCACGGGTGAGAGTAGCTGTGATTAGAGAGGAGGAGCCGGGCCTACCCTAACTCCTCCCCGTTGGTCTATATATTCAGCTGCGTCCATAGTGGGACCTTTGTCGCTGACAAAGCCTTTTGGATGAGAGGCGAAACGTTCGAAAACTCCAACTACTGAGTACAGAAGATGAATCAAGTACCTTCATTGAAGATAAAGCTTGTATTGTATCTGCTCTGAGGTAGACTGGTGGAAGCGACCACTACCATTCACTCACTCACACACTACAGTCCCACAGGCTACGCTGGTGAAGCGTCTTACACAGAACACAATGGCAGCGGGTTCTTCTTAGGCCAGGCAGAGCATACTGTATTTTACTGTAAACCATTTTGTCTGTAAAATGTGCAATAGGAATACGGTGGATTGGATTACCACTCCTCTGTTACTATGTTTGTTAAATGCTCAGTCTAAACCCTCATAGGACCTCCCGAGGTGATGCTGCTGGCCCGTCACAGCTCGTCCTGTCGTCAGTCTACTTCCTGATTGTTTGGACAGCTCCGCTTTAATGAGTAGCCTCCACGCGGCGCACACATTTGTACCACGCTGTCGGTTTGCAGCTGTTGTGATGTGAATTTGTGATGATGCATAAAAAGTTTGGGGAGCTTGTGCTTAGACTCCTGACGCGTTAAGAGGCAAAGCGCAACTATGAATAATCATGTAGCCGTTTGGAAGTCTGTGGGTAGACAATATACATTAGCAACAGCTAGTGTTTAGTGGAAACACATTTTTTATGATTTTATAACACATTCAGTATTGTGAAAACCTGAAGGGTTGAACACCAAAAACATGTATTGCTTAACTAAAACAACTTATCACATTCTTAAAGGTTAAACTATACGTTAGCAGGTTTTCACAAAGGTCTCAAAAAGTATTCATCCGGATTGGGTTGCATGGAAGGAAAGAAGTTTCATATCTGATCCAGGAAGATTCTTCAGTTCTGAGGTTCTTCAAACCTGTAAATTGGATTTATGGAGGATTTCCGGAGGTGCACATTAATTGCTGTAAAGAACAAACTCAGACTCACAGGTCCTTTTATTATGCTCATTCAGAATATTGACTTATTTATTGCATATTGACCCTATTGTATTTTGGATACTGCATTTTATAAGGTATTTTCTGAGGTATAACTTGTCCTGCTCCTGTTGTTGCAAAGAGAGACAGTTTTAAATGAAACAATGCTATCCTGTAGCAAACATGCTCTACTCAATCAGAGAGGAGCTTCATGGTTTTGTGCTGAACAGGGGGTTGAGCAGGATTACTGAAACATACGCGGATGGAACAAAACACAGCAGGATTTTAGTGAGAATATAACACCAAAAAAAACCTTGGTTAAAATGGTCAGTTCAGCTAAGTATAAGGTGAAACGTCTTCAATTCAAAGACAAGCCAAGTCCACATGACTAGTTTTTGTAAACTTTTACTTTGACCTGCGACAGCTGTTGCCCGAAAACAAATGAAGCGTATGATTTATAGAGTCATTGCATCGTTACGAGAGAACAAGTCAGTTTTTACACAGATGCCCAGACCCCACTGTCACTGCTGCAGGCAAGTTCTGAAAATAGCATCACCATGACACACAACAGTTAAAAATAATGCTATGTCGACTGACTTATCCACGTTGCAAAAATAGCGTCTTCCCATCCAAAATAAGCGGTTAGCCATTAGCCATTGACACGACCTGTGTTTACAAGAGGAATATGGCAATTACAGAGGCCCATATGACACTGTCTGTGACTCACCCCAATGCTCCAGACCAGTCCATAATGAGATCTACAGCTGATGGCTCTTACAGGAAACAATGTCACTCGCCACTCGCCACACACACACAAACGCATCAAGGGAGAAAGACATGGCTCAATTTCTCATAACTAGCTTCTCTCTGCATTGCGGCGTATTAAGTAAATTACTTCCATTGTGGGGGCTGCTTGATATCAGTAATGACTATGAAATTTGATCATTTTCTCGACATTATGGAGCTCAACAGTCCTGCTCTGGTTCCGGAAGTAAGGATCCAGTTTTTTCCCAAAGAAATTAAATCTTAAATAGGGAGTATTATTATTTTTTTCAGGTATTTTGAAATAATCTCAAACACATCTTTATAAGGTAAGAGATATAAGATAAGATAATCCTTTATTGATCTCACAATGGAGAAATTCACGATCTTACACTTTGTTGGTTGGAAGATGCGATATTTATCTAAAACAGTGGAAACTAAATATCCAGTAACTTCACTTCCTGGTTTTCAAGGAAGGTTCTTGGGTCATCTTCTGTGCTCTGTAGTTGGAGTGTCGAACGTTTCGCCTCTCATCTAAAAGACTTCGTCAGCGCACTAAGGTTCAGCTCACACCTAAGTTTCAGTCTGAACGACCCTAATCTCAGCTGATCACTGCTAATTACCTGCTTATTGATCTGTCCTGGGCAGTTTCAGCCTCATTAACATGACAGAGCTCCAGAGGGCCGTAAGAGATTTCTGTACACTTGAGAAAGATGAAAGATAAAATTTAAGCCCTCCTATTCATGGGGGGGGGGGGGTTCTACTTCTTTAAAAAAAAAATGCTTCTTTGAGAATAGCTCTTAATAGAGGGGAGGGACTGAGCCAAGCTGAACTCCCCTTTGTGGTTTATATCTGGGCTGTGCTGGACCTTAGTGCGCTGACGAAGCCTTTTGGATGAGAGGCGAAACATTCGACACTTCAACTACAGAGTACAGAAGATGACTCAAGAACCTTCAAGGAAGATGGACAACGCCTGTACGACTGAGAGCCCCTTCCCTTCCCCCTACTCTTCCCCTTCCCACCCCCACTTCTCTTGCTCTCCTTTGCTGCGCAGCTGTTGAAAACAAGTGGGGCTGTAGTGAAGCTATGACGAGTGTTTTTACTTCGCAGATTAGCAGGAGTTCGGGAGGTGAGGAAAGCGTTTCCTGGATACGTTGGACCTCAAGAGGTGTTTTTTGAGAAAAAAAGGAGCTTTTTTTAGAATAGCCACCGAAGAAATTTGAAAGAGTACTCAAAGCAGTGCGAGCGGGTCGAAACACAGCTCCAGGTCTGATTTTGATGAAGAACTTTGTAACATGGTTAAATGCTTGAAAAGTCGATCTGCATAATTTAAAGGCACGATGGAGTCTGATCAGCTATGGGAATCCTACTAACCTTAGCATGAATGTTTTAAATGAAAGAAAATATCAAATCCTTGAAAACAGGATGAAACATTTTGGTTCCAAAAGTTTCACTTAAATATTGTATAATTGAAATTGTGCATTGCATGGTCATGAGTAGGCCTGTCACGATAACAAATTTGAAGTTCGATATATTGAGGCAGTAAAGTATTGCGATAAACGATATTATTGACTCTAACGATACCAGATACTGTCAACTCTAAGGCATAAAAATGACAGTAAACGTTTGTTCTAAAAGTGCATATTCAAATCCGAAAATACCACGCAAGCTGCAATAAACATGAAATATAATGAAACTCAATTTGCTTCAGTTACATATTAAAGTTTTACAAAGGAAAAATAGGGGGGGAAATGCTAATAAATGTACAGACGATACATTTCGAGCCCAAAAATGTATCTTTTATCTGTTATTTATTGAACGACAAGTCACTGTTAATCTCCACTGCAATACTTTATTAAATTACTAATATACTACGATTATATCAAAACATCTAAATCCAACATCTTAATTCAGACTAAAACAAGGATTAATAATTAGGACTTAACTGGTAAGACCATAACTAAAAGCTGACTATTTATAAAAGTGACTTTGCATTTTTGTTTTACACATGATGGATATTGCAGCAACTAATATTGCAATAATGATACTTTGGTGATTTGATGCATATACTGTGCAGCCCAACTACAAACAAGGCCGTAACAAATCAAAATGCATCATGAAAGAGATGACTCAATTTCATCTAAAAGCTGCTCTCTGCATTGCGGTGTATTAGTGAGGTAAATGACTGTCACCATGTCAAAATGATATGGATGTCGTTTAAAGTTACTATAGTGGAGAAAATGCAAAGAGCTTTTCAATAGATAAACGCGGTCTTGCTCTAATCTGCTTAATGCACCTTTCCTGAGATGTGAATTTGGTCAAAAAATAGTTTCAGGATCATTGTTATGGCGATCACAGATGAGACATCACTTAAGAGGACATCACACTTTATTCCAACTCAGTCAGACTGTGTGGGTATGTTCCAGGTTTTATAAAACGTGTGAAGATTTTGTATCTTTCAGTGCTTTACAATGCTTCTACAGTCAACAAACATGTACTATTTAAAACAGCATTGCTAGTTATACTGTAAGTGTATGTAAAAATATGCGTCGAGTCACATGTTATTTTCCTCAGGACACATGGCTGCAGAAATTATATAATTAGTTCCCTCTAAATACCTGTGCATTGCCATAAGGAACTGCTTCAGCCCTGAGCAAGTGACCTGGTTGGCCATGAAACATCGACTTATTTGAGTCGGGAAGAAAACAGCGTTTTTTTATTCATCTGAGTTGGTAGGGAACATTAGCTGTTGTTAAAACCTATTGACAATATCGGAACATTTTGGCCACACGGTATAAAGCTGCAGCAGCAAATGAAGGCATCCAATCTAGATCTGCAATATGATAAGCATAAAAAAAAAATAGCCACACGTCCTTTAAAGTGCATATGATTTTATGATTTTGCTCAAGATTGTACCCAGCTTTCTTCAGTTTGGCCATTTTTGAGATGTTTATACTTTCACTTCCTTATTGGACACTGAAAGGAAGTGACATAGAGGAAGGTAAACAATTTTAAACTGTTGCCGTGCAACCATGTAAAGTCAATGGGGAATGAGTCTGCTGTTACCTTCTTCTATGTCACTTCCTGTCAGCAGCTTAAAAATTCAAAAAAACTTTTCTGCCGAATATTTCTTCATTAAAATTGCTGCTTCACTGAAATAAAATGATAATTATGCAACTGATGAACCCGCAACTGATGTTATCCTTCTAAATAAGTCATATTCTTTTTAAAATATGACTTATTTAGAAGGATAAGGATATTTTAAAAGAAGGATATTTTTAAAAGAATTAGAACCTGTCATATACTCTTTAACTTTTAAATGGGCACCCTACTCTGAACTTGCACTAGCCAGTATAGTTACACTACTGTGATTCTCTATATGATTTTTGCTTGTAGGCCTGGATATAGATAGTTTAAGGGTTTACAAATGCAACTTTACCTATGCAAAACCTCCAAACAATGTAGTAAACCTGCAGTGATCAATCATGTCCATAAATGATAAGATGCCGTGTAAAACATTGTAGGTCACACAAGGACATCGCCAAGTTCATCCTTTATGTCAAGGTGCGCACCGCCAGCCGACGTTATGCAAGTCTCTCGAGGCCTTTACCACTGCGCATGTAGCCGGGAAAACGTCATACATGTTCGAAATCAATCCGTTCAATCTAGTTCCTTCAAAACCGTGTATTAATAGAGAGATGTATGCTCAAGGTTGAGTATGTTTCTCCAACACCCACTCTGCGTCTTCTCTGTATCACAGTTAGCTAGAGGCTGCAGCCGCCCACACACTCCGGTCCTGACAGCAATTTACATTCAGAATAGCCCCGCGTGAACACATCCGTGGATTAATGTCCCGTTTTACTTCAAAAGCTGCATATTTTAGGAGATTGTCGAAAGGCAACGGAGGTTAAAATCGAAAAGAAGTTAAACACAGCACTCGTATTGGCCGTGTGTTGTTTCATTTGTCTCTAGATCTTTTTCAATCTTGCTCAGGAAGATTCCCCTCTCAGCAGCGAGCAGGTCTGCAGTCCACTCAGGCATGTTTTGTGATAGGATTTCATTTGTTCCTTAGCCCACATTGTGCACAGTAGTGGCGATATCTTTCATATTTCAAGTACGAGCACTTGGAGTTGTTTCCATGGAGACCAAACAATTAGTTGGATTCAGATTAGGACTTGGAGACGAGTCTATTTACAGGGTCTGTGAGCGGGGAAATCATAGGATGACAAAGTGCCTTGATTCTCTGTTGAAAAAAGAGAAGAGAGAGAGAGAGAGGGGGCACGAGATCTTGTGGGTAGCGTAAAAATGCCCCAAAGAATCGATCACAGACGAAAATAGATGCACGAAAATGTGACCATGTTTTACAGCACTGTGGAGTGAATGGCAATGATAAATAGAACTGGATTTTGTCACTTTTTGAACTAGATACTTCAGCACGATTAAGTACTATAGCTACGTGACTGTCTCTTCATTCATACAGTAGTTTTGATAATTAGTGATTGTAGTCGTTGTAATTAGTACTAGGCATTTGTGGAAATATCTAAAATACTTCATTGCAATTTTACTGACAATTACTGCAGATTTTCACTTATTATTTTTCACGAGCATTGACTTTTACCGCTAAACAAATTCATCATTCCATGCATTTCAGTCCAACTTAAATCGATAGAAGGATCTGGAAGGAGCAGCGGTAATGGTCTTATAGATATTACTGCGCTAACATTTACTTACTCAGAATTTCAAGACAAATTTACCTACGGGTACAAATAAAGTAACCTAACCTAACCTAACTTCATGAGTTATCATTTGTTGACTATTTTTACCTTTTCAAGGAATACGATTTTCCCAGCAGGACTTGACTTGATTACAGATTTACAGAGCTTCTTACCCCTTTGCTGTTCGTTTGCTTTTGAAAAAATAAGCTATATTTAGACGTGAGGCACTAGTTTGATGGAAACTTCTGATAAAATGTACCGCACTGTCACTGTAGGGAAAGAGTCACAACAATCATAACCACTTTGACAATGTCTCAAAGTAGCTGTGAATGACAAAAGCATCATCCACATCTGTAGCCTTCCTGTAAACTTTGGTCAAAGTTGTTTAGACGTTGAGCTAATAAAAACTAGATTACATTTCTCTTGTTGTCTGAATGCATTTGTTACTTTAGTTTTGATCTGATCATCTGCACAAGACAGTGCTATCGAGAAGCCCTTCCCTAGAAAGACACATTCTTTGCCTATACTTTTATTGACATATGTTTCTAGTTTACACTGGCTCAGGTCAGTCCAACATCCATGTTTGAAGAAATGACTCATATATACTGTGTATATGGAGGCTCAATATGCCCGACACATTGCTCACAGCGCACTGGCCTTGGAGAGCAGAGTTTCTGTGCAGTATTCAAGTGTCTTCAAATGTCAGTGTTGACTTCATGTTGTCTCCTGAGGTTGTAGCTGTTTGTCCTTGTGGCAAGCTTTACCAATCTGCAAGGCAACTTGTTTTTTGTTACCAATGTATTAAATGTTACTCAGACCAGTCTAAAGCTGATTTTTGCAAAACAGTCATTGCCATCTGTGTGAATAACTTTGCATGTACCAATATTGTGCGGTTCCATCACCAGTGCAGTTTTGTGTCTTTATGTCTTTCTATTAATTGTCTTCTTCTCCAGACCAATCTCGCAGGGCAAGTTTTGCCTCTGTAAGACAGTCAAGCATGGAGACACCTCCCAACACCAACCCACAGCCCTTCCGGCAGCCCGTGAGTACAGCATTGTGCCTCATATACAACAAAGGACAGTTTCATATTATTTCCTCATCGCCTGTGTTTGCATCCTCAGAGCTTCCTGAACCGGAGGCTGAAGGGCTCCATCAAGAGGGCCAAGAGCCAGCCTAAGTTGGACCGCACCAGCAGCTTCAAGCAAATGATTCTACCACGATTTCGAAGCGCCGACCAAGAAAGGTGTGTGCAATGCCATGTTCGTTGGATTTAGACTTAGACAGAGAACAACGGAGAACAAATAATATGGGGTACACTCAGCGGGGCCTGTTGTTAAGGAATGCGACGAGATCAGGCTTCTTTAAAAAACAAGCCTTCCTGCATCTGAGTGTCCTGTGTCTCCGTCTTGAGGGCAGAGGGGTGAGGTGAACGTGCAGGGGGTGTGTGGAGTTCTGTTCTATGGAGGGTGCAATGCTATGATTTTTGCTGCAGTGTTTCTTACCTTGCCTTCTTAACTTGCATGGGCAAAGCAACAGTGAGTTGTTTAAATCAGTTCAATGGATGGATGTAAGGTATCATGTCTTGACCTCTTGTACTTACATATCAGGTTGTGACACTCTTGCTGCACAGTAGGGACGTTGCTGGTTGGAGCCTTGAGTCTGTTGACATGACAGTCCTGGTACAGCATGTAGGTGTCCTCTATTGCTGGCTTAAGTCTCCTGGAAACATAAACACATGCATATATCTTGTGAATTGGTGTACTGCCTACTGGCCATCTCACTTTGAGAATGCCCAATCTTGGAGCTAAGCAGGGATTGGCCTGACATAGCAGGTACAGTAGTGCTTTACATGAGACAATTTTACATTCACTCCATACTCGGTGGTGGTGCTGCCCATAGTAGGAGGCCAATAGTGCAAATTGGCAGCCTTGCCTCCGTCAGTATACCCCAGGTCAGCTTATGGCAACATAAAGACAACACAGAATGAATGAATAATGCATGAGATTTTAAAGTAACTGTAAGCATATGGAGGAGTGCTGAATAATAATAATGCATTGTTATAATTATTATTAAACCCAACCTAGAACAAG
Organism: Proterorhinus semilunaris; assembly: GCA_021464625.1. Taxonomy (NCBI): domain Eukaryota; kingdom Metazoa; phylum Chordata; class Actinopteri; order Gobiiformes; family Gobiidae; genus Proterorhinus; species Proterorhinus semilunaris. Next base: position 13,036,285 of record CM038360.1, on the reverse strand, counting down.
AGTAATACTTGTATTAACAGCCCTTATAGTAAGCCCTTTGAATAACTGGCACAGTGCATGGTGTACTCTGTGAAAGGCATCGCTAGAATCAGCAGAAAGAGATGAATAAATCCACTTAATATTGTTGTATTCTGGCTCTTACGGTGTACCGTTTCCACCACTTTGTGTAGTAAATTTCCGCCGGCGCTCGTGGCTTCGTGACAGCTTCTACCTTGTTTTTAGGTCCTGACGTTGGGTCACATCCTGGTGGAATTCATCTTGCATTGTGATCAAAATTTTATGCAGTCCTCACACACTCCAGTCACGCTGCACATGTGGGAAATGTGAGGATGGAGGGGAGGCAGGCAGGAAGCGTGTGTTTGCTGACAGAACAGTTTCCCGATGCCACCAGAGACCCACCCGAGACGTTTTTGGGGCAAGTGTGCCATACATGTCCGATATTGCGCGGGGTGTTGCTTAGTTATACCTTTAAGCTCAGAAGGAGAGGCTGCTGCCCATTTTGTGTGTTAAATGTGCAAAGGTTCACCTGAGAGAGACTTAGTAGAGGGTTAGTAGAGGTGGAATTTCACAAATATTTCAATAACATCCTTCATTAGTATCCTAATCATAGAGAACGTTTTTTGTCTTCCGTATAATTGTTTTCATGGTCTTTGGTGTTGCTCCCTTAAAAAGCGAATGATTGGATAAAGTGTAAATACAGATCTGTTTTGGGATCGTGGGTATATGATGTCAAAGGGCATTTAGTCCGGCCTAAAGTTGGAGACATGGATAATCGATGATTTATCATATAACACGAGTGACTGGACAATTTGTTTAAGACATGGAACAGTACACTGTAGCTAATGTATTCTAATGTATTTTTAACATGTGCTTTTTCAGTATCCAGGACTCTAAGATGTGTTTTTTTTTTTGCAGCATTTGAGTAAAACCATTGCTTCTAAATGGGGGAGACTGCAGCTCATTTCGAATGTAAAAACGTGTTACCTTCTCCCTTCAGAGAGTTTTAGGGTTAACGCTGCCTCATTCAGCTGCCGTCACAGGCTGCACCCGTCTTGCCCACATACTCTTAATTCAGAGCTCTGCGCTGTTAAGTTGACTTTTCTGTAAATCCCAGAATCAACTTCACACTCGAGCTTTCCAAGCCAGCTGCTCTCCCCGGGCTGCCAAACATTTCTCATTTCTTCTGCTGTGATTCTGGTGCTACTGTCAGCTCGATACATGGTTAGCTGCGCCGCTGACCAATGGACATAAAATCTGCCTTTAAATGAGCTCTCCGTGAATCCTGAATAATTATTACGTGTCTTCAAAGGCTGAGCTGTCTCCTGTGCCGTCTTCATGTTCGCTCTGACGATCAAAGCCGCTGCTAACAACAGTGCAGCCTGTTTCTCACTTCTTAGGGGCCAAATGCGTCTGTTCAACTATTTTAACGTCAAAATAAAATATTAGTCAAACCTGCACAGTAGCTTTATCAATGTGACCTGTCAAACTATGCCGTCAGTCCATAAAAATGCTATCGAAAAATTATGTTCTTTTCATAATTATATTAATTCATTTTTTCATTCATTGTTAGCCATAACGTAACATCTATTTTTCCACAAAGGAATATGGAAATAACTCAATTCTGTCTTCCAGGATAGCCTCCTCGCAAAAGTATTTGGTTATGCTATTTTTTAAAACAATACCTTACCCCCGATCTGTATGTTTTAAAAGCTACTAAAATCCAAATAGATTTTCTTGAATTACTAATTTATATAAACGAAGCGTGTTTTTCAACCCTGGTCTATGATCAAAGGTCAGAGCTATGAAGGTTTTTCAGCCACAAAATCAATTTGAAAGCAGAAAACTGCAGCAAACCCAAAGGGGCAGTTCAGCTATTCATCCACTCAGCTCTTGAAGCGTAAATATGTACCTATAATAGACTTAATTCAGCGCGTTTGCCTTCCCTACAATGCTCTGCAGCGATCTTTTTGGTTGGCTGTATGTTTTCATTTGGCCCCGTGACCTCGCCAAACCTCAGAGACTGCTTTATTTTTCCTCCCGGCTCCACGCTCCCTCCCACCTCCATCGCCTTTTATTTCTCAGAGCAAGACTTGGCCCCTCCAAAGGTCACCGTGCGTCAACAACTGTTTCTTCATGCTCCCGAAAAACCAAAAGTGCTCGAAACCTGTTTTAACCAATCCAGTACAATAAATTACACAATGTCACTGCAGAGATCGTGGATTTCCATGTGACCATTCAACGTGTAGAGCATGCATAAACAATCTCAATGCATGTTTTACTCGCAAATGCACGACAGAGCCAATACCGCCACAGATGCTCCTACATTTTCTGAACAAAAGGGATAAAAACGCTCACGTACTTCTCCACATAAGAAACAATAACAAGGCTCAAACAACAGATACGAAATACATTTAATCATCGATCGTCCGTGGTCAAGTCCAGTTGAGTCAAAATGTAAAAAAAAAAAGGGCTTAAATGTACTGTCTATATATTGTAAACATTAATTAGCCTTTCTAGTACCATTGAATGCATATGCTCTACTGCAGGACGAGGCTGATGCAGAGCTTCAAAGAGTCCCACTCCCACGAGTCCTTGCTCTCCCCCAGCACCGCCGCAGAGGCGCTGGACCTGGTGCTGGATGAAGACGCGGTCATCAAACCAGTCCATTCAAGCATCCTGGGACAAGAGTACTGCTTTGAGGTACAACAGAAACATGTGCTTGTTTGCTGCTGGCTTTTATACTGTAAGCAAGAAAAGAGACTTGAGGAAAGATTAATTTTAATTGAGACTGGAGGAATGATGTTTTATTTAAATCTTTAACTATTTTTGGTAAACAGGGTTTGTGTATGATTCTAAACAATTAAAAAAATTATGGGGTCAGTAAAGAAAACATGTACAATAGGTTCTGGGACCAGGACTCCCCTAGAAATTAGATTTCTTGAGATTTCTCTTGCATTACTTTTTTCACCAAGATCTTGTATTGATGATGGGAGAGTTTGACCACTGTGCAAAGCCCCTACGTCCCTTGTATCCCAGTCCACCTGTAGTTCTGATCGTATCCAAAACTGTGGGTCCAGTGTGCACCAGAGACAGCAGTGGCCTGGTAGCTTCACTACTCCACACATCCAGCAACTGCTACATAATGCGTACGCGTCAAACATCTGTACCATGCCGTAGCTATAACTTATGAAGACTCAACAACGTGACATACTTCATACGTGATAGTACGATGTAAACAAAGTGGCTCATGACAAAAAGCCACTTGAAGGCATGTGTGGTTTGTTTATAGAAATCTGTTAAAGCTGTTTTGACGTCAGGGGTTTGCGTGCTGATCTACCACCACCCCACTTCCTTACCTTTGGAGTCTGGTTGGAGGTATATGGTTGATCTCTCATACCCCCTGGACCACTCTTCCACAATGTGAGCCCGATGAATCGTGGCATTGTCATCTTGAAATATGAATCAGGGAAGAAGGAATCCATTGAGGGAATAACCTGGTCATTCAGGATGTTCAGGTTGTCAGCTGATCTCAATCTTTGGTACACAGTGTTGCTAAACCTAGACTTGACCAATGGCATTAGACCCCAAATCAGAACAGTTGGTTAAATGAAAAGTTTGAGAACCACTGTAATGGAGCATTTACCTTTGAACAAGAAGTAAAATATGAGCAAAATATGAGCATTTCTTTTTTATTATTTTGTATTATTTAGTATTCTATAATTATACTAGTGTTATTTTGTATTTCTTGATAAACCTACTACAGTTACTGTATTTACCACATTGTGAATAAAAAATGAAGACTAAATGTGTTTTGCTGTTTTTAGGTGACTACCAATTCAGGGACGAAATGCTTTGCCTGCCGCTCGGCTTCGGAGCGAGACAAGTGGATTGAAAATTTGCAGCGGGCCATCAAACCCAACAAGGTAGCCTGCTGATCGAAAAGCTGTTCTTGACTTTCTGCTTAATTCTGATGGATGTATGTTATATTGTGGTAACAGAACTCCATGTCGCCCATGCAGGACAACAGCAGACGGGTGGACAACGTGCTGAAGCTGTGGATCATCGAGGCTCGGGACTTACCTGCGAAGAAGCGCTACTACTGTGAGCTCTGTCTGGACGACATGTTGTACGCGCGCACCACCAGCAAGCCCCGCACCGACACCGTGTTCTGGGGCGAGCATTTTGAATTCAACAACCTGCCCACCATCCGTAGCCTTCGACTGCACCTGTACAAGGAGACAGACAAGAAAAGGCGCAAGGTGAGAGAGCCTAGCTGTAGTCATGACTCATGTAATAATGGCTTTGGAGGCATGGTCTACACAGGGCTAGATAATCATGTATGCAGAGAGAGAGCACGTGCTAATCTGTCACCTCGAGCTGACAGAGAGAAGCAGTGAGCATGTGAATGGCAACATGGACTGTAATTACATGCACAAGAACCAGATTTTTTTTTATCGTTGTGTCCGTTTCGCACTTTCGACACTTCACCCATCTTGCCCCTAGTGTCTGCGCACATTGGTTTTATGAATGAGAGTGTGAATGAGTGAGTGGTTCCTTGACGTAAAGTAATTGAGACCATGTTTACCATGTTATCTGAGAAGGTAACAACTTGGTGGTAAAGTCCCGGATGGAATGTTATAAATGATCCGTTACCATGGAGATCCACCATATTTGTGAGCACCCGCAAACATTGTCCATAGACTGACAGCATCAAAAGTGCTGAAAAGAGCCGGAGAACAGCTCCTTTCGCTGCTGAGTCACTGCGTTTTAATGTGAACAATAACTCCAGTATTTTGTCTTCTTAAATCTCCATTACTTTATTATGGAAAATGTTCACTGCAAATCCCAATCACAATTCCGAAACCTTTTGCAAAAATGTTATGTTACAGTTTTTTTTCCCCAATGGCAATTTGACTATTGAATGACTGAATGGCACAAATGACTTTTTGCACTATCCTCACTTTACCTATTTATTTTTCACACTATCTCTTTTATTAAGTGTCAGTTTTGTACAAATGAAACAAAATTTTGTTCTGTGTACTTTGTGCATATAAAGTATCTATCTAACCCAGTGTGTGGACTGTGAATTTCCAGGGGATATAGCAAGTTAACTATACTATTACTGTACTGTGAAATAAAGTGCGATCCATTTATCCCAAAATATTATTAGTAAAAATTATTACAATGGCCTTTTGCCTCCGATACTTTTCAACCAGAAGCCTAAATTCTCCTTTTTAAGCCTCCTGACTGCTGCTTAAAATGTCCTTATTACTGGAAACTCTCTAAGCAGATGTGGTTGATGAACAAATAAATGAGGAGTGAGATTCACACTTTAGGCACATGTGAGAGGGATGATAATATTCCCTCTTTGCAGGAGAAAAGCACATACATTGGCCTTGTCAGCATCCCCATCTCCAGCATCACAGGCCGGCAGTTTGTGGAGCAGTGGTACCCGGTCATCCAGTCCAGCGTTTTGGCCAAAGGCGGCGGAGTGGGCAGTGCCAAAGTCATCAACGCATCGCTCCGCATCAAGTCCCGTTACCAGACCATGAACATCCTGCCCATGGAGCTGTATAAGGAGTTTGCCGAGTACATCACCAACAACTACCGGACACTGTGCGGCGTCCTGGAGCCACTGCTGAGCGTGAAGAGCAAAGAGGAGGTGGCCTTCGCCCTGGTGCACATCCTCCAAAGCACTGGGAAGACCAAGGTAAATGTTCTATAGTTCAGTGGTTCACAAAATGTGGAAATCTTGCTGTTAAAGGTTTACGTTTGTTAAAATAAGAGCATTTTTGACTAATCCAGGGCTTAGTCTTTGTTATATCTTGGGGTAGATCTGGTGTGACCAAACTCTTTTCATCGAGGGGCTGGTGGTGGTTACACATTTTGGCTCATCATGAGAAATCAAATTCAAATTTGAAGTGCCCTTTGTTTCAAAAGTCTATAACTCATTTAAATCAGTGAATCAAACAGCTGTTTCACTGTGGTGCCTTCTGCCACTACACAGTTAGTCAGAGTATGATATGAATTTAAAAATGGCAGTAAAACTTTGATACCTAAGGCGATGTGGGCCAGTTCAGCAGGAATCCAAAAAAAAAGGGCACATTTGGCCCCTGAGCCATAGTTTGGACATTCCTGCTTAGACCTTTTTTAGGTGAGTCATGGTTTTGCCCAGTTGTATTTACTGTTAATACCTGGTTTAAATCTTTTTCTAGTCATGGATTAGACCTGGTTTAGTTTTATTTCTTTCTGCTCTTTCTGCACTAGTGTGTACCACTATTTTAATTCTGAGGTGGTGTGAAAGATTTCTTTAATAACTAAGAGAATATCTTATACCGTTGAGATCCCGGGGGAGACGGGCTAGATCAGTGATTTGCTGCGCCTCTAATGATTTTTTATTTCTCAGGAGTTTCTGTCTGACATGGCCATGAGCGAAGTGGATCGATTTATGGACCGGGAACATTTGATCTTCAGAGAAAACACACTGGCGACGAAGGCTGTGGAAGAGTACCTCAAACTGATAGGCCACAGATACCTCAAGGAAGCGATAGGTAAGGTTGCAATTTCTCCAGTACGATATTCCCTTCCTGTTGCATCCAGTATGTGTCATCTTGGCGCTTTATGGTAGATTTAATAGATACGTAAATCAGGCGCTAAAAATTAAATGTTGGGCCACCAAAAAACAAGTCGCCACCTGGATTTAAAGAAGAACTTAGTAACTAGTTTACCTAAATCCTTTTTGTAGTCCCTCTGGGGGTAATACAAGTGTTAATGGCATGATTGGGGGGTCTTTCATCTCCCCCTGGTGTCTCTGGCCAGAAAACCACAATTGCAATACACACTAATAGAATCAGGAAGAAGAAGCTAACTGCGGGCTAGCGCCACTTTAGCCATATTTACAGCCAAGTTTGAGTGAAAAAAATTATCTCCATTGTGTAATTGGGTTGTGCCACAATGAACAATATCCCTCTCCCTAGTTACTTAGTTCTGCCCAAAAAATGAGATCAGCTGACTCATTCTTTGATCAGGGTATTCTATCGATGGATTTCTTCTTCCCTGATGGCACGGACATATTCCAAAATGACAATGCCAGGATTCATCGGGCTTACATGGTGAAAGAGTGGTTCAGGGAGCATGACATCGTTTTTACACATGGATTGGCCGCCACAGGAGCTTTAAAACACATTAATATTCTGACGGATTATTAGAACGTGTGACCTTTTTGGTGGTGGCTGTTTTTTGGTCAGGCAGTGTATAATAGTAAAACCTGAACTACATAATGTCTTTAATTACGTGTTCTTATTCTGATTTTAATCTAGTCCAATCCATAACATACTACTGCCATACTGTACATAAAATAAATGTTTTTACACGACTGGACGCCAAATAAGCTTCACATCTTACTTGGTGTCCCAGTATTTACGGAATTTGTACTTAAGGTTAGGGTGCCAAAATATAATAAAGAAAAACAGTTTTAAAGTCAGAGTGAATGACAGCGCCCGTGTTTTGAAGTCATATTTTCTTTCATAACGAAACCGTAGACAGTGAGTATTAGTGTTGGGCTGCGTCGAGGAGATATGAAACTCATGCAAAGCAGTCTAAGCTGATTTAAGGATTTTCTCTCACACAAAGAATGATGAGCCAGTTGTTTCACTCTTCATCCTATTACGCTCCAATAGGGCTGGGAGACGGGGAATAGCTTTTATACACTGTGTTTTTAATTGATTTGCTTTAACACCACAAATAAACATTATAATAATAAGTCTGGAAGGTTTGTTGGGCCAAATAGTGTTGATTTTAATTGACTGTTGATTAATATTGAATTTCAGATATGATTTTAAGTGAGTATTGCACATTTGTTTCATTTTCTTGATTCTTAGCATTATTGATTTGTGCATAGCTGAGATCATTTTCATTTAGTTTATCTGATTGGGATTGAACAAAGAGGATGGGTACAATGTGTCAAGGGAAGGCTCATGTACATACAGTATTTTACATTTTCATCTTCAAAAATCCCAACTCAATACAGTTTGAACATTACTATCGTCAATTTCTCGCTTACACTCCCCTTTCATCTCCGACAAAAAACAAACAATTCAAGCATCTGTCAGATGTGCACAAGGACATTTCGTTTTCATAGAAGAAGAACGAAGGAGCGCTGCGTGGATCCGTGCGTAAGAAAGTAAAAATGCAACAGGTGCTCAACTGGAAAATAGGGTTGCTTCTTGAAACTGCAAAAAAAAAAAGAGAAGGTTTGTTCTTTGGGTTAACTGTGTAAAGACTGATTCATTGTGGAATGAGAAGGGGCACTCCTTCTAAAGGGGAGGTACCCCCAAAAGCTCCAAGAGCTAAAGTCTGGTACAAAGCATCTTTTCATATACTGATTAATGCTCCTGTACATGTCCCTGTCAAATAAATAAATAAATAAAAAACACAAAACAAATCAATGACAACATTACTAATTACAATGGCAACATTACAATTCTAATACATTCACCAATCGCTGATAAATAGCACAGAAAAATCTAAACATCACATATTAGTTTGACGATAGGACTGTAATGTGGTTTTGGTTGGTGCATTTTAATAGCTGGAGCCATGATGTATTAAAGGCCGTTTAGTTTTTTCTATACAACTGTGTGCCTTGGATTTTTGTTTCTTTTGGGAACAACAACAACGAATTAGTCTTTACACAGATAACCCAAAGAACAAACCTTTTTTTTGTTTTCATTTGTGTTTCAAGTCTATTTGTTGCTAATCTGCACACACACACACGAGTCGTAGATATTCGTTCCTCAGTGTCTCAGATGTTATTACAACTACTACCGGCTGCATTACAGTAATCAAAAAAGATCCACACAGCATGCATGCACTGTAGGTAAAATATTGTAATCACATGGGCTTTAATAAAGATGTTTAATTTAGTTTTGTAATTGTGCTGCTCAAGTTACTGAAGACTGTGTTGACGTCGCATTTGTAAAGCGTTCTTTAGGGTTTAGAGTTTCTACATTAGTCGTAATTAAGTACTGCTTTGGTGTTTACAACTGCAACCATTGAGTTGTTGTAGTTCTCATTTTAAAGCTGTCGTTTTACTTACCATAGAGTAAATGGATCTTGATAATGACTTCATTTACTTTGTGTGAATAGCAGGCCAATGTGGGCAATACATTTCCTAATAGATATGAATGAAATTGTTGATTGTAACATGAAACATGAAATGTCGAGGTACATCGTCAATAATAAGAGGGACAGCCACTGAAATCTATAAAAAGTTTACAAAGATACATGTCGGCACTGTAGTTCATCGTAAAGTCAATTCTTCAACACATCATCAACACACGCAGATTTCTGATGGTATGCAAAAATATAGCTGCATTATCTTCATAGAGACGGTCCCCCAAAACACTGAGGCCTTCATTTTTGTCAACATTGCCCCCGTGTAATCGCAGGTGACTTCATCCGCGCCTTATACGAGTCCGAGGAGAACTGCGAGGTGGACCCGATGCGCGTCCCTCCGTCCGTCCTGGCCGACCACCAGGCGAACCTGCGCATGTGCTGTGAGCTGCTCCTCTGCAAGATCATCAACTCGCTCTGGTGAGTCTGTTCCCCCGGGCTCATTGTACACAAACAGCGTTCAAGAGAGTTTTCTAATTACTGCTACCCTGATGTATGGAAGCAAAACGTTTACTCCCTCGTACAGCAGAAGGGTGAGTGGGCCTTAATCCCGGTTCAGTAGTTTTCCACATGCTGCTGTTCTCTCCTGCCACTGGTCGTTTGAATCAGACAGATGGTTCTCAGGATGCGGCTCATTTATTGCACTGGTACTTTAAAAGGAGCTACTAAAGAATTTGTTTACATAATTGGGTTCAGGAAGTATCTATGCCCCCTCTATAGGTATCGTGTGGAAGTATGATTGTGAAAATGTTCAAATTATTGCTGTTATTCTTAACACTCTGACTTACAGACGTTACTATTCTCTGCATTATGGCAGGGGAGTCACAAGATATGTACTTTCTCTGAAGATGAATGAGCAAGCCAATTTCATTTTTTTTATTGCAAATATTGTGATTGATTCATTGATTGACAAGGATTTTTCAGTCATGTGCCTTTCTTTCAATATTTATGTACTGAAAATGAAAAAGTCACAATAATCATAATAATTACCTGATTACATGTTGGAATGGATATTAACCTTAGGGCCACTCCTTGTCATTCTGTGGTAATGTTGCTTAAAGGAATAAATAGGCCACAGTTTTTTCCATACTGAGCTTAGACGAGTTGATGCGTACCTGCCTGGTCTTTACGCGTACGCTCAGTCACGCAAACTGACTGAAAAATGTTGTTAGTATTTAGCCTCTCCCAGCATATTGTTACACGATCCAAGTATAGTTACACAAAATTATACTGTATTGTAAGGCGTAATAACACCTTCGGAGCACTTTGACAATAATCGACGTGAAGATATTACTGGGCGGATGTCGAAGTGCTCCTCCTATGTTATTACGCCTTACAATATAGTTCCCCCTTTTATCCGCTTAGAAAATCGACACGTTTAATTTTGTGTAACTACTCATGTTCAAACCGGGAAAACGTGGAAGAGCTTGGTCGCTTCTAACTTCACCCCCGTTTGCCCCAATAGAGGAGAGGCTAAATGTTGACAACGTCTTTGGTCTTTTTGCGTGACTGATATCACACGTAAAGACCAGACAGGTACGCATCAACCCGTCTAAGCTAAGTTAAGAAAATATCTCAGTATGGAAAAAACTGTGGCCTGTTCCTTTAGTAGCGCTAGTTCAAGATGCCAAATATTCCTAAAGTATAGTGCTTAAATCTTGAGAGCCACTGCAGTGGATAAGTCGTTCCATCACATTGCTATGCGTGTCTAATAAAGTCGCTCTTGTCTTTCAGCATTTTTCCGCGGGAGCTGAAGGAAGTGTTTGCGTCGTGGAGAGCCAGATGTGCGGAGCGCGGCCGGGAGGATCTGGCTGACAGCTTGATCAGCTCCTCCCTGTTCCTGCGCTTCATGTGTCCCGCCATCATGTCCCCCTCCCTCTTCAACCTGATGCAGGAGTACCCCGCCGAGCGCACGTCCCGCACGCTCACGCTCATCGCCAAAGTCATACAGAACCTGGCCAGCTACGGCAAGTGAGTCCCGCAAATCAGCCGCTGCGCGTCATTCGGGTTTATTATTAGAACTAGGACAGGCTTATTAAGTTTCGACTGTGCTTTTAGTGTGGCGTGATATTTTAATGAAGGGAGACAACTGACAACGAAGGCTAATCTTGAGCAGTATAATTTGCATATATATATTTTTTTTACTATTTTACTGAATTAAAAGTAATGAAACCCTGGCACTGCACATTAAATCATAACACACTAACTCAAGTAGCCAAATCTAGACCTACATTTAAATTTGATACTAAAGTAATATGAGTTTATTGAAAGAACCTGACCCAGATGATTGACAGGATTGCTATGAAAAAAGTACAAAAGTAAAGAGAAAATAACTAAATAAAAAGGGCATATTCTTGATTTCTTCTTTGATATTGTGTTATTTTATATTTGCTTTTCTATGTTTTTATTTTCTTAATGAAACAAGTAAATTTAGTACGCTGCTTTAATTTAATATTCAACCCGTGTATTAATAATTGTGATCATAATTGTGCAGTCATTAAAAATTGCTGCTTAATTAAAGTAATGCCAATTATTCTAAATGTCAAGCATTTAACTCAATTATTGCATGACTTAAAAAAAAAAAATCACAAATTTAGGATTTTTAGCAATAAACATCTTCCTGTTTGTCATGTTATTTTATCTTGTTCAGGTTCGGTCCCAAAGAGGAATACATGTATTTCATGAACGAGTTCCTGGAGATGGAGTGGGGCTCGATGCAGCAGTTTCTGTACGAGATCTCCAACCTGGACACCGGGGGAAACGCCGGGGGCTTCGAGGGTTACATTGACCTGGGACGAGAGCTGTCCATGCTCCACAGTTTACTCTGGGAGGTCATGGGGCAGCTCAGCAAGGTACGAGTGCAATCACTTATTCGTTATGAAAAAAACGTATTTTTAACTTTACACCGTCATCAAGCAGCTAGACTTGATGCCTCAATCCATGTGAATGAATGAATGAAGAACTTTATTGTCATTATACAATTGCACTGATGGGAAAATTACTCTGACCAAAAGAGAAATGAGTCCCTGTTACAATATAATATTTAGCATGTTCTTAAAATCGACACTGTATTCAAATGGTATGACAGAAACTGCATCTTTCAACTGAAGTCCTGTACAAACTTTATGTGTGTTACATAAAATACATGTCTCAAATTATACTGAGCAATAACTCATAAAATGCAATTATCTTGCTTCAGTCTACTTTTTAGTTATTCCCAGACACTCATTAACAAAAGTTTGACTCAAAGTAGGTCAGCAGCATTCAGTTCCCCCCTTTGTTTGTATAAAACACCTTTTTTTAGTCAGTCAGCCATATTGAACCTCATTTCCTTGTTCTTGTAGGATGCTATTCTTAAACTTGGGCCCTTACCTCGACTGCTGAACGACATCAGTGTGGCTCTGAGGAACCCACAGCTCCACATGCCGACCAATCACCAACCAGAGAGGCCCAAGGACCGTCTCTTCTCCAGACCCTCCTTCAACCGGATGATGTCGTCCGACTTCCAAAGCCTTATGATGAGAGACCTGAACAGGTAGCTTCTGCAAAACACAGCAGATTATTGTGGTCATAAATCAGCCCACGAGCATCATGTCCATTCCAATTAATCGCACTGAAATCGCAGTTTGAATGGTTGCACGTAGCAAATTGCAAAGAGGGCAACTATTTCGACAGTATCCTAACAATAAAACAGCCTCTTATCATTGTGCGTTATTATTTTTAAAACCATCAAGCCCATCAAGTTCAGGTGGTACTCTGGCTCCTCTGCACTTCTAGAATTGTTAAATTTTATTCATCCACTTGCTCTCCTTTGTTTGGAACTACTTTACTTATGTTTAGCCCTTTCTCTGCACTGGTATAGTCTAGTTATAGATCTGATCTAAGTTATAACTCTAGGGTTGATCTGTATAAAAAAAAAAAGGAAAAAATACACATGATGAACTTAATTTGCATAAAAAGAAAATCAGTCTCTAAGATTCCCAAATCGTATTAGTTTTATTAATAATTGCCAGCACAAACTGTTCCAACCTCTTGTCCTGTGTGTGTCAATTTACTAGTGCGCTCGCTCTGCTATTGTCATGAGACAGTTGCAACAACTCTACTCAATTTCAAAAATGTTTTGTGGTTTACTATGTCATTCGAAAACCCCACCTGAATCCCCAGAAACAACAAACGAAGCTCTTGGCCTTATACGGACTAAAGAGCAGTGAATTAACTGTGTAACGATGTGAGTTTAACACGGTTAGAATATTATCTGATTTCTGGGCAGCTGCAAACCTCAAAGAACATGACTGACAGGACGCATCACATCTTTCTTCCACTGGCTTTTCAGATGTTTTATTACATAACAATTGCATAACGCCTCATGGTTTGATCCTGCATAAAAATAACCATAAGAAATGTGTTCAAATAAGAACTGTCAACGGTTTCATTGTTAGAGACTGTAGCTTTTAAATGGGTTTATTGCATCATGTAAAAACGTCCCTTTAGTGATTCTTGTGTGCAATTATAAGTTACATATTTACCCCAAGAATGTCTTCTGTCTTTCCTGTAGGATTGTAAACAATATATAACATAACAATATTATTACCCACGCCTATTGTTGCTATCTAAATATGCTTGCAAACTAAATGGGTAAATCATTTCTAGATCTGCCAGGATTGTATTGGAAAAAGAGTCATCACCTAAATATCTTAATATCGCTCAATTGTGCTCTTTTTCCATATTCTTCTCAGTTCAATAGACATATCTCGATTGCCCTCCCCGACGGGTGGAGTGTCTGCGGTGGAATCCCTGTCCAACAACCTAAACATGAGGCGCCACGCTGAACGGGACCTGCGCTCGTCCCGGGAGGTCTTCTACGTCACCCGTCCCCCTCTCGCCCGCTCCAGTCCGGCTTACTGTACCAGCAGCTCAGACATCACCGAACCAGACCCCAAGGTACCGAGTAATCGGCTTTTCTTCCTAAAAATAGTAAATAGAAAGATTTCTGCTGTCATGAGCTCAATCCGATGGAACACGCACATCCTTCCTTTTATTCTTTTCAATATTGCTGCATTGAACATAGTTATCGCATGTCATATTTTTCCCTTTGTGCATCTGAAAGGTTTTGTATCACATCACTATTGTACGCCTCGAAGTTTATTCTTTTGGAAAGATAGCTTTGTTGCAGTACTTTTGTGCTTTAAAATCCAGTCAAGCCAAGTATTCAGACACAATGTGGCTCACTTTGTTGCCTTGAGAATACAGTGTACATTTGAAAGGGCCTTGACAAATCGCACAAATAAGACGTTGTTGTGAGTCAGCACTTTCCAAACCTCTCTGAGATCTTTCTGTAGGAATACAGTATGCATCTTGGTCGATTTTGTACCATGAATAAATAATATAATAATAATTGGAGTTTACTTATGCTACTGGACTTGTCATTGAGACGAACATTTCATTCAAAAGTTTTAAATGGAGAGACGAGTCTGTGAAGTCACTAAAATATCTTATATCACAGTAGTTAGAAAATCTTTAAAATTGATAATGTATCCTTTACTGATGCTTGGTGGCTGGACTTTCAGTAGTTTCTTGGGCATCTTTTATCCAAAAGATGGTAAAGAATCTCTACATTTGTCTTTATTTGAACTCAGCTGAGTATTGTTTGTTGTTACATTGCTAAAACCTGATAGGTCATCTCTTCAACCTGAAATAAAATGTCTGTAATTTGCTTGTCATTGGTTCAGGTGCACAGTGTGAACAAGAGCGTGTCTATGATGGACCTGCAGGATTCACGCATGAACAGCATCTCCAACCTCAACTCAGTGGGTGACATGCTGACCTCCTCTCAAGCCTCTATTGCTGGTCTGGGTCACAGTTTTGGGAACCTCGGGGCCCCTCTGCGGATGGGGGGTCACCTGGGCGGGGGCTCGGCCGGCTCCGCTCTGCGCCTGAGCCAGATGGGTCACATTGGAGGTCCCACTGAGTCGCTCTCCCAGCAGCAGCAGCAGGCCGCAGCAGCCATGAACTTCCCCCTGTCTTTCCAAAACCCTCTGTTCCATCTGGCGGCGCAGAACTCGCCTGCTCAGTCCCAGGCCCCGCCCCCACTGCTCCTCGCCCCGGAGGTGGAGAACGGTCACCACGACTACGCGCCGGCCTTTGGCAACAGCGCCTTCTCCCGCAGCGAGGACCTGTCAGCGCTGCGCTCTCAGAACAGCCTTGTGCAGCCCAGCATTGTGCACTCGCACAGCTACAGCGATGACTTCACCCGGCAAAATCAGAGCAATGACTACGGCTGGCACCAGCTGTCACTACAGGTGCAGGTAGGACTGGCATTTCATAAAGACACCAGCAGCTCATATTGGCTGGTTCAGAACACTATGGTAGTGTGTTATGTGTATAGGTATAGTGGATTGTTATTTTTTCATCATTGATTTGTTTGTAAAATACTGTCTTTTCTCAAGAATGAAAAAAATAATTTCTCAAAGGATCATTTGGTTGCAGATGCACCAAAGGATGGAACAGTCTAGATTCAGTAAAGAAAAAAATATCTTGACATCCGCCTCATTGAGTTCCTTCCAGTTTCTATCTAACATAAATTAAACCCAGCATGTACCTAGAGTAGTTTTTACTGAGGAAGTCTTTACTGCTGCAAGCTTACACGTTTCAAAGAGCACCACCCGGTGGACAACTGGTTAATTGTTGTCTATTTACAGCCCACTGTGTGTTACATAATACGCTGCCTTCTCCCTGGCTACAAACACCATGATAATTTCCTGGGATGGCTGCATAGTGTCAGTGTGGGGTATCTGCCCCTATATTATGTATGGATAATACATGTTCTTATAAAAAACTAGATACAGCATTAATTATAGGGCTGGGGCGATCCACTTTTGTCACAATCCCATACGTATCACGATATTCAGGGGCCCGTCCGATACGTATTGCGATACAGTAAGTATTTACCGGTATAATAAGTGATATGTTTGCCTTGAAATGTGTAAAAAGTCCTGTGTCCAAAGTTTATAAACCAAATGCCATTTGACATTTACTGCAGTGTTTAGACTGAAAAGTGCATTAACACAAAATGTAACAAAGTGCTGTGTAACTGTTACTGGAAAACAAAGTAGTGTGTGATAAAAAATGCCTCCAAACACAAGTATTGAAAGATATCGATACTTGGTATTACAGCACAAAGTATTGCGATCCAAGTCTGATCCGATATTTTGTCCCAGCCCTAATTCATAACATATGATTTTAATTACTTTTACATTTCTCAGTGTTTATGTGTCACACCATAAACTGAGACATTCATACCACATTAAGTCTTTTCTGCTTGTGTCAAAATACTGATCTTAATCTTCAGTTTACCAAAATTATATACAACTTCTTAGTGAGCAGTGATTTGGCATAGATTTATATTTGTGCCCGTTCTCATCCCTCCATTTACCTAGGCTTGGGCCATGCACAAATGACCCCCTCTATCTGGGATAATGATTAGCAATGAACAATTTAAGATAAACAATCACATTGCTCCAACTGATGCTCTACCATGATTGTACTTTGTCCTTATACAGTAGACTGGCAGATAAATACAACCCGGTGCATATAGGCAAGGCAACGCAACTTTATTTATACCGCGCATTTCGTTCACAATACGCCTAGTCATTACGCGCATATATTATTGACTAATATATTAGTCATGGGCTGGTGCAATGGGATTTGGGCAGCTCAATATTTTGATTTAATGACTAACAAAATGCCTTTATGGTTAAGCTATTTTGGAAATACTTTTCAACTTCTACATTACAACTTATCTACGACTGATAAACTTTCACTTTGGTTTTCCAGAGAATAAAACACAGTTCATTATAAATCTAAATGATTTGCTCCACACACTTCTCTTGTTGTCTAAGTGATGGCTTTACATATCCATAGCCTTTGTGCTGAGTGTATGGTGAAGGCTGCAGTGGTTTACTACAGTATGTCTGTGAAATTACAGTACTTAATGATACTGTCCTGTCGAGTTATTTTTGTCCTCTGCGTGGGCCCTAATGGAACACACATCACAGGCCTCCTCCTAAGACAGGTTTTATCAGGAGAACACGGAAAACTATACATCGACATGCCCGTCATAGTAAAGGTGTAGCCTACCAATGCTATAAATAAATGAAGTGACGAGATCCGAGCTTGACATGTGTACGACAGGTTTAACCTTTAAAGCACTTTGTTACATTGTATGTAGGAAAAGCCCTTTATAAAGAATGTTTGACTTGATTTAGTAAATTATTTGACCTTCCAAGTATAAACAGGCCTAGATCAAGATCAAATCCGGACTAAAGTGATAGTAAAAAGGGTCTAAAATAGATCTAAAATTGACTAAAATATCCATCTAGTATTGAATGTAAACCATCTGTAAACCAGAAAACACAAATGAAATTATCTTTAATTAAAACAAATAAAGTCTAAAAGCCCAAGTGCCATCAGTGGTACTCCACAGTTTGAGAAATAAGATAATTTTGCATCTTATGGGAATAGCTCGATACACAGCCGTTACTGAATAAATACTGTATGTAGATCACAGCAGTTGGATATTAATATTTATGGATTTGTTTGTTATAGCAGACTAGGGGAAATCTGTTAATTTCTTCTTCTGCCCTCACACTGACGTGTTTCTTTTTGTCCCAGGAGTCTCTACAGCAGCACCATATGATGGGTGTCTCCTCCCAGACGCCCACAGGCACAGGCACCCCCGCCTCTTTAGCCACGCCCCCCAGCACGGTGCACCCCGTCCGACAGTCCTCCCTCGCTCAGCACCTCAAGTCTCAGCGGTCCATCAACAACCCGGCAACGGCCACGCCCCCCAAGACCCGCCCCCAGAGCAGGAACATCCTCCTGGACTCCAGCGAACCCAGCTTCAGCGGCAGTGGCCCCAAACAACGACAAAACCAGGTGCCCTCCCAGCTGAGTCAGCAGCAACAGCCTCCGCCTCAGCCGCAGCAGGACGGGCAGCACACTGTCACCGATAGCCCCGCCCCTGGACTCCCATACCAGAACAGCTCTGCCAAAGAGACCCAGGGACCCCCAGCCGCTGCAGAGGAGTCCACTGACACACCGACCAAAAGCACCAAGAAGTCCCAAGCGGCCCAACTGCAGCCTCCTCAATCACATCTGCTCAAACCTGTCTCAAATAAACAGGTATGTCCCCACTCGCAGTGTATACAACAAGTTTGCCAGCACTATTTTGGAATAAACTGACCAAAAAAACCCCCAAATTGCTAACTTAATTACATTTGCAATTTATGTTTTAAAATGTAATAAATTGTTATGGAGAATATTAAATAGAGAGTAATCTAATAGTCTCCATATTGTTGTCTTTGAGATTTGCAATAGCGACCGCTAAAATTGTGATTTTGATTTGACTGTGACTGAAAAAGTACAGAATACGTTGTTATTCTCTACTTTGCCAATGACATACACTCCCAGCTTATATTTAACTTTATTTTTAATTGTTAATATTTATTCTACACTTTTGTTCAGTCTTCTATGTTGTTGTATAGAGATTACGCATGTGATGTCATAACATAGCAACAGCATGACAGTTAGCATTCCATCACGGCAACAACAGCAAATTGAGTGGCGAGTCTGCGGTGTTCACTCATTGGTTTTCCACTCAATTTGCAATGTTGAGGGTTCAATTACTGTTTAGATTTACAAAGTGCGTACCCTGTATTGTTGAACTGTTACCACTTCCAATGATATTCTGGCTGTCAATAGGTCAAGACCAAATAAGTTCAAAACAGAGTAACTTACTCTCTGAAACAAACCAAACATAACATGTGTCAGAGGTCGCCTGTAGGAGGCAGACGGCAGCCTGGGAAAAGTTCTTTGAGATCAAAACGTTCCTCTTTTCCTTTTACAACAATTCTAAATCATTCTCATACTTTCAGGCCCCTGTCTGGTCTGCTTCCTTCAACTGTGGAATGAACAGTTTACATTACAATAGTATGAATAAGTGCCATATTCAATCTCACTTGAAAAACATGACCCTAGCCTTTCAATGCTTGACCTTCTTATGCGCCATACCTATTATTAACCATTAACTCCCTTTTATGTAATACATGATACCTGTATTTGTAATTTGCAGGGATCTCAGTCTAATTTGACCACGATGAATGAGCGTACGGTGGCCTGGGTGTCCAACATGCCTCACCTGTCAGCAGACATCGAGAGCCTGAGGCCGGACAGAGAGGGGCAGCTGAAGGAGTACTCCAAAAGCATGGACGAGTCACGGCTAGATCGGGTCAGTACATATCCTCTCCGTCCTCCCACACTTCCTGTGCAGTAAAAATAGAACCGAACAGATTCAACGTTCTCAAAATGTCACATTAAACAAGCGTCTCTAAATAGATCTCTCTAATCATCCGCTTTTAAGATCATTCTAGCTGCTGTGATTCAGGATTTGAGATTATTAGGCAAACACAGCCTCTTTGTTGAACAGCTTTAAGATGGAAAAGCTGGAACAAGAACATTAATGATGGTGTACTCTCACGTTTTGGGACAGCAGCCTACAAACAACAAAATTATGTTAATGTTTCTTAACTAACAGCTAAATTGAGCATA
Organism: Proterorhinus semilunaris; assembly: GCA_021464625.1. Lineage (NCBI taxonomy): Eukaryota > Metazoa > Chordata > Actinopteri > Gobiiformes > Gobiidae > Proterorhinus > Proterorhinus semilunaris. The sequence continues at coordinate 13,016,506 of CM038360.1, read as the reverse complement.
TTAATCTTTTTATCTGTGGCTTTATTTCCTTTCAAATGTAAACCTCTAGGTAGACATGATTTAATTTTGACTTAAAGATGACTTATAAGAAAAGCAATACATCATAATATAGATTATTTTTCCAGACTATAACTCACCCTTTTTGACTTTTTCCACACTGACAGCCGCTAGATGGCGCCCTAGGCTTGTGTACCAGTATCTGCTACTCCTGTACCACTGAAATGTTTATAAAACAGTAATCGAGCAGCAGAAAGAAAGTTTGGAGTGAGTGAGAAACTTGTGAGGGACTGGTGAAAAGCGGAGGTTACTCTTACTGCAAGAAGAAAACAAAAAAGGCCACAGCTAGAGGGAACAAGTTCGCAAATGGGAGCTTGAACAACGTGATGCCGGGAGAGGCTTGTCAACGGTGCAGTCACGCCTCCCTGCCCAGGTAGTTACCAAGGCTGGTGCGACTTATACATGTTTTTTTTCTTCTTCATTATGCATTTTTTTGGCTGGTGCGACCTATTCTCCGGAGCGACTTATAGTCCAGAAAATACGGTAGTGGTATATTACAGTGTAGGTTTGATTTTTTCTCAAAAGTATCCAGTGTTTTGGATTGTTCTTGAACTGTGAACTGCCATAGTTAAACACACCATTCAACTGAATTCTGCAGGTAAAAGAATACGAGGAGGAAATCCACTCATTGAAGGAGCGTCTGAAAATGTCCCATCGTAAGCTGGAGGAGTACGAGCAGCGCCTCATGTCCCAGGAGCAGACGACCAACAAGATCCTGATGCAGTACCAGAACCGGCTGGAGGACAGCGAGAGGCGGCTCAAGCAACAGCAGGTCGAGAAGGACTCACAAATCAAAGGCATTATCAACAGGTAAGTGGTGTCGGGGCCGGAGCTGCTGGAGGAGTGGAAACTACTCTTACTGCTGAGCTTTCACTGTTGTGCCAACCACTTATACACGCGGGAGGGCTTTCTGCTGATGCACTGAACAATGAGAAATAGTTCAGGGTGAAGTCTAGGTAATGATACCCGTACACATCTCACTCATATAAATTACTTTAGATGACTTGCTACAAAGCTACGTGAATACTTTTCGGAAATCGTACCCATAGCTGTACCTGTAAGGTCTAGCTCAGCAACTCTCAAAGTTCAGAGTGTTGGGGCCCCCTTATCAATCCTAAAACCTCATGAGAGCCCCTTCCAGCAAACAAAATTCATGAAATGCAGTGCATCTGAGATCCCCCTGTGGACCTCAAACCTCACTTTGGGAAATATTGGTGCATTTATTAAATTAGAAAAATGTAAATCCCCTCATGCCACTCTTTTTTCACCTTTTTCATGGGTTAGAGATCAACCTAATTGTATAATTTCGATTTGCTTGGGCATTATGACATTATGTTGCTGGATTTGGTGCCAACATAAAACTTCTTACAGAAAATGTGACAGGTTTTTAAAACACATTATTAATAACACACTTTGGCTACCACAGAAAATAAAGATGGAATGTGGTCATTACGAGTGTGATTAATGATGAGGAGAGTTGAGTCCCACAATGAGAGCAAAGATCACCATTTAGGGGCAATGAAACAAGATTTCTAGCCAGCGAACCACAATGTTTAAAAGGGGTTTAGGAACAAGTTGACCTTTTAGCCTATTGTGGTGAGTACAGCAACATCAGCATAAACCATTTCAACATCTGGCTACTGCACTGCAACAAGACGTATCCTGATTTTAAATGCAGACCAATATCAAACTTAATAGAAAATCTCAAAAGTAAAAAAAACAAAACAAAAGGAAATTATTTCGGTACTAAAATTTCTACTACTATGTAACCACACATTTATATTGCTCTGAAAGTGAACTATACTCGGTTCACATTCATAGAGCTGAGAGACTGTATCAAATAAAAGTCAGGATCTTAATATCATCAAATGGCTTTATAACAATTTGAGAAATGCCGGCTTTGTAAATTTATTTTTGTCAACCGGTATGTTTGTTTGTATCTCCCTGTTGTCAGACTCATGGCTGTGGAGGATGAGCTGAGAGTGGGTGCCATTCCTGATATTAAGCCTCGAATCCTCACAGACCAGGTTTGTGCCTGTGTCTACATCTTCACCATCCTCTCAAATCAGTCGCATCATCTCTATCACACTCACAGCATTCACCCAGAGCAGGGCTTAAGGAGTTTGTGTCTGTCGGTGATGTTACAGCCAAGACTTCCTTGTTGTTTTCCAAGACCATCCCTGCAAAGAACTACTCACTTTGTGTGTTAGACATAGAGCACAAAGCAAATGCCTCAAAGTCACTGTTTGCATTGGGGCAACACAATATTTGCGATATTCTATAGCTGTATATTTCCATTCTGATATGCGATATTTTCCAGGCCATTTCAACCATAGGCTGTAGAATTAATAGACAGCTTCTGCTCACTCATCCCCGTTTACCATAATGACCAGGTTGAAAAGGGAAATCATGGCGGATTTGCAGACTCCTCCCTCCCGGCTCTGACGGAGCAAGGGCAAAAGGGCGGGATCTTTACTGAAGACTTAGCCCTCGTGTAGTTCGGTCGTAGCCGCACCTGCGCCATTAGCTCTAATGCTAACAGCCTGTCAATTTAAAGTCTGGTCCTCATTAGTATACGAGATTTCTAAAATGTTCCTTACAAAAACCCTTTAATTGTAACCAACCCAGCGTTATCACAGGATATATCACACAATATCAAGCTGTAGAAAGTTGGAAAAAAAATTAGGCACCAGGCTTTACAGTGGTTTAAAACGTGCATAAAGTGCAATGCGTTCTAATGGAAAACTAGCTTGTTTTGCCGCCCCTTTATGGATGTACTACATCAATGGCGGGCAATGGCGGGCCCCTAATGTCGCGGTCATAAAGCAGTGCAACCAGCGGCCATTGGTTTCAACACATGACATTACATCAAATTTCACCAAAAAAAACGCTTGCACTTTGTTTTGTTTGTTGACTTAAAAAAATACTAAAGAAAACAAGACTTAGATGGAACTAAATTAGGACATTTATGAGGCAGCGTTAACGAAGAAAAATGTGTATGGCTTTGCGATATACTGTGGCTTATATTCTGATAACTGTGCATGTAATGTACAGTAGATAAAACATGCACACTGGCCAATCCACCTTACACAGACCCGGACACAGGTCTGTGGAAAGGTCGCCCACTAACCCCGGACAGGGCAGGAACAGCAGCATTGGAAGCCAAGTCAAATGCAGTGAGGACAATGAAGGGGTTTCCCTCTCAAAATGTTGTAACTGGTCCGGTTTTCTTCCTCGCTTTGTGATTTCCAGTGGTGATTCTTTTAGAGATGGTCCTGGAATGATGACAGAGATGTTCCTGAAACATCGAGAACACAAATGTCATTAAGACTTTGCTGCACACTTCACCAGTGACCCATTGAATCATGTTCAAAAGCATCACTATGCCTTTAGGGAGCAATGACAAAAGCATAGTCGTGATCCTGAAATGTAGCAGTCTAATTTTATCTCCGCGAAAAGGAGCTCTCAAAAAAGATAATATTATTTACTGGCAGCAGCAAAATATGTGCATTCATGGAAAAGTCTTGAGCATGACTCACTGAACGTCACAGTCCTTCTTTCAGGGTGCTCCATGTGGGCTGGATGTGACGCGGGTGGAGAGGCTGTCTCTGTGCCATCTTTGTGCCTAAATAAATCCAGAGAACATTTTCTATCCTTAAAAATCACTGCCTCTTGTATTCTTACACAGTTCACTGGATTTCTAACGGGCAAACAGACAGTATCCATCCAAAGAAAATGCAGTCAGGGGAGCTATTGTTTTTCATCAACCACATTTTTTATTGCGAACTATAGACAAATTATGAAAACATACACAATGTGGTCCTATATGCAATCAGTCAGTTGTCCTTTAGACTAAACTTCTCCAATCTTGCAATCAAAAATACTGTGCCCAACCTCGACTTGAAATATTTCCTGCTTGCCAATGCTCCTTCCAGTTACAAGAGTTAAGAATGGGGTGTCTATTGGCTAGAATCTGGCATTACAATTCACATGACCTTACAAGTCCCTCTAAACCTTTGCAGTTTTATGATCTTTTGCGTGAGGTACAAGATGCTATTCCTCCACAGTGGATGTACCTTGGTCATTACTGTGTGTCAGTGCACTCACAACATCATATAATTGTGTGTTTTAACATATACTATGTCGTTCCACATGCAGTGATCGGAGCCTAACACTGTGTGTGCTAACTGAATGGTGTATCTGTGTTTCCAGTCTATCAGCCAGGGCTATGGATCCTGACTGCCAGAGTACATGATGGTCACCCAAGTGTAAAGGACTCCAGCTCTGCAGTGGATCCAGGGGGTCTCCTGAAGGCTTCATCTCATCACATCCTTCAGAGACTTTGCACATGTCTGAAAAAATGCCTGTACCACAACTTGACAATCACTTTAGTGCGAGGACCAATGAAAGTTCTCCCAAATAAAAGCCAATGCCACTATAACTCATGGCAATACGTACAAATCTTTATTTGTGTAATATTTAGAAGGTCAACAATCGCATGGCAATTTAACATTTTGTTTTCATTCCACAAACTAATATTGAAGCACACAGTACCACATGGTTACATGCAACAAGCATGTTGTTATAAATTACAAAGACATCAGTCAACAACAAAAACGTGTCTTTTGTTAAATTTGTGTGTTTTTGTGTAAATGCATAATCTTTTACGTCAAATAGAAACATGCATGAACATATTTTTGACATGCATAGAAGAGTTGGAAAATTCACCAAGCCTAAAAATATGACTATATTTCTAATTAACGCAAAGTGGAAAGTCATTGTAGACAAGTTGGCCACATAAACCTTTTCTGTGAAAAGCACTTAAAATAAAGATACAACAATTTGTTATTGTATAGTAATGATTAACCTTTCAATCAAAAATCATCATAATTAATACAGGGTATGAAGGACACCCCACTATTATGGTGTTTTACTAATCAGGGTAGACACAGAGATTTGAATGTCTAAAGTGAGACGCCTGGAACAACAGCAGAGCCTATAAGAACTTAAACAAATAAGTCTATTTACATTTAGACAAATCCAAAACTATTTTGGTGACCGTCATTGAAGCCATTTACCATCGATTGTTTTGGCTAAGGATTTATTTAACGTCATGTTTGGACAACTCATTTTGAGCCATTTTAGTTGTATATGTAATGGCTGAGGCAAAATCTGAATATATAATATCTGTATTAGATTCACTCATATGACAGAGATTGGGAAATGCTCATCTCTTGTGACACTCATGCATACATGGGTGTTGTGTATCCTATTTTTAAACTGATTAAGTGTGGCTTTCTTATTGAAGGCCACCTTTTATACCATGCTGACTATTTTTCAGAAGTGACATCTTTTGCATTACTGGTATGGATGGAGACAAACTGACAGACCTACCAAATCAAGGAGAGACACAGCGGTATTCCAACATGTAGTATATATACAGTATGTGCATAGGATATGACTGCCTTACAGTCTGTGCCACATGGCCTGAAATAACAATGCCAATACAACCTGTAAATTTTGTACAATAAGCGTCCTTTTGTAGTCAGGTGATGAAATAAAAGCAGTGTGTTTATGTTCTAATCATTTATTACAAAATTCATGGTTATATAATTTATTTTAACCTCTTTGCCTTTAAAAAGATACATTTATTTGAAGATAAATATCAATGTTTACCACAAATGTATAAAATATCTTCATGTATATCTATTCTTATATGTAAATGTATTCAAATGAAAGGGTAGGCCTTCTGGCATGTTGTGTGATACTTAATATTTACCACTCTTAATGCTGCAATCCAGAAACTACTATAGTGCTATGAAGTGACTGGTTTATGGGATTACATTTGTTTGTTTATCTTAGCACATAGCACATTTTAGTTCAGCAAGCATAATCTCAAATATCCCACCTACTGTATGTGTGTAACCAAAACAGTAGTGGTGCTTTGAACAACGCTGGGTTGCAGTTTTAAGCACTACTCTTGATCATACTTAATATAGATTTTTTGTTGTATGAGAGGCTGCAATTTATAATCTTTAGAATAGTTCAATAAATGCCAATATGCTCAACGTGATTTATCCATATGAGCTCGAGTGGTACAGTGTCACATAGATATTTCAAGTACAAATTGAAGGATTAGCTGAAATGCTGGAGAGGTCAAAACTACAGTAGTCTTCGAAATAAATTGCGGAGACGACTTGGTGACAAAACAGTGGTTTGTTTGTGAGTTGGACTTACCTCAAAATACCATATAAATCCAATGCTTATGTCGCCACAAAGTTTCAAATTTTGAACATTAACTATAAATGATGGCAGGTTTTGTACACTAATTTGTACAAAAAAACGTTGTGATATTCTCTAGATCTTGCAATATTTTCCAATATGCAAATACTTTTCCTGCATTCTTGACCTCTCCAAAATAGCAGCTATGTAAACACGCAGACCCTCACGATCTATCTATGCGGTGTGCTACCTCTGAATAACAAATGTTTATCACTAAAGTTTGAGCAACTGTTTATTTTGTTATGTACAAACAGAGGCAGTGCTATCATGAGAATTTTATTTCTTCACAAAGTTCCAGACTAATTTATTTAGACGAGCTATCACAAGACAATTTAAAGTGTGTCCTGTTTACGCTAGTATTTAAGTGCCATTACTGTACATTCATATTCAAAATTAAAGGTATTTGTCGGATGCTTAGATGTTAGTAGAAACACACAAATATTTTAGCTTTTCTTTATATGTTAAAAGCCAAAAGCACAAAGATATATCAACACAATACTTGCAATGCGATCACGTATATGTAGAAATAGAAGATATTGACTAAATTGGCCAATACTATTAAAATAAATAGATATTTATCAAGTGTAATGGAGTATATATAGAGATCTATGGACCTAATAATGGAACATTATATCTTGTATAATAAAAATGCTATTTAAATTACATATTCCTGTTTATAAAATAAATGTATAGCATTTGGGGATGAATTTACCAGTGTTTTTTTCCTGGCAGCTATTATTCTGCACAATTGATCTACTGTGTCTCAATTTACCTGGGTGAGGATTCTGCCTTGAATTGGGCCTACTGGATGTAATACCTTAATTTTTACTTGACATTTCTGTTGAAATAAGCCATGCCCCATGGATAAGCCATACCCTCAGCCCCCGATGTTGTAAGGTGGATGTTTATTGTTGGTAATTTGATTTATAATGGTACTTATTGTAGGTATGATTGCGCTTGTAATTATATTTATGATTACTCTAATTAGTGTACTTGATTGGTATGATTTTGGTTTGAACAAAGGGAATGTATTCATTTTTCAGGTGATTTCCGAGTGATTTAAATAAAGGAATAAATTCTTCAAATATAAACAGTTTCTCTTTCACTTGTGCTTTACAACATTGATTTCATTGATTTTCAAGAATTGTTTTATTATACAGCAGAAATAGGCATCTTCTTCCCACAAAAATCAGCACATTGTAGACTCACCCATCTTGGAATCAAGAATCCCCCCATGTGGTTTTCCAATGGTACAACCAACTAGGCTGTAGATTAAGCACGTATTAAGGCTTACATTTTATCCCTACAATAATGGTCCTTTAAATGTATATATATTTTTATAACTAATGGCTTATTACATTTTAATAGTCGTGAGCAATGAAACTTGAAAAATTATGTTTTCCCAACAATACCAAAGGGATTAGTGTAGGTATTATATACCTGAAGCAGAGAAGTAATACCACGGATGGATGTAGTGACCATATATATATATATTTCAATACACAAAAGAACATGTAGAATTGACAGAGCAATATGTAACCTATTTCACACTAAATGCACAAAACATGTAGGTCTTAAAGAAGAATGTAATAATTGCTGAAGGTCCTAAGTACATGTCATATACTGTTTGAGGCTTTTACATATTGGAGACTGTTGTGGGCAGTGTCAGAAGGGGTTCATAGGTCTTGGAGTCTGTCGTCTGGCTGTATACGTTGTTTAATTGAATTGCCAATTGTCTGTCTTGCCCCTGCCCCTGCTCTGAGTTCATGTTGTACGGCACTTTGGACATGAGGGACACAAGACTCAACTTCTGGAGAGCAACCCGGTACTCTTTCCGGACAAAGCAGTAGATGACTGGGTTGAAACAACTGCTGGTGAACGCCAAACAGTTTGCGACCGGGAAAAAGTAGGTTTGAGCCAAGTAGAAAGATGTACTTATATCTATGACATCAAGTTGGATAAGGATGCCCCAGAAGGTGAGGACATTGTAGGGAAACCAGCAGGTGCAAAACGAGAGGACCACCACTGCAACAGACTTTGAAATATCTGCGTTTCTTCTCACGTTTGAACCCTTAGGCTTGTGTTGACAGAGAAATCGTAGCAGCAGTAAATAGGATGGGATCATGATGCTATAGGGAAGCAAGAATCCAAGCACTACTCTTAAAAGATGGTTCAGCCCAAGCCAGGTTGTCCCAGGGAACCGGAGGAGGCATGCGGTGTCGTTGCTGCTGCCGACGTGTGTCAGATCTGCAAATACAGCTCTCGGCAGGGAAACTATGAGCGCTCCTGCCCAAATCATAGCAGTCGCCAAGGGAAAAGTGCCCGTCCCAATGCATGAATTTGGTTTGAGTGCAGTGGCCACGTAGCAATACCTGGTCAAACTCATGGCGGTGAGGAAGAAGCAACTGGCAAAGACGTTTAGGCCAGTCAGCAAGGAGACGGCTTTGCATGCGGCCAGTCCAAAAGGCCAGCTGTAGTCCATGGCGATGTCCACGGCCCAAAACGGCAATGCGAGGGAGAACATGAGGTCAGCCAAGGCTAAGTTAAACACAAAGAAATTAATGTTGCCAGTGGTAATGGTGCGTGTCGAATAAAGCAGGAACATAACTAAGAGGTTCCCAATTACTCCGGCAGCAGCGACCACAAAATAGACGACAGAAATGACTGTTCTTAGCCAAGGAGGGCCATCAGACATCTCCAAAGGATCACTGATACTATCGTTAAAGGATTCATTACAATTCAGTTCAGCGCCACATCTTTCCAAAAATATTTTGTCGACCTCAAGAAGTGACATGTTAGTTTCAAACAGAGTCAGTCTGTCTGAGGAAAGGCGTCTGGAGTTCCCTTTTCTCAGGACCAATAATGCATTTACAAAGAAAGTCACGGTTCTGGCCGGCGGTCCGTCTACATTAACTGGGAGGCGTCTGATTCTGCAAGCAAGACAGAGGAAATTATCATGACATAATAGCCACATGCAGAAAGTAAGTGGATTAGCCTTGTCAGATAAACAAATTAGACTAGAAGTGTTAACCACCAACTTGGATAATTGATTCAGTTTTCAAAGAATCAAACTCCTTAGGAGACATGAGACAGACCTTGTATGGTACATTAACTTGATACATATAAATATAGTTCATTATTATTACTAATAACATATACTGTGCCTAACAACTATAATACAGTAAAAGAGCTGTTGGCATTTGAAAGTTGGCTTTGTTCAAAATTGTATAATGTATTATTACATTAAATTAATTGACCTTTATTTCGAATCGGGTTTAAAATACAAAGAATCAAGATTAGTGCTGACCAACAGACATGTGTAACAATGTAGCCTAAGCGAAACACATCTTATTAGCCTACGTATTACGTGGAAGCTGTGCGAGGTCTTGGAGGGTGTCCCAGAGTCCTGAGAGGCGATCTTGGGACAGAGAATTGTTATAGGATTTCAGATTAGCACAGCCATGCCCCGAGATCAGGAGAGAGGGTCACTCCCCGACCGATGTCTAGCTGATTGTGGAGGTGTCAGCCCCAGATTCCTGCGTTGCGCAGCCCAATCCCATGGCCGATCATAGCCTACATAATACGTTCAGCACCTGCAACTTTCAGTCAGTCTCTGCACAAAACTGGCCTGAATTTACGATCATCTATCCACCAACCCGGGGGTTAATGTTGTCGCTTGTCCCCAAATAGCTGCGTAAAGGCGGTGCGTCTTTACGCATCTTACCCACTGCAGCTGCGCTAAGTGTCATTGGCACCAGCACGCGGACAGGCACCAGGTTCGTCCCAAATGCTCCAGCGCTTCCACCCATCCCGTCAAGGAGCGTTGGCTTCTCTTGAATTAAAAGTGTGGCCTGTCTGAGAACGTAAACGACCCTCTCCCTGCGCGCAACATCTTTGCCTCTGGATCATTGTGCGCTCTTTTGGATCGGGAATTACCAGCGCCCAAGTCTACTAAATGCTGAACTTATGAATTCTACAACTTGTCATAAAAGTCAATATGTTAGATAAAGTTAGGTCCTCTGAAAAAGACTTCTTTGATGTCTCCTGGCTTGCCTTCTGGACACACCGTTTGAATCCAATTCCCTGAGGATATTGCACGTCTTCCTTTCTCATGCCTAAACCACTTGGCGTACATCCACCGTTTATCCCTGCTGTCCAGAACCGTGCACACAACTGTATAATTCTGGTTATGAATTCAACCAGAACCGCCAGGTCGGAGTATTCCTTACCCCTTGAGTGCCCCCTTGGCCATTTAGCCTACAGGAATACCATGTCTGTTGGCCAGCACTAATCTTGATTCTCTGTCATTTAAACCCAATTCGAAATAAAGATCAATTAAATTCCCCCATTCATGCTCATGGCGGGATGGGTGAAAGCGCTGGAGCATTTCCAGACGATCTTGGTGCTTGTCCGCGCGCGCTGGTGCCTCTGACACAGCACTGCTGCAGCTGCTAATCTGAAATCGCCTCTCATGACCCTGGGACACCCTCCAAGACCTCGCACAGCTTCCACGTAATACGTAGGCTAATAAGATGTGTTTCGCTAAGGCTACATTAATACCATGACTGTTGGTCAGCACAAATCTTGATTCTTTGTATTTTAAACCCAATTCGAAAAAAAGGTCAATTAATGTGCCCCATTGATGCTCCATTGTGTGTGGAGGATGATAGCGTATCTATACGCCGTAGATGCAGTAAGTGGCCTCGTTCTCTACCCAAATATGAATGCGTTATTTCGCAATAATTATTGCGTTATTTCGCAAAACTTTTGCGTTATTTCGCAAAACTGTAAAACTTTAAAAAAAATTCTCGTCATGTCCCCTCGCGGGCTCCGTAATTTATTTAGTTAGTCAGAAGTATGGCTTAAATATGTAGGAGTTGTAGCTGCATTTTCAATTCTGTGGTTCTCTACTCGCTTTTATCCCTGACATTTAGATTGACCAACAAATGATTGTACTGATATTACTACCATATAGTTTTCTCACAGCATATGTTTTTTTTTTTTAATAATATAACTCACTCTCCCTTTTTGACCCAAACCATAAGTTAAGAAACAAAAACCTTTTGTTTACAGTCCTTTATAATCAGTGAAAAGATCTTACCAGAGTATCTTCAGCGGCGATGGGGCATGAAGCCGTTTCTTCTGTTTGACTCGTGGAGTTGAGAATGTCACAAACGCTTAAGCTCCGCCTCCATCTCTTCATCTCAGTCCCTGTAATGGGGAAAATGCGGGTGACACTTGAGGATACCACTGACAGTTCTCTTCTGACAATGACAGAGGAGAACTGCACGTTATATATTCGTAAAAAATATAGAGAAAATATGGAAAATGACACATCTAATGGATTTATTTAACAATAGCTTAGGCCGCAGTTACATTTGACTTATTTGGTCCGATCTCTGCATTTATTTATTTATTTGTTCACATTCCTCTAAATCCCACTTCCTCTGCACTTTCACTCCAGAAACATCTGTCTCTACAAAAACAACATGAGCAGAAGCCAAACTAAGACACGTCTGCTGTAATTGAATATGAACATTTTATACTGTTTTATTTTGTAAATTGAATGACAAGTCAAAACAAAAAACATGTGTGTATATTATAACAAGAACAGCAGCTGTATTGTCCTTAGTAGCATTACTGTACCAATAGCAACAGTTCTAAATTTCCATAATTTTTAGCCCGTATAAATTTGTTTTGTACACACAAACCTGTAATTAATACTTTTAACTTTCAACTCAAGAAGATATTCAGTAGTTCTTCTAACTCTGAAAATAGTTATCCAAAATCGCAAAAGCACAAAACAGGCACCCACTGTAATGCTCTGTGTGCTTTCTATTAAGGTGTTGGGCGTTGCTTCCTAATCCAATTGTGCAGCAAAAATGACTCTTCATTATCATTTGTTCATAGTGGAAAGCACATCAGCGGTGAATGGCTAAATTAGATTATGTTGAAATAGGCGGAAGAGTGAACAGGTTGATGGATGCTGACCTGTCAGCTAAGCCATCTATGTAAGGTATGACTTTGAGGTAACCTCATTGGTTTATAGCAGTGTTTTTCAACCACTGTGCCGTGGCACACTAGTGTGCCGTGAGATATTGTCTGGTGTGCCTTGGGAAATTATCCAATTTCACCTGGTTGGTCTAAACTATTTTTTTTTGGGAAAGTAAATGAATTATTATCCGCAAATAATGTGCCGTTGTCAAGTCTCTGTGCAGTGATCAGCAATGTAACCATGTAATACTCTTCCATATCAGTAAGTGGGTGCAGGTAGCTCATTTCTTGGAGACAAGAGAATTAGTGATTCATGGATACGACAGGTGGCGGTGACAGTGGCATTGTGGCTAGCAAGACTATACATTGTTCCAGACACTTTGATGAGAACGACTTTATATTGTGAATATAGGCTAGAGTTTCATTTTTACATTTTCTGCTGCTGTGCCTCGTGATTTTTTCAATGAAAAAAATGTGCCTTGGCTCAAAAAAGGTTGAAACACACTGGTTTATAGAACTTATCAATATGTAACAGGTAGGTCTGAGGCATTACAACTAATGAAAATAAAATAATAGAAATAGAAATAATACATGTATTATAAGAAGTTTGACATGTGGGAATAATAGACATTCATTAATATATATATATATATATATATATATATATATATATATATATATATATATATATAAATCACACACTGCAACAGAGACATAAAGCTTTGCCTCTGGAGAACTAGCCAGTCTGATCTTTGAGTGTGAGCTATGATAAACTGAAGGTTGCTCTCTTGAAAAAGACCCTCTCATCTAAATATTAGGGAAGTGGTCAAATACAAGCAGGGGAAAGAGACTTCACTTACCTTGTTAAACAGAGCCAGAATGATGTGGTTCTTCTAATGTGGAAAATTCAGTATCATGCTGTAAAATCTCCAAATGTGGATACTTTATACTTGTAAAGTAGGCTCAAATCATGAGATGACAAGTTTGAATGGTGAAGAATAGCCTACATATTATAGATTCCACATTGTTCCACTTGAACAAACTGTTATTACGAAGCACTTCACCTTTAATCAGACTCAATTTGGCTGCCTCCTGGAGACAGGGTCAGGGACTTTTATAAAAGACAACACATAAATCTGTTTAGTAAGTGAAATGTTCCTAAAATCACTCTTTAATATCTACATGAAATCGTCCACCCTTTTATTTATTCCTTTAGTTTTGAAAATGATAATGAGGACATTTTTATTTATATCCACAATCTTACAAACATTTTAGCTGCTTCTTTTAAGTGGATATCCATGTATTATTATTTTATTCATAATTCTTTTTTATTATTAGGCTATTTATATTGTGAAATACTAAGACGCTTAACAATTAAATCCAATTAAATATTAATTAGCTGTATGCTCATGATAGTTGCAAGATGCAAAGTCATTATCTTTTCCTAAATTAATTTCTGTTATTTGTAAAGTAACTCTAACTAACTGCTTAGAAACATTTTATTCCTAGCAAGCTATTAAAACGCGTTAAGTCACTGTCTTTGTCGCCATCTGCTGCACAAATGGCCACATGACAATTCGTATCAATCCGAGTGCAGAGTGTGAAGCATCTACTCACACACTGGTGGCAGGACACTTATTTCTTCATCTGACTGGGTCCTCTATGTCAGAAAGTGAAGTTGCAATGTGCACAACTCTGAAATGATCAAACACACAATGAATGAAGCAAAATGATCATTTATATTGTGTTATATTATTATGTTGTTACAACTGTAATATTAGATTTGTGTCATGTGTGATTCATCTGCATATTATTATGTTGGGTATTTAAGTTGTGCTTAGTTTGTGCTGTGTCCTATTGTTGGTTCCACATTGTTATGGTTCAGCCTAGAGAGAGGGGGAGAGCGTTGGGTTTTAGAGTTACGAAAAATAAAGTAAGCTGGAAAAACATACAAAATATAATCAGACAAAATAATTATCAAACAAAGCACAACTTAAATACCCAACATAATAATATGCAGATGAATAACACATGACACAAATATTACACAACCGTGCAGTGCTTATTTGTAATTTAGTAATTTCAGGAACACTTAATTAATGTGATGGAATCAGGGGAACAGGCCAAAGCCGGAACACTCTCATTACACACCATTATAATACTGAAAGAGGAGGTCAGACTGAGCACTACAACCATGGCTTGACACTAGCCAAGCCAACTATAGCCAAACAAACACAGGCAGTTTTGTGTTTTGGCTAGGAACCATTTTACTCTCACTACACTTTGGCCAGTTGAATTGAATTACTTTGGCCTGATTATGCAAATATGAACCCTGTAAAGCCCAACACATGAAATAATTGCTAAGGAAAAATAATATTTTATTTTACAGGGTTTATTGAACCTTCTGACATATAGAAAATATAATGAGATGTAATTTTTTTCTTATGAGTTTTGATTTGTATGCACAATGCACGTAAAACACATTAAAATGCATATAAAAAAAAACTATAATACTTTATCAATCATTTTACTTTAAAAAGGTTTGAATATACCGGATTGTCATTTAAATCTTTTATTTATTTACCTAAATAAGAGAAGAAAATTGTAGGTTTCTTTATTGAATTCATGATCATAAAATGCATTGCATTCCAATGGACAGATTTGCAAATAAATTACCTATATCACTTTTTTTACCCGCAGTGTCAGATTTGATACAAACATCAAGGTTTTAGTTAAGTTATGGAATTATGTAAATTTTACATTACATCAGTCAACTAAACGTTCCTTTTTATGTATCAGTAAAAATGTGAAAGTTTGTCTTACCCTAATGGTGCATTACGGAACTTTTTATGCGGAAAAACAAAACAAAAAACAACTTAATATCCTTTTTGTGACCCGGTGGCTGTATGGCTGGTTAGCGTGGCGCCTTTACTGATCCCTGGTGGATGACCTGTTTATTAGAAGTATCTGATTGTTTACACCAGGTTTTTAGAGAGAGAGAAAAATCACACTGAGGAGTGCTCAGTATGTTCCAAATATGACTCAAATGGTCATATAGGGTTAAGATAATTCAGCTAGGCTACACCTAATCTTCGTTAGCCTTTGCCATGTTTAGGCTATGTTGCAGGTCTAAAATATATATGTATCTGCATATATGCTGTTATTAAAAAAAACAACAACTATAAAATCAAAATCACAACTGATTAAACATTAAGGTGGCTTTGAAGACTTGCCAAAAAGTTAATGTTACGCCATATACCTCATTATTTACTCACAGGAGCGTTCTGACATCGCTTGACATTACACTTTACATTGCTTTAAAACGGATGTCTTTTAATATCCCCACTCAAACACCGTAAACCTCATTGCATCATCCGTAAGCTACTTGAGTGGGTCCATAATGATCCCTGTCCTACAAACAAAAGCCACTGGAGAGGTTTCGCGCGCCACCAGCACCTCCAGCAGCACCACCACCACCAGAGCACCGTCCATTCCAACCCCTGTGTGTGCCGCGTTAATCACGTTATCTCTCGCGTCACTTTTGTCCCGGGGCTCCTCTCTGATGCTGCTGCGGGAGGAGGAGGAGGAGGAGGAGGAGGAGGCGAGTACCGGACCACTGCAGTTCAGGTGCACCGCTGTTTCCCCCGCTGCTGCCCCAAACTCTGATTCAACTTTTCAAAACGACGGTCTGTCTCTTGGCGGGCGGTGCGAATATCACTCGTGCCATTGTTTATTTATTCATTTTGTATTTTGTATTTTTTGCGCCGTTGTTGAAGCGCTGTTTAAGCAAGTGGTGGCTCCTGGAGGAATCCGTGTCTCTCCAGCTTTGAGGTAAGTGAGTAAAACGGCACTCGAACAAAATTACATGTCAAACTGGGCTACGCTATGGCTAATTACGCACGTGCTTTTTTATTCATATAAGTAGACGAATGCTTGTGTGTTGTTGTTGTTGTTTTTTTTGGGGGGTGGGGGGTTGAAATTAGAAAGTAGGCTAAAAATAGTCGACGGGCCGCTCAGTTGGTGGCAGTTTCAGTAAAGCCATTTGGTCAAGTCGTGCGTCCAGTGCAACCGGGCGCTGCTGCCCCTGCTGCTGACGAGAGAGAGGATTGACACAGGTAGGCGGCATCCACTGACCAAATGCACCCGTCTGTCTATCACTTATTAGCGGCGTTATTAACTAGTTCGGGGCGTAATTCATAGCTCGCAAACTTGTGCGAAGTGAGTGCAAACGGGACAGACAACAAGGCTGCCATTGTACGGGATCAGCGGCGGATTATCGAAATTCCTCCCTGCACCGTCTCAATGGCCTCCAGCCTCTCTGCCCTGTTCCCCCCGTGCCCACCCTGCCCGGCCTCCCTCTCCGTCTCTCTGGGGACTTCACATCCTGATTCCCGGCCTCTTTTGCTACTTGTTGGAAGTTATTGCGCCAGATTTTGTAAGTGCGCGTGAAACACCAGTGTGAACGTCGAGCTGGAAGATGTCCCACAGGCGGTAGTTGGGGAGGGGAACATGTGGACGGGACAGGGCGCGAGGGACTGACAAGTGTCGCGGTATTGTTATGAGCCTTGTAGTCTTTAGCGGGATATAGTGGTCAATCAGCTTTTTGACAGAATAGTTCAACAATTTCGAAGGAAAATGTAACTTTCTCAAAAATTATAGGCCTAATTAGTTAGATAAACATGCCTATTCTTAATATTATAAAAGCATAACAACCATGTATCATGTAAGACAAATGCATTAAAAAACAAATATTTGATTTCATGTAAAATTGCTGGTAAGAAAGCAAACATAAATGCAATGAGGAGATTAGCATGTACTTAGTAGGCAGTAATGTTATTATGCTGTTTTAATATAGTTGTTTGATATCTTATTACGCCTGCAAACCTTTTGAGCAATATTAAGTATCTGTGTGTTTCTGGAAGTCTAATTACACCCAATGTACTTGATCCCGGCTTTGTTTTTGTTTTGTTTTTTTACGTCGCAGCAGTGTGCACAGACAGCACACAAACAGAGGCACAGATTTCTTCTTCCTCGCCTCTCCCCCCTCTCCCTCCCCCCTGTCCTCTGTCCACTTGCACATCATGCCCAACACGCACCATCTCCAACCCTCTCTCACCCCCCCCCCCCCCCCCCCCCTCCTCCCGGTTTGTGGCCGACCAACATGTGGGGAGGTAATCCCAGCTATTAGGGTAATCTCCTCAGCATGACGATCAATAGGGGAGGGTGTGCGGCGACTAACCAGACAGGAGTATGAAGTGTTTGGGGAATGGAGAGGGGGGTAAAAATGTGTGCTAAAGAAAAATGATTTAATCATCCAGATTAGGTCAGGAGGCTTCGGTCCGCAGCGGGGGAGGGGTGCAGACAGGAAGACGTAAGAGAGGGCTTTTCGGACATCTCCACTTTAGTCCGCTCTTCTCAGTGACAATGGGTTTAGGCAATGACGAAAGACAGTTTAACAATCACTAAATACAAGTTAGTTAGTTAACATAGATGAAGGAGGAATATTATTTCAAGATTTAGTATTAATTAGCACTATAGGCATTGTACTATATCTGATTAATTGCTATAAAAATAATATGGCTTATAATAATGCCAGTTTATACACAGGAGTTTATTGTAGTGGACCAATAATGGCAAGATTTATTGTACTACATGTGGTTGAACATAAATGATCAGTACTCAGTATTGAGTTGAAATGACTTGCAGTGAAATAAAAGGAAAAAGTGTCACACAAATCAAACTATTGGTATTTCAATTTTATTGAATTCATAAACAAGATTGAAAACAATTAGGTTTGTTTGGTGTGACTGACTTATGACAATTACTGAAGTTAGAATAGCTCTTTTGTCAAGATGATACGAGCTGTGGTTTTCTTCTGTAATTATCTTAGGTCAAAGTAAGCGTCCCAGATCATATCCTCAGATATTGGTTTGTCTGTCAGTAGTACCTGATAGAGAGGTGAGGCCTATCAGACCTTTGAGGTGCTGTTTGGACAGGGAGCACATGAACATAGCGCTGAGTGTGCATCCTTTCCCGTGATGTTGTTACCTAACCGACCATTACAGATGGACCACTCACTGTATGCTGCGCAGAGCAGCATATGCCTCCTGTCTCCTCTGTGCACGCTCTGTATGAACTGCTCTGCTCCAGCTGCAGTGATACAGCTTTGGATGTGGACTTGACATTTACTCTGGCCAACTAGACAAACTCCAGTAGGTTTCTAGTGGCTAATAACTCTCCAACTTGGCCAATTTAGTTTTACACATGAATAGATTTCCTTTTATTCAATATGTGATTTATATATTTGTATACCAAATTTAGAATTATTACATGGAAATAACATATAAAATGAAAATATAGATACATGTATCATGTAATCTTGTCATATTTGATCCCTCCTCATAAAACAAAGCCCAACATTTCCTTCAAAGCCTAAACATTATTTACATAAAACTAAAATTGTTTTAAACATTTCATTACTATCAGTTATTGCTAATTCAAACATTTGACATATTGTGATGTTCTACAAAAACACTGGCCAGCAGCACATATGGCAATCTCAAGCCTAGTGAACTTGAATTTTTAGGTAGCTAATGTGGCCAACTAGCAATCAAGGTATAAAGTAATTAACCAAACCAACTATACAGTAATAGTATTAAGTTGGTAGGTAATAGTTGCATTTGGGCCAAATATCTATGGTAAATTTAACATACAAGGTCAGTAAAAGTTGTTTGGAAAATAGTCAGTGTAGTGGTGTGAGAGACAGTGGAGTTCATGGGCCGTACTATTGTAATTTTTCATACTGTAATTCGCAAAGGCAAGGCAACTTTATTTATACCGCACATTTTGTCCACAAGGCAACTCAATGCGCAAAGATAATAGTTTCATAGAACAATCTCATGCAAAGTAGTTCTGCTGTTTTGTCAACTCAATGAGCATTGTGCTTTGTTAGTGATGAATCATATGTTAATACAAAGAGAGCACATTCTCTTCACCATGCAGCAAAGAAAGACGGCAAACCCGGGCAAAACGTCCATATGGAAGATGGGAAGAGTGTGAGGCTCTCACAGATCCCTCCTGCTTCTTGCCCCGTTGAGACGCAGGGAGAGACGAGATTGGATGGGCCTGGCAGAGTCAGGTTACCATCGGCCCATTCTACTCCAAAGAAGCCGTGGTGTAAAAGATGCAGAGCCCGAATGGGAAACCTAATCCAAACCCTGCTGCCAGCTGTCATTCTTATGCTCCCGGGTAAAATCGCTAACCAGGTATCGCCTTACGCCTCTTCAATCCTTACCTTAATCGTAGCAGGAAATGCAAAATTACACACACACGCTCTGTGATACAAACTACATCGACAGTGAAATGGGAGTGCATTGATCTCCACATAAAAGAACAGGCACAAGAATGAGTACACGTGAAAGGCTGCACTTGAGGGATTTGACTCTTAATGGTGTTGGTAGCAATGCAAAATAACAACAGATGCCACCACAGATGCATATAACCTTCCTATAATGAAATATTGACTTATCATATTATCAATAAGTAGATTATTCACTACAGTGGGGCGCCAGTGGCTCAGAGGCAGTGTTTTGCCCATCAGTTCAAAGGTTG
Organism: Proterorhinus semilunaris; assembly: GCA_021464625.1. Lineage (NCBI taxonomy): Eukaryota > Metazoa > Chordata > Actinopteri > Gobiiformes > Gobiidae > Proterorhinus > Proterorhinus semilunaris. The sequence continues at coordinate 12,996,562 of CM038360.1, read as the reverse complement.
GCAGTTTGATCTCAGCTGTGGCCAGTGCAAACTGTCACAGTGTCCTTGGGCAAGACACTTTACTCACCGTGCGTGTGTCTCATGTGTGTTCATCAACATGCATTATTTACATCATTAATACTAATAACTATGATTTTTAATTCTTTAATTGTTGTTCCCGTGCTAGCAGAGTATCTGATTTTGTTCTACTGTAGTAACCACCAACAGCATCAAAATTATTCAAGCTAATTGTCTGAAACTGAAGATGTCTGCTTTGAATAATTTATCAAGTGATAAAATAATGATCAACAACACATATTGTTTGCCAGTGCTGAAGGTATAGAAGAGACTATTGCTATTTAATTCAGTAAGAATATGTTGTGTATGTTGTTTCTCTTGCCAGTTTGCAACATGTATTAAAAGTCTTTAAGGAGCGTAACTCCCACACCTGTGTGCTGCTGAGGTTGAGACAGGCCGTAGTAAATACAGATCACTGCAGCCGCAGTGACAAAGACATGGAGGGAGACGGCCACAGTGCGTTGGGCTGACCTTGCCATGATAATCTAATCCCTGTCGAGAGTGCTTTTTTTAGAGAGCAAGTTAATGCCAGCAGATTATACTTCAGTGTCTCCCGTACTAGCCAATCCACACTGATACAGAGCAGCCCCATTGTCAATCCTCAGCGTCAAACAATGAAACAAATTACTGTAAAAGTGGTTGTGCTTAGATTATGTCACATGATTTAAAGACCTTTTGTGTGAGTTTGATTTAGGAATGGGGCAGATTAGACGGTTTGTTATGTCCTATTTATTTGCAATTAGTCTTTAATTGCAAAGAAATAGTCAATGAAAATACATATAGGTCAATGAAAATACAAGAAATCATTATAATTCAGACATTATCGAAGACAGAGACAAGGATAATTATACTTGAGAAAACACAGTAAGATTGCTGCTCAGTTTCTAACTTGGGTCAAGATTATTATGCTTTTGAATTGTTTTGCGTCCAATGTATACAGTTTTACCCCGTGGGCCCCCAGTTGAGCTTTGGACATGCTCCAAAAGTGCAAAATATCTATCTCACCTCCAGACTGGTGTTCTTGTGGCCGGCATATCAAACTTCACTTTACCTAGAAGCCCTTGTCCTATCATTTACTGCACTTGATCAGAGTGCCTGAAGTGTTTCATTTAAAGATATCCATGTTAAAAGGCCACTCATTGAGCAGCTCAGAATGGTAATCCTTATATATGTTGTGTAACCACGTACAGTTGGACAGGGGGGATGGGCAACCGCTGTGCGCAAGTTTGCCTGTCGTGGCTGTAACTGTTGAGCTCATGGCTGTCTTAATCTCTTAGGTACATTAGGGTGCTCTATCTCAGCACTAGGCGTTTCATTGCAAGTGGAGTCTCCAGGAACACCAGCACAGTGTTTGTGGGTAATTTGTGTATCTTCTCATATTGATCGATCTCGATTTTCGATTCTGTTTTATTTTTTCATTATAAGAATAGATAAATGCAAACCTCACAAAAAAAAAAAATCTAATGCTCTCCTCCTCATTTAAGACAGACATCTTTCATTGTCTCATCCAAACTCCAAAACTAGGTGATGTTTCTGACAAAGGAATGGCTGTAAACCTGTCGATTATAAAGTCCCATGCCGATTATTGAGATTGATCAAAGTGGGTTCAGATTTCGATTACATTTCGATTCATTGCCCAGCCCTACTTTACAATAACATTAAACGACACGTGAGTGGAGACTGAGAGGTAAAAGTTTGGCTTAAGACAGAGGAGGGTGACTTTAGCTGTTGCATAAGTTCACCAGCAGTTCTATTGTAATATACTATGTGTAGCTGGGTTAATCCTCCATTTAAAGTTCACAGTGGCTTTTAATTATATGGCCTCTACGAGTTGGTAATTGGTGAGACACTAAGGTAAAGACAATGGACAAAGAATGCTCCACATTGTTTTTACTTCGAAATGCTTTACTATTTTGATTCAGGAAGGGCAGGTAATTAACTAATACTACAACAAAATGTATATAAAACCAGCACAGAAATTGAGGGAAGATCATTTGCTGCTTTGACCTTGGATGGGATAACAAAAACAAGAGATAAATCATGTTTATCTGGAATAACTAATTACTATGTAGGTCTTTTACAGCTGTGCAAACCAAAGGGGGGATTTCCATTGGGACCACTTGCCCTCACTCAGTAACAGTTAAATATTTATTTCATATCCCCAAATCCTCCAACAAAAACAAATTCTGCCCCGTTGTCTTTAAGCTGCATTAGAAGAAGGCAAACCGCTGTAATCCTTATTCTGAACTTTTATTCCATGTCGTATTTGTGGTTGACGAAAACATAGGATTACTGGCCACAGAACACAGAGGATGGGGAGGTGAGGCTTAGGGACTATGGATTTGAGCACTAGCATAAGGACGGTCACATGCTCTGTCCAGGCAGGGGTCTGCTGGCACAGGACCGGCCCACCATGGCTAGTTGGAAATATTTGGATGACATCAGCAGCATACACCAACACAGGCACATATGCAGTCCCTATCCCGGGGTTGCAACTGCAGTTAAAATTGTGCTTTCCTCCTGACCACAGAAATGTTTCTTCTTTTATGCTATTGCTGGGCCTTATTACTTTGTAGTATTAAGTTGCTTATTATTCTGAAATTGTTCATCTGGGTATAACAGTAACAAATTGGTGCATACTGTAGAAAAATATGTACAGATTACAACTAAAAGAACTCAGAATCTCCAAGTATCCGGGGGCTTCTTTGGAGGTTCCCAGACCTATACACCAACCCCGAAATATTCACTTTACCCAACGCGCAGATCAGCAGCCACGCCTCTCTGAGTATGAATGAAGAATTGATAAAATATGTAAAAAAAAAAGAGTCTTTAACAGCACTTTCAAAACAGTGTGCTATAGTTAAACCTGAGTCTGTAGCAGGAAGTCACACCCACCTCTCTCTGGTGCAGCTGGCAGTGTGGTGCACACATTACACACATAAGAATGGATTGTTTCGGGTGAGCACACAGCGCGCAGGCTCCGAGCATCAGCAGCAACAGTGAGTTTGTGCTGAGCTGGTCGGGATGTCAGGACGAATCAATGCCAGGACAGCTGACTGGACATGCCTATTCATCTGCCAAAGAAAGACAGAGAAAAGGGCCCTCGAAAAGAAACCAGCCGAGCCCCCGGAGCAACATGTTTGTGGCACTCTGCACTACTTTTCCTCATCGGCCAATGAGTGTGCAAGGTTGTGCGCACACAAAGCTGCAGAGAGGAAGTAGAAGAGCTGAAATGGCTTCAGCAAATGAATACACAATGTCATATATCACCCTCTTAGTTTTGGTTATAATAATAATAAATAATAATGCCTTACACTTATATTGCGCTTTACAAGCCTGTATTACCAAGTTTCTCAAAGCGCTACACTGTCGTCATTATTCATTCACTCCATACTTGGTGGTGAGCTGCTGTTGCAGCCACAGCTGCCCTGGGGCAGCCAGTCTGCGCCATCGGCCCACCACCTGCCACTCACTCATACACCAGGGTACGCAGACACTGGAGGCAAGGAGGGTGAAGTGTCTTGCCCAAGGACACAACGACAATGTGCACCTTCAGGAGGCGGGATTCGAACCCCCGACCTTCCGATCATGAGACGACCCGCTCTACCATCTGCGCCACCGTCGCCTCGCCACCGTCGTTATGGCTAAGAACAAAGCCAAAAAAAAGAATACGCAGCAGGATCAAAGCGTAAAGCAAATTTGTAACATGGGCTGCACAATGTATCGCCCATGCCAAATGATTGCTATTGCGATTTGCAACATTAGGGGATCCAATATCCATAACACAAAAAGCTACCGTATATTGCAGAGGCGTTTTTGCTAATACAGCTTAAAGCAAAAAAGCATGGTTACTTAACATTTTGATCTGGTTTGGTAAAATATAAAACAATAACAATATCATTATTATAATATCACAGATTATTTCTCGTATTATGCAGCTCTAAATGTACCAATGCCTTCATATTCATATGGTTGAACATTTTTGAAGCTCCTGTCATTAATATACTAAAATCTTCAATCTATCATACTTAAGCTGTAAAAGCTACAAGCACGCCTTTGACACGGACATAAGCTCTTACTGTGGACTCCGCACTGATGGCCCGTTTATTCCCATCTGTTGCCCTCAGCTCTGTGACTTCATCCCTATTGTGTTAACTCATTACGTTCGCCTTAACCTTAACCCCATAATTGCCACCCTCCAGTTTCTATGGCACATCCTCCCCCATCTCAGAGACAGTGTGCCACATAGGCCATGCACTAATCTCATGGCGTCTGCCCACAAAACACCTGCCACGTTCGGAAAAACCATCGAAACTCCTCCCAGTCCCGATCCCCTGTCCCAGTGCGAGCGAATGAGCGCACACGACCGCGAGCGGGCAGATGCGCCCACACAGATAATTAGTCCGACACACTCATCCCTGGAAAATCATACCAGGCTCGACCTCTTTCTACCCTTTAAGAGCGTTTTTCTCTCATTGAGGCGCTGACAAGACAAACAGGAGTTGTCCTTTGTCTGCTCTTTTGGTGCAGGCATGTATTGGAAGACAGTGACGTGAGGACCCAGGCCTCTTTGGCGCAACAATAACTCTGTCGACCCCCCAGTGAGGGGTGCAGGGCCAGACATGAGGCGATGTGACAGTTCTGGTGCGGCTGACACAATAGCAGGTTTTTCTCTTTACTGCCCAGCTAGACTCGAACCACTGAGTACTTCTCTTTCACTAAAACACTAATATAGTCATGGCATAGCCTGAGGACTCAACTCCAAAAGAGTCTAGAGTACAAAAATGCTTGTGCAGGAGTCGGGAATCTTTCGTCCAGGGCAGTGCAGTCATCTGGTGATAATGTGCCTCATGGTTGATAAGATTTAAGTCTAGATGTAAAGACAGCTTGTTTTGAAATGTCCACAGTTCTTACATTTTAAGCTCTCCCCCTACAGTTAGAGGTCCATACAGATGTGTGTTTTAAATGAAGTTTGTGCATAATGGATTATTGATTGTGGATTAGAGTGGCCTTCCCCTCAGGGCTCATCCCGATCAGCCACGAATGAATACAAGCCTTCATGCTTCACGTCACACACTCAATTTAGGAGAGGAAACCCGGGACATGCTTGTGGAGACACTATGTGCACTATGTCTGGGCATCAGGAATAATGAACGCTTTGTGACCCGGACAAAAGGAGAACAATGTTATGCTCCTTCGGCTGGGGTTAGTTATTGTGTGTAGGAGGTACATTTGGAAGTGGAGCATAATATGTATCGGAGTCTTGATTAATTTCAATAGGTTAAACTTTTTCTTATTGCTATTGGTTCATGTCGGTTCAGTTTTCTATTGCCTGTGTTGCTTAAGCCTTAAGGAATACTTCATATGGCTAATGGTGTTGCCAGCATCTTTGACACGTTAGCACCCCCTTTTGGCCTGAATGTCCGTTCAACTTAATTTGTTTTGCAAAATCCTGTAGGGCAGTGGTTCCCAAACTTTTTGGAGCCGTGTACCCCCTGAAGCTTTGGGTGAAGAGTCACGTACCCCCTACTTTGACGCGATTGAAAACACTGGGAATATTTCATTTAATATTATGTTTATTTCCTTCATTATTACAGTGAACTCAAGGTTTTCCACATTCAATATTTTTTTTCCTCGTCTGGGTGGTAGGCCATTAAATGAAAATGCCAGTTATTTTGAAAACAGGCTGTTAGTGTGAATGGATAAAGCTGAGTGTTTACGTTGTCCCAGTGGACCAGGACAACAAGTCTGATCATCAGACTCTGGTTTGGACTCTGCGCTCTGGCCTCGCCCCCTCTGCGTCTCCCTCAGTCGTATCAGCTCGTAACCTTAAATGTATTTGTCAGACACACATCCACAGGTTTAGCGGCAGAGGAGGGAAAGCCACAGACGCTTCTCCTTCTCCCCTTGCTCCTCGGATCAGAATGAGAGGAAAACTCCTGTTGCAAATCGAAGTCACCTGATGGTGATGGTCTGAGTGGACATGTTTAGGTCCAGAACCAGCTCATCCACGTCCATTATAAGACTCTTTCGCCTGTATAAGTGCGTTTCCCGTGCGGCTGTTTTAACGGGTTAATATCGATCAGATTGTGATTTTTTTTCGCCAAACTTTCTTCGCGTACCCCCGAGATCGTACCACAGTTTGGGAACCCCTGCTGTAGGGGAATACATACTACAGGCAAACAAAACAAAATACACTTATACATAGCAATAAGAACACCCCTATGAAATACTCATTCAACTCAACCAGAAACTTTATCAACTGTTCGCGACAAAAAATATATAGTAATATTTATGTTTTTGTCTTTCAGGTTTCCAGCAAACATGGATACTTATGCTGTGATTTTTGCAACTTTTTGGATGCCCCCTGTGGGAATTTGCTAATTTTGGGGGGATTAATAGCATTTCTCGTGGACTAATAATCTTCATGGCAAAAGAAATGGAGCAGGAAGAGAAGGAGGATGCCAGAAAGAATTGTGCAGGGAAAATAAAGACGGAGCCAGAGGAAGACGTGTCGTCCGGTCATACCTGTGGAGTCTGCGGTCGTACCTTTCCGCTCCTCAGCTCTTTGTCCCAGCACATGAGGAGACACACCAGGGAAAAGCCATACAAGTGTCCGTATTGTGAGCACAGGACTGCACAGAAGGGCAGTCTAAAAGCACACGTAAGAAGCCATAAACTGGGACTGCTGACCCCGGGTTCAATTGACAAGGAGGGGGATGGAGATCAGGAGGTCACGGACAATGCTGCTGCATCGCCCGATCCCCCTGAAGCTGACAAAATGGCCGGCAAGAAACATAACGTCAATGGCAAGGTGAAGAAGAAAGCCACTAAGAAAAAGGTCAAGAGTCAGGACAGTGAAGATGATTCAGGACCGTTTACTTGCACCATTTGCAGCCAGGTTTTCCATCAGGTGTTACTGCTCAAGTCCCATATGAAGAGGCATCGCAATGTTCAGGATTATGGCTGTAAGATCTGTGGACGCCGATTCCGTCAAGCCTGGTTCCTCCAAAGCCACATGCGCATCCACAGAGTCAAAGCCCAAATGAAGAGCGGTAAAGCCAGTGACCTTCCTGCCACCATCAATGGAGTGTCCCAGGACCCTTTGTCACTTATAAATGAGGACTGCCTGTATGAGCTTTGTGCCAGCTGTGGAAACTTCTTTCATGATCTAAAGACATTGCAAGCACATGAGCGGTTGCACAAATTGAATCACACTCGCAATAACCATCAAAGTCCCCCTCAAGACAACAGCGCGGCCTCTGATTTTGACATTGCAAAAAGGCAGTTTTTGAAAAGCCTAAACCTCACTTGTGCAGGAGAAAAGGAGAACACAGACGAACAGAGCCACGGTAAACGAATTGTTGAACTGGATCCAGTTTGTAGCTACCAAGCGTGGCAGCTGGCCACAAGAGGGCGCCTGGCAGAGGTCACAGAGAAGTGTCTGGGATGGGAGGAGAGGCTGGCAGATGCCGAGGTGGTTTATGACATGGACAAGGGCGAGTATATTCCTGTGAAACAGGACAGAAAGAGGAAGCAGACAGATAACTCCAGCTCCAGTGTGAAAAAGAAGAAGACTGAAACCGGCATCTGTAGCAGCAGTAAACCTCTGGACAAGAAACCATGCCAGGACCGCATCCTGCTCAATGGTCTGGGCCACGCTTTTTATGAAGCTATGCAGGCAAAGAAAGTCAAGGACACTCATAGCACAACCAAATCCAGCAGCAAGAGCCAAGAACTGGAAGGTAAAGTACTTAACACAACATACAATTCCAAATATGTTTTCAACTGCAAAAATCAACTAGCAGGCTAATAATACTCTAGATTTAGTAACATTTAAAAGGCCCACTCCTTTTGTCAGGGGAACAAACCTGCATGCCTTCAAATCTAGGACTACAAATAAGGTTTAAAGTCTAAAGGGGGCCCTCTAGAGTTCTAATGTCTGAACTACAACAGTATTACAACAGTATTACCAACTCAAGTCAGGTATCACCGTACTGAGTCGGGTTCCCTGACTTTCACTATTTTACATTTGTGTGTGTATCTGACCATCTGTATTATTTTTATTTTTTTCAGATAAAAAGCCCATCTTCTGTGAGCACTGTGATTTCCACACTGTAGATGCTTCATTGCTCAGGTCCCACCTGCTCAGGACACATCAGGACGTCCTGGCCCCGAAACAGAGTTCATCCAAATCTTCCAGGTACAACTACCTCATCACCCATCCTTTTCTGTGCAACTATTCTTAAACAAGATGTAATCAATCACATGTTCTAAATGTATTATCATATAATATTCAAATATTATAAGCAATTATTCGGCCAAAATTAGATTTACGCTTCATTCTGAACGACTGCATCATTAGGAATCACTTGTGTTGTTCTCAGCCAATCAGAAAGCTTATTACAACCAACGTAACATCTGTCTAAGTCATCTCTGTGCAGATTCCAAAATGCTTTTTCCATTTTTTTCAAAACTCTTAAATAATTACTCAAGCAATCATAGGGAGTTGACAATATTACATTACGTAGTACAGTGGTTTCCAAAATGGGGGGCCTCAGAGGCACTGTAGGAAGGGCCCCAAAGCTTGTCTGGAAAACTAGAAAACTAAATAAAGTTCAAAAGAAAATTTTAATTAATTAATTCATTGCTATTTGTTCCTTTAACTTTTATTTTAGGCAACAAAACATTACAAATTATGGGGAATTATTATTTGGGCACTTTGGAACCATAATGTGGCCACGACGCTCCAGACTTTGAGAATGACTGACTTAGTATATTACATTTATGATCATTACATTGCTGTTTTGTTATACTCATTTTTTTATTTATTGGTGTGAATTTTCCAGATACATGGACTACCTCAGGTCGAGAAGCGCACTCCTCAGTCAGTCCTACTGGAACCCTTACACCTACACTCCTGTCCTGAGTGCTCTAGACTCACCAAACATCAAAACTGAAAAGTCGAGCTCTGCTGAGGTCAAAGGTCAAGGAGAACTTGGCACGCTCCTCAATCTGTCTGCAGCTGAGGGCGATGCTGCATCCACTGTGAAATCAGAGGGTCTGGTGGAAAATCAGTGTCCATACTGTTCTCACACATCCAACTATCCTGAAGTACTGTGGATCCACCAGCGGGTGGCGCACAGAGTGGACGGCAGCAGTGCTATGGCGCCAAAATGGGCGCCTTCTCCAATCAGCTTTAAGAGTTTAAAGACAGGCTCTGTCCCTTGGAGACGCACAGGACCTCCCCCTTTCCTTGAAGGTAAAGACTGTCCCACTTTACCTGCTCCACGGACTCATCGGACACAGCCCCCCAGTACTAAAGCCACTACCAGCAAGAGTAGAAACAGTAGCAGTAAGAACTCAGGCCACAAGAGCCATTCAACTGTCCCAAAGCCCAAACCTAGTACCCAATCAAAATATCCCCGCTCTGCAGACGGGATGGGTAGAGTGGCACCTCAGAGGACCTCTGTGGATGGAGGTAGTAAGGGGAATACTTCAAGCATTGTAGGGGAAAGCAAGAGTGTAAACAATGCTCAGACCAGTCCAAAACCCAAAAGCCTCCGAGCGGCAGTGAAAGGCAATTTCCCACAAGAGGGCCTGGGTTTTATGTTGGCCCGAAACCACAACAGTAGCACTTCGTTGAACTCAAACAGACTCCAACCCCAAAGACAGTCATGTGACCCCACCTCAGGTCTCAAAGGTCAAGACCTGTGGGCAGCCTTGAACATGTGGGGGTTACATGGGAGCAAAGCCTATCTAGACCCGCTCCAATGCTCTCAGGGAAAACGTGAAACAACAGGACAGATGCCAATGGATATAAATATTTTAAGCCTCTTGAAAAACTACAGTCCACATGATGTGGCGGCTCTGTACCAGCACTGGGGCTTTGTCGACCCCCGGCTCGATCCACAAGGTAAGACCAGCAAATATCTAGAAGCTTTTGTCTTGAAGTGCTGATGAAACAGGCACTTTAGCAATGGATGTTAATTTACTTACTTTTTTTTTCTTTTTCTCAGCAATATTGCAGTTGAATGAACATTATTCTAATGAGGTCCTCTCTTCTGAAGCTGCAAAGCAGGTATGTTAGCTTTATAACTGGCACACAATACAAAAAACAAACATCTGTGTAGTCCACCAGGGGTCGCCTTTATCTTAGATACTACAGTGTGAATTAAACTGAAATTCTATGTGTCACTTCCCACTTTAGCTCTTGCCAGGACTCTTTTACCATCTTTCAAATCAAATCAAACTTTATTTATGAAGTGCTTTTCATACAAAATGTAACACAAAGTGCTTTACAGTGCTTAAAAATCCTTAAAATCGTACCCACCAGCAAATATACATAAATAACAACAACTCCCACCTCCCCCCACCCCACCCTTCCCGCACGCACAGACACACAGACACATAAATGTACTTTGACCCTGGAGAATTGTCTTGATGTAGCTGTCTTGATGTATCGGACTCTGTTTACACTGTGGGCTAGTGTATGCATAAAAATCAGCAGATAAAACAGTCCGTTGTCACTATATACTGTATCATGCAACTTGTATTAAGTTCTCAACCATTTTATTTGAATTACAGATTTAAAATGATATTGTGTAGCTTTTGTAAACTAATCACCTAGCAGCCTAATATATGTGAAAGATTATTTTCTTTTCCCACATGATCTAACATTTGTATCCAATCTGTTTTATGCAGGTAAAGAGTCATTCAGCATCCTCAGGGTCTCTTCACAAAGGGACGTGAATCTTCTCACTGCAGCATTTGTTCTGAACAAAGATGTCTGTTGTTGACCCAAAGGAACTAGTCCAAGAGAACAGCCTGATAATGCACAACATATGCAAAACAATGAATGGAGATGAAGTCTTTACTTGCTAACATGGTTTTCAAGTGTTTTGCATGTTTTTGTTTTGTAAGTTGTTTTAAGTTTTAAGTGCATAAAATGGTGGAAAATAAAGTTTCTTTTTTAAGGTTAAAATTGGAAATGTACACTTTAAAAAAAGAAGAAGCCATTGTTGTGTATTATTGTAACTTTACACAACTGGCACACAACACCAACTAATGGGAAAGTGACCCGGTGTACAGTACTTCATGTACTACTGTTCATGTGTCACGCCTCTAAGGAAAACACATCCTGTCTTATATTATATTATTTAAAATGACCAACAAACATGGTTTCAATTAATGCCAACATTTATTTATGCTACTTTTGTCCTCCAGGAGGTGGCCAGATAAAGCATCATATTTATTATTATTATATTATTTTTTTTACAAATTATTCATATTTTGGCGTGTTTTAAATCAGATGCACTTTCTGACTCAGCCATCTCTACTTTTGCAGGGTTAAAAGAGTACACTGGTGCCCCCCGTGGCTTGATTTAAAACTTCAAAACTCTCAGACAATCAAAACTTAGTGGCCATTTTTTTTCTATTTTTGTCAGTGTCAAAAACTGTTCCATGACTGAAATTTAGTGCCCTGCCTTACATCCTTTGTGTAATGAATTTCAAGCTACTTTTTAATGTAGCCATGGTCAACTTGGTCACATGTAAGAATGTGCACACATTGTGCATATTGTACTAGTTCAATGCTGTGATTTAGCTTTTAGCATTCAACAAGAAAGTTGAGTTTGAGACTTGTTTTTATTTGTTATTTAAAATGCCTCAGTTTGTGTTATTTGTTTGGGAGTTTTCTTTTTTTTCTTTCTTCTTTTTTAGCGTGTCCGTGTTTTAGTTCAGATTGTGTGCATCCATCTCCCTTTTAAAATCTGTTTATTTGTACACAAGAAGATAAGCCATCGATTCACATACTCCAGGGAGACTTTAGGAATACATAACTTATATTTGAATGTTTTTAAAACAATTTTTATTAGTTTTACTTAAGTGTCTTTTTGCAACTTTAAAGTGTGTGATGTGGATACTTCACAAGGACTTTTATCTTTTTTGATTTAATTTAATGACAGTTGTTTTAAAGTTTATAATTATGAAGGTAAACAACTTTATTTTCTGGTTTCGCAGTCTGTCTGACCGTAAACTTCACTCCAATAAAGTTTATAAATGTGACTTTCCTTCACTTTCTCAATGTGTTTTACAATCGGCATAGCTGAACATTATTCATACCCAAAACTTAATTCAATTTTACATCATTAGAGGACATGATACATTTGTGAGATATTTAATAACGTCTATCTTAACGCACAGTTTAGAAAGGGAAAAAGATGTTCAAAATAAGCCCCTTTTTAAAAATGGTTATGTTGCCTGATACTGTCGAGAAGGTTTCTCTGTTCTACCAGTAGATGGCAGAATACACCAATGGATAAAATTTCATGAGGACTCCATGAGAGATCAGAAAATCACACATGGCTCTGATCCTGTCCCTCAATTACATATCATATGTTGTAATTCTTCCTTAATGGATTTCCATATGTAACAAACAATAAACAAAAGAAAATTATAGTGAGCTTAAAAGGTGGGGGGCAAAATTACATAAAGGCCCCTAATTGTTTTCTTTAAAATACAATTTCATACTTCTGTACTACATCATCGATGACGTTATTTAGTGTCCTCTGTTATACAAATCACTTGACCACAAAATGCAGCGTGGTTAAGATTCAAAGTGGCCTATCACACTTGGGCCACTGATGTTCCTCCTCTTGTGGCCCATCAGTGGCTGTGATAGAGATCGTTCTGTGATGGTCTATGTCTAAGGCACAGTGACAGGGCCCTGGTACTACACTGTGTGTGTGCCCCCTGTCACCATGCGTTTGTCGTTCTCTCGTGTTACATCTGGAGCAGTGACAGGCTCCGCTCACAGCCTGAGAGACGGCACATATCATGTCGGGGCTGCCACCAGCTACAGTCGCTGCAGAGAGGATCGTGTCCCGAGCCGGGGGGAGCGGGGCTGCATATGTTCTGTGACAGCCCAAACAGCCCGGTATGTGGTGGGGCAAAGCGGAGAGAGAGAGAGAAGGACTGGCTACATGAAGGGAGTGACAGCTGCCAGAAGAAAACTGCAGTAGTTCGTGCTGGACTAACAGAGGCTGTATCAGTGACCACAGTGGTTTTAGTTGTGTGCCAGGGACGTTCAGAGATGAGGAGGTATTTAGTGTAAAGTTACAACAATTGGATTTAGCATTGAAGTCGGGATAAAATTCTAACCTGTGACCTATAGGCAAGGCAAGGACAGTTTATTTGTAGCGCACAATTCATACACAAGGCAGTTCAAAGTGCTTCACAGTTGCATAAAATGACAAGAAAACAGATCAAATTAATAAAACATCAAATAAACATTAATCAATTACAGTAAAAGGCAAGAGTGCAGATAAAATACTTTCAGTTCTCATATGCACAGGTAAAAAGAGCTGTTTTCAGCCTGGATTTGAACATTGTCAGAGTTGAGGCCTGTCTCACATCCTCACGAAGACTGTTCCAGATTTTAGCTGCATGAAACTGAAGCGCAGCCTCACCGTGTTTAGTCCTGACTCTGGGAACCACCAGGAGACCCCTCCCTGAAGTTCTCAGGGCCCGAGATGGTTCATACAGCTCTAACATGTCAGAGATGTACTTTGGTGCTAAACCATGAAAAGACTTGTACACAAGCAGAGCTGTTTTAAATTCTACTCTCTGAGTGACAGGAAGCCAGTGCAGAGACCGGAGCACTGGACTAATGTGGTCGTATTTCCTGGTTCTTGTCAGGACTCGAGCAGCAGCGTTCTGGATGTACTGCAGCTGCCTAACAGTAAGCAGGCCGTTACAGTAGTCTAACCTGTTGTAGACAAATGCATTGATAAGTCTCTCTAAGACTAGTTTTGACACTATTCCTCTGATGTAAGCAATCTAAGCAGTTTTTTCAGATGGTAAAAAGCTGATGATGTTATTGCTTTGATGTGGTTGTTTAAGTTCAGGTCCGAGTCCATGATTACACCAAGATTTCTAACCAGATTTTTTGGTTTTAGAGAGCGAGACTCGAGGTGACTGACACTATACAATTCTAACATCATACACAATTGCTGAACTCATCACAATAGTCAAGCTGTGTTATTTCTCATATTATTCAACATGACCCAGGCTCGTGGAGTACATTTACAGGTAGCTATTGTAACATAATTATGTTCTATAATGTATGCAATGCCAAAAGCAGTCTACATAGTATTTGTAGTATAGAAATAATGAGCTGGAAAAGAAAGAAGTCATATCCATCAGATTAACACAGTAATGTCTTCCTGCTCTGGCTCTGCTTCATCCATGATTTATCAATGCAAAGCTAATAGCATCAATATGAATCTAACCAAAAATCAATATTTCATTACCTAATTGTTAGCTCCGATGAAGAAGAATGACAGTGTGAGGCGGCGGCGGGAGGGCATCTGGAGTTCACCAAGACGCGTGGAGGACAAACCCCCAACTCTCAGTTATGGAACATTTATAAAGCACTGAAAAAATCAATATGGAGGATTTAATGGGCTAAAACACCAACAACAAACAGACAAATGTGTATGATGTGTGGCCCGATACGACTGTGAGGAGTGCAACCTTACATTTTGTCAAACGGATGCACTCACAAGCAACATCTTAATGGGCAAGGATGAGTGTCATTATCCATTAAAGCGCTGGTCTGCTGATATCTACTGTGGACAAATCTTCAAACTGCAGCAGCTATTCATCATATACCAATTTATATGAAGAAAGAAAAAGTATGCGGGAGCTTGATCAGTGTGGCAAAAATGTACGGGTGCTCTTAAGAAGGGCAGTTCATTAGGGAGTGCCCATAACAAAATGATGTAGAGAGGTGCAAATGTAAAGAGAAACGGGAAACAAGTTGAAAGTGTAGTTTGTTTGAAGTGTGGGAAAAGTGGATTGACATCATGCACGGATGACAAGCAGCGACTGTATTTAGACAAAGCCTACGGCAGATCAGTACATCGTAAACAAATACAATTGCAGGACTGTACCAGCATTTGTCACGCTTATAATTGTGACACAATGTTCAGCTTTAGGCTCTTTAAAAAAAAAAAATGTTGATCATGAAACTCGAGTATCTGACCAAGGGGTTTATAGGCACATTTCATAGGAATGCTAGAAAAGTAGCCTGAAAGTTAATACAATTGATACAAATGTTTTATAATCTCATCCACGCTGGTTTCCTCACAAACGTTTGAGTTTACAAAATAAATCTCATTCCATTTCTAGAAGTAAAATATGGTATAGCTCCTTTAAGCATTTGTATCTTAAAACCAAATCTAAAACTCTCCAAAAGTCTAAAATGTCTAAGCCTGAAGACAATTGATGGACTGGGTAAACTAATATAATATGTAATATGTAAATGAATAAGACAAAATTGCTCATACATTTTTGGGGAAATGTATTTATCTTTACGGTAGACCATGCAGTCTCAATAATTACTAAGGATTTTGCATCGTTGCTTCATGATGCATCTATTCCAGTCAGAAGAGGTCAATTACTGTAAGTAACAATAAGAGCTCAGGATTGTGTCGTCAACAACTGCAAAGCTTTATCCTGCCACATTCTGTAATAATAAACTAGCATGTGCCAGTTCCCTCTAACACTGGACAGGGAAACAAATGTGGTGACCAAATGAACAGTATGCACAGGCTGTAGGATTTGTAAAGGATTTGTAAAGTGCGTGTGTTCCTTATTCTACGCAGTGGGGAAACAGGCCTACTGCATGGATGATAAAATGGATCTCACTTAAGGTTTTATTTGCTATGTCAAAGACCCCTGTGTTCACCGGCACTTGTTAAAGGCTGTAGTAATTTATGAAATGCTTATTTACAGGCCGTGCGTCTGCGGCTCGGGGTGAGAGCGAGGAGGGGTCTTCTTTAATTGTAAGGGAGTGGAGAGTGCGTTCTGGCTGGACAGGAGCCAGATGTGTTGGTCTAATAACACATCAGGGTGACAGACAGAGACGCGCCTCCCTCTCTACCTCGCCGCATCGATTGGCCATCTAACTGTTAATAATCCTGTTAAACACCAGCGCCCGCCTTTAAACTCTGTCCAAGCCCACTTACCAATAAAACTCTGTGCGGCTCTCACCTCTGAAGCACAAGAGCTAAGACAGTGTATCAGAGAACATGCAGTTCTAAATGATGCTTGACGATGTCTCCATTGCAACCAGATACAAGAGCTTTCCTTATACCACCATACCATTTTTGTGCTTAAAAATATTCCAGCTACTTTATTGATATGAACAAGTTAGTTACTTGCTATGCCAGCCGGTTAGAGCCATACTGTCTGGCATTTCACACAATAAATGAAATCAAAATACAAGTAATAATTACATCATTTTTACTGACGAACAGTTCCTCAAAAAGCATCGGTTGTCTCAGTGCTTTGATTGGATTACAGGTTGGTTCTCTTCCAAACGCTTGATTTTGATAACACATATAAACATATATTGTCAGGGTCTGGCTGATCACAGGGAGCATGTTTAGTATCACTGGCATTTGTTCGTATTTTGAAATTTGTTTCGTTCCTCTGTATATCAGTGTGGCTTTAATGAATGAAGAACTTTATTGTGATTAATCCATCCATCCATTTTCTTCCACTTTTCCATTGCCGGGTCGTGGTGGCAGCTGTTGGAGGTGCCCAAATCACATTGCACCACCCTCCTGCAGGTGGTGGGTCCACAGAAGGACGGCCTCATGATTCTAACCGGGCCTGTTGGTCTCTCATAAGGGGCTTCTGAACTGCTCTTTGTCTGACCCGTCACCTGGGACCTGTTTGCCATGGGAGACCCTACCAGGGGCACCAAGCCCCCGACAACAGAGCCCCCAAGATCATTCGAGTGCTCAAACCCCTCCACCACGTTAAGGTGGCGGTTCCAGGAGGGGTATTGTCATTAAACAATTGTATAACAAAATTGCGTAGGTCAGATGTTGGGTTAGTCCTGAGCCGCTGCCACTGTGGGCCGAGCTGACTATGTGTTTGGAGGCAGGGGAAACGTACGCAGATACGGGGAGAACAAAACAGTCAGTTCCAGACAATCAGCCCTCACAGCTTGACATCCTTCATGTTGCTACACGGTGAAAAAAAAAAGGACTCCCGATGAAGCCACCAGCTTATAAGACTGGGTTGAAGCTTAGCTGAGAGTCTTTCCCGGATACCTACTTGTTTGCCTTTTTTTGTTTCCTGTTGTGCCTCTTGTGACGCAAGAAATCTTTTATAAAGCTGTTTTCTTCATGGCCAGTAAAGACTCTGCAGTAAAAAAAAAATCCACTGAACGTTACAACAACACGGCAAAGATGTACAAAAGCATCTTGTAATGAACCTGCACGAGACACGTAGTCATGGGCTATTTTCCATCCATTGTCCTGCATTCACACTCATACTCGCATTCATACACCATGTGTGTGCAGACTATCGGACGCAAGGGGGATGAAGTGTCTTGCCCAAGGACACAACAGCCACACACTGGCTGGAGCTTGATTTACACCACCACCTCCGCATTGGTGGACGGACGCTCTACCCCTGCTGCTTATAAATCATGTTTTGTCCTGGCATTTAGAGGGCACACCTACAGTGAAATAAATCCCATGAAAAGTAAATTGTCAAATTTCCGCCCATTTATAATTCATGGTGTCATTTAGAGCAGCTTTCTGTCTTAATGCAGAGTGAATGGGCTTGTTTGGGCTGTAAACAGTGCATTAGGTAATTGCAGCGGCAGGAGATGGAGGAGAGCGTCTGAGAAGAACAATACTCGTGTACAACAGACGTCCAGAGGGAGCCCGTCTTTAGCGCAGTACTGGTGTTTTATTAGTTGAACGATATAAAACATGACAAAGTGCCGACTCAAAGAGAATCAAGTATTGCCAGTCCCTCCCACGGGGAAGTCTTATATAGGGCACGAGCCGCTCCGACTTCGTCTCACTGCGGATGTCTCTGGGTGGTGTGCGGGCAGCAGTTTGGTAAACAGGCAAGGGAAAAGAGACAGCCACGCAGACGCGCTCAAAAGATGAATGACTAAAACAAAAAGAAAGGCAAAAAAATTGTTAGGTAGAAATTGTCAATAAAGCCATAACTTTACATATAGTTGCTGATAGAAAAAATATTATACTTATGACTGTTCATATTCAGTCTTATTCTGTATTAGTGATTGCCCCCATAAACATTTTAGATTTTTTTTTTAAACTATCTACTCCTGGTATCCCTTTATTTTTCAAGGTTTTTCCAACAATTGACACAATAATTGAATAGAGGACGGATGCCATTGATACAGCAATTCTATCTAGTGCATATTTTCGACCAGTATGGCATGCCACAACAGCCATGACCTTTTTGTGTGCTTTGCCGGACATGACAGCACAAGGTGAAAGGATTTGAAGAGTATAGGGACAGACTCAAACCGACGATGCCACTAGGCTACATCGACTGCTCATGTTACCATATAGATTTTCCATTTTTAGGGGGTAAGATTCTAGCATTGACTAACATCAGCTAAAAATAATATAAAAAAGTAGAAGAAAAAAAAAGTTAGCTGCCGAGTCACAACTGGTGTCCAACAAACTGTAGTGTCCAAATGCTTGTATATGAACAATGACTCCCAAATCTCCATTAGATTATTATCATTATTATTATGGGATGCACCAGGAGTCCCAGAAAGCTTTCATTACACAAGCTCTATACACCTAGTACCACCCACCAGGCCACAAAGATCAAAACATGTAGCCTATAGGCCTATATCATTCGATGGACATAAAATCATTATATGAAAATGCTCCCAAACAAAGCAACAATTACTTCACACATAAACAAAGATACGTTTGCTGTTCAGACCTTACAAACGAGTGGCTCAGAGTGATTTGTCAGTATTTACTAAACCAATGTGACGATTATGAGCCTAAACTCTGCGCGTGCTTTGCCTTGAAATCTCCCGGAGACTTTGGAGAGCGTGTTTTACCCCCTACTGCCGCACTGCTCCTTTTAAACCACAACCAAAAACAACATTTGAGGAACTAAAGAGGCGCGTTAAGTGCTATGTTTGTTGTTTTTGATTTCGCGATGCCTCAGGAAGGAACGAGTGACTGCCGAGGCTTTGAAGAGTTTCTTCAAGGTACGCATGTTTGATTTTTTTTTTTTTTTTTAACTCGGTGTCTGAAAACAGCATTTGATTTTTATTTTATTTTGTGGAGCAAACACGCACGCAGCTCCGGATCACAGCGCTCTGATGGGAGAGGAGTTTCATGTTTATTCTGTGAAGAGAAAAGTAGTTGGCTGTGGATTTTTATATTTTACGAAATACTTTCATTACATGACCCTAAAAGTCAGGAAGGGAATGTTGCAACCTCTCAAGTAATGGCTGTAATGAAATGGGTAATCTACACACGGCCAAGCATTTGTAAAGCCTTTCATTTGTCATTTATAAAGCATTTATAAAGCATATTTCAGTACGAAAATGTTTTATTTGCCTTCATTTAATATTACAAATCATTCTCTGTAAAGCACTTTGAGTTTGTGTTTGAATTGTGCTTTTTAAACTTGGTCTGCTTAAAGGTGAATTATGCAACTTTTTATGCGGGGAAAAAAAAAGTTGATATTTGTGCGTATTTAACCTTGTAGTGACCCAGCGGCTGTATGAGTGGTCAGCATGGCGCCTTTACTTTTGATCACAGTGGTCTTTACAACGCTCCAGGATACATTGTTTTGTAGGTTTTCTGGTGAGAGGGTCCGTCAGCAGAGAAATAATTGATCCTGGAGCGTCCCAGAGGCCACTGTGATGGAAAGTAAAGGCGGCATGCGGACCACTCATACAGCCGCTGGGTCACTACAAGGTTAAATACACACAAATATCCCCTTTTTTTTCCACATAAAAAGTTGCATAATGCACCTTTAAAGGGGGCACTTTTGTGTAGTGTCTTGTCTTTCCTACTCAATATTCCACACTTTTTCGACCATTTTCTGACATTTTTTCCACCCACAGATGTTTACAGGAGAGATACCCCTTACCCCTCTCTTAAACACTAACCATCATCTTCCTCTCAGTTCCTCGCAATGGGCCCACATCCTCCTCCAGATGTGGCTATTCATCACAGTGAAGCGCGACTATAAAACTCAGGTGCTGTGACTGTGTTCATGTAGTGTTACCAAATGATTCATAAACTGTGCTGAGTCCGCACTTTGGCAAAATGTGACCATTTTTCTCCCGAAATGTTCGCAGTAATAGGCCCGTCCTGAGTTATAGCGCCGCTGAAGGTGGCAATCATGTGGCCGAATTAGTCATCCTAATTGGACAAAGAGAGAAGGGGACAGGGCTGACGACTGTAGGAGATTTTATAGAAAGATGATCTAAAGGCGAAAGGATCAGAGCATAAAACGCAACTTTAATGGTTTTACTTGTGAAATGTTATTTATTGGAATGCGATATTAGATGAACAGAATGCCTGGAATAGTCTTTAAATGTGAACCTTTCTTAGCCATAGGCAGCATGCTATAAGCCCTGGAGAAGTTTGAACTTGAAGATCTCTCGCTTTGTATCTTTACCCATACCATCTCTTTATTATATTATTACATATTATTGTAACTATGGATACATTCTTTCATTGCATCCACTTTAAGCATCAAACAACTATTCTAAAACTAAATGGATCCCTCAGGGGAGACATAAGCTATGTTCTGGTAAACCTGGTAAACCTAACCCTAACCCTGACCCATTAACAATCGCCTTTGTGCAAAGATGATGTGTGACAAGGTGTATATCATTCTGAGTTTGTTTGACATTTGTCCGTGCTATCTTCTATTGAAATATCGCGAGTCTGAACAGTGCTCGATTGTTCTGATGGCTCCCTCAGCTGTTTCCTATCTCTGTCTCCTCTCCCACGCTACACACCCCTCGTCCCATTAAAACGTTGCCTCGCAGGGAGAGCTCCGAGCCAAAGAGGTGAAAAAAAAAGAGTAACGTTTCCCCGACGCTACAGTACAAATACATAACTTCACCAAGAAAGATAACACCCCCCCCCCCTTTTACATTCTGTACATTATGGTCCTCTATGAAAACACATTAGCTTGGATTGTGAATGCACAGGATCACACACTGGTCACTTTGTCTAACACCGGCAGACAGCGCAGAGATGGATGAAGCAACAGCAACCTTTTAATAAATGCTAAACGCTTAGGATTTATATTGATCTCGTGTCAGCGCACCATAACTAACACTTTTGTCACCTAAATATCATTACCGCTCAGTGCCATTTTTCTTTGTGCTGCTGACATGAAATACTGCCATTAATATCATGGGCCTATAACCCAATGCTTTATTTGATTTGATTTCCATGTCTATTTCTGCTTAATATGTTCTTCTTTTTTTGTTTTGTCCCTCTATCTATCTATCTATCTATCTATCTATCTATCTATTTACTGTATCTGCTGTAAAAATGAATAAGAGCATTCACTCTAAA
Source organism: Proterorhinus semilunaris (assembly GCA_021464625.1). NCBI lineage: Eukaryota > Metazoa > Chordata > Actinopteri > Gobiiformes > Gobiidae > Proterorhinus > Proterorhinus semilunaris. Next base: position 12,975,092 of record CM038360.1, on the reverse strand, counting down.
ACACATGTCCCTGTACACAAGTTGAATTTCCCATCATGCCCTGCAGCATGAGTCGTTGTGTGTCATATGCAGACTGAGTTGCTGTTGGTAAAACACTGTGGTTGCTACAGGCCTGAAGCTGCAGCTGAATCATTCGGGGACGAGACGTTGTGCAGTAAATCTCTCTTAATACCTAACCAATGTGGCTATTGTACGCGGTTACAGTGCACTTTATGTTCAATTTTAGTGAATTAATTATTACTGTGTTTGAAGAGAGTTCAGCTTCCAGACATTTTTTTATTCTTTATTATACAGATTTGTCCCTTGAGGCTCAATGCCTCAATGAGATCTGTTTCAAACATCCTTTGACTTGTAAATCGAGACTAAAACAAATGTCAGGAGGAGTATGTCAAAATGATAAAAAAGAGGGATTTAATATAGATATCAAAGATATTTTTTTTTTACATTTTTGTGTAGGTTGGATGCAACTTTTCTTGCTTTTTAATCTGAAAACTTAAAAACCTAAAAAATAATTTGTTCCCTGCTTTTTGTTTTATTGTGAAACAGCATTGATGCATAAACCAATCGCCATTGTCCAAATTACAGTAAAACTCAACATGCACTGCTGCAGTTGCACTTCCCTACCAACAGAGGCTGATCAAAGTCATGTCTGGACAATCAGATTTTGTGTAAGGTGATATATTTCCCCCAATCCCCATGTTGTGTCCAGTTCATCTACATTCTTCCCCTCTTTGTTACTGGGCCAACACTCTCTGTCTCCCTCTCTCTCTCTCAGATATACACATATATACTGATACGCACATTTCCTCTGGCCGGGAGTGATCCAGGGCAGCTGCAAAAGGCCTGAGTAGGGCGCCCTGACGAGAAGTGACAGGTCTGGGCATCATGGCGGGCTGCCCTGACGGCTGACAGATGGATGGCACTCACACACACTGCAGGGAGAGAGGCAGAGGGCAGCGCGGACCACACTGAACTGTCAGTCTCTGCTGTTGGGCTCATCGTAGGGCTGCAAAGGAGGAAGAGGGAAGTTTAGGTCAGGGCTAAACATACACTACAAGATGTGTTGTTGATGCTAAGTTGGTATCTATTTCAATGGCATTTCTTGTAATGCATATGTGATTCATTAGCTAAAATAAATAATGTGGTAGAAACAATTGAAACCATCCAATAGATGATTATCGACATAGCCATTAAGAATTCAAACACAGCAATAGATCTTTTGGAATAAAAAAAGTCTTCAAAATGGTTGGTCGGTGGTTGGATTCCCTCTATAAAACTACAGGCCCTACTGCCATTGTGTCATTAGGCAAGACCTACATTTCATCACCAAAACCTGATAGATCAACAGACACTTTTTAGCAGTAGATATACTGAGCGGCTTGACGACTCCTGTAGCATTTCATCTTGTCTGAAAGGTGTTAACAACACTTTATTTTGTAGGGACTGCTTTGACGTTGTAATATTAATTTCCCAGCGCTCGCAGACTGTACCACCATCTTTTCTGCAGACTTTGCTTTCCGATCACTCTGTGGCAGATGCTTCAACATGTTGTCGCTCATGAGGAGAATGCGTGGTTCGACTGATGCCAACACTTTCGACTTGTGAACGCAAAGACATTTACAGCTTTCCACTCTGACACACTTCAGCTGCGGCTGCTTTAATGACAACACATCGCTGTGTTGTTGTGTCTGATGCAGAACTGACGTTCAACAGATTGAAAGCAACTTGAGTTTGAATATTATTGACAGCTATTAGACTGTTTCATCTCATGCATCTTACATCAAGTAGTTGAGAGTTTTAAATCATAATATTTTATTACATTTTAATTTAACCCATTGATTAGACATCAACATAGAACTATGTTCCAGCTCTGGAAGGTGAAGACATAATGGTCAGAGACTGTTTATCTATTTATGTGTAGTGCACGTGCACAAAGACAACAAGGAGGACTTTCCAATCATTGCCATTGTACGACGTCAGTCGGCAGATGTTTTACACAGGGGACCCCAAAGTACCATGATGATGGTGATTTTCAATATTTGCATTATAAAAAAAATATTGATTTAAATGAAAATAATATTGTCTTTACCACGAGTGTATACAATGATTACATGATGATTCAGCAGCACAGTGGCTACTATACTCCCATTTCTGGGAGTGAGACCATTTTGGAGTTTGCATGTCTCCGTGTGCCCTTCAGGTACACAGGTTTCCTTTAAAAAATGCACAATAGGGTAACGTCATGCTGTGGCTACATTATTGTAAACAACATTCACTTTAACTGTATGTGTAAAAAACTTCATATTTCATGAACAACTATGACTTGAACAACAGAAACAACTTTCCCACAGTATTCTAATTTATTGCATTATGTTGTATATTACAGTGACAGCTGCCGAGAAGTAATCATGGGTTCATAGAAAGAGTTATATTTGTCCCGTTGACAAGTTGACAAATGTCACATTCAAAATAGCGTCAGGATCTGAAGCTTCATGTTAGCACTGTCTTTGTGATCTGACAGACACATCAAACTGCTTCTTATTTAGTTTGAATAAAGATTTTCTCTCAATGTTAAAAATAATAGTTTTGTTCAAGTCCATAGACCTGTGTGGCCTATAGAGATGATATGGATGCGTTTCAGTAACTTTCTCCTGTTCTGGAGGACATTTCCAGAACATTTATTTTTGCTTTGTGACCAAAGGCGCTATATACATTGCCTCTCGAAAGTACTAATACACCTTGAATTTTTGCACATTTTGTCATGTGTACAACCATAAACATAAAGATTTTATTTTGATTTATTTTACTGAAAGTTCACACACAAGTAACAGACAACTGGGAAGTGAAAGTGATACATGACGGTTATTTTTCAAAAAATGTTCACACCTTGCCCTAACCATTAAACAGAGGCCCCCCGTGCGTAATCTACTCTCAGTATAATTCCAGCTGTTCTGTGAGGGCCTCAGAGCTATGGTCAGAGTGTATTGGTCACTAAACAACATCATGAAGGCCAAGGAGTTCACCAGAGAGGTCAGGGATAAAGTTGTGGAGAAGTTTAAAGCAGCATTAAGTTATACAAAGATTTCCCAAGATTTGAACATCTCACGGAGCACTGTTCAATCCATCATTCGGAAATGGAAAGAGTATAGCACCACTGCGAACTTACCAAGACACGGCCGTCCACCTAAACTAACAGACCGAACAAGGAGAGCACTGGTCAGAAATGCAACCAAGTGCCCCAGGATAACTCTGGAGGATGACCCTAAACACAAAGCTAAATCTACAATGGAATGGTTTAAAAACAAACATATTAATGTGTTAGAATGGCCCAGTCAAAGTCCTGACCTAAATCCTGACTTGAAAATCTGTGGAAAGACCTGAAAACTGCTGTTCGCAAACGCTCTCCGTCTAATTTGACAGAGCTTGAGTTGTTTTGTAAAGAGGAATGGGCTAAAATGTCAGTCTCTAGATGTGCAAACCTTGTAGAGTCAAACCCCAGAAGACTTGCTGCTGTTATTGCGGCAAAAGGGGGTTCCACAAAGTATTAATTCATGCTGTATGAATACTTATGCACGCCCCACTTTTCACTTTTCTATTTTTGGAAAAATAACAGAATCATGTATCATTTTGCAATTCAAAATAAAATCTTTATGTTTATGGTTGTAAACATGACAAAATGTGCAAAAGTTCAGGGTGTATTAGTACTTTCGAGAGGCACTGTAAATAAAGATCTTCTTCTTCTTCACAATTCAAAAGCAATAATATGTTGTTTTGAAGTCTTAATATCAGTGGTGCATTTTAGACCACAGTGAAACCAAATTCCCTGTTATATACAAGTATTGATCCTCTCTCATACAGTCAGTCCAACCTTCTTCTTGTTCAGGTATGCTCTTTCCAACATGCCGCAAAGATCTGCAGTATGATTGATGGTGTACGTTTACAAATACAGAAGAAATCAAAACAAAAACATTGGGGGTCTCACTCTGACACAAGTCTATTCTCACCTCCGTACTTTGGTGTGGTGCTATTCACAAGAGAGTCCGTATCTAGGTGGCGATTGTGGCGGTGCACAGAGTGAGAAATGAAGGGTGGAAATATTGTGGAAAATAAAAACCCCAAAGGGCCACAAACACAAAAAGGATAGAAATGGGCACACGGCCTATACTGTATGTTGTGTACCTACAGTGTGTTTTAGGCAGGTGTGAAACATGCTATTAATCTTGTACTATAATAAGCATGGAAATGTTGCTGTGAGCGCACACAATCGTCGTGGAGGAATTATATTATTACACAAAAAATAAATATTGTTTATTCATTTATTCATTCAGTCATTTTGAACTATAGGGTCTTTGAGAAAAATCCATGCGACATTAATATCTGTAGTGCTACGGCAAAGATGAATGCTCAATCTAACTGTTTTTGGTTTTTTGGTTCAGTGACCGAGACACTTTGACCATTCTTGTTCTTCAAACTATACTTAAAATGTGTTTCTCCCTGCATTAAAACACATTAGTATCTCCTAGGTATCATCTGAAAGTCGAGATGTGGCAAAGTTGGCATGTGCGTTCACCACACATGCAACCTTGATTTGAAGTTGGCTCACAGATACGCATGGCACTGAGTCTGATTGAACTAATAAGCCCATGCCCAAAACCTTTAGTGACACTCTAAAATAGCTACAGTGTCAAGTCTCAAAGGGGCGCACCGCCACGCCGAGGCGCGGCTGACAAGTGTATTGTGTACTGGAGGTGAGGAGTATGGGTAATGTTGTCATCGGGCCCCGGGGCCTGGGCCTCGTTACTGATTCAGCTCTCTGTGTCAGTCTCATAACGCCACGCTTCAACTCACATTACTTCCCCTCCGCTTCCTCCTCACTTCCTGTTTCCTCCCACAGTCCCTGGCCCTCGCGCGTTACATTAAATGGGGTTTATTTCTCCTCGATTAGGAGAGAAAGTGTCTGATGCTGATAGCTATAGTTTATGTGTTTGTCACAGCCACTCGAGTCGTGTACTTTAGGACTGATGGCTAAAGGCGACATGTTTAGGAGTGCGCTTTAATTTAGGGAGGCATCAAACATATAATGGTCTAGTGTTGATGCTTGAAGTAAACAACCCAGACCTTATGTTATCCATGTCATTGCTCTGGGTCATATCACACTGCATTACCTTTATCGACCCTACCTCTTGTACATATACATTTACAGTAATGATATTGAATATTGTGAATATTTTAAATTCTAGTAAATGTGTATATCTCTTTATTTTAGCACCTGGTACTTTATTTGATTAAAGTTGTCTTATCATTCTTCTGTTCTGCTGTCTACTTTGTTTGTAAGAATGTTTTGATTGCACTTTTGAACAACTGCGACCACCAATGCATCAAGAAGGTTTGTCAATGTCTCAGAACTGAGAACTCAACACAAACCGATGAAAATTGTTGCACTGATCACTTAAATGACGTCAACAACAACAGGAATGGGAGAATGTCTACTTTTGCTTGTGACATCAATGAACAAATACTCCCTTTCCATATTTTGTGTGGTCAGTGTTTCACTCACACACATGCAGGCCTGACTCTAATTGTCACAACTCTAATTATTATCTCAGCTCCTATTGTAGTGACTGCCTGTGTGGGTGCGTGTAAATAGATTTCTGTCCCTATAACATGAGTTATCCTGATACACACGTGCACATACTGCCGTGAAACCTAATCACAAAAGGTCATGTTGGCGAGAGAGGAACAGATTAAATTAGCATAGTATTAGATGTGGAAAATGATTTCTGTCAAATCAAACTATAGCACAATTATATTATGTTAATCACTTATTTCATTAAGGACTTGATTGCGTTTCACAGATGAACTGATGCGGCTGAGACACCTGAAGCCCCGGTGCCTGCCTGTGCTTTGGCTCCTACCACGAGGACTAATTGCCTTAACGTAGCGCACGAAAAATGTTTCAAAGGGCGAGGAACTGCTCATTTGTTCATCAAAGGGAAGACGATGAGCGGAGCGAGATGGCGTGACCTCTCCACAGCGCTCCTTCAGGGAACACTGCGTCTGTGTGTGCAGCCAATCAGATCTGGGATGAGGCGAGATGTGCTGCAAAGCAACAACGGTGACTTTTTCTTAAACATTGGTCATTTTTATTTTGGGAAGGGGTGGGGAGAGTTACGTATTGCAATGGCAAACTCTAGATGTGCTCGAGCTGGGAGCACATGCCACCCCTAGAGTCGGCTTGACCCCACCCACTCAGAGAGGCTGAGGCAGTATTGGTGGTCAGAAATAAAATTGTACTTACAACAAAAAATAAGGCCACAACACAAACCTAATCATTCAACTCTACCGTGTGCTGCAATTTCAAAGTTCAATTCGAAATTGAAATTGAAAATCAAAGCGAACGTGGAGTATTTAGCTTCACCCGTACAGTTTTGACTAATCCTGTTATCTTTGACCGTCTGTTCTAATTTATGCTGAAACGTTTCCATCCAAATGTATTTCCTGGATTTACATTGTGTCATAGAGGGAACCAAAAACTGTCCTCCACTTTATCATTTTCTGTCACCAGACCTGTTGTTCATTACAATGCCATTGATTAGCTAGCATGCAGTTAGCTGAAAACAAACGCTTATTTTCATTGTTTTATAACAGTCCCACAGCTGCCTGCAAAGGGCGTTCCAGGATCTAAACTCCTGACCTATTTTACCCGCACACTATAAACCTTACGTTGAATATCCAAACACGAAATATCAACCCTGAGGTACCCAGACATACGTTTTTGGCCTCAGTTAAGCTTCTGTTCTGCGTTTAAAAGCTACATAGAATTTGTTTGTCCTTCAAATATATCAAGAGTGGACTCCTAATGATATTCATGTGAAAGACCAGACCGATCATTTTAATGTTGACAAGTAAGACTTATTCCACAACACTGGCCTATACTTTATCCACTCACTCTGGGCTAAATTGGATACGTTTCTGTCATCGCTCATAATCAAATCAATGGCCACAAAAAGTTTAAGCCACACTCTCACCACTTCCACTCCCCCTGATTGAAAGACTGGCGTGTTTTGTGCGAGTTACTGAAAGGCAGAAAAGACGGCAGAGCTAAATGACACTCGCGTTTTTGACAAGTGGCAAATGGGAAGGATTAGCATAAGCCAATGAGCTACACAGTGAATATATGTTCAGAGCTCATTTGAAGTGGCGTCTGTGACATTGCCATGCCAATTTCCCGGTGAATTTCCATCTCCCTGTGACCAGAAAGCAATTTGTCCGTAAATGCGCAGAGATGGACTTCTTTGTGATTATGATCCAATATTTATCTATAAATTTGAATTCAACTTTCAAGACTCCATCATCTCCTCAAATTAGCCTTTCTTATCATGTATTTGAGAGCAGATTAGGACATAATACGGTCCATCAGTCGGAGAGGCAGGGTCAGTGTTGTCGGCCATGTTGGAGAGGTCATCAGCTGTCAGTGTGCATTGCAGGAGAACTTGATGAAGTCTGTTTTTCTGCAAATCCAACGCCCCAGTCTTGTATTCAGCATGAATTATTTTTGATGAGGCTGTCATCCCCTTTCTCTGTCAATTTCATGCGTGTTTGTACAGTCCAGAAATATAACTGGCAGTGTCAGGGTTTTTGCCAATGGTGCATTTGCTGATACTTTAGAATTTAGTTTTGCGAAAATTTATTTTGGAGAGCAAACACCGTAATTATGGTACACAGCAACTCGGGAGGTCGCATCACGGGGAAATTCATTTAAAAATGCAATGTCAAACAGTATTTTAAAGTGACAGTCTATAAGTTTACATGTTTCACAAGTTGAATATAGATTGCACAGGATTGACCACCTGGGCCTGCGAATCGACGTAACACAAGTCATATTAAACATGTCTATTTTGATCTCAGAAACTAATCAAAATCCATGGCGCCATAACTTTGATCAATGAGAAGAGCTTTTCTTTGAACCGGTTTGTCAAGTCCAATCAGGAAAGAACGGGGGAGGAGCTTGATCATTTACTTTTGAAAAATCTCTCTCTCCTTCTCTCTCTCTCCATATTTTGCAATCTTACAAGCTATCACTTTAAAGATATTTTTTCCAAAAGGAGGGTTCTAATTTTGCTATTCAGCTGAATGGAGTATTAAAGGAACAGGCCACCGTTTTTCCATACTGAGATATGTTGTTACCTGAGCTTAGACGAGTTGATGCGTACCTGTCTGGTCTTTGTGCGCAAAAAGACCAAAGATGTTGTAAGCATTTAGCCTCTCCTCCTCTCCTCTATGGGGCCAAAAGGGGGTGACGTTAGAAGCGACCAAGCTCTTCCACGTTTCCCCTATTTAAATACGGTTACACGATCCAAGTATAGTTACACAAAATTACACATGTCGATTTGCTAAGCGGATAAAAAGGGGCACTATATTGTAAGGCGTAATAACACCTTAGGAGCACTTTGACGTCTGCGTAGTAATATCTCCAGAGTTCTTTAGGAGTGAAGATATTACTGCGCGAACATCGCTGTCTCCTGGTAGATGACAGTATTTAGAGGTTTAGGATTAGTCCTATTACAATCCTGTTCCCATATATTGACCATGTTATTACACTTTTAGGAACCATGCTTCCACCCTATTACTCTAATGTAAAGTAAAGTGCGACCAACATTTCTAAGCCTTTTTTCGGAAGGCCTATGTATCAGAAACAAAGCACAGTCTTAGAAGTATTGCTATGGGTTTGTTAAATTACACTGTGCTGGATTTTTTGTGTGTATATTGTGTTGGAGAAACATGTGGCCTTGCAAATAACATGGCATTCCTCTGATCACGGTGATAAATGGTTATCATCTCCGCGGCTCTAACTGGGTCCAGCAGACTGTTGAAGCCCCCGCTTTTTAGGGCATTACCTTCCGTGTGTTTGACCAATCTCTGCTTTGCTGCTTGAGCGGAGATGACTGGGAACAACATTAGAATAAGTGGAAGTGAATTGGGAGGCCGACTGTAGCGGCAGATTGCGTGTGTGCGTGTGTAGGGGCACGCGGTGTGTGTGCGTGTAACATGCGCTGCCTGTGCGCCTGTGTATGCCCTGTCATATGATGAATGTTCTCTCTCTCATAATCTATGTGCTTCAAAATATGACGTATGTGAGGATGAACTTTGAATTATAACCTAAAGAGTGACTCATTAATCTTGTGGCTTTGGAGGGGAGTGGACCGGAGGAATCCATTTTGTGTGTTTGTGTTTTATGAATAATGCAGTATCGTGAGTGGCCAGCAGGACTCAGACACTGACGTCCAGACATACAGGAGTTGATGACCATGAAACAGCTCTGTTTAAAGACGGTAGATACACATTAGCATTCACAAGGGAAGGTCACAGGGCCCCGAGGAGAGATGTAACTATACCTCTATTACTTAAAGGAACAGGCCACCGTTTTTCCATACTGAGATATGTTCTTACCTGAGCTTAGACGAGTTGATGCGCACCTGCCTGGTCTTTGTGCGTGCCCTCAGTCACGCAAAAAGACCAAAGATGTTGTTAGCATTTAGCCCCTCCCAGCATATTCCTATGGACCCAAACGGGGGTGACGTTAGAAATGACCAAGCTCTTCCACATGTTGACGTCCGCGCAGCAATATCTTCAGAATTCTTCTGGAGTGAAGATATTACTGCGCGGACCAAAACGCTCCTAAGATGTTATTACGCCTTACAATATAGTACCTCTTTTTATCTGCTGAGAAAATCGACATGTTTCATTTTGTGTAACTATACTTGGATCGTGTAACTACTCACATAACTGTATTTAAATAGGGGAAATGTGGAGGAGCTTGGTCCCTTCTAACTTCACCCCCGTTTGGGTCCATAGGAATATCCTGGGGGAGGCTAAATGCTAGCGACATCTTTGGTCTTTTTGCATGACTGACAGCGGTTAGCACTGTTGCCGCAACAAGAAGGCCCCGAGTTTGATTCTTGAGCACACCTTTCTGTGTGGACTTTCCATATTCTGTCCGAGTCTTGGTGGGATTTTTTCTGGACAATCCAGTTTCCCCCATCAACCCAAACCACCCATGACTCACTAAAAACCCCATAGTCCGGACCAATCCTTGCTCTGGAAAGGATCCCTTACCTCAACCGTACTTTTAATAATCAATGCGCTTTGTCACTACATTTTGGAAAAGAAAAATGTTTATTCGCACGTGTGTTAGGTTATACGTTTCTCCAGCCCCAGTGTACGTAGCATGACATGACAATAGTAGCCTCTGTTTTCATTGGTCTGTGGTGAACTCTGTAATGTGATCACGCTGTTTCCATCTGTGTGTGAATGTACATTTAATTATAGCTTCAAATCAAGACGCGCACAAACCTCCAGGAGCTCATTATCATAGTTACATGTCTGATCCAGATGTTAATTAAGCCGCTCCTTTCACACATATCGACTCTGTGTTTCAGGTCGAAACAACGGCTTTTGTTGATGCTATGGTTTCTGCAATCACCACAGTCTCCCACCTACAGTTATTATGCATGGGTATCTGACTTGCTTTGTACCAAGATAGTGAAGACCGCTTGCAATGGTGAAAATTCAAATACCCTTCAGTTCTTTCCCTTCGAGGGTGGTCTTATCACCAGAATATGATGGTGTAAGTTCTCAGTCATACAGGACTTTGTCTCTGTTCAACCATTCAGGCGAAACATCTTAAATTCTCAAACAACTTGGTTCAGAAGACTACTTTAAAAAAAAATTCTGCACATGATATCCAGAAAGTTTAGTTTATTAGTTTAATTAAGCAGCAAAACAACAACAACTACAACAAAAACAACAACACATATTTTCAACGGGAAAAGGAGTGAATTTGCTCACTCAAAAGGAGTAGGTTGAAGTTCACTGGACGTATGCAAAACCTACCCCTGACTTATCAAACATGAAGCTGCAGTTTGGGACATACATTTTCCTTTTCAAAACTCTTGATAGGCATGTATAGCATCTATCGGTACTCGTTTACGATCGTACCATTAACAAAGGCCCATAATACCGCCTATTTTATTGTTCATGATCGTACAAATTATAAAAAAGGAAAAAAGAAATAAAAGACTTTTACCAAGCATTTTCTCAGTCCTTTGATCGGTCCATTTTTACCACCTTTTAATCATTTACGATTATATAAGTTATAGAGAAAAGACACAAAACATTAATTTACACGGTACCATATTACTATATTATCGTTTATGATCGAATAGACGTTAGTGGGAAAACACCAAGCATTTATCGAGCAGCTGCCTTCAGGGGAAGCCAACTGTGGAGTGGACAAAGGGATTTGGGTCTAGACTCTTGATCCATGTTTTATACTGTGGTTTTCTTCATATTTGAGAAAAATAGTTGGTCATTTGATCCCAGCTTCAGCAAGACACGACTACACCAATATAAAAGTGGCGTCTCAGTGAGTGCCTGGAGGTGGTCAGAGAAGCCATCGGCACAGATCGGCAGCTCTGTCCATGTCATCCCCAACAATTTAATACCTCAATGTAAAAGTGGTACTGTATGTATGCATCATAATTAGCTGATGCCAGTACAGGTTTTACCACCTTTTGCTGAAACAAAGGAATACATACCAATACATATATAAAACCTTAGGACTAACGATTACACCAACCAGTCTCAAGTACAACTTTCCCGGCCTGCTTGTCTTCCACCAGAAGTCTATTCCCCATTGTCGACCAGTGAGTGCGCTGTGTTTGATGTATTCAGGTCATATCATACTTTTCCACCGGACAGGCTTAACAATGATGCATGGTTGTCTCTGGTCCCATTTTTAAAACAGCAATTTGGTTAAAAAAAGAAAAAAAAAGAAGAAAAAAAAAGAGAAAAAAGTAGACAATCCACTTTTTCACAGTTAAAAGGCAAAAGTTATCAGGTGGGTCCAGAGCTAACGTTGGAGGTGATTTAGTGTTAGCAGCCACGTGTCATTGGGGCTTACGCAGTGTTTCCTCCCGGACTGATTTGAGCTTAAATTGCTCTTGTGAAGACTTGCCTGGGCTTCTCATTAAGTTGCCACCGCTCTTTGCTCCACTGTATCCTGCAGTTGTAATACCCTCATCATCCCTCGCCATTACTACAAAATCATCTGTCACGCTGCTGGGGAGGCTTTGAATGTCTTATTTCCAGGTCGGTTCAGGTGTGAGCTCAATGATTAGCATGTAAATTTGCCCAAAAATTCGAAAGCCCTCGACACATTTTGCTTGTATTTTCCATAATTATTGTGGTCCGTAGTTTAGAAAGTTGCAATAGGGTTCAAATTATTCCAACTTTTTAAGATATATTTGGTAAGATGTTTATAAAATTCCCTTAGAGCTAAGTTGTACAGTGCTTTGTCAGTGAAGGTGTTTGTTTCTTACTTTTGAGAAGATTTGCTTGAGATGAGGTGCTTGGTTTGTCTATTCTCAGGATTTGAAATTACAGTACCGATCTGGAGACACTTTTTATGTTTTGGTTTTTCTTTATTTTCAACACTAATCTCATTAAACTATACATGGACACATGGGAGTATGTAGGAAACAAAGACGGATGAAATAAATCAAAATATGTTTTAAATGATTCAAAATTGCAGCCCTTTATTCTTGGCATTTTCTCAATGGGCTTCATACTGTAAGGTCGTCCCTGAAATGGTTTCCAACAGTCTGTGATCTTGATAAACCGTTGATAAAAATGTCAAAAGTGTGCAAAGCAGCAATCAACAAAGCTGACTTTTTGGGAATATTTCTTTTTGTTTAAACTGTAAATGAATGAGTGAGAATCTACGATGTATCTTGAAATAAAAGAAAAAACAATACATAAAAAAAAGTGTTTCCACAAGTGAGTACGCAAGAAGATACTGTTAGTAAGTAAGTCGTAAATAAACAAGCTAAAGTTTTGATTTGATTTTGCCAAATCTTCTCATTTATAAGTTCTTATATGTATTAACCACCTTAACCGAGCACATTTTCTCCAGTTCAGCTTTACCCAAATCTAAAAGGTTACAGCCAGTCTAAGTTCTCTCTTGTGGCTCTTTTTTTTTCTGTTGCTTTTCCATCACTTTTTCACGTTTTTGTCGCCTATTCATTGTCTTTTGTTCCTTTTTTTGCCGCTTTTTTTGTGCATTTTCATCCTCGTTTTCATCCCTGTTTGTTCAAGAAGCTTTTAGATTTGGGTACAGCCAAACCGGGGGAAAATGTGTTCAGTTAAGCGGTTAATGGCTCAATAACATACTGGTAAGAGGCACCCCCATCTCACCAGTAAATGAACGTGTATGATCCTTTATTTGCCCGCCACTCCTACGCAGTTTCCCCAACTCGCCCTCTCCACGCGCAACAAGATGGAGAAGGATCTTAGTGAAGTGTGCATTAACAAACTTGTAAACGCTAGCCTCTCACTCCCTCAGCATGCATCACATTACGTCCCTATAGCCGACTATTTACCCTGCCATCCAGCCTCCGAAAGATTAGTGTGGCTCCCGGAGAGTTGATTTATGAACGACACGCGGTAATCCCTTTCGCCTCCTTCGCCGCCGCCACAGCCCCCGATATCGTGTTCGCCCTAAGGTGCAATGTTTGATAATATAACCACTGCCTCCGCCGCGGGACCACCCACCCCACCCTTGCACCCTGCTCGAAATACATTACCCCACAATGCTCAGAGATTTATGAGCAAGTAGTGAGTAGTAGTGGCGGGGCAGAGGGAGAGAGAGAGAGGGGAGGCGAATATGCATTGATTGAAAGCCCCAGATAGTCCCGTCCCATCCCGCCCCTAAGAACATCAGTTATTTTGCATCCTGACACGGCGATTGATACGTTGTAAATGCGAGCGGCGAAATGACAAATGCAGATGGAAAGTGACTCTGACAAAAATGATAAGAGCATCGGTCTCTAGGGGGCGACGGCGGCGGTGGCGGTGGTGGTGGTGGGGTGGGGGGAAAATATTTAATAATTGATACGAAAGGCAGGGAGATGTTGTTTGACCCTGGAGGAGTGTGAATGTCATCAGAAAATTGCAGAGAGACTTTGAAGTGGAATGCATTAATGATTTGTGCACGGCTGCACGCGGTGATGGAGAGGGGCCAAAAGGTTGCGGCCCAGGAAAGTCGCTAAACGGTTATCAGAGTTGGCGTCACTATGTTTGTCTTAAGGGAGGAGAATGTTTTGTTCCAGGCGGTGAGGATTAAGTGTTTCAAGGTTGGATGATGGTTTGGAACTATGAGGCCGTCCTTCCGTGGACCCACCACCTGCAGAAGGAGCCATAGGGGACTGGTGCAATGTGACTTGGGCAGCTCCAATAGCTGCCCCCACGACCCGGCAACGGACAAGTGGGAGAAAATGGATGGATGGATGTTATTTTCTTTTCAGGAGGATTCAATTTTAAGATGCATTTCGTTTTTTGTTCTGAACATTTGGAGAGCCATTTGCGGACAGTAAGGTAAACACTTTTTATTAGGAAAGGAAAGCCATTGGGGGAAACTTGATTTATTTGAAAATACAGAATCATCTTGGCAACTAACCCTTCAGGTTGAACTCCACCGCTGATGTCGCCCCCCTCGAAATGACCGGGGAGAGTCAGATGTCTTTTTAAAGTTTATTTGAGCTCAAACATAAAGGCCCCCTGTGAAGAAACAGTAACGTATGTTCTAGAATATTTAGGATTAAGTTTACAAGTTTACAAATGAAACTTACATGTCGCACAGGTGTAAAAGGCTTAGGCCGACTACTGCGCCACAACTTGCTCAATGAGAGGCTATGGGCCTAGCTTAAAAAAAAAAACTAGCTTCTGCAGGTCACATGACAAAGCGCTTCCGGTTCAATGCTATTATGATTGTGAAGAAATGTGATTAAATATGGCTATTTACAGCGAACCATAACCAAACACGAATAATAAAAAGCAAAGAGCAGAAAATGGGATGGCAGCACCGATGTTGAGTTGCATACTAGTTGTACAAGTGCTGGGAGGGCCCTGCACACACTTGGAGTCTGGGACCTTGTAGTTATACGATTAAAGCATACCCGTACAGGATTACAAACTCTACCAACACAGTTCTGGTCTCACCACCGACGTTTGATACTCCAGAACACTGTAGTGTAGCCGCAGTGACACACCAGCAGCAACATGACTCCTCTCCATATGCTCGTGTGTGCACCCTGTAGAGGACACAGCGGGGCATCAGACATGCAACTCCACTCCCCTCTGATACCTTCAACTCTGCTCATCTCTGAAAACCGCACTCCTCTCTCATTCTGCATTAGCCTCTGAAATATAGCAGGTGAAGCATCTCAATCCTCTTAGAAATGTCTGAGGAGCAACAGACAATTAAGAGGCTCCAATTAACAAAGTGTGCGAGATTAGGGATCACTGGGGAGCGCTACGGAGCCGCCGGGAGGAGACACAGACAGGTCAATTATCTTACATGTCTGTTTTACGGCGTTAAGAGTAGAAGAGCGGCATTAACCACGGCACTAATGAACCTCGAAGCTCTGCTGATGCTCGTATTTCACCGGGAGAAAGATATAATCCCTCTCAAAGCTCCTTACAACTGCTGAATTGTTCATAAAAGTGCGATTTGAAATATTGTAGCGGTCAAACAATAGACTTTATTGCAAGTTTATTTGACGTAACAAGAACATGATCCCTGGACTGACTGCATGTAGCATAATATCGTTTGATGGTCCAGGAAACCTTCTATTGGTCTCACATGACGTAACATAAACAACATAGTCTTTGGAAATGGCCCAAAAGTCCTCGGGATCTGCCCTGTTATCTAGGTCTTGTCTGGAACCATCTTGTTTAGTGAACATTACACATGAAAATATAGTTGTGCCCATAAGTTTACACCCCCTGTGTGTGTATTCTTTTTCAAAGAATAAGAATAAAAACACTTTATTTTTTGGCGTGATGTTGTGAAGCCATTTATTGTGAAAGAAATGTGTGAACTCATTTCAAATCACCATAACAAAATAAAATACAAAAATGACCCTGTTGAAAAGTCTACACACCCCAGTTCCTAATACTGTGTATTGCCCCGTTTAGCATCAATGAGAGCTCGGAGTCTTTTGTGGTAGTTGTGGGGAAGGTTCTGTATATAATTTAATGGTAAAGCGGCCCATTCCTCTTGGCAAAAAGCCTCCAGTTCCTTTAAATTCATGGGCTGTCATGCATGAACTGCACGTTTGAGCTCTCCCCACAGTGGTTCAATGATATTGAGCTCAGGAGACTGAGATGGCCACTCCAGAACCTTCACTTTATTCTGCTGGAGCCAGTGGCATCAGCGAACAACCTCCATATTTCACAGTAAGTATGGTGCACTTGTGATGGCCATGCGCATGATAGTTCGTAAACAAATGACAATCTCCAATGGCACCACATTTCCTAAACTGCAACCAATCCACCAGGAAGGACCAAAACCTCAAAGAGTGAAATGTAAGTTTATTAATCTAGATGATAGTAAAAGGAAAATCTAGAGATGTTGGCGGCTTTAAAGGTTTCAGAGACAGCGATGAGCTCTTAGGCTTTCCTTCCTGAAATGAAGGAATGAAAGAGTGTGTGGAAGGAGCACGGAAACAAAATGGGACAGGGTGAGACTGGAAGGGTGTGCGTGAGGTGTGGTCCTGCTCCCAAACTTAAGAATACAGATCAGGTCTGTACTTTCCGCAGGAATAAACTGTTATGGAGGCCGCAAACCAGAGAAATGTGTCAATGTTAAAACTATTGCACTGTGGCGGGAAGGTAATTTTCAGCCGTGAGAGGAGCGGAAAGGAGAAACATTCATTTAGAATAAGAGAGCAGTTGTCAAGCAATACCCACATTAGCTCTCCAAATGCCACTTCTTAAAGTAAATTAACTCTTTGATTAAACCTGGAGTGATGTTTCTCTGAAGTCGGATTCGCGCCCCTTGATTTACGCTTGACGCCACCTACACCTCACCGAACCATACCGACCGAATGGGGGGGGGGGGGGGGGGGGCATAGAGAAAGAAAGGTGCGTCAGAAGAGCGTGTCACTGCATTACCTCGGAGATTAAAGGGTCTCGGTGTCTCCTGCCTGGTTCAGGGGAGACTGCGGGGATTTGGCTCAGGCTTTTAAATACCTCCGTCAACGCAGACTCAAACAAACACTCCCGCGATAATTACATGTTGACTTTATTCATGCCATTTTTTGGGAAAGGAAACTCCTACATTGTCAGCATAAGTCGGTGTTTATTTAAGTTGGGGGGAATGCGAAGCTATTATTCTCTGATTAGGGCGCACGGCAGCGGGAAACATAATGCCAGCCACCATTTGATGTTAAGAGAAGAATGAGGTGCTTAGTTCAGGTATTAGCGGGGAAATGAAGGTGCCACTGCGTGTCTCCGGAAGAGGCAGAGAAGGCAGTCGTTTCAGTCCAAAGACGTGACTCCAAGTGATAGTTGGGATTGTTTGAAGTGTATTTTTATAAAGTAGGTTTTATAAAGTAGTTCATGACTTTCCTATTAAAGTGGTTTAAACCTTCAGTCGTGTCAAAACGGCTTAAAACTACATTACAATAATGTCAACCACCGTTAGTCGATGGTGCACTTAAAATACAGCATTCTTCCCAAACTTGTCAACATTGCGTTTTGGTAAAACGCAGGTGGGTAAAATAAAAGAGATACATTGTTCGAGATTAAAGTTATTGCAATTCTCTTTATGTACTCAACGTGTGATGGATTTGACAATTGTACAAATGTGGCATTGAATTAATCTGATCTTTACAAACGTTTGATTAAGTGAGCAAGAATTAAATGTGTACGTCGGCCTTAGCCTGGGGGCTAACATTTTAGCACAATCTATAAATTGAGTTTTTATTTTACCCAATGTTTATTTTTATGTGTCCAGAATAAATGTAGCTTTCCACACTTGCCAAGAGGATTTCCCACAACAGTACCCTGCAACATGAAATATAGCAGAATAGAATCAAACCGTACGAATTAGCTGAAAGACGTACTGTTTTTTAAGTTCCACACTGGCAACTGGTAAGGTTCGCTGTAAAAACAACTCTCACAAACTTATTTGTTACAGATTAGATTAGAGGAACAATCAACACAACAACAGACCAGCTCAGGCCTTGAACTGACCCGACTATCGATCAAATACTGTCTTCACGAAGAGACATAAAAAGAGTCATTATGTACAGTCAAGTGCAAATGTAGTTTCTTATTGTCCAGTATTGTCCACCTGGAGGCTTTGGGAGCAATATTTTTTTTTTTAAATAAAATAAAAAATACAACCTCTGTCTTTGCTCATCGTGCAGTGGGAAGCCATAAAACTGTCATAGCGGACCGGGTGCTGAACCGGAGAGGAGCCGTCAGACGACCAAGCAGCTGTGACCGGCGCTGCTGAACGCAAACACGAGCGGCCATTTGTATAAACCTGGCAGGATGAGAGGTGACTGTCAAACGCGCATACGGCATCTGCCTCACTGCCTCACGGGGGGAAATGTAGAACGGACAGAATTTTTAACAGCGTACGCCGTCCATCATGATGTAAGAAAGATGTTGTATTTGTCTCGGCTTAAAAGGTCAGTATTGACTTTGAAAACGCGGCCCGTGTAGCACGAGAGGGTGTTTTCCGGATCATTCATTCAAAGAGCCAAGCGTAGTGTTTATGCGACAATACATCTCGGAAAATATGTACATTATCAACATCAAATAAAACAGGCAAAGCAGGATGTCAACAAAACATGTAATACCGTATCTAGAGAATAATAAACCACATGATGTAACTAACATGGTTTCAAAATAACCTTTTCATGACTTATCTGTTTCTATGAATGACTCTCCTGCTTTCTTGTGTCCACATAGTGACAGTAGATTCCAGAGTGTTGTCTATTCATATTTGTGTGTGTGCATTTTGGTCTGTTTATGTAAAAGACAGTTCTGAAATGAACCAATTTAATAAATAGTATGCCTCTGTTTGTTGCCCAATTGACATTGTTTGTGTGGTTTACGTCATAACGGAGATTTCCAAAAAGTCCTCATCTTAAACAACCAAGTCCAGTTGACTTCATTACCCTACTGCCAGTGTTTCGTATTCATCTAAGCTCCTCTGTTGTTGAATACAAATACATAAAGGAAATAAGACGAATATAGAATATAGTTAAGAATATCTTGTTTTCCATTGTCAGTGTCTTTTGCTTTCTGGCCTAATTTGTTTTGAAACGAAAAGACAGCAGCCGACTGTAAATGTATCAAATGCCAAGCTTTAGAAATTCTACCAAAACAACATATCTTCCCAGAAGAAGAAGAAAAAAAAAAAAAGCTTTGTTTTAAAAAGAGAAAAAGAATGAGGGTAAGCAGCTTAACGTAAACTATGGCCCAAAGACTAACACTTTATTGATCGCAGCATGACACAAAAGGACACTAGAATTAGCCGCAAAACTGACTGGGAAATTGATTTCAGCTTTTTTGTCAATTTCTTATTTTGAACAACACACGGCATCTCACACCACGCGCCTAAAGAAAAACCAAACGGTGCCATTAAAATATAATAGGATTAGCGTTTTATTTGTTTGTCACGGTGGATCAGTGGAAATTGCAGTTAAGAGAAAGGGCTTAGAGCCACATTGTTATCACGACTTCAGAAGACGTGCACAAACACACAGGTCATTTGCATATTCATTTACCATGTCTGAAATGCACCTTTTTTTAATTAGACTGCGGGTAAAAAAAAATAAAAAAATCCCTTTGACAGACACCAGTGCAACGTATCATATGCAATACTGATATGTGTCTTATTCTTGTGTTGAGGCCTATCCCTGGCCCTGAGAGTTTAGGATTCCTTTTGCTAAGTAACTAAAATGACAAAAGTTAATGTTTAGTGAGCAGGGGGAAAAAATCCCATATATCCATCTTCTAATCAATGTGACGTTACGATGCCTTCAGGTGAGTCTATTTTCCCAAACCCCAGTTTAAGAAATGAAATAATTGGTTTAAAATAACAGACCAAGACAAGTTTTTCTTATACATTCAAAAAATATGTGTACTATTTACAATATAATATGTAAACTATAAAATAATGCAATGATTAAAAAAAAAAAAAAATTAGACATTGATACATCACAAAATAGTAATGTTATTTGTTCACATTAAACAAGTATTGAAAACAGGATGTTGTGCATATTAAGTCTACAGTATATTGTCATTGATCTGTGTATCCAAAGACAGGCACACACAATAACCACGTCTGGCTGATGTGAGGCCTGTTTGCTTTTGTTTGTTTATTGCAGCTGAATATAAACAAGAAGCAACGGGACAATCACAGGGGGATCGGGACAGCTGTTGAGGGGTGCCACAGGGCCCTAATTTAGAACCCCTGGTCTTGTCTTGTTTTTGGTCTGTTGTGGGATTGTTTCCACCGCTCTGTGACAGGACAGAGTCTGTGTCAGGGCCGGAGCGAGCTAACTACACTCATACTGTCATAATTATACACAGCTCTGAGGAGGAGAGGGGAACGGGCCAGGGACACCGAGGGTCGTGTTCAGCTTTGGTCACCTTCCTCATGAAATATAAAGTTTGAATTATGCTGAGCTACACATTTGTTTTGTATGCGCTGCTTTGATTAACGCCTAAGTGTTTGTCTTCCGCAGTGTTGACATAGTATGGATTGCTCACAAATATACTGTGCTATTGGACAGGAAGGTGCTGGAGTAAAGTCAAATGTCTCTCCATGATCTAGAGCCAAAGTAAATCACTGACATGTCCATGCCATATGAACAACCTCTGGAAAACTGCTGCGAGTCAGGACTAAACACAGTGAAGCTGAGTTTTAGTTTTATGCCGCTGAACTCGAGACCAATCAATAAACATGTTCAGCAAATGATCCAAAAATATAATGACATTGTCTAAAAACACACACACACAGTGCAAGTTACTTGTAAAGGTGATCACAACAGCTTTATTTAGGGACACCATAAATGTATTATCAAATATATAACATTTATTATAACACTTTTTTTTGTACTTTCAACACAGATCAGAGAGCACTCAGGATTCACCACATGCTGTTATTCCAAAATACTTTTTTTTTCCCCTCATCCATTTTGTAGTTAGTTCAGTTGTTGCACTGCCATGGGTGCAAGGGCTTGCGATGGCCTTTTTGGGGTAAGTCATAAGAGAAACAGGAATCCTCACAAACACCTTAAAAGTAGACGTGAACAGCTTTCACAGAATTCAATGCATTGATTGAAACACACCTGAAAAAAGTATGATACAGTATGATAACTTACACCTGAAAAATGGATCGAGGTAGATAATTTCCTATCCAGCCTCACATCACACTTCAAATTATTTCTGCAATTCCTAAAATACTTCATCAACTATCACCACGCCACATCAGTGCAGACTTCTTTTTTTGTGTTTTTTGGGACGTCCCCGTAGCAGTGGCAGACAACTCTGTGTACACTGTAGCCCCCGAACCTGCCGCAGTGCCGGCGCCTATTTTTGACACGTTTGATGCGTTGACATAAATAATCGCGGTTCGGAAAATATGTGCGCGCATGTGTGATGTTCCTGTCTCGTCGGCGCCGTTTCTTGCCGACATTTCTGATCGCGATGACAACCTATGATTGTCAAAACGCCTGTCGCTGGAGTGGCGGGCCCCAGCTAATGCGCCGCCGTATTCTCTCCTACTTCCCCATCTCTTTCCCCGTGGTTTGTCACTGAGCAATGGTGGGCTTAACTTGGAGTGAAGGTAAGAAGGCAGGCGGCGGAAGAACTCAATCTCTCCGTGTTCGGGCCGTTGTAGATGTCATGCTTTTTCTACTCCCACGGCGAAGTGAGGAAGGAGTTGTGGCGCTCCTGACAGTGTGGGAGTTAAACAGGAGTTGAAGGAGCGGCGGAGTTTGCAGAGGGACTTGACAAACAAAGCAAGAAAACTACTCCCTGCATTGTGTATACTGGGCAGGAGTGCCACAAGCAATATGTACTGGAACAATGGCGCAAGTTGTAACCTCAAGTTGGCACCGGCATGCAAATACTGGTAGATGTTCTCTCCCATTTCGATTAGAACGCTAAAGTAGATACGAACATGCGGGACATTATTAGCTATAGATTTAGATGTGATGAAGTCCTCTAACCTCATAACAAGAACATCATGGGTTAGCATTTCACTTTGTGCTATGGTCTCCTCAACCAGCGCACAAGCCCATGTTAAACATTTAGAGCTAGAAAAGCGAGATAAGTTTGATTACAGTTATATATAGAGAGAAGGGCATGGTGAATTGATGGGCGAAATGATGCAGAGGTACCACTTCACAGGACGAATAATGTGAAGACAATAGACTAATAGGTTGCCCCAGTGTGAACTAGCAGCTACATTTGTCACCAATTGTTTGGCAATTTGCAGCTTTGGTTTCAATGTTTGTTTTTTTTTGGACCAATTTAACTAACTATCATTAACCACTAATGATCAATTAACAAATGATTTCGAACTATGTATCCAAATGATGACACTGCGCTGTCTAACATCTGTTTGGGAGGGTTGAGCTCATCACGCCAAGTCATTGTGAACCCACTTCCCACTTCCTCCTCCTCCCCGCTCTGTCACGCCATTCAGACTGTGATCGGGGTTGTCGGAGAACTGTTAATTAACAACTTGTCAAACTCCGGCTAATGATAGCTCCTTAATTTGGGGCTACAAAATAAAAGTATGATACATGCTTGTCTTTTTTACTCCGGCGAGTGGAGGCCTAACTCTGCAGCGGGACACATCGGTCTCGGTGGAGATGTTACAGTCAAGGCAGGAGTGACACCCCAACATCCATCCAGCTTCTCAGCAGCAGCAGCAGCGGCGGGCGGCGCGTCTATTTATACGTACATTTTCATATTCATGAGCCAACGGACCATGTGCCACCAGCGATGCATTTAGCGTTATTGAGAAAGCTGAATCCGTATACCCCCTTGGCAACTGACAGAGAAAGATTGCAATGCCCAAGTGACAAAGGACTGGCAGGGAGCGCTTCTAAATCACCGCGCCAACAGGGCCTGCGAAGAGGCCTCTCCCGACCTGTAAAAATGCACCTTCAGTGGGCATTAAGTGGATTGTTGGTTCATCTTTTAACTTATCTCTTAAATGGGGCATCAACATGGGGCGGGGAGATTTACAACTGTCTACGTGCAACTAGCAGAATAGGGCCTCGATCAAGAGACGGGACAGGGCTGCAGGGCGTGGAGCGCGTGGATCAGATGAACTAGCACTTAACATAATGTGACTCCGTGGGTCATGTGTTTTAAATCTTTTTTTTTTTTTTTTTTACCACGGATAGCCTGTGGAGGATGGTGTGGAGCAACATTGTGAGTCCGTAAATGCAAGGTTGAATGTCGATTTGTTCCAAAAAATAAATAGAAATGCAGGGGGAGGGTCTCGGGGTGGTGGCTAGGGGTATAAGAACCCTCAGGAATCTCATAATGCTGTACTGTATATAATAAAACAATAGTAAAACAAGAACACATTTATGCGTCTAAGGGAATGAGAATGCTGAATTGAAGTGTTTAATTCTCAATTCAGGGGAGAGTTCAGCTAGCTGTCTAATATATAAAGCCAACAGTCAACTTTCAGTATGCAATTTTAAGATATGTTTACCGTAAAAGTAGCTTGATTTAAAAGATCTTTCAAACATATTGCAGTGAGCCTGGTGTAAGTTTTATAAAACATATACACATAGTTCTCTTGCATGGCTACGAGGACTAGATTTGGAAAGCCCACATCACTCCATTTCCAGATTTACCTGCCCACTCCTCTGCCTGTGCAAGTCACTCTAACTAACCCATTACAGTAGATATTTTACCCACACAGGGACTTCTCCAGCTCACATGGGATGCTTTTTACAGAGGGGAAGAGCAGGTTTAAAATTAGACCCCTAAGCAAAAAGGTTAGAAAAATGACAATTTGCTGTATGGTATTTTAGCCGTAGGAGTTTGCCTGGCACATAAATGACTCTTGGGTATTATTAGACACTACTCAACAATTACCATTATGTTTGTTTTGTGTTTTGAATCATCTTTTTTAAAACTTATTTCTTATATAGAGAGCAGAGGTCCTGAAGTGGCAAACCTGGGTCCATCTCGAGACCTTCAGAGGATTTAGTCCCAAAGCATTTTCAGTCTCTCAGTATACTTATACTGGGCTTGATTAACAATGAACCTGATCAACATTATATTTAACACATTAGGATCAGGTCTTCTTTTTTTAAATAAACAGGCTGCGCTAAAGTTTTACACCCTTGGATGGAGTGGACCTCGAGCTGATTCAGTTTGGGTCTCCTGCTATAAAGTCACCACAGACAGCACCTACTTTGAAGTTTAGCTTGGAATTTGTATAAGAATTTATGGCCTTCATTGTTCGCGCATTGGGGAATTTGACTCCGCCTTCAGCCAATGCCTCAAAGCAATCTGTCAGGAGCAGTAGGCAGTGCCCTAGGGACTCATCTCCAGATCTTGGGCCAAGAGTCAGGAGTAGGAGTCACGGGTCAGG
The DNA here is from genome assembly GCA_021464625.1 of Proterorhinus semilunaris. Classification (NCBI taxonomy): domain Eukaryota; kingdom Metazoa; phylum Chordata; class Actinopteri; order Gobiiformes; family Gobiidae; genus Proterorhinus; species Proterorhinus semilunaris. Next base: position 12,950,602 of record CM038360.1, on the reverse strand, counting down.
AGTAGGTGGAGGTTTTTGTCTACTACTGTATGCATGCTTGTGGATTAGTGTGAGGCAGGTGCTTTATATAAAATACAATACTCCACGCAGTTAGACACAACCCTCCCCAGTTATTTAGGCTTGGGACTGGCACTGGCCTGTGTCCCATCGGAAACGCACTCTTCTAAGTATATAAGAGGAAGGAGATATTTTTGCATTCAAAACTGGCAGAAATGTCCGATCGTATACTTTTAGATACACAGTATTTGGATTAATGATCATTGGTGAGATCTGCTTCCTGTTCGTATTGATTTGCGCCTCCATCTTGCCTCCCCGCCCTGCAACCCGGATCTCCCCCACTCTTCCTCTCCACTCGCACTCCCCGCTTCCTTCAGGCCCGTGACAGTCGCGCGGCGCACAAAGACACAGTGCTGCCTTCGCATAATGCGGATGCACCTTCTGTAGGTTGTCTGACGCCGCTTCGACACATGTCAGGAGCCGGCTGTGGAGGAACTTGGACTAATGATGGCACAGCGTCCGGCCCACTGGCCTCGTGTGCCCACTCCCTCTCCCTCCCTCCCCCCTAGCTATACGTGTGTGCGCGGTATGGGGGTGGCAGGGATCGTCACGCTGATTAAAAAGCATACCCCCCCTCCCCATAGAAAAGACGGAGACAGCGGGGAACATGAGCCTCTGTCAGGTTGGCCCTAAGACGAGGACAGCAGATTCATGTCACCTGAATTTACCGGCCTAATGTGACAGGCGAGTTGTGATCCGCTGTCTGGGACGTGTCACCGGTCCCAGAGTTTTGGCGGTTATTTTAATGCAAATGATGGCAGCTTTGGACAAGAATGTGAATGAGACTCGTCACACTGTCCAACGAGGTAAACTCGCGGAGTGTGTACGGCGGCGGCGGTTCCACGCAATGAAATAAATACGACATTTGACATTCAAACCTGGCAACTGTAACCAGGAATAGTCGGAAATAATGAGGAATTTGCGAATAGGACTAGAGTAGAGGGAGTGTAACCTATTTACCTCGTGCTCAGGTCCTAAATCAGACAGTGGCAGCGGGGAGACGGCGATTTGTTTTTTGACAACATGATGCACCGACTTGAACATTCAAAAACACAAAAATACAAGTGTGTAACAGCCACATGTGCATAAAAGGATACGGAGTAAGATATTGAGTGTCACTTTATATACAATAAAGCTAACCCAGCCTTGGGAGATCACATAGGGTGTTGAGGCCTATATGATTATACGTAAAACACTGACATTGATATTGAAATAACATGAGCAGAGGACTGGCTGAGGGCAAACCAGTCACTAGAAAGTTTTCAAAAGTATGGAGCGCTTTGGAGAGAGATCCAAAGCTCTTATTATAGGAATTTTACATTGATTGTTTGATCACTTTACTATGGCCATACCGCCTTTGCTCTGAGGATCCCGTCAGATCTCGGAAGCTATAAGCAAGGTAGGACCTGGTCGATACTTGGATGGGAGACCGTTTGGGAACACCAGGAAGCTTGGAAGAATGTAGTGAGTGAGTGAGTGGTTGGTGGTGGTCGGAGGGGGTGATGGCACAGGTTGGCAGCCTCGCTTTGGTCAGTCTACCCCAGGGCAGCTGTGGCTACAACAGTAGCTTATAAGTGTCCAGAAAAGCGCTATATAAAACCTATGCATTATTACTATTATTAAATACAGTTTTGTATTGTTAATAATTCGGCGACAGTAGCTCAGATGGTACTGAGACTTCCTATAGCCGAAATGTCGGCTCCTGCAGGTGCACCTTGCCGTTGTGTCCTTGGGCAAGACACTTCATCCACCTTACCTACATTGGTGTATGAATGAGAGTGTGAATAGGTTGTTGTAAGTTTGAAAAGGGTGTGCAAAGGTTGGGCTCTTAACTTGACTTAATTGATCATTTACTATTTACGACTTTATAATGAATGACAAACGAACAAATGCACAATTTGTGTTTATCAACTCAAAGATGACCTGAACTGACTGAAACCCTAAAAAGACACAACTGGTTCTGGAGTGTCACAGAGGCCACAAAAGCGGAGGCGCCATGCTAATCACCCATACAGCCCTGGATCCCTGAAAGGTCAAACACGTACAAATATCAAGGTCTTTTTCTCGCGTAAAAGGTTCCATAATGCACCTTTAATTGCAAGCGGGAAATTTCTGGGAATAAAACTTCTGAACATTACTATGACAACACCACCTGTGGGCCTCAACAAACCGGCACATGGAAACACACACGTCTTTGATGGATCCTGAAAGACTCTCAATCCATTCAAGGCCCTGGCAGCCGTCATTATTCTCCTAAGAATCCACTTTGTCACTCGTCTCTCTTCTGGAGCCCTTCTCTTGGCCTGATGAATTATGTCGGGCGTATCTTCGAAACAAGCCTCATCCCTGACAGGTACACAACACTTTACAAGACGCCCCTGACTGCCTCCTCTGTCTGCCGATCTCAGCGGGACAGACGTGTCAACAAGCAACAACATGCAGCCTCTCTGTCCATGACGAGATGTCTCCCATGATTTGGATCCTTCACTATCGAAAACTTAATATCTTCACAATTTTCAAGGTGCTATGTTATTGTTTGGCTGTCAGTATGCGACAAGGTGAGGAGAAATCTGCGGCATTTGTTGCATGTTCTCGTAAGTGAGAGAAGTATGTTCAGCGGGTTAGACACCTGCCAAGAAACAAGGCATATTTATTTGAGACTCAAGCTTGACAACTTCATATCAGCAAGTTGAAACATTAATTTGTACTGACTGTGATTTCTCTCTGGCTCTCAAAACCTTCAGCTAATATGGGAACAGTAATTAAAAGGTTACCTGTTAATTAACTATTAAAGACACAGGAACTTTATTCCTCAACTCTTGTTTTAGAGCACCAGTGACAATGATTGTTATATAAAGAAGAAATAGTCCTACAGAAAAACATAGAGAGACACAATGTGATAAATAAAACCAAACCGCCTTTATGGGTTTTGATTTTTAATGAAAGTGTACCACAGTATGAATTTACACAAGAGGTAACATAATCTAAATCAACCAGTTTGAGTGTACATGCACGCCGTCGTCTGAGGAGAGGGAGTTTTTTGCCACAAAGAGACTTTTGGTCGAGGGTTCTCACTGGAAATCGAACTTAGAACCTTCTCAGCCATGACTTTTTTGTTTCAGTTTAAAGACCCTTAGAACTAACTTTATATTGTAGAATAAAATCTCTTCATATATTATAAAAGCAGTGATTTAAGAAAAAAATTAGGCTGCTACATTTGTATTCATTTGATTAGATTATTATTATTATTGGATTATAACCAGTTTCCATTTATAGTGACAGGGATAAAACATACAACAACACAAATAGGCTACAAATACAAGAAACAACATGTCTGCACTAAAAGTGATGACAGGCCTGGTTTTCCTTTAGTTTTAGGTGTGTTTTAAAAGTGGCCATGTCCAAGTCTCTCATTGAATTCATGCTGTCTACTTAGTATTCTGTAATTTGTTGTTTACTCAATCGCAAATCTGAATGTATCACATACTATTTGATGGTTGTTGTCGTGACAACATACTATGTTTCCTAGTGCAAAAGTTGTACAACATAATTATTGGATGTGAGGAAAGGGTTGAGAGAGCTACAGACAAGTTGGGACCACTTCATCAACCCCATCTGTTACTGCTCGGAACAAGAGTATCATGTAAAAATGGGTCGATTGCGTTGTATAATACTCCACATGGGCATTTAAAAAAAATATATTTAACCTTTATTTACCCAGGAAAGTCACACTAAGATGTGCGTCTAATTTCCAGAGGAGTCCTGGCTCAGATTTGAACCTGTTGTAAATAGGTCTATTTAATGGTAGGGGAAACCACAACATCCAGAGGAAATGCAGACACGGGAAGAACGTGCAAACTCCACACAGCAAGGCCCAGGCCGGCCTGGGGATCAAACTCAGAACCCTCTTGCTGAGAAGCACGAAGTCTTTCAGTCTATACGTGTGTTTGATTGTCTTATTGTGCCTCCATAAACACATGATGTGCACCACGGCTGCAGTTCCTTGCGTGTAATGCTGTGGATGTATTTACTGATGTTAGCGGGGCGGCTCAGAGCGTCTCAGGGCTTTTCCGTTGCGATTATTGTAAGGGGATAACAGCCTCTATCCCGACGGCTCTTGTCATAAACAGCCTTTTGTGGAGCGTCGGATTGGTGCGCGGCTGTCTCACGAGCCTCTGTTCAGCTGCTAATGGCGATGACACTGAGCCAATTTATTTTGTGTTCGCTTTAAAGCAAACAAGAGTCAAGAGAGAACAAACAAAACATGTGGAGTCTGACAGAGCCGTACGGAGAGCTTTTGTGTCGCTGTGACAAGACAAAGATGTTCACGAGCACGTCTTGGAAAGGGAAACAAACATTTCGTGTGTTAGTGGCGTTGCTCTAATCGCAATAAGTGATGTGAACAGGACAGTGAGCACAGTTAGCATGTAGCTCCAGCTCATATTGTGTAACATCAGATTAGAAAACCAGGATCTTTGCCAAGGCTTTTAGACAGTTAGGAATGAGTGGGCCATCTTTTGTTTTCTCATGCAGTTGAGTTAGTTGTAATTGTGGCTGCTGATGCTGGTTGTTACCAATCACACAGTGTTGGTTACATTCACTCAGGTAATATGGTAGTTTTAATTACGTATATATCCTTCTTAGTTACATGGCTTCTGAGTCGCTGCTGAGAAATATAGGCTACATAAGGTGAAACAAACAAGACTCATTTAGGTATTGAAGTCCGAAACTTCATCCAAATGGATATGTACCTATGTTCCTCGGTACTGATGCTACTCCCTTTACTATGGCTGGATCACTCAAGCACATGGATGGGGCTATCATCCAAAGATCTGTAATTCCCGTAATGTTGATACATAACTACAATTAATAACACTTATTTAAAGCCACACTCTGTAACATTTCACCCAATAAATAGAATACCGTATTTTTCGTACTATAAGGCGCACATAAAAGCCTTTAATTTTAACAGTGCGCCTTATATCCCGGTGCGCCCTATGTATCCATTTCTGGCTGTGTACTGCATCGTGCCTTTGTTTACAGGTAAACCAGCATTAATTAATGCGCCTTGTATTCCGGTGCACCTTATTTATGAAAATAAACATTATAATTGATAATGCGCCTTATAATCAGGTGCGCCTAATGGTGCGAAAAATACGGTATTCTTTTTATTGTTGAAAAATACCTAAACTCCAGTTTGTCTCGTTCGAAATGTTGACTAAAAGTAGTTAAATATGAGTTTTAAAAAGGTTATGTCCTCATCAAAATCCATTCTTTGATTACCCACATTTTATCTGTCTATCCGGTCATTAGGAGCATGTTTTTATTTTATTTCTAGCAACAGTATAATCCAATATTTAAGTATTGTCTACAGCAGTACTTTAATACTTTAACCTCAGTAATAATTTAACTGAGCAACTGTTACTTACGTAATATTTGATCAGTATCTGTACTTTTACTCAAGTAATAAAATCAAGTTTTGACCACCACTGGTACCAGAAAATATAGGTAGTTCGAGATTCTAAAAAGTGTCACTGTTCCCCGCATGCTCACTACGGTGGTACACAAAATTAACTTTGGACACATTTTGCCAGATTGCTTTGTTGCCATGTTCCATTTGGTATTCTAAGCATCTGTACCATCGCCTGTCGCGATAATTACTATATCAACTTATTGCTTGATAAGTAAAATTAATGATGATAACAATTTTAGACTTGATAAATGCACATCTGCTTAAATACAGAAGAATGGACACTATCACAGTGTTGAGTGAGCTGAGCATCTATGTGCAGGTCTGTGTAGTCTCCCAGACCCCACAGAAACAATGCCCTGGGAAGAAGCTCAAAAGACTGAGGAAGAGACACAGTTAGAGTAAGATAGAACTGAAACATTCAAGTTGACTAAATATTTATGAGCAGAACAACTACAATCTTTTGCCATGTCATTTGCCGCTCAATCAGTTTCTTTGAAGGCCAAATTAACGGCAGAAGTAAGGTCCATTCTCACAGATGAGAATCTGCGACAAAAATACATTGAAGGTCATCAATGACAGCACAGAGAGAGGCACTGCCCTTATTAAATGCTCTCAACAATGTGTACGAAATGAAGACCAAAAGCAATCTTTGCCTTGCATTGTGCAAGGACACAAAGTCATTATACATTGAATATAGTGTTTGAACTGTTCTAATGTTCATACACATGTAGTAGGGTTAGAAAATGGGAGAGATTATTAATAATTATTAATTTATCGTTGTATCATTCAAGTTTCTGTTTCCTGTGAAATTACATTCTTGATTGTAAAAAAGTGTGCCAAACTTCGGCTCAAGTTTTGGTACAGAAGTTTAAAATGTCAATAGGGACAAGGCAAAATGCGATTACCATACCATCATATTGTGAACCACCATAATGCTCACTTATGCCAACCCTAATCCTAACCCCTAATCTCAGCCCTAACGGTAAATCCGAGCAGAAAACAGTTACGCATTCTGCGTCTGTAGGTGCTGCTGTTGTGACCCAAAGATTCACCAAACTTTGCTATTTTGTTTGTTATTTCTTTTTTTTTAAATATGAAATATACAGTATGTTCCTGTGGCTTCATTTTGCATCAGGGTTGCCAGATGTACGATAACTATCGTATTTGTGATGATGATATGAGCAATATTTTGCACTGGTGCTACAGTGATATTGGCATATTTATAGTGTATGATAGTTTGTGCTGAAAAAATGATAGTTTTGGAAGCTTTGTACGATATAATGGTTTTCAGAATCTGGCAACCCTGTTTTACATTCCCATTTTGTTTAAGTTGTGCAGGCTCTTGATAGTTATCTGACTACAGGTATATGGCACTATACCTAACCAAACTGTTTCTTACTCATTGCAATAACTGGTTTGTACCTGCAATAGTCAGCCTGTTGCTCTCTGACTTTTATCGGGGGTCCCTCCTGTGCGCCCGTCTGTGCAGCGTCTAATGTTTCTGCTCCACACAGCACGCTGCGAGGCACTGAAACTCCATTGTTTCTTGACAATAGAGAAAAAAGTGCCCCAGGCTAGTGTTCAAGAGCAGCGTGAGGTGGGAGCATGTCGACTTAAATACCTTCAGTGGAGACATGCCATGGCCCCTTTTATCAGGTGTCTCTCTTTGCACTAGAAAAGCTTAAGCTCTGTGTAATGTCTAAACTTCAGGTGCAGTGACATGTTCTTAACTCAAATACTCTTTATTTCAAATAGGAATAGGATTTTGCTAAGTGGAGCTGCTGCGTTTAAAATAACTACTTAGAAAGTACTATAACCTTGTAGTGCTTGCCAAAAAAGTCTAATGTGGAAAAGTAATAATGCCAAGGTTATTATGCTTTTTTTTTTTAGCCCTCAGATCCAATATCTCTTTCACAATAGAGACCTGTTGATAATGTTAAACTGTTATACAAAGTAAAAGTATTACTGATAAATACGCGAGAAAAACTGCCACAGTATTCTTGGGAAAACACTACACCCAGCTAATGTCTGTGTAAGCTCTGTCGTACAGGAGTTGTCCATCTTAGATGAAGCTTCCAGACTCATCTTCTGTACTGTGTAGTCGAAGTGTAGACTGCAGTGTACATTATATGACTCAAGAACCTTTACCTATCTATTGTGTTTATTCGACAAGAGGCTATACGCAACCAAACTGCCCCAGAAAAGCATGCAGCGGCTTTATGGGACCGACTGAGGAGAGTAAAGTGAATGAATAATGTACAAACAAAACTGAATTCCTTGATCTTAAGTTTATGCAATTTCATGTAATGAAACATGTTCATCACTAAGACTGAAAGAACACATTTTAGTCCTGAATAAGGGCGTTATTGTTGAGATAATGTTGTTAATTGTATCTGTCAGGCGAAGGATTTGGAGCCATTCTTCAGAACTGGTTGGCCCCCACTCTCACTTTTGGGCCAGATTCAAAAGCACAGTAGCAGCCAGTAAACCTGCCCCCTCCCTCACCCTCCTCAAAGCTCAGAGGGTCCACTGCATAAGGACTGTCACCACCGCTTACACCAGAGAAGCTTGACACCTGGGGAGACTGGAGCTAGCCCAGAGTCATGTGTTGTGCTTGTGCATGTGACTGAGTTTGAAGGATCTTGTTTTTGGAAAGCCTACGGGGAACCTGCTCATTCTGGGTAAGCCCCTGTCCAGATGGGCAGAAGACGCCTATTGGGCGAAACTTTGGCTGTTTTTGTGAAAGACACTGTTGTTTGTAGTGTCAGCCAAGGTGTAACTAATCCTGGCATTCTTTTGTTGATTTATGATTAACTTATGTTACATAAATCTGATATGGGTTTAACTTCGATATACAGAGAAAGCGTACGTACATTTATTTATACATTCTATGTTTTTAGCGGAAGAGAGACTCAAATGAACGGCGGTTCTAAAATGGAAAGTAGTGCTTTGAATCCATCCCAACCCCCAAGTTCATGGTGCTGTTGTGTCCTTGGGAAAAACAGATCACACTGCTTGTCTCTTGGATGAGTTTAGTTTAGCGGTTAGATCAAGTGCAGTATCTTGGTAGAATGTGGGACTTTTATACAAGGTAGCAGTTGTACATATAAGTAATATTATACAGGGTACATTATGGTAATATAATTTTAAATATTTCCGGTTTGAAGAATGACAGGTCAAAGTACTTCAGAACATGGACTTTATTTTACAACAGAGGATAAAAGAATGTCATTCTGAATAACTGAGGTGATAAAATCTGCAAATCGAAGGAGTGAGAAGTTATGTACACTTCATGTACATCAGACAAAGTCCATTCTTGTGAGGGACCATATATTAATTGAAAAAGACATGGCTGTCCAACAATATTTTGAAGCTTTTTACATTCCTTCACTTATTTGTTTAGAAAACATCATTATAAAAATGCACACGGTACAAATAATATTGAATTGCAAAGAGCAAGATATGCTGACATACATGTACACATACTTGCTGAGTACTTATACAGTAAAATCTTAACTTCATCAAATGGTAGTGTCACATGAATAAAGATTATATCCTAATAACACAAATACTGTACATGTTGAAACAATGCAGAAATTAAAGTTATTGTACAAGTAACAAAAACATGAAGCTTGTGAGAATTTCAGTAAATACAAAATTATAATTGTTTGGGGTCAAGTCTGGAATTCACACATTTATTCATTTACACTTTCTTAAAGTGCTAATGTCATTGTAAATATTTAACACATTATCTACCACTGGCTTCTCTTATTAATATTTCTTTGTCATTTCTTTGAAAAGTGAAATCTTTGATTGGGTCACATATGTTCACATAAAACATGCACAGTCGTAACAAAAATGCAAGTTGCGTTGCATATAAATCAAAACTTTAAAATAAGAGCATGTCCAGTTCATCAGAGTTTTTCCTAAAGGCTCAGGTAAGATGCAGTGCATTAAGAAAAGCAACGCTCAGTCAGTGAATGTGTAGTGCCCTGACTTTGCACCTGCAAATGAAAATCAACAGATTCCCACTGTGCTCCTCTGTATAAACAACTACTTACATTGAGTGGCATTAAAGCTACTATACCACTGTGGTTTAACAGACTTGATCCAATTGGTATACTATCTGACAGATTGTAGGTTAGAAATATAGTGCAACAGTAATCTGTCAGGCTATACATTTTCATATGGTTTAACTTAACTTCTCCATCTCTTTCACAAAGACAAGGTGGTCCTCAGGAGACTTTGCATGAGTTTTACAAAGGTGCAGTTTGATTGCATGTTTGCTCACAAATGTCCGATTGCAGAGCTTGCACTGATGCACTGAGCCGGTGTCATCTTCTGTGAGTCCAGAGGTCTTGTCCTCTATCCTGTTCACCTGCTGCTCTATTAAGTCAATGGAAAGTTTTGACAGGTCCTTCAAAGTAAACCCAAGATGGGACTCCAGGTGATGTATGTATGAAGACGGAGTCCTGAATTGGGATGCACAGTCACTGCACAGAAACAGGGGCTGACCAGAGTCTATATTCTTTAGGAACTTAGTTCCTCCTGTCCGTTTTAACTGGTATTTTACATTGGCCAGCCAATGTGAGATAGTAGTCATGGAGAGACCAGTGAATTTACAGATGTGGACTCTTTCTTGAGGTCCTAAGTCATTTATTACAAATTTTCCTTCAGGAGTTTCCTTGAGACTTGAGACAAATTCGGCCTGAAGGATAAGGAGGTGCTGGGGGTTCCAGTTCGACTGTCGACCTTTGCGTCTTTGGATCGGAGACAGCTCCTCCAGGCTCTCCTCAAAGGTACACCCATCAATGTCCGACTTTTCAGAGATGGAGGATGGGGTGGACTTTGGTGTCAAGCGGCCTGTCAGATTTTTCACCATGTCAGATATATCCATGAGTGCATTTTCCCGAAGAGGTGATTGCGACTGAGAGAAAGTTTTAAAAATGGGTTTGCTGTTGTTCAATGTGGCAGAAGTGCTTTTTGTTGAACACCCATTGGTGCTCTTGGATTTCGTTAAATCTATGGGTTGATCATCTTCTGGGTACTGACTAACAGGCTCCACCTGCTTAATCTGAGCTGGGCTGTTATTGAGTTTATATAAAGTTGCAAAAGGATCCACAAAAGGTTTGTTTACTTTTGAGGCTTTGCCCAGGTGGTTATTCATGACGGACTGCAGGGCACTGAGAGGGTTCACGGCAGGTGGTTCAGGGGAGTGGTCAGTAATGATGCTTAAGTTGCTGCAGCCGTTGCTCAGTGATCTTTTTGGTGAAGTAACTTCAGTTTTAATGTGTGCATCAGGCTTTGACTCTGTGTGATCTTCTTCTTTGCATTTTATCTTGTTGTCAGACTTTGTCGCTGCCCTAGACAGATTTTCAGGACTGGGAGTGCCCCGTGTGTCTTTTGAGGCGGTCAGTGGTGACTTTGTGGATCTGTTATGCTTGTCCACTGCCTTTTCTTCTCTTTCACTTTTCACTGAGCTTTTACCTGTCACTTTTTCCACGAGCTCCTCCATGGCCAGTACATTGCTCTTTTGACTTGGGGGTGGTGAGGGGCAGTTTGAGGTCTGCATTAGTTTCCCTAAATCAGAAGACAGTTTTAAACTATTGTTGCTGAACAAGGGATGGACCTGTGCAGATGAGGGTAAGGTTGACTTTATGGATCCGTGGAGTTGGTAGGCTGCGTGAATGCTGGGATACCCACCCCAAGTTGGAGTACCTGTCTGGGCCTTGCTAATTGCACTAGAGACTGTATTCTCCAAGGACTTAAGGATGTCCAAGCCTCCTTTGGGTGCCTCCTCCAGATCCTTTTCAGTTAAATACTCATATGGTTTGACCTTTTGTGGTTTGTCCTCCTTGTCTGTCACATCTTCTTTCTCCTCTTTGATTTTTTTCTCAGTGTCCTTCATTTCCATCTTCTCCTCTTCCTCTTTAAGCTCATCCATTTGTTCTTCAGGACTAGTCGGCTGCATAGGAGAGTCAGGTGGGGACTTCCCATTAGGGGCTGGTAGTCGTGTTGTTGTCGGTGGAAGAGGGATTGATTGAATTTTTTCTTCAACGACCGGATCAAAAACAAGCTGCTTTCCTTTCTTAGAAGCTGTATTTGTAACTTTGAGAAAGTGCCCTGTGACCATCATGTGGGCAGTCAGCTGTTGCAAAGTGTCGTGTGAACTGCCACACTCCATGCATTTCAGGATCTGCGCCTTACGGGCCTCAAATTGCCAGGTATAACTCGCCCCATTTTGGTAACCGTACCGATTGTTGGGGGTGACATAGGGGTTGGACACTTTTTGGTCTTTGGGAGACTCTCCCATGGCAATGCTAGAGGACACAGACTCGGGGGAGCTCGGAGACATCAGATCTTGAAATGCTCTTTTTTTGGTTGGGGGTACCAGCTTTGACGTGAGGCCTGGCATTGGTTCTTTTAGAGGCACTTTCTGATAGTGTTTAGTTTTGATCATGTGAACACTAAGATCTTGCAATGACTCAAAGGAATGGCCACAGTACATGCATTTCAGCACTTTTTGGGCATCTTCTTTCCCCTCCATTTCTAACAGGGAGCGTTTGCGTGGTTTCGACCACTTCTTGCTTCTGTCATCCTCTGGATCTTTATTGTCATCTCGGTAGTGTCCCGTTTCATTCATGTGCACCGTCAGACCCACCAAAGTGTCATATGCACCACTACAGTCCTTGCACCTGAACTTACTGGCACCAGTAAAGACCGGCCCGTAGAGTTTATTGTTCTGCCTGTAGAGCTGCACGGTGCTGAAGAGGCTTGGCTCAGGGAGTAAGTGGTATGGATTGTGCTGTAAGGTTTTGGCCAGTGCAGCCTGGTGCCAGTCATAAGCTAGCCCACTGGTGTTACCAGAGCTAGCGGATGTAGCACTACTGCTGTTGCTTGTCACTGTCCTGGTGGTGGTGCAGCTGGTGACATTAGACGTGCCTGACACATTATTTGGGCTACACTTGCCTTTCACATTGACACTGCTCGGACTATTACTATTCATAAAGCCATTGCTTCCTTTGTGATGGCCCCCATTGTTGTTAGTGGCTACTAAATTGGTCCCTTGCTTACTTTTCAGCATGTCCAACGCAATGCTTGACCAGGAGGCATCGGAGATTAGGTTTGCATAGACTGACTTCATTTTTTCCAGACTGTCTTGTAATGACATGCCATTGACAAGCTCGGTCTTTTCACCCAGCTTCTCCTCTGCCTTTTCCTGGTCACTGAAGGAAGGCGTGGACTTGAGGTCGCCCATCTGGTCACTGGTGCTGCTGAGTGGAGATGCATATCCAGCGTCGGGATTGGTGCCATTGCTGAGGGGAGAGTTCTGACAGCTGAAGTGGTCCCGGTCCTCCTCATCATTGAAGAGATAGTCTGCGTCTTGGCCGTCCAGAGAGAGGCCGTCATCTTGCATTTGCTCCTCTTCATCCGCCTTGTCCAGATTTAATTCATCCTCAGATCCATATGCTGAAAAACACAGAGAAAAAAAACACAATTGAGACATTGAAATTAGTTCATATACACAGACACAATGTTTAATTGACATTCAACACACTTCACCCTTCACTCCTACTCCCTGAAATGTATGTGATAGGAGAATATTGTCAATAGTTCCTATAAAGGGCACAGGTTTGCAGTAATAAAATGGCAACATCCATATCTTGACAGTGACAGATAGTCTTCCACACTGCAGCAGTGGCTAATGAAGGTATCGAACACTTCAGTCCCACAAGGGCACGGTTGGTAGAAGTTAAATATTTTCAAATAAAAGAAAATGGAAAAAAAAATAAACAAGAAAAATGTCTAAATTACATCAGGGTCAATCATAGACTACGAACAATAATATGATGCAAACTGACAATGATAATAGAGCTCAGTATTGTTTCCTGGTGCAGTTATTGTTCACATTAAAGCATCTGGATACTACAGTGTATTAAATGTATTTACTAGTCGTGATGCATAAACTACCGGAGTTGTTCTGCAGGTTTTTTCTACATAAAAAAATGAATGAAAAAATGCTGATGACAGTCTATGGAAAATGTTTGCTAGCTACCCCTAAAATGGTTGATCCAGGACTCTGATTATATTTCTGAACTATTTCTCTGTAATCTAAAATACCAGCATTTCTGAAGCCAAACCTTTTTAGTTATCTTTCAATTATCTACCGCCTTATTAGAGGGACTATGGTTCAGATTGCACATTCGGTTTGCCAACATACCGCACATACAGTCCTATGAATGTACAAATATGAGATAGAGGAGGAAATGCCAGCTGCATCAGTCTTGCCAAGCTATGGTTGGCTGGAGTCAACTTGGCACTGGCTGTGGAAGTCCTCGCAGCGTGATATGAGGAAGCGGCCAGTGGACATGACAAGCCATGTTGTTACTGCCTGTGCTCCCTGAGTGCTCAAAGCGTCAAGTGTGCCATTTTGAAAGAACAGAGACACAGAGACATTTATAGCATCCACAAAAAATGTCTGTCTATCTTGTCAAACTTATACTCAGTTTCCAACATACTTTCCAGTTTTAAATATGATGGTGGAAGCTGATAAAGAAGGAAGTGTGAGGGAGAGGGATGGAAAAGCACAGGTTAAATATGCTACGGCAGCTCCCACAATCCATCGCTCATAAGATGCTTGTCTGAGGTGCCAGAATCAGTCTCCAGCGAGGAGGCAGATGTGCTGTCAGCTTCAAACAGCATGTAGCTCTCTATCCCATAATCGGAATGGACATAATACCTGATGTTTGTGAGGTGCCAGTTACTGCTGCCTGGGAGAAGCTGGAGGTCTAACAGCTGCAACTCTCGGCTGCACTGTGTGTGTGTGTGTGTGTGTGAGAGACACATCCTGGCTCTTGTTAATTAAATTGCTTTGATGAATGATGCACAAACGGACACAATATGAAATGGCTGTACTCCCTTAGGAAGTAAGGTATAAAAAAAGAGAACATATGTCATATGAATAAAGCTCTACAAAAAGAAATATAACACTAAAATTATGCTTGGATGAAAAATGTTCCCCTTGTATCACACTAGAGTTACATCCGGTATCAAAATATAATCATGTACTGAGGATTAGACAGTCTGTAGACATTATACAATGTAAAAAGGAGGAGGTATCCAGCCAGGTTTCCTCCGGGTGCTATGGTTTTCTCTACCACCAAAAACATGCTGGTCAAGTTGGCCCACAGTGGCGGTGCGGCTCAGTCGCAGCGGCTCAGGACTAACACCTGAACACATTTTTGTTGTACGCTTGTACAATGACAAATAAAGCACTTGCTTACTTCTTGTACACCCAGTTCTGTGAAACAATGTTTAAACCTAATCTATTCAAAGTCACTGGACAGTCTGATTAAACAGAAACTTACAATTCTTCATTAGTCCATTTGTGTTATATATCTGTCTAGATAAAGGAAGATATATAACACAAGGCTGTAGTTAATATTGTATCCTACCTGTATCAACTAATTCTGTCCTTTAAAAAAAAAAGGGCTGAATTACAAAATAGCACCTGCGATAAAGTGTACCCTCTATACAAAAATCACTCAAACTAAAAAGCCCAAGAAAGTCAATCAATCCTGTGAGACAATGTTTAAAGTAAAGTGTGGTTAAAACAAAGCCGTTTAATGCCCAGAGTGAGAGAGAGCTGACAGCAGCGCAAACACATTCGCACAACACAACGCTAAACTGCGGTGCTCCCTGCCATACTCCATATGTTCACTTGACAGGCTTCAGTGTCAGGAGTGTGTCCGCGTGTCAGCCCCAAGGTGTCAGTGTCCACACAAACAACAAGCCGGAGCGCAGGTGGGAGGAGAACTCAACAACAACAAATACGAGTCAGCCATTTTTCCCCCCCCTCTCCCCTTCTCTCACTTCGCCCAGCCCGAGCTTCTGCAGCCTCCTCCTTCACCATCTGTGTCAGAAAAGCTGCGGGTGCCACCGGCGGCTAATAAGGCAATCAGAGATGGAAAAGATGCTGACACGGCGGCTTTCAAGCGTCACTCAGAACAAAAGAAGGAGAGAGAGACAGAGAGAGAGCAAGAGAGAGAGAGAGAGAGGGGAGGGGGGGTTCTAGGGATGGGTGGGGATTAACACAGGGGTGCAGGGGAGGAAGGTGTCTGTTGTGGTTGTCAGTCAAAAATGTAAGCCCACTTTGTGCTGTCAGAGAGGATGGGGAAGAGCGGGGAAGTTTTGAAAAGAGTGGGGAAAAGAGATTTGTTTAGACCAGCGAATAAGTAGTGTGTGGTTCTGAATAGATGCAGATTCAGAAGATAGAACGCAAGAGGAGAAACGCACTAACCAGGAGCACATTAGACAACATGCACATTTTTGGTAGGTCAAAGCTGAGTTCTACTTTCATTTAATTTACGCAGGAATACTTGCGGTTCGTGGGTCAAAACGGTTTATTCTGGTTTACACCCAGTTCAGACCAAATCTAGGTTATTTTGACACGGCTATGTCCTGATTTGATCTTGATCTAGGCGTGCTGGTACTTGGAAGGTCAAATATATTATGAGGTAGTACTGAAAAGTTTTAAAACCACTGATTCAGGCAATAATAATAATAAAAAAGTGATAATTTCCATTCGATACTTAATTTTTTCCACCGTGCTATTTTTTGGGATGCTAGGGTATGGTGCCGCGTGATCACTTCATGTTTGCGAGTCAAGTGCCACATTGTGTCAGGTGCAAGCAGGGGGATGAGATGTGGCTAGTGGGGGGAAAAGCAAAGCCATCTGCGTCGGAGAGGGGCCTGTCACTATTGTTGTGCCCGGAGTCCAGGATTTCGTGCTGCAGACAGGTGACACCTCAGTGGGACATCTCTCCAGTCACGCGCATACGCACACATACCCCCCCACTCATTTATTCCCCTTCTTAAAACTCCAATAGCCCCCTAAGGCATGGAGCTGTGTGAGGTCCGGAAAAAAAACGGATGTTGCACACACAACATGAAGTCAAACAAGACGAAAAACAACATGTGCGTGTACAGAAGTGCATACTTGGGTCAAATAATCGAATAGTTACTGATAGTTCAATACCTAAGGATTGAGTGGAACTGAAAAACGTTATATAAATGCACTTATTTTCTAATTTTTGACCAGATCAAATGGGCCAATCTTCGCCGACCATTCCCCTCCTCTGTGCACACGAGAAGAGGAACTTTCACTTCCTATAGCTTCTTCATTTATTCATGTTGTCTGTGAAGAGAGGGGCAATCCCGGCTCTCATTTGCAGTGCTAATGTCCAATTCCTCCAGCCTTCACCTGCTGATTTAGCCTTCGTGGCCCGGCGCTGTTTGCAGGACGGGGTCTTCCTCACACCGTTTAGTGGCCCTTCAAAACAGGAGCTTGGGCCTGGCAGTCTTATTTCTCGCCGCGTTTCGCTTTGTCACCGGCCGCTCCATTTGCTGCCACTCACCTCTGATGGCTTTGGACAGGCCTGATCAGTCTGTGTCATTGACCTGTTCGCTGTGCACAAGTGTGTGTATGCGAGCGTCCAATAGGTGGGGGCTGTAAATAAAATGACATTATTTCCCCTGTCCTATCATGTAGAAAAGCCAATTATGGTAATGCTTAGTATGTCAGGCAATCTCTGTCTCTCGCTGCTCGCCCCGTCCTCTTTATTTTGACCCTTCTTTTTCTCAGCTCCCTCAGCTGTGGCTGTGGTTTCATCCGATCTGACACCCTTTATGGACTGCTCTTTGGAAGACATACATTGTGTCGCGTTGGCAGAGACAAGATGGCAGTTATAAACCTGAGCAACTACGGACATATGGAGCTTTTCGTTCAGTTTAATGGAAAGCAGAAACGCCTTTCTGAGGACATTGCATCAAGCATTCATACAGGCTCTGGTATGGATTTTTATGTCAGATGCTCTTCCCACTAACCCTCTCGGTTCTTGCATTGGGACTGGTGCAATGTACAATGGCACTATAGTATTAGTTTAGTGGTATGGAGCTTTGTTCGATGATTAAGACCTGAAGATTCTGTAAAAGAGCAACATCCATCTCTATTTAAATATAATGCCGGCCAAATTTGTGTACTATTATTTGTTGGGCTGTGGTTGTTGATTATGTTTTTGAGAGGAGGCAAGCGCTGCCCCAGAGACCTAAACTGGAAGCCATATTTTAACTCGCAGCTTGCTTGGCTTGATGTATAAAAGCCAAAACCTAATAGGCCCCGCATCACCCACCAACCACCCATATCCACATGGAACAATCCGCCATATGGCACAACAGCTCCGGGGTTTCTAATAACATGTGTTGTACAAGTCCCAGCAGCTCCGGCTTCCACCACTCCTCTGATGTGGCTAAAACTGCTCTAAAATAGCGAAGTCAATCACGACCCATTCAATGAAAATAAATATTTTCTCTATCATGCACAATTGCGGCACATCAGCGTTGCTTTCTTAGGAGAGTCGTCTCTTGCACGGAACCGCAGGCAGCCAGGGGGAACTAAATATCATAAAAACTAAATACGAGCAACAATTTTTAGCCATCGGCATGCTAACAAACCAATGGCAACGTGATAAACTCAATTTGAGAGCAGAACAGCTCACAACAATGTACAGGATAAGACATCATAATCCATTATGCTACACTAGATTTGGAACAAGAAACTTCCTAAGTAACCAGGATAGCTCAAAACTGTGTGAATGATGAAAATCCATATTGAGCGATATGTCCCCTTTACAATTGGGACAAATAGCTAAAATTTAGAGTCTAGCGGGGTTTCACATAGGCAGTTTGCAATTACTTGGTGAGACATTATGCTAATAGGCTTTTATCTAGGGCATATAGACATTTTACCCATGGCCAAGCTTATTACCGCACTAAGAGAAGTGCAAAATGTTATGATCAAATGGGGAATCAATCACGACAAGTATAGCACATTCTCTCTCCTTAAGTTTCACATATTTTGTTTGCCCTGTCCTTTCTCCTCCCTCTCAGCCAAAGCGTTATCTGTCCCCCAAGAGCTAGTTTTGACACGCCATGACAGTGAATGCGGTCTATAAATCACCTTTTCCTGGACTGTCATCGCAGGATGCCTGTACGACCAAAACAACTGCTATTAGATCATCAATGCGACAGACTCCAGTGCTTTCTAACCGCCTCTGCCAAAACCTCCCTACACCCAACAATGGAAGAAGACTGCAGCAAAGATATTTCGAGGCCATCTGTTTTATTTTCTGAGCAAACCAGAGTAACGCTAATTCGAGTTGATGTTGCTAAGAGTTACTCAAGACATGCCGAGGTCTAGTTTGATGAAAGCCACGTCAAACAGATGAAGAGGAAACATTGTCAGGCCCTTTGATACAGAGATATTCCTAACAGCTGCGTAGCCTACATTTTGAGCTGATACACAGAAGTGGTGGCGGTGACGCAAATATATTTAAAATTAATATGTATAATAAATATGGTAAAACAAGAAGAATGAAATTAATATTTTAATAGATTTCATTTCGACTATGCTGATTCATCACTATACAAAAATAAACAAACATACCGGCATTAATTTATCATTATGAAAGCAAAAGGAAAAAGAAAGGCATCTTGCACAAAAAGTACTTTAATTTGCCAAACCAGATTGTTTTCTGCATCCATATTTAAACTATACAGAAATAAAAATAGCAATAGAAAATAAACATCTAATACAAACAAATGCTACGGGGAAAATATGCCATGTGTGTTGCAGAACTATAGGAGGAAAGTAAAAAAACATGGGGTGGAACATCTTGGTTAACTGCATAGCCACTACTGGTAAATACATCTAACACACTAGAGCCAATTCAAAGTTACTTGGATGACCCAGCTTGAATAAAAAAAATAATACAAAAAAATACAGTTTTTACGCAAAGAAGTTTAAAAAAAAACACAAAAAAACATGATCATTGTATTTTATTCTAGAAAGTGAGTAGGGTATAGGTACAAAAAGCTAGTGTTCAGGCACCATAACAGTAAACAAAGTACCGAAGAAAAATAGTACACAGCCCTAACACCGAGTCTTACTTAAATAAATGTTATAATTTCATCCTCCTTTCCTTCATGGACGCCATCATTTTGAGTTCACCTGCACTGCCCCTGACAGTGAAGCCTCCCCTGAAACAACAGCTGCTCCATCGCCTAGCAACAACCAGTTGATGGATGACCCCAAAGATGGATAATTACCATAAATCACTATGGTTGTGTGGAGAATAGGAGCAGAAAATAATTGTAGGGAAGAAAAGCAGGCTGAACCGCAGTTTAAACCAGCACGCCTAATGTTTAGACTGACTTCTATAGAGAGGATATATAGCAAATAAGAAGCTGAAACAGTTCCTTTCATCCAGTGATATAGCACTAAAGCTGTAACTGTAAATAATCGTAGTAAAGATTTTCCAATATCGTCAAGTGGACTGGGTGGATTGAGTTTAACACGTTTCACCTCTATCTTAAGAGGCTTCTTCTCGCTCCTGCAGCTCAAATGTAAGACTAGTTAACACGCAAGCTTGATTATAGGCCTCTAGGTTGTGGTGACTTGACTCGTTGACTTGAAGAGCAAAAAGAGGCGTCTGAAAATAGAGATGACACATTCTCTACACAGTCAACCCAGTCGAGTTGACAATCTTTGAAAATCTCTACTGTGATGGAACGTTCCTGGACGAGTGAGGGCCTCCAAATGAAAATGATCAGAATCCCTGAATCTGGTTTTATTTTTCCCTTTCCTGAAACTTTTGACAGCAATTTGAACAAAGGGCAAAGCAGTTATGCGGTCAAAACACACATACTACGTGTTTGTTAACCTACTATTTTAAGATTCTTGAGTGGGAAAAGCTGCCTCACGGGACAAAATCCTGTAAGGGGCTGCAACAAAGAAAACAAATTGGTGCGAGGAAGGAGGAAAGGAAACAACCATGACTGACGGATGGCAAGAGTGATGAGGCTATGAAGGAGGGGAGGGGGCGAAGGGCAAAACGCATGAACAGGAAGTGTGCGAGCAGTCCCTATGTGCATTTAAAATTTACAGTAAAGACAGACATAGGGGGATGAGAGAAAAAAAAAAGAGTTGAAGTCAAGAGAGGAAAAGCGGAGAAAATGAGAGGGCACGGGGCCAAAACAGGGTCACAACCCAACCAGTTCGGTCTAGCCCAGTCCGGTTGGACAATAAGCCATCAATCAAGCTTCTCTGCACTGTCAGCCCTCCCCAATTCACAGAGGCCATCCACTTTGTACACCACGAGAACAAAACAGACACTGGAGAAAAAAAAAAAAAGCACAGACACACACACACATACACACACACTTTAACTAATGTGATCCTCCACTCACTGCGGGGAATTTCCTGCCATGTTGTGTTTAAATCAAAAATAATAAAACAAGCACTTATAGAGCTGAGTGAGTGTTTCATAGATTATAGAAACAAATAAATGATCGCCTAATGATCAGAGACTGATATACATGTACAGTCACTTTGACCAGCTCTACATACATACAGTATAACTGCTTACAGAGGTTTTAAAAGCAGATAAACAAGACCATTTTGTGAGAACGGGACCTCCGAGACTCAACCCGGAATCATAACTTCCCAAAGTCAATAAAGAAAATAATTAACAAGCCTCCCATCCGCAAACCCTCAGGGCAGAAGAGCGCTCGCACTGACGACCAAATGTCCCCAAACATTTAACTGCACGTGTCACGGGGGAAATTCCAGTCATTGTGCAATACGCTTATCCTTTATGCATCGCCACATTTTCTCTCTGCCCAATGACACGAGAAGTTATGGCTCAAGTCCATTAAACAGCGTTCTACTGCGGTGGTTCTCAAACTGTGGCAAAGGTATTGCAAGTATTGGAAGGCGCCGCTTCGTTTCATGTGGACTCTTTGGCAGTTCAAGACCTTGTAGTTGGTAAAGACAGTTTCTATTCTGTGGTAGTCTGAAAAGATCTAAAATGAGTTTAGAACTTTAGTTTAGTCTAGATTACTTTTGTGTTCTGAGAAGTTTGGTCAAAAGCTTGTCAGAACGGTGGTATTCGAGGATCACCCTTCTACCGTTTCAACTGGACGTTTAGGTCGTCTTAGATACCGCCATCATGCTTAAAAACAACACATTTCCCTCACCAGTTTGTAGCCACGGATGGAAAGAAATGATCAAAGAGAGAAGGGATTAGGGGCTGAAAAAAGATCCCTGGAGAAAGTCAGTAAATTATGTCCTGCTCTCTTTAAGTGGGCTTGTATCAGTAGCCATCTCAGGCCTAATTGTGCCCGTGTGTAAGACTATGCACGCTTGTGTGAGTGAGCGAGAGAGAGGAGTGCGCGCGGAGCTACAGAGTCAGAAAGGAAGCCATCCATCAACAGAGCACAATATCGGGCCGCGGACAGACAATGAGCGGCTGGGAAGGTTCTGGAAATGGGAGAAAACGGCCTGCCCTCCCAAAGTGCCTCTATCCTCCAAACACCCGCGTACACACACAGCCATGCTGCTATAACTCCGCAATCAATCTGAGGAGACGTGTCCATCTTCGGTCATGTTAATGGGAGGGACCGGTGGGGGACAGGGGTGAAGCAGAGGCTACGTGGTGACAGAGCTGACCCCAGATCAGTATGAGGTAATGTAGATTCACACGGTATGAATAAAGAGGAGAATGGGGCTTGAGCGTGCAGAGTTAGTGATATCGCGTGGGTTTCGCGTGGGTTGCAAATCTAACAAAACAGCTTTACTCCTTGATGTATACATTTCTTTGGGGTTAAGAGTGACAAGACTAAATTGACTTAAAATTTATGTTTTGATAGAGTATGTTGCAAGTAATAGATTTCCACCCACCTGTCTGACTTATAAACTAAGAAACTAAAAATTAAAGCCGCAAGAGGCGATAAAGGCCCTCGCCCCTGGCGCAGTCCCCCCCTTGCGACCGCCTCTGCTCGCTCTCGCCTCGGCCTCACACCCAACATGGTTTCTTGCGCCAGTTAACTCCGGCCCACTCTCGCCTGAGGCTTCGTCACACCCCGGTCTCAATCTTGACCCAGGTAGCTCCGATGGTAAATGGTCTCAACTTATATAGCGCTTTTCCACCTACATTAGGCACTCACAGCGCAGTGTACTTCGCTCCACCCATTTAGCTACATAGGTAGAGTGTCAGGCTCCTGACCATGAGGTTGCAGGTTCTATCCCAACCTCAGGTGTAGTCGAGAAGTGGGACAACTTTTTTAAGCTAATCCACAATTTAGAAAATGTTAACTGTTTTGTCCTTGTTTTTAATAAGAATGGGACCATAGGCACCGATTCATGTTCTTCCCAGTAGGTGCCGAGTCAAAAAATAATAATAATTAAAAAAATCGTGCTTGGAATTTATCTGGCAGTCTCATGGTTGAGAACACAGCGCTCTACCTATGGAGCTACACAGGCTGAGCAAATGACATAGCCGATTTTATATTAGCCTTATGAAACACCCCGCACTTGTGTATTTGCAGAAAAAGGAATTACAGTTTAGGCAATAGTTATCGAATCCATTTGTAATTAGGGCAAATTCCCCCAAAGATTTAAGAGGGTGCTCCAGCCCCGCAGAACTCTCGATAGATGAAGCAATATTTTGGCGAGACCCATATAGTACGAGGAACACACAGAGAGACAGACAGGAAACTGCCAATCTGAACTTCCTGTGATTGTACAGTCCAAAAAAGCTGAATTTGGAGTAAAAAACTTCGAAATTAAAGCTTCCTTCTGTGACAGAGGGGTAGAATAAATACGTACGAGTCTAAAACTGTAGCTTTTGTGGATACATTTCAGGAGAAACTCTAACAGAGACCAACATGCTGCCAGAGTAAGAACTCTGGCTATTTTCACGGAGGATGGGCGGGCCACTTAACAGGCAAAATGGCCGACTTCCTGTGCGTCCGGGTGTGACGCTCCAATTCAGTTTTTGGTTTGTCCTTACGTGCCAAAGGGTTTGAACCTATGTCGAAAAACGCGCGTTTTCATTTGAATGGGGTCAACTTTGAGGGGGCGCTGTCGAGCCATTTTGTTTCGGGCGTGGCCAATTCATCAATTTCCATAAATTTTCACGCCACCCGAATGTCTCCGCCAAATTTGGTGAGTTTTCGGCGACAATTAGCGGGTCAAAATTTCATATAAATCGTCCAAACTAAAATGTTCACGGTATAGAAAAGGTGGCGCTATACTGTGGTGAAGTCGGTCTAAACATGAGCGTGTTCTGTTCAGCTTGGGCTGGTGCATTAGTGCCACGAGTGTGAGCTCAATATTTCAACGCATGTTCGATTTATAAAACAATAATGTGCCATTCTTTTCTTCGAAAATACACGAAACTTACGCGTTCTTCGTCAACGTTTAGCGGGTCAAAAATGCGATCGTTGACGGAGAGTAAAAAAAAGAAGAAGAAAAAAGACTGCGTCCGGCTCGGACCCAATAAAGCGAAATACTTGGGTTGCACAACATATTGCCAAATTATTTTTTATCGCAATATCAGATATCGCAATGTCTATATTGCAAGACGTCGCAATATATCGCAAAATCACTGGTGTCGTCCATCTGTCTGAGATTTACACATTTTTTGCAAACACATCCAAAAACAAAAACACATACGGACACAATTTAATGACAAAAATAACAAAATACGGCTGACCTTTGTTTAAATGAAATGGGACATACTCTATTGAAATGGTTTAGTACATTTATACTTTATGTGTACGAACCCTCTGTAAATGAGATGCTGCATCTAAAGGAGCTTTTCCTACTATATATATTATATACTATAATATTGTCATCGTAAAATATTTAAAACAGTTATTGAACATAACTTTTTCTCATATTGTGCAGCCCTATCCAGTGCCATAATTTGTGATGAGCACATGGAGTACTGTATCTGCCCTGGTATTGGAACTCTCGATGGAACGAAGGAAAGTGTCTGTGCATTTCTGCTTTCATCGTCCTCTTTGCTCCAGTTGCTCAATCATTTGTTGTGAAATGGCAACACAGGTGTACAAACTTGTTTATATTCTACTGTAATTTATGCAGACATACTTTCATTTCGTTTTCTTTACAGGTAACATAGTGTCCCAACATGTCTGGATTTGGATCCTGGCGTGGAAGAGGGGCCCGGTGTGTGTGTGTGTGTGTGTGTGTGTGTGCCTGTTTTTGTACGTGGGAGTGAACAGGGGAGAGTGATGGCTGTCAGCTCGCATCTGGCAGTGAAAATAAATTAGGCTTATGAAGACAAATGAACGGTCGTGGAGAGAGTACACGGGGGCGGAGGGGATCAGGACAGAGCGGGGGATTAGGGAGACGCAACGGAGGCGTGTTCACACCATTTTTGTTTATGTTTAAAATAAGGAAACAAAAAGTGGAGGTATGTGAAAAATGGCTTTGTGCATCTCCCGGGACAATTTGGATAAATAAAGGTGCCAGGCTGGACCACGTGATGTCGGTGTCAGAAATATGGAAAAACATTGTTGCCTTTTTCAGACGCAGACAGATAAATTGTTGTTGTCCATAAAAGTCTATGTTTAGTACAGAGAGCCAGTAAAAATGATTGACTTGTTTTGAACTATCCGTTTGTCAGTGCGCCAAAAATGATGCGCCTTAAAAGAAACATGATTATGTTGATATTTAGCGTTAATTTTATGGCAGATTAATAAGTTCTACTAGATCAAACTTTCAGCACATAAATCCAACAACAGAGACTGAAGCTCATGAACGGCATGAGGATGTTATTGCTGTGGCATGGATGGAGCGACGTTGCCAGTTACTAAGGGACTTGTGTTTTGTCGCCAGTGACCATTCATTAAGTAGTCTCTGAGCTGGCAACCGCGACGGCTTTGGCTCCAGCTCTCTCTGGCTGCAGGGGAATCATATGTGTGGGTGTGGACTCACTGCCAGAACATTCAAATTCATAAACTATATTTATTTTTGCCTGGGCAGTTTTACAAGCTCTCACAAGGCAAATGTGGTCATGGGTTGACTGTGGAAGTATATCTCGAAGTGTGTTTGCTGAGTGCGTGCAGATTTGTCCGTGTCTGTCCCGGGACACTTCCGCGTAGCCAGAGGAGGAGAGCTCTCAGGGGGCTTTGTCACGCGGAGCTCTGTTCTTTTCCTCAGGCCTGGCGCCCCATGTTTGATAAATGACACATGTCATTCTGTCAGCCCCTGCCATCCGGACTGGGAGGCCCCACGCTGATGTATGGCCTCCAAGGCAAAGGGAAATCAGAGTGTTTTAGCAGCACCCAGAGAACATGGCCTTCTCTCCGGGTGTCCACAGTTGTGTCGGTTTACGTCTGTGTGTGTAATTGTGCATGTAAACCCTTTAAGTTGTGTTTATGAGGTGTCACAATGTTCTGAAGGGCCTGAGACTGACAAGAAAAGGTAGAATTCTGTTTTTTTACCAAGACTCAAAATAGAAAAATAAAGAGTTTTGGAATGATTTATGCATCCATGTGAAATAAAAATAGTCGAAAAGCTCATTGTCTTCAATAAAGAGATTTCCTTTTCAACCATAGACTCAAAATGACATTAATAACAGAGTTAAGATAAACATTTGTGGATTTTTTCATGTTGAACAATGGATTATCTTTGGAAAATGTGTAGTATCTAAACGCTTCGTGACTAAGTCTGTGAAAGGCGCCATACAAATAAAGGTCTTCTTCTTCTAGTATCTAAACCACACACCATTTATTCCCAGTGTTGGATCTAAATCTGGATGAGAATGCGACCTATTAGTAAGAGTTTGTGTGTCGCTGTGTGTAGCTGCTCTCGACCTGTCAGGCGTACGGGCTGAAAGAGACAAATCATCGTCATGGCCGCTCCAGCTGTTCTCCAAATTTGGTGTGAGGAGTCCAGCGAAGGGGGTAGGCCCGAGACAGAAAAAAAAAAAAAAAAGGTGCCGTTTGAGTTTTAATGGCTGATGCTTCCCAGAAACGGTCCGAAGTCTGAGAGGACAAGTGGTGCTGCCGAGCTATCACAAACACGCAAACTGACGGATCACAATGACGCTACAGCAGGAACGAGTCCAGCAAACGAAAATCCTGCTCGAAAAATTAACCTCTCCACGTGTAAACATAAATCTCCGGACGAGGTATTTGCACCTTGGAAAACAAAACTGACATGTGATCCAAACAAAACCGTAGCGATGTTTATGAAACTGTCAGGGCTGAAAACTAAGACGCCCTTTCTCCATATTTCCTTTGCATTATTAAACTGCCCCCGACTTTCCCTACCATGAGAGTCCCCGTGGAGGACAGTCCCACCTGGAGGTTGTGAACTCTGCATGACCCCCTTTGATTGGCCGGGCTTCCTGGCCCCTCCTCCTTCTTCTTGCGCGAGAGAGCGAGATCATTAAGCTGTGAGTGATGAGTGGCAGCCATGGGTGACATCTTCCCCCTTTTCTCTCTTTGGTTTTTTTTTCTCTCTTGATACTTTATTCACCTCTCTCCATCGCTCAACCCCTCCAGCCATTTTTCCACTCCCCCATCACTTCTTTTTGTCTGCTGTCACTCTCTTTCCCCCCTTCCCTTCACATTTTCACGGCCTCAAACACACAATAGCGTCTCACTCTATAGCTCGCTTGGCTCTGGTCATGTAGACACTCAGCTTCGCTATACATAATACATGTCAAATATCCCAAAAGGAGGAGGAGTTTTTTCCAAATTTTTTCTTCCACTTCACGATTGTGTCATCGCTTGTCTCTCTTTCTTCTTGGTACGGTGTCCATTAAAAACAAAACAATACAAAAACAAAAGTTGCATCTAATGGGTTGAAATAGCGTTTGGTATGAATCCTTAACCCCCACCTGAACCAACCGCATTTTCTCCAGTTCGGAAATGAACACAAAAAAAAAGACAGAAAATGCGACAACAAAAGTGGAAAAAGAGCGACAAAAACGTGCCGGAAAAGTAAAAAAAAAGTGACAATAAATATGCCTAAAGAGTGATGAAAATGCAACAAAAAAGCCACAAAAAAGTGATGGAAAAACTGAAGAAAATACGACAAAAAAAGAGCAACAAAAAATGATTAAAAAAGCAACGAAACGTGACAAAAACGCTTAAAAAAAATGGCTAAAACGTTAGTTACACGCAGTTTTGCAGGTCTTAGCTTTCAAATGAGGCTTTGGTTAAAGCGGGGGTTAAGGGGTTTTAACACACAGTTGGGTTGACAGCAAAAGTAAAAAACTCCATACGTTGAGAGACAAAAGTATCAGGTAATAGTTGAGCGAATGTTGTATGAAAATCTGTACAACAAAATAGCAATCCATAAATAAATAAAAACAATGGATAATTATCTTCATTTTAGCTTGAAAAGAGCTGTTGTGGTCCAAGAAAATCCTGTAGCGTATCACGCGACCTCCACAGTTAAAAATGCACAGGGGCAGATTTTCTATCCTCTTGACGCCATAACTATCACAGCTACAACTATTAAAACTAGACACGGTTCTCCAGCGACGACGAAACTCTTCCATTTCGTAGCTGGCTCGAGTATCCAGTGAGGTGACAGATACGTTGTGCAGACTGTTTGAACGGTGGAGCAGGTGCCGTGCCCCCGAACAGTAAACCAGGCACAATCAAGCAAAGAGACAGTTAGCAGAAACTGGAGAGGACAGTGATGTGCAGAGGAGAGCTCCACCAATCTAAACAACAGCCACACGGCCGGAGGGAAATATTTAACCATTCAAGAGAAATCAAATCCTCGAGCTAACCTGCAAAACTCGGTGTCAAGGCTGCTGTTGTTGGCTAAAACGCAGGGCAAATTTGAAGATTTCACTCCTCTTGATAAAGGTCTACTCCAGAGCTATGGGAAGACATTTTAGCTACGGGTGCTGAGGTAAAAAATTTACCCCAAAAACGCTTTTTCTCTGCATATTTCCTATGGTATTAATATTGCCTGCAGTTCGCAAACTATCCACCAGGGGGTGCTGCAGCGCCCTCAGCACCCTGGGTTCCCACGGCCTTGGTCTACTCTATATGTCTATCGAGCCACAAAAATCCATAAAGATATTTCAAAATGTTAATAAACAATACAATAAAACAGTCCGACAGCCCAGTCCGACTCACAACCTAGTTCCTTATCAACATTTAGATTACAGGGGTTCTCAACCGGCGATGGGAGACCCCGAAGTCGGTCTTTGGGATCTTTTGGACATCTGTCAAAAAATGTGATGAAATTCGGATAATGCTTGAATCAGCTGATACTGTGTTTTTTTTAAATATTATGTACTATACAACAAGATTAAAGTTCAAAATAGTTTTCTACACCAGACTTTTTTCAACATTTTCTATCAAAAACTGCATGGAAACACAACTGGACTCTGTTCATATGAATGTTATTAGGTTGTTTTGACCATAATGTCAGTCGTAAAGGCATATCTACTGCTTGTTTAATAATTAAAATATACATACAATATTCATACGATATATGACAAATGACATTTTTATTTGGGTAGCAGCTTGTCATCCAAGGGTAATGGTGGGTCCCGAAGCCACACCACTTGAGAACCACTGATGTAGCCTATAGATATGGTTATCAATGCTGGCTCTCTTAGGTTACTGGCTGCTAACAAGAAACAATAGTGCATAAAAGCCTTAACAATAATGAAAACTATATGAAAAATATTGCTTATGCATTTTTTCTTGCACTTCATAAAGAAAGAAAAAAATCCCAAAACAATATGCAACTAAAGCTGTCAGCTTAGTCTGGGTGTCATTTTTAAAGCGTGTCATGGGTGCATTACAACGCAGCACTGACAGAACCCGGAGAAAGACGGTGATGGACAGGTAAAGTCCAGCCGCAGACAGCCTTCACAACACAAGCTGCCCGAGGAGACGGATAAGACGCACACAAACAGGTGGGTCTCTCAGTATGGGACAGAGTGATGCAGCGGACAGACAGGACATTCGTGGGGGTACATGGCCTCCCGCTGTCCCACTGAGACGGTCGACTTATGGGACCGGGCTGAGCTCATACCCCCCGTGATCGTCACCGTCTGAAGAGCGGACACTGGATCAGGAGGGATTTGTAGTTTTACGTCGTGGATCTGGGGAGTGTTCATACCTAGATAATATTTTATCGTCTTTCTACTGCCAGTCACGCGAGATGGCCAAGTTACCCCAAGCAATTGTCGTCTTAAAGCACATCCATTAAAATGCTACAGAATGTGACAATAATAAAATAATCCATAACAGTAAATTCTCTTTTTTTTTAGCCAAGCTCAAAAGTCTCTCCCACCTCAAAACCCACTCTGGGATTCCCTTATAAAAAAAATAGTCTAAAAGAATGATGGCTGTCACGATAATTACTATATCGATTTATCATTAAATAAATAACAGACAAACGATACATTTTTGGCTCAATATTTATTGTCTGTACATTTATTAGCATTTCCCCCCTATTTTATCTTTCTAAAACTTTGATTTCTAATCGAAGTGAGTGAGTGGGTGTCATAGTGAGTGAGTGGAGGATTGTCTGTCAGACTACACATCTGTACACATCTGTAAACACAGTCCCGCTGTTGTTCAATGTCAGATTGTTGTTGTCTTACCACACGTCACTTTTATTTTATCTTATTTATTTAATGTTTTTTATGCATGCCCCTTTAGCCTTATAGTTTAAAGTTCTTTAGCTTATGTTTATCTTTTATCTCAACTCTGATTCTTCTGATTCTGATGTTCAGCCCTATAGCTGCATGAGGCTTTCAGTTACTTAGACACACTCCCTCCTAAATAACTCCTAAATAGCAAAGCACAATGTCTTTTAGTCAAGAGTGGGAGCTTTATGAATAACCTGTCTTATTGGGAGTAGAAACAGCCCTCAGACATTATGTGACAATCATGAGTTAGGACTTAAAGGACTGCGCTGCCCCCGTGAACTCCGGGTCTTCCACCAGCAGACAACATTGTGACTACAAAATGAGGCTGTAGTAACAATGGTTTCTGGAAATATGTTAACACAGTCAGCCAGTGGGCCAGAAAGAGTTGGCAGTGTTACGGCCCTGCCCCTCTCAGATGTTCAGACTTCATGTTCTTGTAACCAGTTCACTGACTCCTGAGCATCCGGTGAGAGAGCGATAGATGAGGCCTAGAGACAGCCTCGGAGATGAAAGAAAATATGAGCGGGCTGCGGGAGAATTGAGTCGGTAAGATCCAGATTGATGACAGATAGGAAGATGAGAAAAGGCTTACAGGGAGCAGGCGGGAGGCCAGTAATCCCCCCCCCCCCCCAGGAAAAAAAAAAACGGGCGGAGGAGAGAGACTGGATGGTGTGTGTAGTCACTATCCTCAGCATATGATCTCAAGGACAAAATGTCATCTGTTAACTGTACCTATTCACATATGACTTATCTCAGTGAACTACACTGTCCACCATAATACTTACTGCTTATCAGATCAGGGCTAAGCATTTCGTAGACTTACACTGACTGGTGCTGACCGGCGACCGCAGCATAACAAATGACAAAATAGATTTAATAATTCTCCCAGAAATGTATGAAACAAACACATATTCTTTTTCAGATTCTTTGCTTCCTAATTGAAAAGAATTAAACAAAATAGTTTAATAAGGTATCCATTAGACTGCTCAATTTTATGTACAGCAGCTACAAATTCGTTTTACTTGCTTATAACTTCCATTATGAAGTAATTAGTTGTATGTAATGCTGAAAATAAACACACGCATTCTCTGTTCACAAAAAGCGAGTGCAGTAAATGAACTCATCCATCATTGCGCTCTATTAAGCACTAACATTTTGCATGTGATTACTTTGATTGACAGATGTCTGTTTGCTGTCCCAGCTGTGCACTGAACCGCACTCTCACCTCCGCTCATTATCTCTCCTCTTCTGCCCATTACAGAGCCCTGTTGCATTTTACAACAGATCTGAAGCTCTTTTAACTTACACTGCATTATACCGCGTACTGCGAAAATGGAACTCATATGAACTTCAATGAACAAATGAGCAGCTTTACTAACCAGCAAACAAAGAGGTGGAAAGAGTGAGGATTTTAATGCCATTACATGTACAAGAAATAATGTAATTGTATCTACCTGGCTACAGCCCATTGAACATGTGCGGCACAAGCCCATATAATCAGAGACTAATAGCACCACGGCCAGAGTCGCTACCCCACCATAAATCAATGCTCAAAATAATTGCTAATACACTGGTTATCGATTAGCATGGCGACCACGCACTCATTTCGCGGGGCGACGGTGGCTAAGCAGTAGTGCAGTGACAAGGGTAAAGTGTTATTTCTCCAAAAGGCCCAGAGACAGACAGCTGGGCGCTGGCAGATGACTGGAGGGCTGCGGCTGTAATTCTTAATTGACACCTGTCAGGGCAGTGGCAGCGCTCTTACAGCAGCTGCAGGGGAGTGCTGTTCATCAGTCACTTTTCATATGGTTTTCTCACACACACACACAACACACTCATCTCATCCACTGTTGTCTCCAGCACCGCTTTACATACACAACGACCTCATCAAGTCCTCCACTGGCCTGATGCTACGTGAACACTGTAAGTATTGCATAGCTTATCATATGTTTTGTAATACTACACAGCACTATCTTACGGTGGGATTAAAAAGGCCATAATGTTGAGGCATTGGCTTCAAACTAACCTTCGCGTGCGCACTGGCAAAGTCCAGCTTCTCATCTCATCACTCGCATTAGAGAGACTGGGCCCGTAACCTTACAAAACTATCAAACAGTAGAATTTTATACCTCAATCTGTAAAGTAAAGCCCACCACATCCCACCAAAAAGATATATTTTTAGCTTTTGCCACAAAATACCTCACAGATTTTCCCACCAATGCTTTGTAACCATCAAAATGAGCATGTTCCCAATTGTGTAAACATGGGTCAAAAAACGGCTTGCTTTTGTCCTTTTGCCACGCAGCCTGTTCCACTCAATCACCGGGGCGGATTTGAACCCTCTAATGCTTCAGAATAATTAGCAATCAGAGCGATCTTTCATTCATAGCCGTGATCCTCGTATTATTTTACATCACCGCTTTTCTGCGTTGTGCTTTTGTTTTGCAGCTGTTTAGAATCACGGCCAACGAGGAGATCTCAGTCCATGGAAAAATATAGCCCTCCATCCTGCAGGACGCTGGTGTGTCTGAATGACCTTGTTTTCTTTATTTCTCCATCAAAGCGCCTTGTGTTTTGCTCGAGTGAAAATCCAGGTTTTTTCCGGCTTCCTCTGAACCTCATTAGGCCATGGGATAGTTTTACCACTTACACCCGATGCCTTTTACGCACTGCCCGAAACCTAATTCACCACATATTTTCAATTGGTCCCTCTCTTTTCCATAAGAGCAGTCATCGATCTTCATTTGTCACTTAACCTCCATGAAGATGAGGACAGAGCGCTCAGTTGTGTGGTTCGGCGTCTTTTTTGATTTCCCCCCCCACACCCCCCACTCGGGATTAGCCGAGTGTGGGGTAGCAAATGCATCCAGCGACTCCTTCAGTCAATGTCACCTGTTAATGACACTTTACACGGGCTTGCCTTATCGCGCCATCCCATAATATTCCGCGTCTTTGCAAACGCGGGGTCGCTGATGCGTGCCGGTGCACATACACACTCGAGCAGCTCACATACGCACACTAATAACACAAATGCGACCAAGCCACTGCCTGACAAATGTCGTTAAATACTTGATCACAAGCGTCTGATAAAACCAACAGGATTAATAGTCATCGCCGGGTCTATTTGACAGCTGTTGTGAGCAGGAAACATAACGCAATACAGCAACGAGAAATTATTTATATGCATTTTGGTACTGAAATATTTTTGAGATTCACCCACAGCCACAACTTATCTTATTATTATACCTACTGGGCAGAAATGTAATGCTTTGGCGTAAGACTTTGTGCCTGATGCCCCCCCCCATCTGATGTGGGTGGGACCAACACAAAGAGTGAGTCAGAATTGTGTGTGGGTGAATAATATGTTTGTCTTAGGCCCTGTCCATACGAAGTCAAGCTGAGGACCAAACGCAAAGATATTTTATCAATCCAGTGTATCGTCCATACGAGTCCGGCGTTTTGGGGGTCTGTAAACGAACATTTTCCAAACTAGGTCCCAGAGTGGAAAGATCTCAAAACGCCGTTCACGTGGCGCCGTTGTTACGACGTCTCCGCAACTTTTACTAAAACGATGACATCACAGCACAGGGGTGGAGTCTGTTATCCATAATCTACTGACCTTAGAATGAGTTTTACTCATGGATCTGTGATGGTTTTACTCCGCTCCTCTTTGCTCCACTGGAGTCCGTGAGCCACAGGTGATAAGTAGAAAAACACGGCCGAGTCAGTCTGTGTTTTTGGACTGAGTCAAAGTCCGGTCACTGACAGGTTTTTCTGCTTTAGTCCCGTTATGTCTGAAGAATAAACTCGCCTCCTCGTCTCTTCTGTAAATCGTAATCCTTGAATCCGTTTAATTTTCACTGTTTACTTTCCAGAAAGGTTTACTGCGCATGCGCCCTCTACATCTTGTTCTATTATCTGTGTGAGCGTCACAGCGCCTCACACAGGCCTGGCAGATGAATCACACCGTTTTCACAGACCTGAGTCGACCCATGTGGACGCACACATTTACTAAGCAGGCTTCGTGCTTACAAAGAAAGTTTCTGAAAATATAAGCGTTTTGTCTTCGTGTGGATATAGCCTTAGTTAACCTCTTAACCCCCACCTGAACTGAGCACATTTTCTCCAGTTTGCCATTACCCAAATCTAAAAGCTTTAAACAAAAACAAAAAAGCATCGAATTAGTGACAAAAATGTGGCAACAAAAATGCAACAAAAAGCAATGAAATAAGCAAAAAAAAAAGCAACAAAAAGTAACACGAAAAAGCGACAAAAGAGCGACGAAAAAATGTGTCGGAAAAGCAACAAAAATGTGTCAAAAAAAGAGACGAAAACATGATAAAAACGAAGCGACAACGTGACCAAAAAAAAAAGTACTAAAACTATCACTTTTGGAGGTCTCAGCTTTCAAATGAGGCGTTACCCTGTTGCTCTCCAGTCGAGAGGCTTTTAGGTTTGGGTAAAGCCGAATTGGAGAAAATGCGCTTGGTTCAGGCGGACGGTAACGTTTTTTCCGTGCTCAGATATGTTCTTACCTGAGCTTAGACGAGGTGATGCGTACCCGTCTGGTCTTTGTGCCCGCGGAAGAGCGTGGTCGCTTCTAACTTCACCCCGTTTGGAGCCATAGGAAACTGCTGGGAGAAGCCACATGCTAACAACATCTGTGGTCTTTTTGCGTGACTGAGCACACGCACAAAGACCAGACAGGTACGCATCAACTCGTCGAAGTTCCGGTAATAACATATCTCAGTATGGAAAAACTGTGGCCTGTGCCTTTAAGAAAGAGCCATGGTTAAGTAGAAAACACCAATTATGAAATTCTTTTTTTTCATTTTGGTGTCGCTGATGACAATCCAACAATCTACTGTATGGGCCTAAGGCGACACATTAAGATGAACGCTGACACAACAATTCACACCTTCATTTCACTTACGGATATTTAGATCCACCACAATACAAAGCCAAAGTCTTTTTTCATTAAGAGAAAGAGAAAGAAGAGCTAAACGCTCTGCTTCTGCAACTTGCAACCAAATGGTAGCCAAATCAAACCAAGGGACGGTTTGCCAGCAACACTTCATTTCTCCAAACACCTACTACCTCTTCATTTCCTACTTTACTATGTTTTACTCATCGGAAACCACAAGAATGTTGTCAAGTTTACACAGAAACACACCGAGGTTGGAGATCCGTGAAGTGGCTAACATCAAGTTGATTATATAAAGGCAGCTTGCAGACTTGACACTTTGCAGAATTTGTCAGCATTAATCGCCGGGGCCCTGTCACTGATCCGTCAGCTACCTGGATAATTAGGGAGCCGCGGCTAACGATGCCATTGAAAGAGGAAGAGAAGAAGAAGACGCAGAGCCACTTCCCCCTCATCCGCCTTCAACTTGTAATTAAGAGACTACTTTTTGCATCAAGGTGGCAATCGTGGCAGTGTAAAGGAGTCTGCTAATGTCACCTCGCCTTAAGTAAGTGATCTAAGCGGGGAGGGGGGGAAAAAAAGCCATCAAGATCTTTTCAAAAAGCGGTGGTAAAATTATTGATACAAGACTCCGCTTTCTGTTTACGCCGCTAAACTTTTTTAATGAGCGGTGGCGATGTATGGAGAGCCAATCACACGCGTCTGCTCCAGAGACAAAGGCAAACTAATTACGGTCTCCGGGCCTGAAGGAACACATCTCCAAAAGTCAGGTTTGACAGTATCACAGCATGTCACTTCTCTTCCTCGTGACCCGCACTAATTCTGTCGGGACGGGTACGGCTCTTTCTGTCTGACAGCAGAAGACGGGGAACAGGATGGGGATCAAATATGCCAAATGAAATTTCGTGCGGAAGATGGAGAGGGACGTGGATGTTCAGTCGGAGAGGAGCGAAACAAGGGCAGTCTTCTTGGTGATGTTGTAGATGAGCGTTGGGGCTCACACTGTACAGTTTTGGTGGAATAACTACAGCCGAAATGTAATGTAATGACTTGTCTGGCACTGCTTTTAACCCATACGTATACCAGTATAGTCAGCTCAAATACGGATCATGTTACTGTGAATGAATGGTTTCTGAAGGCCCCAGGCAGTATTCATCGTAAGAGTCCAGCAACAGTCCGGCTGATGATTTAAGCTTCACTATGATGTAAATGCAAGTATCCCATGTAGCAAAATTGCAATACACGCTTCTCCATTGTCAGCTCAAGGCACTACATACACCCTTGTATAAATGTATAAATATAAACAGCTACTACTATAAATCAGTCAATTCTCAACTGTGCAACTCGACCTTTTCAACTCTCTGTGAAATAAATAGGGAACTCCATAAATTCTGTGGAAAGTTGAGTGATTAGTTGACATATTCATTCCTCCTGCTGACAGCGCGTGATTTGTGGAAAGTGAAGTAGAGAAAAAGCGGTGCGTGACTTTTATGCAGCATTACAATGTATACTTTGTGTCCTTAAATGCACTTTTTAGGACGAATATGAGTAAATGATGATGGCCTTTGTGCTCAATCTGTGAATTACAAATAATGCTGGTATAGAGCTTTACAAATCAGTGTTTGCACACAGACATAATGGTGCCATGAGCGTTTCTTCCGATGAATGAGCTGTACCCTCCACATGTTGCAAAACCAATGTGTTTTTGCAAGTGGTGACTACACTTGCAATGCGGGACCTACGGTACTTGAAGTAGTCCTGTTTTACTTCAAGAAGCAATTGGAATGAATACGGTTTTGAAATTAGCAAGCTTAGTAGTGCCTGTCCGTATTAATTCATTTAGCAAATCAAAGAAAATACACATTTTTGGGGGATTGTGTGAAGTGTATGATGATCCTTTAACCTCTTAACCCCCACCTGAACCGAGCACATTTTCTCCAGTTTGGCTTTACCCAAATCTAATAGCTACTTGGAGGAAAAAAAGCATCCAAATAGCGACGGAAATGAGAAAAGAACCAGAAAAGCAACAATGACACAATAAAAAAAAAAAAGACAAACAAAAACACAACAAAAAAGCGATAAAAAAAGAGAACAAAACACTTAAAAAAATCGCAGCAACAACGCGACAAATGATATGTAATCAGTTTTGTAGGTCTTAGCTTTCAAATGAGTCGTTACACTGGCCTAATAGTCTGTAAACTCCAGTCGAGAAGCTTTTAAATTTGGGTAAAGCCGAACTGAAGAAAATGCGCCCGGTTAAAGTGGGGGGTAAAAGGTTAAAGAAATGTGAGTGAATCTTGTCACTAAAACTGCAAACAAACTTTTTTTTTTTTTTGCCTGTAGGTTTTTTTTGGACATGAGAGCGCAGGCTGAGAGTCAGGAGAAATATTCAGCAAACTGTTGGGTCCAGGACTCAAACCCACGACCGGCGTACACGTGCAGAAGCCTTATCAACAAGGCTACCTTAAAACTTCTGCAACTATCTCAACTGTAATGTGAGACGCAAAAAAAAAAATTCAATTACTAACCTAACATGCTCCACCGCTTCTCTCATCTGAGCCTTTGCGCAATACATCACATCATTGCATTGTTTACCTTCCGTTAATTGCAAAGGTAGAAAATACCACAAACTTCTTCAAAGGTACTAAAACACACACACACACACACACGCACACATAATACAACACCGAAAATGACGACAAATGACTGCAGCAAAAGTCGTGCTGCTCAAATTGCACTGCATTGAACTCGACTGCCAAAACTAACAGATGCGGTAATCCCGTTCCAAACCAAAGAACACTGATGCATTGTCACTGGTCATAAAGTAGATAGGGAGCAGCGCCATTACCGGGTCTCAAAATCATCAACATGAGTGATGAAACAAAGCCCATTTCAAATGGCATACAAAGAGGCATTGAAACCTTCCTCACTGGGGAGCATGCAACACTTTGTTTTACTGACGAATCTGGGTTGGTGGAAATATCTACTGATGTGTTATGAAAAATACAGGCGGGTTTATGGGAAGCAGAAGCAGCTCATATGTAGACTGCTACCCTCGAAGGTGTTAAAGGTTTTGGATGCTGCAAATAGCTGTGGGAAATGATACAGAGACAAGGCCTGCCAAGCCCGGATTGACCATTACTGCCTGTGATGTATGTGTCCGTCACACACGCAGACAATTAAATCAATATTCAAAAAGCGCAGTGAGAATGAGGCCACTTCAGAGCTGGGCTTGGTCAGGCAGAAACAGGCACTTTAGTTCTTTTCAGTGTAAATATGCACGCGGCATACACACAATTTTGATACTTGTACTGCAGTAAACACAAAAACACTAAACTAAATGTATCTGGGTTGTGTTCTAGAGATCAGTCTAGCAGGAGGTTGCACAGTCAGAAACTATTTTCTCTTAAGAGTTTAAATGTTTTGTGACAATATGATATATATATTAAAAAAAGAGAGGTCCAGATTAATAATTTGTTATAGTAAGTCTTTGTTTAGGTTTGAGTTGTGATGAGTAAGCAGAGAGAAATGTATCCATTCTTTATTGAGTCACATATCAGCATTACACTGTAATGGGAATATTTCCTATGGTTAGGGGTGCACAATATATCAGAAAATGATTGTCATCGCATTATTAGGTAATGCAATATACATTTCACAAGAAACCACAACAGAGAGCAAAATCACTGAGAACTCGGCCAAAATCAAAAACTTATAAATATGCTAAAGTTTTAGCCATGACTAATTTGGAAAAAATGTTGCCTTGTTTTAGTCCTCAATATGTCATTCTTGTTTTAACTCAATACGATGACTAAAAACCCAAAGCAAAACAAACTGCTTATGATTTTGATGTTAAACTTTAATGAAATGTACGGTATTGAAATGGTTTGATAAAATATCACAAATCAATTGTTATGGTTATTGAGTCTATATCCAAAAAATGTATTTTTTTTCCTCCTACTGTGCAGCCTTGGTAATAGTTATTGGAAATATTGCATTCTGTTTTCATGTGCTCGAGAAAAGACTCAATATGTTTCAAATAGCACAAATGATTAGCATTAGCTACATTCAAAAGACGAGGAAGAAAGGGCCTACTTCAGCGTTGACCAGGAGAAGTGGGAGCATAGAAACTCACACTTTTGTTTTTCGTAAAGGATTTTCGCCAGTGTCCACACGGAACTGGCACAATTCATTTCACTGATACGGCTCTCTGCCTCTTCAAACACATTTCTCCCGATCCGTCACTAAAGCCTTGCGTCAATTAGAAATTACAGCCCCACCGAGTTCAAAGTCTTTTTCGTCACAACCTTGATTAAGTCTGCTTAACCTCACATTTCCACTGCCTGTTTAGCATTCTGCTGCTGTTTTATGCGGCTTTGGTCATTACGGCGCGCACTTCAAAGGCAAGTCATTTGGAAATGTGTGTCAATCACACACATCTCCCAGGGACATCAAATGGATTCAGGCAAAAACATGTGATTCACCCCCATTTTCAGCAGGAGAACGGCGATATTCGGGTCAGCACAGAAGCAACAAGAAAAATTAAATGTGTGCAAGAGAAGTCCCCCACATTGACTTGCTCTCACAAAAATCCTGTACTCATCGGTGAGTAGCCATTTTTGCAAATTGGCACCATTAAATGAGTGAAAATATCTTTTAAAATATACCTGTTTTTATTCAAGTGTGCATAATGCCAACTTTAAAGTTTTAACAACTTCTTTGTAGCTAAGAGACAACAAAGAGATGGCTGAGGATTTACTAATACTTCCTGATTCTGAAAGGGCAGGTTAAGAGTCCGCAGTGACCATTAGTGCTTCAGCCCGTGGTGTGAGAGGGCTGTTCCTAATAGATGATCCTCTGTGTGATCTCTCTCCGCACCAACACTCCCAGCTCCCCCTGTCCCTCCCCTTTGGGAATTAATCGCGTAGTATTTACCCTGCTTGAGAACTTTTTCCTTTCAATTTGTCTTTTCTTTTTCCTCTCGGCTGGGGGCAAATAAAAAAGAGAAAAGTTGTCCTTTGAGTGAGTCCAGCTGCCGGGCGCATGCGTGTCTCTATGGTGAATGATTTACTGATGTTTATCAGGAATGAATAGATCAAAGGCAGTCGCATGACAGGCGATCAATCAAGCATCAAATCAGGGATGGCAATCCCAGAGCGGAACACAAGCTCAAAATACGCCACTTCTTTCTTTATGCGAGTGTTTTTACTGGCACCAACACATCAAACATGCTGGCCTGTAGAAGTGAGATAAGATGAGCTTTGTTTGGAGAACTTGGATGCTGGCACCTCGTTGAGGATCAGCTTTATAGAACTGAAACTGAAGTGCAGCATTCATTTCTCTCAGGCAGAATTGGCATTGAAGCGTGGCCGTGTAAATGAAACAATACTACTGTCAGTCAAACATGCCAGAGCAGATAAGTGCAAAACACTAATTTAACGCTTCAGAGAAGTAGAAACACTATAGAGGAGAGTTATATAGAAGCTGCAGTGAAATAAATAAAATGAATGCCCTCAGTCATGCACAAGTGTGGCCCATTTGTGTGGAAACTCCTCTGAAACAGGAAAGTGGGCATTTGGTCTGAGATCAGGAGGCACGCAGTAAGTTCACTTTGTGCCTTGTGCTCCATTGGTGTATTGAGAAACGAGGGGCAGATAGTTGCAACATCGTATATTATATGTATGTGAATAATAGTCATTGCTGTAGTAATAGTAGTAGTAGTAGTAGTAGTAGTAGTAGTAGTGTAAT
The DNA here is from genome assembly GCA_021464625.1 of Proterorhinus semilunaris. Classification (NCBI taxonomy): domain Eukaryota; kingdom Metazoa; phylum Chordata; class Actinopteri; order Gobiiformes; family Gobiidae; genus Proterorhinus; species Proterorhinus semilunaris. Next base: position 12,909,837 of record CM038360.1, on the reverse strand, counting down.
TACGTTGCCTAGAAGGCTATCTGAGGTCGTGGCATAAGTTCATTATTAACCCTTTGAGACTACCGCCCATGTCTGCGTGAATGCAGTGTTAACGTAGAGTTAACCGTGTGTTCGGAGCTCTGTGAGGGCGCTTACCTGCTGACCGCCGCGGCGCTTGCTGCTTTCTCCTCGGCATGCTGCTGCAGGACTTTCCGCTAGACTTTTCATGCAGGGAAGCCGATGAGTGGACGAGCAGCAGAGGAAACCAAATCCGTGTCGCCTCGTCCGCACTTCTTCAAACGTCGTAAAGCAGAAAAGTCACTAAATCAGATCCCGCGAAGTTCTTTCAAGCGCACGCCTTTACGCACGTCTGTCCATCATAGTCACGTCCGCTCGGAATGGCGCACAGACGTGTTATTATCACAGGAAGTGCTTGGTTAACTTCTGTCGTAACTCATCGCTGGTCGACGGGCGGAAAACAGGCGGAAAAACCTCGGGGAGTGGGCAGAGGTACGGGCAGCTGCCGAACGAGCCCCGCGCTGAAGAGAAGAGAAGAAGAGCTTCGCCGCGCTTTCTGGCAAGTCTCATGCCTCTTTATGCGGCCAAACTGAACGGTATCGAGTCCAAAGCCGGTCGTGTTGTGCCTCTCTGTCCTGGTGTATGTCTCTCTAAACGTGGGGGGGACAACGGAAACAGGAATGACACTTGAGTCGCTTTAGTTGCACGTCAATCACTCAAACGGAGAGCCTACAGCGATCAGCGTAAAATACTCACATCTCCACTGTTGTCTACACGGACACTTCCTCCCCCTAAAAAAAAAAAAAAAAAAGAAAAAAAAAAAACTCCAACACGGCACCCGAGCCTGTCCCGCTATCCCAAGAGCACGCACATGCCCGGTCTCGCTATTCTGTTGGTGGTTGTTGATTCCGGGGGCACCGCAGCAGTGTAAGGTGTTCGCACATATATGAAGACGCACGCTCCCGTTCAGACAGCTCTCTCTGATCGACAGACACATGCAGCTGCCTCTCTTCGGCCGGGGCTCTTTACTCCACCCCTCCGCGTGAGCGCGTCACCCTGACAGTCAAAGCCCACCTGTCAATCTGCTCCTCATCCCCGGCCTTTCATTCGCTGCTGTCCCCGTCCTGTCCCCGTCCACGGCGTCACCACACCGTGCTTTAATGCAGCTTGTTTGCGAAGGAGAGAGCGCGCGCCCCACCAAAACTCGCCCCGTGAGCCCAAGAGTGTATCGCTTCATGTTTACAAGATGCATTTAAGACAATTTGAGAGTAGTTTTCGAGAAAGTGCGCTCTTTCAGGCAGTCCGGTCCCATTTGCAATGCATTACAGTGAGCGTATATTCAAAGCAGCAGAGACATATAACATTTAGGCTAATTGATAATCTTGCGCAAATAGGAACTATGCTAATAATAATAATAATAACAACAATAATAGTAATAATAATAAAAATAATAATAATTAATGTATATCTGTTTTTTTTTGAAGACTGAGATGGCAAATTACGCACACACTTCTACATACGATTTGACCCCAACACTTCATTGGTATGTGATTCATTTTTTTTACACAGGGGAGAGCATTTCCTCCTCCAGTTTCAATAATGTGTTCAAACCTCTTCACAATCTCTGGCCGAAAAAAAACTTTCTTTACCGTTCAACTCTGTGCGTTTTATTGACCATATTGAGACTAAGCGCAAAGCGGGCGCGTTCTGGTTCAAACTTGTCCGGGGACAAAAACAAAAAAACAAAAACAAAACGTGGATATTCCGGGGTGACCTCTTTAATGGGACAAAGGAGACTGCAGATCGATTCGTTCCACCTTTTTTAGAGCGGCTTCTGGGGAAGGGGAGGGGCTCTGAATCCACAAGAGGCGCCCACTAATAGCCCTATACTCTCCATCCTAACTATTATGCACCGTAAAGTGTTTATAAAGGGCACGGGCTATGAAATGTTAACTTAAACGAGAAGCTTTCTTCTTCTCCTCTCTCCCCATATTGGGTTTTTAAACCTAATTTCTATCACACAAACTGGGCAAATATTTATCCCCAAAGCCACTGGACTGCCACTGGAGTTGACTCTCCCCGCAAAGACAGAAACAAGGCGCTGAATGAGTGGAAGGATAACGGAATACAAACTTTGACCAACTCAAGAGACACCGGTAAGTAGCCACCCTCTTTCCTCCCCGCATAAGCTGCTCTGTCTCCGTCTGTCTACTGGGTATTTCTCAGGCGACGGGCAGTCTTCAAAACGGATTATCTACACGGGGAGCACGTCTGGAGTCGCTTATTATGAGCTGAAAGAAATAAAGCACCCGCCCCAACATCTGTCTGTCGCTGTCTGTCACGCAGGCCCGCGCGCTGATTGATGGAGAGCACTTACGTCACTGTGTTTCCACTCAAAGTCAGTGCGCACGAGAGAGACGGAGGCGCTGTTCGGTTTAGTGCGTCGACGGAGAGGCAGAAGCCAAACTAAAATGGGATAGATATCAGGCACTCTTTGAATTTATGTTTTTTAATGTGACGTCTCTTGGCCACGCAGACTGGATGCATAGGCTACACGTTCCAGATTAAAAAATAAATAAATGTAGAAAAAAAACAAAAAAACATCGCCAATTCTTGAAAGGAAAGGGAACATTGCTGATTGCTGTGAAACGCATATTCAAATGTATTTTCTCTCCTTTTCTTCTAGTTTTTAATGGAGAGTTCCAGTTAGCCTACTTCTCACGAGTTTATTCACACATGTATTCGTCGAATAAATGTTGTTTACCAGCTGAAGTAAATGTCCTATTAGGCAAAAGTTGACGTTTGTTTTCAAAGTACTTTTGGATTAGTTTAGGATAGAAATATTAAACACAAATGTCTCATCTCTCTGTTTTTAATAGTCTAAATAAATACACGACTAACAGTAACACGTAGCTCTATACAGTACTATACAATAAAATAAAACACCGTGTATGATTTACCCTGAGTATTTGTGTGAAGGCAGTGTGCACAGAGGCTGCAGATGAGAGGAGCCTCAGATGTGCTGTGGGGCCAGCAGGGGGGGACATGTGGTCCAGGACAGAGGCTACAGCAGCGCACCCTCGTCTCTGCGCCATCAGATGGGAGTCTCACTGCAGTCAAATTAAAATCAACAGGGTTCTTTCTCATTAAACACTGTTCATCTACAACGATTCAGCTCAATCTTAAACATATCTGAAATGACTTAAAGCATCTGAAATTAACAGTGTCACTTGCGAGTTTTTTTTTTTTTAAACACATCTGCCTTTGTTCCCTTTTCTTCTGGTGTAAAAGTTGAAATTCAATTGCTATGAGTTTGCTCCCTCTATTTTCTTACTTTTGTGAAGCAATCGTGACTTTAAACTATGCAACTATATTCCCTGAAACATCTTTCACATCAACTCTATCACTATATTGGAAAGCACTCAGTGTTCATGGTTTCAACACTGTAACATAATTATTATTACTGCTGAGACCTTTTATACAAAGTTAAATTAATATTTAATTACACTCACAATTCCGGAGGTGTATATTATACAGTGTACATTTTAACATTATTTGTCACAATTCTATAGGCTTCTTTGTTCCAGTATTATGAGAACCAGATACAAGATGCCTCTCTTGTTCTGAAAGGGAATTTCTGATCTTTTGTCTCTGTTTTTCAGAGCTGTGCCCTGACTATCTATCGATGTCCTGGATAATGATACATTTGCCACAGGCTCCAACCAGGTGAGGAAGTTTCAACAACAAAAGTACTTTTATTGTGTGAAAATTGCACATATGTATAAATGTGAGAAAAAATGTCATTGGAGATGTGGAAGTTTACATACTGTCTGAACATTCATGGCTATTTACGTTTTGGTGTTATGCTGTAAATTAAACAAATGTCATATTAAAAAGATTACCATTTTCACAATAAAAGGTACTAAAATATGCTGCTTAGCCGTTTGTATTTTTATTGAAAAAAACAAAAACAAAAACAAGAAAGTTTTCTTCACATTTTGATACTTGATGATTCAAACACATACACACAGACTTTCTCTTCCGGGATTGGAGTGTGAACAGGTTTTCACTGAAGCGTCTCAGTAAAGTTTTAAGGTTTGCTTTTTCCCTTCTGGCGAAGCGTATCCATCTAAAACAGTGCAGACAGAAACCAAGCGTTTAATGTCTACCTTTTAATACTCATCCATAGTTAATTCCCCGCTGCATATTCTTGGCCCGTGGCGCAGAGTCAGAGCTGGTTTAGAGCCGCGAACCTCTCACGTCAAAAGGTTTGGGCTCTGCACACAGCGCGGTGTATTCGAGCCTATGGTTCAGGGGGAGCGTTGCTTTTATGGAGAACAATATTACAATGCAAAGGCATCGGACGTGTTCACACAGGAGGGTTTACACATTATTATTCTCAAAAATCAAGGTATATTCTTCACACATAAAGCCAAATCTACAAAAGCCAATTTTTTAAGGAGTAAATATATCTGCGACCCATACACACACGCAAACGCTGGGCAGGTTTAATACATGCAATTTAAGTAGTTTTGTTTCTTGCTTGACCACAACTCACAAATATTATGCTATACTAAATTCGTCACACTGTATACGACATTGCAGTTTCATAGTAGTTACACTATTAAGAGGCATAAGGAGTAATCTAAAAGTCTGGTTGAATTGTATCCACTATCTAATGTTAGTTTTAAAGAACGCTTTTCTATTTATACATTTTATAGAATGCAGAGCTGTGTGACTGAGGTTTTTCCAACTGTACTTTTGAATGTTGGAATAATGTAATGCTCTTTTACCTTTTAGAGAAACCTGTCACAATGCAAACCCACTCAACGTATTCCCTGCAGTGCATTCCTTTCTCTTACTGCCATTCAAGCGAGGTAACAGCTCCTCTTCATAATCCTAAATAATCTTCAATCATCGATGGGCCTTATCAGATTGTCCACAGTCATTGACAGCCCGAATATAAGAACACATAATAAAAAATTAATCTAACTTTGACATGAGCTATATCTCTGCACATCTATCAGATAAACGCGGCATAATTAAAATGCCAAGTGTGGAGCACCGAGAGAAAGAGGTTTTGATATTTTATGAAGATTCGCTTTGCCGTGACTTGTTTAATGTGTGGGCTTTAAAAAAAAAAAACGATATGTTGCGGTGAGTTTTGACAAAGCAATTAAAGCTCGGTAATCCCCACCTGAGTTTGGATTTTGTCACTCTGGCCGGACGCTGCGCTGCCGAGACAGACGCGAGTTTGCTGAAGGTTCCAGTCTAGGAGGAATTTGAAAATGTGTTTTATAAAAGCGTCACAGAACAAGAAAAGAGTGGGCGTCAGCTTGTTTACACTAAGATAGACTATACGCGAGGCCCAGGCTATTTCAACATTGGGTTGCTGTTACACTACTAAAGTAGGGCTGCATGATAGAAGAAAAAAAGAGTGTAACTGTCTGAATATTACTACAAAATTAGAGTTTTCAATTAGACATTTTCAACCTGTTTGTAAGACCACCACCAAGGCACAAGAGCAGCCTGTACACATTGATATAAAATGGTTGAAAAAAATGCTCACCCAAGCAAAAGAAATAAATGAAATCATAGTTCAGCGGGTTAGTGTTCCTATATCTCGAGAGTATGCCAATAAATGTATAATTATAAATGACAAAATAAGCAAATAAATAAGTAAATCAACAAATATTATTCTGCATCTTGTATAAAAAACACTTTTTGTCTTTATAGGATTTTGCAAAAAAATGTCTTAACCAACTCAGCTGAACAAAATGACAGTTTTACCCCCCCCCCCCCCCCCACCCGCAAATACCAGGCTGCCTCTGACATGCTGCTCCTTCCTCTCCACCTCCTTCCCCTTTTGTTTTCTCTGACACGTGCACCCCAATTAGCATTTTTCAGCCATTAAGGGGAAAAAGAGAGGGAAGCCAAATGTTTGTCTCGTCTTTTGCCGACGAGACTTTTTGAGTCTCGTAGAGTAGGGGAAAAAAAACCAACAACAACAAAACAGTCAAGGCGGATTCAATATCATTGTCAATGTTAACATCTCACAACAATTACCATTTTCAAAACACCCAATTATGAGAGGATCTGTCAGTGTGCATTTTAGAGCAATTAAAATGATTAAGTCCAAATGATGAGCTTCTATTTTGGCGACGTCCTGTTTTTAGTTAAACATATTTATCTTTTCAGATTTTTCTACACTGCAAAACTAACAAAAGGCAGAGCCAGAAACTCAAACAACTTCAGTTCATATGTCTGTTTCGTAAGAATCTGGGTTATTTTCACAAGTTTTCTTCAATGGAGCCAATTTTCTTTTAAGACACCTCCGCCACTTTAGGTAAATGTCTCAAACCTAAATAAACAATGGGTTATGTCATGATAGATCAGTCGTCTGTGAGCGTTGGGATCCAAAGAGTTTCTGAAAGCATGTCCAGAGAAGGACTAGACAAGGACTAAACCAGGACTCTAGCAGTCTGTCTTTCACTAGAAAGTCAAAGAGGAGCATGTGGCTCTGAAACCGTAGGTTGTCTTCACCTCGGATTGACATTTGACATAAAACCATGAAACAGTCATGTTTGATATCAAATAGACACAATTGCTTTGGAAACCTGATTAAAATACTATATTTTATTGTTTGATAAAATGAATTTAAATTGAAAACACAAATTAATATTTTAATAAGTGATAATTTGATAACATTTATGTGGTAAAGATGAATTAATACGTACTTTATGATGCATTTTGCAGGTCACTATAAATCTAGCCTAATTTATAGTGACCTGCTCCACATAACATAACTGCAATTGTATTTTATTGTATTGCTTTTATTTTTAAGTTTATTCTTTAAGCAACAAATGCAGACTTCTTGAAGATTCACCCCTCTCCCTCATTCGTGTGCCTGTGTGTAGTAAGACGCACGTTTGGGTTTTGCAGTGTAGAGATATGTTGCGATCAGAAATCAAGCCCCCCCTGTGGATTACAAGTAAAATCGTACATACATTGTTCAGGCAGACAGTAAGTGAGCAGTAGTTAACACTTTTCCCCCTATTCGCCAAGTGAAATTACACCACCCTAATCTCCAGCTTTTCTCCTAAATTTAAATCTCGTGAATCTCATATTGCGCGGCTTTTGCCTGTGAAATCTGTCACCACCCTTGCCACCGCGCCGTACATCAAGGCAAGAAAATACTCTTAAAAAGGTGCTTTTTGTGACATTAAAATGACTTGTGTGCGCGCGCCTCGCCCAAGCCCCCAATCCGAGTAGTTGCAGGCATATATTTATGAATAGGAACCTTTAATTAGGGCTTGTGTTTCCTTCCCCAGTCACATTGAGGGATGGTCCTCTCCGACATTCATTAATGATAATCACCAAGAGCGATGGCGTAGCTACAGGCCAAGTCTCTGGGGAGGCGACACTTGAAAAGACGCATTAAATTACACACAGGGACTCTTTAATTGCAAAAGGGGAAATATATAGCCATCATTGTTAAATATGATCTTTTGTAAGCCTTTACTACATCGAGGATTTGTCTCAAGGTTTCTTATCTTCCTTCAAATTGGAACGTTTTGAGCTGAAATGATAGAGGTTTTTCCCGATTACATTCCCCTCTGTCTTTAAAGGCAATGCATCTGCAATATTCGGTGTCGTTTTTAGCTCACGGTGCAGTTTTAACCAAGGAGCAGAAGTGCGGGAGGCATCCAAACACATGACCTAATTGTTCAGCCACACTTGGATAATTAATCTCAGCTGACTTAACATGGTGACAAGGTTAGCCAGGTGACACTCCAGAGAGATGTGACATTCTGCCCCCGATTTTCAATCCTTTTCAATTCGCTGTTTCTGTTGTACAACTGTATCCTTGTTTTTGTGAGGAAAATAATTTCATACCCTAATAGCGTTTTGTAAAAGAAATCCACAATTATGGGCATGATCACAGGAATAGTGCACTCACTGGCAAATACGTTTCTGTTGATCATCACTGAGTATTGACCCCTGTCTGCATTACATACATCTAGACATAAACATGCACATTTGTTTTTACATACATGGAAAGATCAACAACATTGATATGTGTGGTTTAAAAAACGCCATGGTTATCCGCAAGTCAGACTTCAACATGACAAGGCAAGTAGGATTAAGTTCCAAACTTATTTTGAGGTTAACAAATTATCCAGATTTACAATCAGTGTGTAATTCATCTTCTTGGCATTTTGTGCAGTCAACCTCGAGGGATTTTCATATTGATGACAGGTTTAAGGTACTTAATACTATTACATGAAGTATTTATTTAAATGATATAACCCATCATTTAATCCAGAGGTTCCCAACCTTTTGTGCCTCGTGTACCCCTTGAGTCGTTCATTTATTGGTTGCAGGTTCTAGAATGTGATGATGTCACAGTATCCAGTGGGGGGCAGGAGACCGTTTTTCCTATTAACTGCATTACACTTTCACAAGTCGTATCTAAAATGAAAATGTATCAATTACACAAATTATCATTAATATCAGTCACTGGGTCCATGATCTCTCTGTACAAGACCAAAAATGTCCTCAAAAACCAAATAATTTTACCTCTATATAATATTATAGGCCTTTAGAATGCTGTGATGGTTCCCCTCAAGATCGACAATCTCGCCAATATTATTCCAAAGTGACCAAATAAATGTATACACTATTTAATATCTATTATGTGTTGTGTTCAAAGCTAAGCTAAAATAGTCTCAAAATCAAACCTTTTACTGAAAAAATAACTTTCCTTTGAAATTAATATTGAAATTCTAGTCAGTTTCACTTTCTTTTTTTAAAAATCTGAAATGATTCCAAGTACGCCCTGCTTTGTGCTCAAGTACCTGGTTGGGATGACACTGCTTTAATCCATCCCGCTGGGGCAGGAGTGGGTGTGATCGCAGAGCAGCAGCCAGGGTGCCCATCTCCAGGTCTTGGGCTTAGGTTTAGGAAACAGCGGGAGGATTAGAAACGGGTGCTCCTGGAGAGAACATGGAAACTCCACAAAGTCTATAAACCTAAACCACGCAGTCCAGAAATACCTGTGTTTATTGGCCTCTTGTGTTTGGTTTACCCAGCGTCTAATAAAGTGAAAGTACACAGCAAATTCAGATGAGTTAAATTCTGGGTGTTGAGCAGGTTTTAAAGAGTTTTACACTGATATGAGTTATTTGACACTGATATGAGTTATTATTTACTGTTTTTCACTCCCATTTGTTCTGGAGTTGAGTTGAATTTGAGAGTCAAAGAGAAGAGCGTTAAACACAACTCAGTCTGAGTTAGAGTCAGCCAGATTTAACTCTGTGAGCTTTCACTCCAAACTCTATGAGCCCTGGTAACTCCGTATGAGTTAAAAGCCTGTCCCCACCCCTCATCAGCTCATTTGCATGAGGATTTGAACTGAACGTGCTGACTGTGGTGCTCTGCTGTCGGAGATTTCAAGAGGATTTATACCTTATTTGTTTGGTAAGTGAATTCTAATCTTTCTGACCATCAATTTATACGATATTTTTTTGTATAAGAACATATTTTTGAAGGTTTTCCAGTTACCTTTACTGGTTAACTTTGATGCTAGCTTTCTGAGAATGTAGTCGGTCTGTTCCTGTTTAGCATGCCATACTGAAATAAAAAAAATATACATGTGTACAAAATGTTTCTTTTAAATATCTGTTCAGGTTACTTCAAAGTTTGAATGAGAGCTTAAAATCTTTCAGCATGAGTTTAAGCTAATGCCTGCACAATGTTGTATATCAAGGCAATACATTTGTCAATTTTTGGCAAACTACATTTACTTCTAAAAATACATGGTGGATTTAGAATTACATTTTAATTGACTGTACATGATAGTGAGCAAGTCCAAAGTGCATTAGCCATTTAAGATATCCACATATTTTTGTCCTGACCCAGGCCTTATTCTGTTAAAACTGTCATTTAGATGTTTTATTTACTGTACCATCACTTTTAGGACATATTGAACAGTTTATTTTGTAAAGAGGTAAAAGTAAGTGTGGAAAACAGTGGGCTCTTTGATTAAATTAAAGGTATGGCAGCAAAACTAGGCAATAATTTCACAATACAGAGTAATGATACATTTACTATACACAGTTTGATCAGGGCTTGACATCTATTTATACCGTGTTTTGTTGGTGCTATATTGATGAAGCTACATATCTGTATGCTTTAATAGTTATGCTAACATGGCAACTGCCCACAGATGAACTGGGACTGATGCAGAGACGACTGAAGTCAGAAACCGCTGTGATGACTGCTATTAAGAGGTAACACAATCTTTATATTGTCTCAAAAATGTATTGGATTGTGGTTGTGTAAAAGAATTACAGTATATCAAAATTGTTAACTACTTGTTTTGCCTTGTGTTTGTGTTTGCAGAGCTTGGTTGTTAAATGCAGCACAGTTTTATTGCCAGACCCCTGCCCCTCATCCACCACGACTGATTCATCTGTCTTCATCAGGAAAAGATCTACAATTACAGGTACTGCAAATAATGACTTAATTTCTGTTCACCAACTCAGTGGTGTCCAACACTATTTGGCATACACCTCATCACATTGGTGCCCTGAGTACCGCTCACCTTAAAGGCGTTAACGAAACAGACTAAAATACTCTCAAACTTTCATATTTTAGCTTTATTTTTAGAATAATATTTTGGAAACCATTTACCGAGCATTTGCACCTGCAAAAGTGGACAAGCAGCTGGATGATTTACACATTTTTTTGTCACACAGCATTCTTTCATTTACATTATCAGGTTTGGGGCCCTAAAACTGTAATACAGGCAATTTCAAATGGTTAATTTGTACGTGTGAATTAAAGAGTGCAGCCCTGAACAGTAATGCAAATATATCATGAATGCTTATGCTAATTTTGTTTCTCCCCTTCTATAGGAAACATGTCACAGCGATGCTTCAAGGAAAGAACTACCTGCGCTGCACATGTGGCCCAGAGAAGAAAATCTGCTTGTTCACTGTGACGGAGCAGGCCTCACTGAGCTGAACAGACTACAGGCTGCAACTACAGGTTTAAACTGCATTTAAAGACTGGACTTATGGACAGGGAATGTCCCATGGACTGTTTGAGAGGGGGACAATCACATAAAACTATCTTTTATTGAAGACAATGTACCTCAAAATCTACAAATTTACAAAGATTGAACTGTATTTTGAACTTTTGATAATGGCAAATAATGATGGTTTGTTTAAAATGTTGTTTATTTTTTTTTAAATGTTTAGTGTTTATTTTAATTTGAGAATTCTAATCTAAAAATAAAAAGGTTGAATGAAAGTGGCTTCATTTTTACAGTTTACAGAATTTAACACTTTAATGAGTTGTTTAACTATTAGCTAGAGTTAAAATTCACTCTGCAAAAAGTAAAAATTTCACTCCCATAAAGTGTAAAACTTACTCATGTTTGGGTGTTAATGTCTAACTCTGGCAAATGAGTGACTTTAACACTTTCTGGTGTTGTCGCATATAAACCCCAGCAAAGTGTTGAAATTAACTCACAGGGAGTTGATTTGACCAAGTTGAATTTGCTGTGTAGAAAAAGTTCTCCTATATTTCATCTCTCCAATCTCTTCTTGTCATCTTTTTTTCCCCCTCCCGAACCATCTTGCGAGCATAAGTTGGCCCACATCTATTTTTACCTGACGGGGCTGGTGTGAAGGTGGTTTTCCTTGGAGGTGAGAGCAGTGGGCATGTTGGGGGGGAAGCAGGAAGAAGAAGAGGAGGGATGGAGGCGGGGTCACAATGCTCCATTAATCAAAAAGAATGACACTCACGTCGTGTCTGACAAGCATCTCTGCCCCCCCCCCCCCCATCTCTCCATCCCACTCAACTTCACTGATGGCCACAGACGAACGCGGGGGGCTGAGCGAACTTTATTAATCAAGCATCGAGGATTAATTGTTATCAAGTGTCAGCCATAAATTCTCCGTTTGGATTTAATAATCTCGGAGGTAGACTTAACAATCCGTGTCATGGAGCAGAGTTTTATTGAAGAGGAGAAAGAGGCAGGAGACGACGGAGGCAGTGACACAAATAGCTTCTCAGTGGACAGAGCTTCTCCACATGACAGATATGAAATACAATTATCTGTAAGATCTGCTTAAGGATTCATCAACTGCACCCCTGCCTTCCAAAGACACACAGAAGAAAAAAAAGAAAAAATCCCACACACAAAGCTAAATGATCAGTCCTCTTTATACCCCGATCTTTTTTCAGGCCTTCCTGTTAAAGCCACAACCTGTAGATAAAATCAAATACTAGCATATCTTTTATTACAGATATTGTTGTTGCAAAATATCTGAAAGATGATAAGTGTCTTTGACGTGAGCGGCTCATCTCTCCTCAGACCTGACTCGTAACTTTAAAAAATGTGTAATAAATACAAAGCGCACTCACACACACACACACACACACACACACACACACACACACACACACACACAAACACACACGCTCACACACACTCACACAATCAAAACAAACTACTTAACCGCATACCCGCCCGCCTTAACCAAGTGCATTTTCTCCAGTTCGGCTTTACACAAATCTAAAAGCTTCTCGACTGGAGACTAACAGTGTTTTTGTTATGTTTTCATCGCTTTTTTGTCGCCTTTTCGTATTTATTTTTCTTCTGTTTTCACCACATTTTATTTATTTTTTTTGTCTCCTTTTGTCGTTTTTTTTTTTTTCGTTTTATTATTGACGTTTTTTGCTATATTTTTGTTGCATCATTGTTGCTTTTCCGGCACGCTTTTGTCGCTCTTTTATTGCTTCTTTGTCACAATTTTGTCACTTTTTTGTTGTGTTTACATGCTCGCTTTTGTCGCCCTTTTGTCACTGTTGTAATATTGTTGCTTTGAAACGGGATTGTTGTTGTAGCTGTGCGTTGCTTCAATTAATTGTATAAACAGTTCATATATTATTATTTTTTTTGGTAAGTTTGTAAGTTGGTCTGTATGAATGTAGCTGCTTGAAATGTTCTTTTTTTATTTATTTTATTGCACTTGGGGGTGGGCAATCATAAGCTTTTGCTTCAGCCCACTCCTTTTGAGCACTATGTGTACTGCTCAAATAAACAAATAAACATAAACATAAACTTTTCAAGGACTTTTTTGTTGCTCTTTTGCGGTTTCATTTGTCTTTTTTTGTCATATTTTCATCCTCGTTTTCGTCGATGTTTTGACACTTTTTCCAAGAAGCTTTTAGATTTGGGTAAGGCCGAACTGGAGGAAAAGTGCTCGGTTCAGGCGAGGTTTAATGTACCAGATTTATTTCTTGTCGTGGAATGACATTTTAGTCTTCCAGTATACTGTAAAAGCAGACATTTGTGAAAAAGGCCCCTATGTGCGTTTTTATCACTCATGAACTCGCAGGGTAGTTGTGTTGCTATCAGCATTATCGTGACGGCATTGCTCCTCTCTGCTCCCTGACATTTGTGAAACCAGCTTATAAACGTGTAGCAGGACCGGGATGTTAGGAATGAGTGAGGAAAGTTACAAATGGGTTTGGACCACATCTAAGAGCGTAAACCTTACTCGCTTTCATCATTTGTAAACAAAAAAGAAAATTGGGTACAGGGCCTTTTCTACCAAGGCACCTAGCAATGATACAGTATCGCCACAGTGTCCACACTCGAAGCTCTCTAAGGGGTGAATGCACTTCATAGTCTCGAAATGTCATAATACAAAATAGTCCCTGAAAATAAAATAAATGATGCATATTCCAATGATTACAGCACACATCTGTGAAACCCAACACACACGCACCCACGCCCACACAAATCATTCTGTATGAAAGAGCCCACAGTGTTTCAAAGCAAACTCCATAGATAAAGGATTACAAACCTTACTGGGAGTACACAGCTTGTTTGAAATACGTGGGCTCATATTGGGGTCGGATGCGGCCACTAATCTTGTGAACACACTGTCAAAAAATTGCACGACAAAAGTAATACAATCGTAAAACGCAAGTCAATCAATTGTCGCCTAATTACGTCCGTGTCTTTTGAAATGAGACGGGAACGGCCCCTATGTAGGTTGACAGAGTGAATAAAATTAGCATGTGTTTGCATATCGCCGCACCGTTAATGTTGGTTTTATTGTCGGACTTGTCTTGTTATTTTTTGTTGTCTTAACGGGACAGGGACGAATCTGTCTTTTGTCAACAAACAGGATGATACCTACACCGATAGTTTGACTTGGGACACTTTAACAAAATGGAGCTAATTTCTACATCAAAAGACCACCATTTGGCCTTCAACACTATTTTGTCTGATGCTGAAAAAAGCTTCTTCCTGAGAAAACGAGAGTGTCTGGCAAGGACGGCTAACAAAAGACAGATCTAAGCAGGAGAAAATAAGTCTGCGTTGGCTCACGGTATTCATGGGGAGTCGTCATGTGACTATTTCTTTTGGGAAAATGCTGGAGATGCTTGCAGACCTTGAGTACAACATTGTTTTGTCAGCATCCTGATCAAAGGTGGTCCACGTTGTGACAAATAAAGTCTTCCTGGAGAAATACTTTGACTCTCTATGAGCCGGCATGAATGCACTGACACTACATCACGGCTTGAATTTCCACCACACCCCTGCAGCAATTGCACTTGTCTACATTGCGTGCTTTCCAAATTGATCTTGAAATACACCATGAATACTACAAAGCAATACTACAAAGAAGGGAAAAGGAAACCATTATTTTAGTAAATGTTACCAATGTGTCTCAATGACTTAACAGCTCTCCTCATACTAAACGTTATGCTCAGAACAAAGAACAAAGCAATGTTTATTGAAAATGTGACAGATTCAACATGATGCATTTTCATAGATTGGATAAATAAATCATTGCCCGGGTTTTCAAAATCATTCAATCTCCCACACTTTAGTAGAAAATGCTGGACAAGCTGGTTAAACCCATTGTTTCCCAGCAGATACCATCCTGATCAATGGCAATCCTCTTTGTGAAGTATTATGTCTTCCTGGGTAAATGCTTTGGCTATCAGCAGCCTTTGAGCCAACATGGCCGCCTCTGCACTGACACTACATCACTGCTTTAATCCCGGCCAGCCCATCTCATCCCATCCGTAATTGCAGTTATCTCCATTTGATGTGTGACTTCTGAATGACTCCTTAGCGTCACGCTCATCTGTTTCCCTCCCGTTGCAATCCAACGAAGCGACATGGGGATTTTTTGAAAATAGTGTTGTGACACTCGGGCTCTGCAGGAGGCCCGACCACAGGCAACCCCTCAGTGTGTTTACAAGCACTGTAATAATGTGATTAGGGGCAAGTGTAAAGCAGAGCTAATTGGCGCTAACACCATGCTAACAGAGTTGTATTAAGTGGGGTAAGGTCAGTATCTGTCAACAAAAGTTCAAAGACTGAGCTGACAGGACTCCCACCTCTTTAGCATGACGAGCTCAACAAGTAATATTGTTTATAGGCCCTCCCCAATTAACCTCCACATTGCATTGCATATAACATAAACAGAGGATTATTAGTGTCATGTGTCATGTGTAAGTTCATACAGTGACACCAAACAGACGTAACCCTCATAAACTTACTAACCTTCTGAACTTTGCAAAAATGTTTGTGAACGAGAGATACTAAATTAGCCAATGAATTTTATGAAAATCCCATGCATCCAATATTTCATGAATCACATTATTTATAAAAGGAAAATCGTGACCAGAGCTCCTCTTGGTGGCACGGTGGTTAGCTCTCTTACATCACAGCATTTCCTTTCTCAGTTTGATTCCTAGACCATTCAGGACTTCCCTGCCTGATCTAGAAATGAGTCCCGGGCGGTGTACAAATTCCCTTGTATATTTCACAAAATAAAGTATACATCAACCTTTCTTTGCCTGTATTCATAGAATTTCTTTCATGTATTCAATCTATAAGGATGGGGGGGGGGGGGGGGGGGTCTGCGGTCACAGTATTTGTGGGCCTCAAAAAACCATGGCACTTTGAGCTGTTTTCAATCCAGGTGAAACTGACTTCAGAGATCAGATAAACAGTCTTTTGCACAATATGTAATGGGTGATGTGGAAATGTTTTGGTGAATTGAGGACCATAAAAAGAGGGAGCAGATATGCCAAAGAAAGAGCTAAACTAAAATTCACTTTAAGGAAAGAGGTAGTATTCCTTTACACAAAATGCCACACTAGGTCAAATTTCTAATATAAAATGAAAAACAGAGCCAGTTGTATTCCCCCTTGGCCCGGTCCGTCTATTGTGTCTGCCCCAGTGGTCAAGGACACCCGTATCAGTGGACGTCAGGGTAGGCCCCATCCATCAGAGACCTATGGGTAATGGAATCAACCCGTGACAATGATCATCAGCACAGCAAACAATAGGCCATAAACATCCCCTGACAAGTGGTCAAACGCAGGAGAGACCAGTG
Organism: Proterorhinus semilunaris; assembly: GCA_021464625.1. Classification (NCBI taxonomy): domain Eukaryota; kingdom Metazoa; phylum Chordata; class Actinopteri; order Gobiiformes; family Gobiidae; genus Proterorhinus; species Proterorhinus semilunaris. Next base: position 12,893,401 of record CM038360.1, on the reverse strand, counting down.
AGGAGAGGGGGGGGGGGGGGCAGTCTGAGTCAGCCACAGAGCAGGGCACAGAGGTGGATATCTCCGGAGGGTAATGTGGTTGGTCAATGTGCTGCCTACAAAATAAATGTCCCCCATGGGTTTAAGTTCAAATTCATGTCCACTTATTTTGTTTTCCACTTTTCCTGTTATCTCGACTCATGACAAGGCTTTATCACTGCTGTGCTATCTGATTCTAGCTTGAACACTCTATGATATAGGAACGAGAAATTACATGGTGTATCTCAATGGGACAATGTTTTATTGCTTAGCTAATAATTGTTGGATGTGCTCACAGACACAGACATGTCATTTATCAACATTGCGCACGGAGTGGTATTTTGGTGTATTTTGATCGAACCCTGGAGGCCCCTGGCCATGTATGAACCTGTGCGTACTACCAATCCTGCCGAGATATCCGGTGATTGTTCCATACACCTCGTAGAGATACAAATTCATACGATGGGGCGTGGCCTAGCCGAGAGGGAAGAAAAACCTTTCATGGGTATCACAATTTTTTCACTTTTTTTGCGTGCCATTTTCTGGCTGACTATAAACATATTTAGCACACACAAACAAAGGCAAGCCAAAATCGGGTCCCTATAGATGGTTTTTCACAGCAAATGATTCAGTCGAAGCAAAAAATAGCACTCGTTACTAATGTTAGCATATATAGCATGAAGCTAACATAGCTTCCTGGTTAGCATTGTCTGTTTTTTAATTATTAATGGGCTATTGAACCACTTTGCTCCTTTCCATGTCTCTGCATCTTTATCCAGTATAGAAACATATATTCATTATTCAGTATTTGTTAGAGTAATGTTAGTGGCGAAATGGGAGAAAGTTACATTTTCCGCATCTTTGTTTTCCCCCCTTTGCTTTGAACATGACCAGATATGGGGAATACCAAAAATGCCGTCTGTATCTATACTGATTTTGCTTTGAAATTTGATAAATGAGGGCTAGTGGCACCAAAAGAGATAGTCTCAAATTCACAAATAACACTTTTAATTGTATCACATTAAGGAGGCTGAGTTGGCTAAGGATTGAACCAATAATGTGGCTACTGTCCTAATCACCCAACCCATTTCTTTTTTCCATTGCATTTTGATTTTCAGTGTTTCATCTTCAGAAAGGTTGGGTTACTATATTTTGGTGGCAGTGGGGCTGGAATGGCAGCGCCCATATCCGAAATTCAAGAAATATCTTCGGGCAACTCGATGAACACAATTAAATGACTTTCTCCTCCAACTTTGCTAGAAATAGTTGTTGCTTTTGTCACGCTGAGTGTTTCGTCAGTCCATTTTGTTGTCAGCTGGATCCTCTTTGCTCTCCACCACGCACACGCACACACACGCATTTCTAGAGTTTAATTAGCCACCATTTGTCTCCGCTCGCCCTCTTTCCTTCTGTTTATTCTAACGTCAGGCCTGACACTGGCCAATTAGTGCAATGAAATAGTTTAGCCCACAGTAACACTTGAAACGATATGTGCCAGGAGCGGCGATGGGGGTCGTGGTGCGAAAAAAGCAACCAAACAAAAGAAAAGGAGAGTAGATGTTATTGCTACAGTACGAATTGGGTCGGCCATCTTTGTTTTTGAAATAACTCGTCATTAGATTAAAAATACCTCGAATACACAAATGTGCAAAAAACAGCTGGAGCAATGATTAACTCATTGTCATATTAAAAAATTGATAATCAGGAAAGCGTCTGCTAAAGAGCACATCTAAGTGATCTTTGTCTTGGAAAAAAAATAATAAAGTAAGACGACATCATTAGCAGTCTCTCCAATTTTAAAAGCGCCGTCAAGAGCGTTTTGTTGAGTGCAAATGACAAGTCGCTCATTTCGCTGGTGGCTACATGACTGATGTGTTGAATGAGACAGATTTTTTTTTCCCTCCTTTTTTTTTTTTTTTTTTTGGGGACGCTTTTTGAAGTATCTGATTGTGAAGTGGCGGCATATGCTCGGCGAGATAAGTAATTTGACACACAGACATCACAGCCGCGCAAATCTTTCTTCGTGCGCCGTCCTCGAGTGTCCACGTCGGGCGTCTGTTTCAAGAACACTTTTACAACTGTCACAACTGACGCACACAAACGGAGACATTTTGAACACAGATTAGACAGCTGTCACGTCGGGGAAGGGAGGCTAAAAATACACTTAATTTGATCTCGGTCGGTTTAAAAAAAATTAATTCCTATTAAAGAACCAAAGGAAAGCGTTTTTCTCACTTCCGTTTGTTCACTGAAGTAATCAAATTATCTACTTAGCTTTCGAGTGGCATGATGCTTATTGAATATAACACAGCCAGGTTTTTTTCGTACACTATTTCTCTAATGGCTTCTCCAATGGCTTATCTATCTTTTAAACACTTTGGACTTTATTATTTTTCACAAGAAGAAACCTAAGCAATTTATTGTGAATCTAAATCGCTTTGATCAATAAACGTGAAAGTGTGCATCGTTACCAGCCATGTGACTAACTATCCATTGTCTTAGATGGCTCCCCTTTCAAAGGTCAACGTTAGCTGTAATAAAAAAAAATGTGCCACACAATAAAACATCAGTCAGTTGGTTACACAGGCATCAAATCTCAACACATTTTAGGTACAAATATTCTCCACATGATCCTTTCTAAAAATAAAGCACTAACCGCATGAAATTCCAACAAAGTGTTTTCAAAATCATCCCGAAACCAGGGGTTCGCAAACCTTTTGTCACTGGGGACCTTTACCAAACAGTAAAAATCCCATATAACAAAGCCACGAGCGACTCTAAGTGAGGCTTTACCGGGTTTGAGGGATTTTCTTGATGACTTAAGTCAACAATTACTTCAGGGGAAGCATACTGGACATGGAAGAGGGTACTTGTTTTAAACTGTGTCCAGTACACTTAAATCAGGCCCACCAAGACGGTCAAGATGACAACTAACAATGGGAGAGCATTAAAACCTTTGCCTGTTAAAATGATTATCTATGAATTTCTAGGGCTTGGGACTGGCGCAAGGGTCACCAATCTCACCAAATTCACCAATGTTTCAATACATACATGTTGTTTTCAGTTTTGTTAGGACTCTAAAGGCTTCTTGAAAAAAGTGTCAAAAATTAGACAAAAACGAGGGGGGAAAAATGCTACAAAAACGTGACGAAAAAGCGATGAATAAGTGGCAAAAGTGTTTGATGAAAACGCAAAAAGCCCACAAGAGAGCGACAGAAAATGATGAAAAGGTGACACAAACGTGTGACGAAAGCGCAACAAAAACGTGATGGTAAAAAAAAAAAGTCAAAAACGTGACGAGGATAAAGATCCATTTAGATGAGTATTGTAGGTCTTAGCTTTCAAATGAGGCGTTACACTGGCCTATATGGCCTTATGGATTTGGGCAATGCTGAACTGGAAAAAACGTGCTAGGTTAAGGCGGGGGTTTAGAGGTTAAACAAGATCTCAAACGTGTGCGAACTATCAAAGTTTTAAAAAGTGATGACGCCATTTCAACAAAAATATAAAGAAGCAATCATTCTTATGAAAAGCCAGTCTTGAAACAAACAGTCTAACAGCTAATCACATGCTTTGAAAGTATGTAAAAACAAGTATATAAAATAAATTACTTAAATGTTCTCAATTACCTTAAAACTTACTGTTAAAGCCGTCCACGGAGTCTAATTAAAAAGTGGTGTTTCGTCATATTAATATCCTCTGTCTGGTCATTTTAAGTGCACTTTAAGCCTAACTTTTACAGACCTCCCCATGAGGCCTGGTATTAACATATGCCGCTCTTAATAAATTATCGCCCCCCAAAATTAAGCACAACTCCAGTCTTCTTTACGAGGCTGTAAAAGGTGAAGGCCACGCATATTAAGTTTTCATGCACCGTGAACTTTAGTGTTACGCTACAATAGGTGAAATCATTAATTTCAGCTCCAGACTCAGAGCCATATATTTGTGACATTTGCCACATTTTTAAAGGTTTAACTGTGGTCACTGTAAAGAGAGATGGATGGGGTGGGTCCACCTTCAAAGTTCAAAGATAATTTTACTGGAACAACTTTATGATTTAGGAGTTAAAAAGGGAATAGCGTCTGGTCCAGATAGTAGAAATATCCAATTACATATTGTCGCAGGCCATTATGTAAACATGTGTGGACAGGAGTCTTGTAATAAAGCCATTTTATGTATTACATTTTCTCTTGTTTTTGTCCGCAAGAAAGTCCCACATAGATTCAGAATTTCTTTCAAGGTAGTCTTGGCCTCAGAGGGAACCTTACTCTCTATGTTTTTGGTTGTTGAGAACACAAGAGCACCTGGGGGAAACGTTTTATCTAAAGCAGTGATTCTGTGTGAAGCTCTGAGACCCACTTTTAAAGGAACAGGCCACGGTTTTTCCATACTGAGATATGTTCTTACCTGAGCTTAGACGAGTTGATGCGCACCTGTCTGGTCTTTGTGCGTGCCCTCAGTCACGCAAAAAGGGCAAAGATGTTGTTAGCATTTGGCCTCTCCCAGCACATTCCTATGGCCCCAAACGGGGTTAAAGGTAGAAGCGACCACGCTCCTCCACGGCACAAAGACCAGACAGGTACGCATCAACTCGTCTAAGCTCAGGTAAGAACATATACATCTCAGTATGGAAAAACGGTGGCCTGTTCCTTTAACAAATCATGACAAGCCATGCCCCCCCCCCCCCCCCCCCCAAAAAAAAAAAAAAACAATATATACAATTAAAAATTCAGAATACAGTATGTCCTCACAGAGGTTTCCTAAATCAAGCATTGATTGTTTAACAATCAGAACTGTCAACAACTGTCAAAAGGCCTGGACGCACTGACTATGTTCCCCCCAATATGTATTAAATATTGTATTTTCCTGAATTAAATCAAACGTGAGGTGTTTGTTCGGAGCAATTATGTCCTGTTGTGAATTTCATTTTAGGCTCAGCATGTGACGCTCCTTATTTTTGATCATCTTATCCCTCCTCATTTTCCAATCAAAGCATCAAGATTTTTTCTCGGTTGCAGTTAGTGTATTTAGTGATGAGACAGATGACGAAGGTGAGAGAGATACAGAAGACGGGCAGATAGACTAACACCAGAGCACTCCAATGAGGACAACAAAACAGGTATTGGCTGCTGTACAAGAATTTCCGAAAAGCGGGGAGTTGGCTCTACCTTATCCGCCTCCTGCACTGGCAGAAAAAAAAAAAAAAAAACAACAAGCAAATCCAATGCACTCGAGGGGTCTGAAAAACGACACGCAACAATAGCATCCAAGCGATAGCACTGTCAAACAACGCCATCTCTCTCGGATGTTAAAAGCCTTAAGAGCTGAGGCCTCGGTGACACCCGTAGCCCGTGGATGTCAAAGATGGCTGAAGACTTGAGAGCCCCGGCCTTCCCCGTTTTAAAAATACTGCGTGTGGGTGTGTGCGCGCGCGTCTCCGAGCAGCAGAAGTGACATTTGAGGGGCACTTTACAGAAGCCAGTGGTTGCTAGGGATCTTCGGTATCACCTAAAGAGCCTTTGTCACTCATCGGGAAGCTGTCACGGTAGGGGGAGCCGGCTGACAGGTAGGAATTAATGAGAGGTGTATGACGGCAGACCCCAGTGCTATGTGTGCGTGTGTGAGGGAGTGAGAGACAGTGTGTCCACATATGTGAGGATGAGGTCCCTTTGTCTCAGGAGGACAACTTCTTTGTCATCCGCGAGCAGCAAGAACATCCGAACAAAAGGACGCGCAGACCAGTCAAAGTTTTCCAGACAGACACAGTGGCACTCGGAGGTACATATGTCCGCGCTGTGTGAGGCTGTATGCACGTTTTGTAGGCCACGCTATACAGTTGTGGCGTACTGACAAGGCCGGTTATCATGGGAGGCAATGGTAAGCTGCGAAAACATGACATGCCAACTGTTTGGAGAAAACTTTTGCATGAGACTTGTCGGAAACCAGATGAATGACATTTAAGGTAAGGTAAGGTGAATCCAATTCATTAGGTTAATGGCCATTATCCTGGTAAGTCACGGCAGTGTTTTGTTGATACTGTAATGGTCCCAAACCTGGAAAACTAGAAAGGATTCTGAAGTATAAACTTAAAGGGGTCATATGTGATGTTTTTTTTTCTTTTTGTAGGGTACTTATAGGCATAGGCAACATATTTTTGCCTATAAGTATGTTGTAAAAGTAGTCATTTGTAGAAAAAATTAGGATGATGATTGATGTTGTGTATGGTCAACCCTAAAAAGTCAATATGTGACGAAAAGGGGTTCGCCTCCTTTCGTCACATATCGACTCCGAAGGATGGCCGTGACGGTAAAATACCCATTTTGTCACATTTTGACTAGACAAGTTCAAAAATGAGGTATAGTCCCTTTAAGCTAAATCAATTTGTGAGCCCCGAGAGAAACGAGCAATATTTTGGTGACGAATGAATGCTTCACAAACAGGTGACAAACAAAAACAAACAAACAAACAGCAGTTGACAATCTACTGAACAGGGGAGTTGTGCATTTAGTGGCTAATTAGCAGCCATATGCTCAGTGCAGTTTATGTTTGGATGGAACAAATATCCCAGCGATCAGCTTGGCAACCAGCCAATCAGATTGCTAAGGCCACCTTTCTCACAGAGTTCAGTAATGTAATATATAATAATGCAATTGTGCAAACTATAATAAAAGGCATTTAATCAATATTTGTATTTATTTTACTATTTAAATTAAAGGCTTTGAAGGAAAGGTGTAAATAGGTATGACAATCTCAGTTCATATGTAGTGACAAAGCAAAGGTAATGTGAGGTGGAACACTGCATTTTGACAATGTAATTTCAGAATTTCGCTCACAGTGATTTCACATTTATTATATAAAAAGTGGACTAAGAGACAGCAATTTTTGATCAACTTGGCAATATGAAATGGAAAAAGCCCAAACAGATACTTTAAATCTCACCCACTTCATGAGAAACAAGAATGTGAACGTGAGAGAGTGAATGTGGAGGAGACAATGCATTTAGACGTCATATATCTGATAATACAATTCAAATGTGTTGATTTAAATATTTGACTCTCGGAGCATCTGCCATAAAACTGAGAAAAGAAGAGAGCGATAGATGGAGAAAAGAGTAACCCGCACACACTCACGTCGGGCCGAGTGAGTTTATCAGCTTGGCACCTGCTTCTGGAACATTCTTGATGAAGCAAAGGTTGTCTTCATTAGGCGCATTAATATTCATGACGCATGGTAATTTTGACACAGTAAAGGTCTTGGTAACCTTTTCGCGTGTGAGGGAATTTTTCTTTTTTTTTACTTCTCGAGGAAATTACAGTCCGGCAATGACTTAATTAATGCTCGCTTTCTTGGCCGCGGTTTGAAGGCCTTGTCAGTTCGGTGCGGCGCTGGCTGTCAGGCTCGCCCGGGGTTTTGCTGAGAGAAGGATTGAAGGAGGGGAGGGAAGGAGAGAAAACAAGGGAGTCAACAAGAGGACGCCTGCGCAAGATCACGGGTACGAGTGTGTGCCTTTGATCCAGGTTTTTGTCTCTCTCGATCTCACGTTTAGCCTCTGCTGATGTTATAGTGTGGATATCGGGCCTGGTGAAAATGAAAGGAATCCAGGGCAAAAGGCAATAAGATGAAATAAAGCATACAAACCCGGACATGACATTAACTTTTTATGCTGACTAACCATAGTGCTTGTCTTTTTTCCAAATATTAACAGCCACTTAGGGGGTCATTTATCACGATAGGTAGTAGCTCGTACCACCGGAAAAAATGGCATTTGGCTATCTGTGGGAATGTTGCAGCAAAAGCCTGTAATGCAGTTTTAGTCCCCAAATCTGATATGTAAATGAAACAATGCTGTGTGACAAAAAAACAAACAAAAACGCATAAATGACTCTGCTGCCGGTCTGCTTTAGCACATGCTACTCGTTTTGCACATGAGCAAACGCTTGGTAAATGACGCCCCTTAATGTTTATACTAGCTCCAAATGAGTTACGTTTTTTTTTCTTTATACGTTTATTTGATAGGGACAGAGCTAGAAGCATTGTTACAAATAACCAATGCCATCTTCATAGGTCATACAGCTAACAGCTAATTCGCAGACTTGGCCCCTAAGACATAAAAAAACATAACACATTTACATAAATCACTACAAATAATACAAATTACAAAAGGGTTGCAATACAATATTATAAACTTCTGTTGTGTCCACAAGTTTTTTCTTATCTTTATTATAATTAAAGCCTTATAAGTAGCTTGATATATGACACATGGCCTATGAACTACGATTAATTTTCTAACTGAAGGTTAACACAAAACTGAATAATAATGAAGTCAACTCGCTTAAGTGTCTTGTGAGAGTGAAAGAGAGAAATCTACCAGTGTTTTGCTATGGTTGATGTCAAGACCGGATAATAAAGAATACACAATCAGAAAATTCACAGTAAAAAGTTATTTTTAGAAACTAGACTGGGTCATTTCATTTGGAGTGATTTTCATCTCATTTGAATAAGTTCTGTGTGTATCTTTATAAGAGTATCGTTTATTAAACCAGCATACGCCATGTTAACACATTTTTTGGCTTTAATAATAATAATAATAATAATAATAATAATAGATACATCATGTTGTTTTCAAATTGAAATATAACACTTTTTATAAAATTGTAAAATATGTTTCCATGCACCAGGTCCATATTCTCGATGGCATGAACATTGTTTAAACTTGCAAACCTTTGCAATGTGTTTGTCCCGACTTTCCCCAATACTATCTCTGCACGTTGACAGTATTATGCATTGTACAAACGGCAAACGCCAGGCTCGACTGTGTGTTTGTTCACAATGTGTGGCTCAAACGGTGACAAGTTTGTAAGACTCTCTTGAATATACCATTGCAAAAGGGTTTAAGGCTTGACATTTTTACTACAGCCTTTTCGCTTTTGTCTCTTTTAGCCCCTCCGCCCGGCAACACACACGTCACACGCTCGGCACAAACTAGTCTCCGACGTAGTGGATCGCCGCATGTCCCGCTCTAACATGGGGCAGTAAAAAATGTGAACATAAGGTAGCATTTCCTTTATCATGTCCAATAAAAATAGCAATTTGCCCAGGCCCTTGTAGCACAATATGGAAGGCAGTGTGTTTGGCTGATAATGTTGAGATGACAGATCGCTCCATACAGGGAGGTTTCTGCGCTGTCCGCCTGCCCCGTGCAATAAATCCTACAGGAAGACCAAAGGAGAGAGGGAAGGAGAGAGGGAGAGATCAAGGGCTAGCACAAAACTGGGGAGAAATAAAAGGAGGCCACACTATTACAGATTTCAGAGTGGAATTGTAACAAAATATTCTTTATTAACATGATCACATTTATATTGTAATAATGCGTTAATGAATAAAATATAAAATTCCAATATTCTTTCCAAATACTCAAGTAGAAAGAGTAGTAGCAGTGATTTAAACAGTGTAGAAAGAACATCGTATTTGATTGGAAAATGATGGTGTGTTTTTATAATGGCCTATCACAATGTAGTGTCAGCATTAATTAGCAGGAAGTAAATGCACATAGTAAAATGATGTATGCTAATACCATCAACAACAAAACAATAAAAAAAAGTGCGTGTTGTTACTGTGTACAGAACTTACTTGAGTACATATGCTTACTCCACCTCTATTCGAATGTGATATACGGCCTCGCTGACAGTCCTCTCCCTAATTATCCTAAAACACTCATGTCCTTTATGAGTCCATTGACAAGATATTGAGTCTACAACACACAGGGGACATAAAGTACAATCATTACAACATTTTATTAAATCCACATATACCTTGTAAAAAATATACTGCCTGGCACCGTTCACATTGTTCCTATGACACCACTGTATTGTCACAGTAAATATTTTACTCATCACTTAATATATTACAAACAAATGCCTGGGGCTGACAGTTAGTTGAATATGTAAATGCGCTCAGATCTGATAAAATGTCGAAGTCATTTTTTTTTTTTTGCCGAAGATGTGGCGCCGTGTCGTCGCTGAGCTCGGTGGCTTTGATCACATTTCCTCGGCTCACCGCTGCAGATCCCGCCTCGAGGAAGAGAGTGTGAGCGAGTAAACAACTGTGTCCCAACAATGTCCCTCCCCAAGTTCAATTTATTCATGTCAGCGGGAAAAAGTGAGTCTGGTTTAGCCTGCTGTGGTCTGCATTTAACATGTCAGAGGGGTGGATACAGAGCGGCACCTCTGGCCAAAAGCAACCCGTCTGTACAGGGTTGGCTGCGTTTCAACATTTTTACAAAACCACTTCCAACGGAAAGTCATTCATATCACGTATTGTACATGTGGATGACCTCAATCAACTAAACAGGTTAGAAGCTCAACAAAAGTCAACCCAAGTGCCTGACACAAAGAAGCCCTCAAACTGAAGGGGCAGGCTGTAAAACAGATGTCACTTCTCTGCAGATAAATAATGCCACTGAAGAGTTCATATCTGTGTTTGTGGTTCTTGCAAATGCAGCCCCCACCCTTCACCTGTCCTGCCCTTTCACAAGTTCTGTGCTGTGTCTATGGTGCCATTAGGCAGATAGTTGCCGCTCTCATCTGTATCATGTCTGCACTGCCCCCATAGGAGCAGCACACAGTCGCTGCTTATGGATTCAGGAGACACAGCCCTGTCCCACTCTCCGCTCCCATGGATCAAACTGACACTTGGTCAGCATCAGCACATTATGAACTATGGCCACCTGCCACCGCAGACACATTGTTCCTTCTGTAGTAATGTGAAGAATATAGAGGGGCTGCTGAAACGGCCTGCTGACAGCTTATTCTGCCTTATCGTCTCTGTGTTGTGCCTGTGAAAAGTGGACCATAGAGCTGCATTGAAATGCGGGCGAATAGATCATTCCACACCTTTCCTCTCCTCTGACCTTTACAATCTTTTCAAATGTTTACAAACTAAATCAATTCTATAGTCAAAATTAGATCACACAATTCAAAAGAGATACGCTCCCTGTACTTTAGCTGGTAAACTAGTATGAAGCACATTCAGAGCAATAGGACAGGCGCCTGCACTGGCCCCAATCATTCAATCAGAGATGCTCATAGCACACATTGTAATACTGCTGCTTCTCCAACATACTTTCTTTGGATATTCATCATAACGAGCAATCTCTAGCGGATTAGATTTGGAAAAAAAAACTGACCTAATTTCCAAAGATGAATCGGACTAATGCAGATACAATCAATTTCTTTTATTTCCTATCTTTCACAAAGAGCCCACAGCCGCACAGTGAGACAAATGTGCCAGTTGCTTTTCCTGAACTAGAGAAGCGCTGCGGACTGGACGCCGCACTTCCTGAGGTCTACGGGCCACATTGACAGCCTTCATGTGTGACCAGGTGGCACCCGTCCACTGAATAATGAAACACGTGATTAAAGTGACTGATGTCCAGCCATCCATTCTGCAGGTCTCCTCTTTAAGGCTGCCATTACGCTCCTGTGTCCAAACTTGGCTCATCAAACGACCTCATTCATGGTTAACTGGCTGTATGCAGAGTATCGAGCCAAGATTGAGGACTACTTCACCCCATTCACGAGTGGATTTACACTCACGAAGTAAAGATGGCAGTGAGGCGGTCAGGGCACGGGGACAAAGGGAGGCACAAGAGCCAATGTTCCCTCTTCACTTTTGTTTACAACACAAGTCATTAGTTTCAGTGTAAAATAGATATCTAAAAAAGTAAAGAAAAACATTCAGGATTGTGGCTAAACCTGAATCAAGTGTTTTCCTGGTAAGTCTTGGCATTACTTTTTCACAGTCCCATTTTGGAGACAAATTCAAGGCAGACTCACTAAACGCAGCCTTTTGTGATTCGGCATGTATAAAAAAAATACTTTTGTGAATTCAATTATACATATTTGGGTAGTTATCTGGGAAAATAAAGAGGGTGTAAAACCTCCAGTCGAATGGAGCGGCAACATTACGCCCATTAGGCAGTAATAGACGTTTGATACAGACACACACACAGACAAACATTTTTCAAATGGTAGTAAATCTGGTTCCTAGCTGCTGAACCCTCAGAATTACCCAGGAAGGTTTTTTCTCCACAAAATGGATGTTGACAACACACTCAGCAACTTGAGCGAGTCTTAGTTTGATACTCGAATACAGTGCCGCTGCTCCACATACGTTCATAAAGCGCAGTGTGTGGGCACCACACTGAGGCCAACGTTATTGAATGTTATTGTTACACAGTATTTGCGCCGCTGTTTTATTATGCAGCTGACAAAATAATTATTAAATGAGAACGATGAGAAAGCGGACATGTGGCCATTGTGACCGATAGGACTCTCTGTGCCGCATGAGGAAACTTTACACACGGCCACACAAACGTAGTAAATTTGTTTGCAAACTTAAGCTCAGATGTCCTGACAAAACTTTTGTATTATGTACTGTTCTCTGGTACCATGTGCTCACAGCGGCAAGTGAAAAAGGATAGAGGGGAAGGCACAGAGATGGAAGACTCTTCTGAGCGGCTGCAGGGGCAGAGCAGAGAAACTCAGGTTCTGGGGGGAGGGGGCACCAACTATTAAACTGTTACATCTAAACTCAACTAATTTAATTCAACACATATTTTTGGTGTAGTTTCGAGAGTGTGTTTAATTTGAAGGAACTATGCCTCGTCCCCGCACTGCTTGAATATCCAACTTTCTCGACTTAAAACTAGACTAAAGACCACCAAAGCCAATGCAATGCAGTCTCTTGAGCCGTTGGCTACACTTTGGCAGCCCTGCCACCTGGCATGTCAACGCTGTCCGTCAGCCGCAAAGCCTAAGTAGAGAGGGGACCCATCTGTGTCACTAACACTCGGGCATTACACAGCGCTAAACGTGCTAATGGCCTCGCTAATGCAGCTCCATCCACCGCAGGGATGACCACACACACTCCAACTCTCTCTGTCACTCAGTCACATGGAGAAACATGGATATTCACTCAGACAGTAACAGGCAAAACAGGGACGAGGCTTGAAGACACCCACCCAGGGCCTTACTCAACGTGTCACTCACAGATAATGTGCGCGCAGACAGGAGATGTGAATTAGCCATGCACTTTGGCTAATATCTCATTCATTCTTTCATTATAGATATGGAGTAGAAGACGAGTTACTATTTCCTGACAGTGAAGCGTTTAAAGAGTTCATCCCAAAGCATTTTAGGCAAGGCAAGTTTATTTTAGTTTCTTAACCTCTTAACCCCCACCTGAACCGAGTACATTTTCTCCAGTTTTAATAAAAGCTTCTTGAAAAAAACCGTCAGAATAGCAACAAAATATGAGCGATGAAAAAGTGACCAAAATATGATGAAAAAGTGACCAAAACGGCCACAAAAGAGAAACAGAAGAAACAAAAAAAATGGCAAAAATGAAACAATTTAAAAGAAATGTCAAAAAAAGTGACAACTACGCAAGGAAATAGATCAGTTTGAATGAGTTTTGTACGTCTTAGCTTTCAAGACACTGGCCGAAAGACTTTTAAATTTGTGAACTGGAGAAGATGCACTTGGTTAAGGCTTTATCTTTATCACTATATACATTTACCTGGTTAGAAAATGTAATATTGATCTAAAACAGCTGAAACAAAATATCCACTTCCTGACTCTTCAAGCCAACTCACCCTAAATATAAACAAATAATACATTAAAGGTGGGGTAACCAATTTCTTTCTTTCATAGCAGAGTACATTTATTTTGCAACCATAGGCCAGAAACACAGCATGTGTACAAGAAAAACACCGCACACACCCTGTCAATACCTAAATACGGCTCATTTCTATTGATCGCTAACGCAGAAGCCAGAGTCTAAATCAGCACAACGCATTTCTCACTTCTCCACCTGACAAGGCGGTACATGCGGCTGAAACGTGCATTCAATAAACTCACATGAGCAATCAGGATGTGTGGGAGGTATTCTGAGAGAGTGTTAAAACAGTAATTCAACATGAGGTCCAAGAGCTTGATCCAGTGTCCAAACGCCAGAAGGAAACTGCTTTTGAATAAGTCGTAATCGTAACTCATTGAATCCAAGTTTCCCTGTCAAACGCCCCACCTCAGGCTGCCGCTGATTTAAATACAGCCTGGTTAAGTGAAGACAAAGAGAACTTCAGCGCCAGGTCTCGCGGATCAGGACTTGACATGGGTGTGTTTGTAACAGGGTCGTACCTCTGGGTTTTCTCTGTGGGACACTCGCCGCTCTCGTACAAAAGCGCTAACACTGACGCAAGGCTTTGAAAGCAGCAATTAGCACTCCTGGTGGTCCGCGCGGCTGTGTTCCCTCTCCTTTTTACCTTCCCCATCCTCTTCCTTAGCTTCCCCTGGGAATAGCTGTTAAGGGGTACAATTAATTTTTTGACACAAAAATGAAAGTGTTAATTCACCTGTGATAATTAGAGCTATTCTTACCGCATGTTGAAAAATGCAGTGTTTATTTATTAATTAATTAATTTTCCGTCGAAGCGTCAGAATGAGAGCTCTCATAATTGTGTGATCTCGACTAAAGAAGAAGTCCCAGAGGAAATAGATTATAGACCTGCCCGCCGGTAATGAAACATTGTCAAAAATGTTCAGAAAAGTTACGGCGTCTTCTCTTTGATGTTCATTTTTTAAAGCACACATTTGAAGAATCTTTGAAGTTAATTGATTTTACGAATACTTTACAACTCCCGGAAAAGACCAACATCACATCGCGAAGAGACAATTTGTTATAACTACTGTGGAATAAAAATATATAAATGTGCAGTTTGATGTTATATTGAAACAGATATTTGCATTTACACTGACATACAGTTTTACATACCCTGGCAGAATTTCATTATAGGCAATCATTGGTCTTGTTGACAACAAAAAAGTGCACCATACCTACTGAGAAATATGGAGGCGGTTCACTGATGCCACTGGCTCCAGCAGAATAAAGCGAAGGTCCCGTTAGTGGCCATCTCAGTCTCCTGACCTCAATATCATTGGACCACTGTGGGGAGAGCTCAAACATGCAGTTTATGCAAAACAACCCAGGAACTTACAGGAACAGAAGACTTTATGCCAAGAAGAATGGGCCGCTTTAACATCAGGAAAAATAAAGACCCTCATCCACAACCACCACAAAAGACTCCAAGCTGAAATTGATGTTAAAGGGGGCAATACACAGTATTAAAACTGGGTTATGTAAACAGGGTCCTTTTGGTACTTTCTTTTTTAATTATGATTTAAAAAATAGCAAACAACGTTGTTTTTGTTTTTTTTTACCATAAATGGCTTTACACAACCACTAACTATGGGTGAAAACAAACCTTTTGTGTTATCATTCATATTCTTTGAAAAATAGTAAAAAAAATCTGCCAGGGTATGTAAACCTTTGAGCACAACTATATCTGTCCAATCTGAAGTATGTGTCAAGTTGTTGTGTTTCTAGTCCAGAAATGCCATATTAGTCAACGCTTTGTCAACACTATAGGAACTTGAGAGATCAGTTAGAAAAAGCGGTTGCCAACTTAGCGGTTCATTCAATGTTTCCTTTGTCTCAGAGCAGCTGTGGTTACAGAAGTTAAGTTATATATTAATCCCCGTATGGAAACTCATTCTCTGTATTTGACCCATCCTCAATGCCGCTGGGGCAACCTGTAGGATCAGTGAGCAGCCAGCATGGGCCGGGGTACCATTCTCCAGATGTGGAGCCAGGCAAATGGTCTGAAACCCCTGGCTGGAGGATTAACCTATTGCACAGGAAACAGACATGGGGAGAACATGCAAACTCCACACAGAAAGGCCCCGACCAGGTGGGAATCAAGCCGTGGACCTTCTTGCTGTGAAGCACAAGCACTAACCACTGCGCCACCGTGCCACCCTCATGGAGTGGCTCACTACCATGAGGACTGAATGGGCCATGCAAAGCAATTCATTATTATTGTACTGCATAAGGCATATAGTTCTGCTTTCACTCCGTTTAAAGTAGTACTAAAATCACATTAAAGGTTACAAGATCCCACTTTGTCAGTCAGAACGTTGTCTGTTGATCTCGGCCTGTCCCGTCCCATCTCGGTCTACACTACAGACACATAAAAATGGCCATCTTAAATCACGTCTCAACGGCGCGCATCTAATGACTACTGAGGCCCTGCATATTTCAACATTAATTCATTAGAGGCGGGGACTGGGGGAGGCAGGGGAGAGGGGAGGAGGAAGTGGCTCGGGAGGGGGAGATCCACAGCACACTCTGATTAAGGCCGTTATGTTTTATAGAAGCCATTTTTCAATGCCTCCTCTGACAGCACTTGAGGTTATTAAATTGCGGGCCTTCAAGGAAAAGAGAAGAAGAGAGGAAGAGGGTGAGAGAGAAGGGGTAAAGAAAGAGCAATTAACAAAAGTAAGAGTCGGGTTGCCAGGTTTGGTCGGTGATACAGCAAACTTGAGGATTTGTTGGTGTGTGTGTGTGTGTTACCTGTGGGTTATCAGATCATGAGGAGGGGCTGGATGTGTTTATGGCACCGGCTATTTTCTCTGTGTCAGCTGTGATACAGGGATGGAGTGGAGATAAGAAACAGGCGACTCCACTACGGCCACAGTATGACCTTGAATGAGTGGCTTAATGGAACACTAGCCAAAGTCAAATGTTTGAGAAGAACACAGTGACATTTTAGCGGTTTTCTTTAGTCTTGCAATTTGTTTAGCTTTAAAAATACATCTAAAATTGAGAATTGAGTGGAGAAATAACAGCCTTTGCAATGATACAAATGGCTAGCAAAAAAAGAAAGACAGTTTGGTAGCACTTCTACCAGATATTTGTTGTTCTGTAACGCACTTTGAATTACTTTATGTAGATATTTGGCTCCACAAGTAGATAGGCTTTACGTCCATAAGACCAGGGTAAAAGTATGGCAACAGAGGATTAATAAGGTGGTAGTTCTGCATATTTCCAATGAATTTCTATGATGTAAGCCTTAAAGGAATAAGCCACAGTTTTTCCATACTGACACATGTCCTCACCTGAGCTTAGACGAGTTGATGCGTACCTGTCTGGTCTTTTCTGTGCTCAGTCATGCAAAAAGACCAAAGATGTTGTTAGCATTTAGCCTCTCCTCCTCTCCTCCATGGGGTCAAACGGGGGTGAAGTTAGAAGCGACCACGCTCTTCCACGTTTTCCCTATTTAAATACGGTTACATGAGCAGTCACCGTTGCCCATAGAGGACAAGAGGAGAGGTTAAATGCTAACAACATCTTTGGTCTTTTTGCGTGACTGAGCGCACGCACACAAAGACCAGACAGGTACGCATCAACTCGTCTAAGCTCAGGTAAGAACATATCTCAGAATGGAAAAACGGTGGCCTGTTCCTTTAACGTGGAACAAATTCTCCTCCGAATCTATTGTTCTTGCGTAAGACACTGTCTCTTCTGTATTTGTGATGGCCATAGCCACAGTCTGGCAAAGGACAGCTGTGTCTCCAGAAGATGCTGAATGGAAAAGAGGGAATAAGCATCTGATTGTAAAGCGTTTATCAAAAATTATTATTTAACATCGTGGACCCACTTTATAGTCAATTACTGTGACTCAGAATTTCAAAACTTGGGTCTGTTCCCTAAGAAAATGATCAAATGTTCAAGTGTAATGCCGGTCTCCCTTAACATTCACTTTAGTCTAAGCCCTAATGCAGCTCCCTTACCCCACATTAACAGGCAGCGACAGTTCCTCATCAGACTGGATCTCCTTCACTTTCCAAATGACTGCTCTGTGCCAAACTCGCCCAGAGATTGAGTTATCACGCTCTGACAGACGCCTCTCTCCCTACAAGCCGCGGAAGTCGAACACAAATTAAATTGGGCGAGATTAAATGCATGTGAACAGATAAATAAAGCAGCAGAAATGGATAGCGAAAATCAACATGAGTGACAAATTATCAAAAGATGGAGGTTGGAGCAAAAGAGAAGGAATCTCACAGGCATGTTTGGCACA
Organism: Proterorhinus semilunaris; assembly: GCA_021464625.1. Lineage (NCBI taxonomy): Eukaryota > Metazoa > Chordata > Actinopteri > Gobiiformes > Gobiidae > Proterorhinus > Proterorhinus semilunaris. Next base: position 12,875,403 of record CM038360.1, on the reverse strand, counting down.
ATATTCTGTCTATTCATCTTAATACAAATTTGTCATTTATCAGTCCAGGACTACACCCTTGTCATAAAGAAATCCCCCTGAGTGCATATTGAATAATTTAGTGCAGAAGATGATGGATCAAAATCTTATTTCATCTTCTAAAGGACATAAACATTTCAGTGTCACCCTTACATTTTCAGAGCTGTACATTTAACGACAATCCAGTTGAAGTTGCAATTTAAATGGTTGCAAAGGTGCAAAAACCCAATCCTGTGCAAAACAACGCCTGTTATCTGCATATGACAGAATATTGTGTGTTTTTTATTATTATTATTCATACGATGTGGTAATACTGGTGGTGAGTATAGGCTGGAGGTAATGAACTGGCAATTTTATGAAAAAAGTAGAATTTCTTTTATATTACTGTATATATTTTATATATTCCAAATCATTATATTCAAAGGACAGAACTAGGATTAGCTGATGGCCCATTGGTACAGTATGGCCCCATGGAAATAAAACAAACTTTGCAATAATGTCAAACCAGGAAAAAGTATGTGAATAAGTATGTGTAGCTTAATCTTCAATATAATTGTGTTTTTCTGGTGAGCTAAATACATTTGAGACCTACATATTTCTTCATCTAAAACACTGAAGAGGCACCATACCTGCAGCACAGTGGAGGCGTCACAAGAGGCACTACAGGAAGCAAAAAAGGGACAAACGAGGAGGTATCCGGGCAAGACTAACAGCTAAGCCACACATGCCTTCTATTGTTCTGGCTAATGTACGTTCATTGGAGAATAAAACAGATCAACTGCTAAACTCTCCCCAGAAGATGGTGAAAGACTGTTGTGGGGCAGAGGGAGCTGCACAGGAGGAGGGAGGAGGTGGAGCTGACCAGTGCAGAACACCACGCTCTGAAACAGGAGAAAACCCAGGAGGCGCTGCACTGTTTCAGAGGATCAGAGGAGCACTGAAGGCAGTCAACCAGGTTTCTTCCAGGTGCTCCGGCTTCCCCGACCTCCAAAAACACGCTGGTCAGGGATAAACCAACACGTGAATTTCGTTGTACGGTTGTACAATGACAAATAAAGCATTTGTCACATGCATTTAAAAGCCAAGCCCAGACCAATGGAAAAGATGGTGTGGAAGGGCATCTGGCAGAAATGCTCCTTCCAAATCCATACACAAATCTAAGTCACAGCACAAGTGAAGGCAGGTGAGGTTCTGTGTCAAGATATGACCTAGTAAATACTTACAACTAACATTTACTTTTGCGTTGTGAGACAAGAGACAACAAATAAATTAGCAAGATCTGAAATACTGTACCAGCTTCTACATAGCGCAGTGTTTTTAAAATACCAACTACGTTCACCCCCATGAACAATGTGAAGGGCTATGGCATATTCTGATTAGGACCGCCACACACGAAAGAATAGATAACAGCTGAAATGTTTGCTCAGTTTAGAGACAGAGAGGAGAGATGGGAGAGGAAAACAGAAGTGCGTCTTTTGGGCTAAATGACGCCTGATTCCCTGGATAGTCGGGCTCCCCAGGGGAACACATGCAGCAGTTGTTTCCTGGCACTGACAGTCTGAGAGTCCACAGGGAAGGAGAGAGAGAACAGGAGAGGCACACTTTTAAGCAACTCGAGTGATACACCTTCCACTCCAATACTGTCACAATCACAAGATGGTATAAATATGTGAGGGAATAATGGGAGGACGTGTATGGTCACATTCAAAAACACTAAAAAAAAAATTATCATTCATTTTTAACTAGTATCAAAGGAATTAATCTTAACTTTACATCACAGTAACATGAAAAAGCAGAAATAATGTTGCATTTTGCCGCCTTGTTTCCATTATTTTCCCAAGAAAGTACTGGTCATGTTTCCTATAGTGGGTCAGGATCATTTCTAACCCTTTAACTCCCACCTTAGCTGAGCGCAATTTCAACAGTTTGCGTTTATACAGTTTATTTTAACTTTTTGACCATGTTTTTATTGGGTTTTTATTGCTTTTTTATTGTGTTATTGTTGCTTTTCCAGCACATTTTTGTCACTTTTTTGTTATGTCCTTGTTGCATTTTCGTCCGTTTTTTTTTTTTGGTCACGTTTTGATGGCTTTTTTTGTTCTTTTTCATCACATTTTAGCCATGTTTTTGTTGCTTTTTGTCAGTTTTTGGTTGCGTTTTCATCTTCATTGTCGTCTCTATTTTGAGTCTTTTTTCAAGAGGCTTTTAGATTTGGGTAAAGCCAAACAGGAGAAAATGTGACCCTTGGTTCAGGTGGAGGTTAAGAGGTACCATGCTACCATGCTATTTCCATCCTATTGCCGTGCTAAAGTGCTACCAACAAATGCATTTAAATAGTTTTATTGGACAAATTCCTCCCCAGTGTTGTTGGGGTTAACCGGTTGTTTTGTAAGATTGTAACATATTATTTTCTAATCAAATATCAGTAATGAGCTGAAACAGACACGGTGTCAGTCACGATGCAACCAAGACCAGAATTCTGTACATCTCTGCTCTCTGACACAAAGTATTTTCAATAACTTTTCTTATCTTCACTTGCCATAGAATGTATTAAATTTCCAACCCTATTACTTTTCAGACACAAAATCATAACATATAAAACCTTTGGGCACCAGACACATTCCTCTCTAAGAGCTTCATGTCTTTCTTTATCCAGTGATATATTTCAGTGGCACCACGAGGATCAAAAACAAAGCGAGTGACAAGCACATGCAGCATAATAAAAATTCATTGAATCTGTAGGCCAGACCAAAATGGATGGTGGCAGGGTGGGTCATATTGCATCTGTGCGGAGGGGTCAGAGGTCAAGTAAAGTTGTATGAGAAGACAGTGCGCTTTCATGCATCATGTAGCAGATAAAGATTTTTGGGCCGAGTGGAGAAAGGAGGCAGGGGCCCCTCCTGAAGAGGCGCCATCTGGACTTGTTTATACCAGATTCAGGTGATACAGAGGAGATGAATAGGCATAGTTTTCACAGAAGGACTACAGAGGATACTATGTGCAACGTCGGCTGATTCAACCATCATCGGAGCGAGGGGCCCACAAATAAAAACTTAAAACAAACAAAATAACCCAATAATGTCACCAACTGGGCCCAGTAAAGTATATGTTTACAGGAACAAGCAGGTGGCCCAAGTCAGCCATCTTAACGGAGTTTAAACTTGAAATTTGAATCTACTGCATGTTATATACGGAGGCTGGTATTGTTTTGTCAAAAACACTAGGATTTTTGGTATTTGAGACACAATCCATAATAATAAACCAATGGAGATTTTAACATTATACTGGCATTACTTTTCTGTACTTTTTTATATTTTTTTTTAGCTCATGTTTGTCTATATACAATGTCAGCTACGTACCCCATAAGATTTCTACAATAACGCTGAATGTATTACATTCGATCCTTAACTCTGTACATAGAACAATTAATGGAATCAGAATTAGTCAACGGTAAACAGAAATGAGCATATGTGTAAAAGACACTTTAGACCCAAAAATAAAACCTACGGCTTTCTCTGGGCTTGTTCCCATTTGATATTAATTGATTGCAGACAAGAAACAGCTTCAGTTTTGCATTTAAACGATTTCTGACATATTTAAACATTATAAATTGATCAGTAAAGCTGATTTATGTTTGCATAATAAGGATCTTACATGTTCATGATGATCAAGATAAAAAAAAAAAAGTTCACGTAATAAGCTGTGATAACCAGACACAATACAGCCATCTCTATAAGCCTCTCCTTCCACTCCGACATTGTATTCAAATGGCCCTGACCTATTTGTTGTTTGGTGTCGGCCCTTATTTCACACGACGCAGCTCCGCGCCCACAGCGATTATTCCAGTACAAATGGCATGGACTTGACATGGGCCCAAAAGCATTCATATACCTCTCGCCGCCCGGGGCCTCGGTTTGTCATAACACAGCGAATTATGTATTATGCCTGCGCCCTCTGATGACATCACAATAGCAGGATGAAATATAAGCCCTGATATGGCCAGCTGATTGTGCGGAGCTGCGAGGGCTTTCATTAAAAACAGCATATCGCTCATAAAGAGATTAGAGCTGGACACCTGTTTCAGATAGGAGCTAGGAGGTAGGACGCTTCTCTAGTGGCTTCATCATACGCAGTCCACCTGAAAAATACACAAGCTGCTACGATACACTACTGCTGTCTGGGCAAGTGGAGGTAAACAACTTCACGGGCGACACAAGGCAGTCTTCTTTGAGCTATATACTCTCTGGCCACTTTATTAGGTATATGCTGCCCACAGAAGTGAGTTTTTGATGCATGTTTTTCTAGCATCAGTTCCAAGCAGACCCACCCAAAATGTATAGAATCCTCCAGCTAGGTACCCCTGAGCAAAAAAGCCTGGCTCAAGATCTGGGGATGGGACACGGGCGCTGCACTGTGGTTGCCCTTAGCTCCTGACCGGTTGCCCCAGCAGAGCCAAGAGTCAAACGCAGGGGACGGACACATTTTCCTATGTGAACAATAACTTTAAACCAATGGTTCCCAACCTTTTTTGTCTTGCGTACCCTTTGAATCTGTAATTTATACTCCATGTACCCCTTGCCTCGAGGATCCTACTCAAGTGATCTACTAGACTACTGATTTATTACTGATTGTGATGTGTTCAAAATAAAGGTGAATACAAGCTCAAATAGTCTCAAATTAAAACCTTTTAGTGAAAAGCATCATTAAAATAAACTTTGATTCAACCAAAAGATTTAAATACTACTCAATTTCACCATTTTGTGAATCTGAAATGATTCCAAGTACCCTTTGCTAAGTGTTCAAGTACCCCAGGCGTCCCTGTAAACTTGGTTTGGAAACACTGCCTTAAACGACTGAAGGTTTAACTTCCCCCAGGACACTTCATCTGTATTCTCTACTCTGTATAGTCTATTTACAATATGAAAGGGCATCTGGCATGCAATCTAGCCAAATCAGTCCTACCTTGGTAAGTAAAAAATGTAACACATGTAGGGCTTGTTTCTTTTATTCATTCAGCAGTCATCTATGTGCTTCTTTCCTTGCCACTAGTCAATTTTCCTCAACCCCCGCGCCGCACAGTACATAATGGAACAAATGTGTTGTGCGTTCGACAAACAAGAGGAAGCAGCGCACGTTGATTGTTTAGGAATGAGGAGGTGTGCAGGTGCCATTTTTAATTTAGTAGGAGCGTCCACAGGAAGCACAAAGCATCTAGAATCAGTCTCATAAACCAACACCACATCAAAGCCTTTTTTAGCTGGTTTCATCAAAGGTGTCTCGGCTTTCACTGTCTGCGCGCGGCTCCGAGCGCGTCACACTTGCTAAGAGTTTGTGGAAATCTTGGCATGAAAGAAAATTCTCGTCTGGTCTATCTGAGGAGCCGTGATATTCCTCCACCACATGTGCTGTTTACATAAGGGAATGAAAAATGAAAGAAGGTAGTCACACACACTACATGGTTATATCTTTAGGGCTAAAAGGGTACGGCGTTTATCAGGGCGAACGTAGTGGGAGATGACGTTTAAGAAGCAGCCGGTGACAGCACTGAATCATGAATATAAATTAGTTTCAACATGTTTACTCAAGTCACGCGGCACAATAAGTTAAAGCCGACGAACTGGAGATGCGGACGGCAGCGCGCCTCGACTAACTTTTGATCCACATCTGTCTTAGATCAGTCCTAATGACAGAACTACAACAGATGTGTATTAATTGGATATTCCAGCCATAGCCAGGACTTAATCATGTAGCTCACAGTGGTTTGTGCTGCTTGCCTCACACATGAAGGCTTTGGTATGATGGGCCATTCAGTGTCTTTCTTTAATCATTATTTTCATGTAAAAATTGCTAGTCTTGTTCATTTTGTCAATACACAGTACAAGTAATTTATTATGCAGAATTGGGTTTTCTTCTTAAACTTAATTCTACAGTCTTGGGAATGTCACAATGGCTAGACTTGCTTTTTTTGCTGGATTTTTTAAACTCCTCATACAATTACAGCATATTCAATTTGAACGTTTTTGAAAACCAATTAAGATACCAAAGCAGTATATCTACCGACCTCACAATTGTAAAAGAGATTGAAGCGATGGACTGGGGAGACCGTGGTCATTTCAGGTGCGCTCATTACCAGGCTAGCACATGTCGCCAAGAGAAAAGAAAGTTCCCAACGGAAGACAATGGCTTCGGACAGGCGCACAATAGCTTCATTAGAAGGTTCACATTATCAGGTCACGGGAGATAGAGGGGAAATATCAGAGCGGACACATTCGAAACATGCCCACAGCCTGCCAACGGATCCACCCGGAGCCTCAGCTGTGACGAAGGCCGCCTCTTTTGTTTGTAATCTGATGCCTGAGGAGTTGGCACTGATGAAAAATAGGTGCAAAGCAAATTAATGGACGCTCCAGGGACATACTATTCACCTGCACTGTCCACTTACAATGCATTTGAGGTAAATTCTTCGATGGGAATTCTGCTGTATGTCCCTTGAACTGTCATTTTGATTCAATCAGTTTGATCATTTGATATCTTCCTCACATAATCCAGCCAAGTTGGATTATGCACAACACGCTTCAATATTGCGACCAGATGAGCAATGTAATGTGCAACAACCAGCGGCATGACAGTGTGCGCAGCCTTCAAGTACGACTGAAGCAGCTTCTGTCTGGTGTCACTGTATCCCAAACACAGAATAATAATAACACTAAAATCTTCCCGAATAATTTAGTGTAAGCATTCGCGTTTCTTTCCCTATGTGTTTTGGCTAATGTGGACATACCCTTACAAACACAATGGACATTTTTGTTTATCATGGTTATTTCTTGGGCAATGGCGATAGCACAGGCCAGCGGCAAAAACACAACCTAACTTCAAACCAGTTGACCGTGCACATGTCAATCACCATTAACACCAGACATGTACCTTCTTCGAGTTTCTCTGTTTTCCGCGGCAGCAGCAGTCTATCGATCAGACGGATCAATCAGCGGCAGGTCTTGAAGCGGCACATCAGGGGAACTGTCCTACTACACTTACAATCAATTACACAAATTAGCCCCTTCACCCCGAGTGAGTCCAGTGATAGACATGTGACAGGAAGACAGGGTCAGACCAAGACCAGACTGAGGTGGTTAAGATTAAAGTCTTGGATCGGACGTATCGTGTAGGGATGGAATTTTTCTCCAGGACCACAACATTGAAAGAAATATTTAGTGGTTAATACTGAAGGCAAGACGAGGGAGGTTTGTTTGTAGAGCACAATTCGTATGCTTCAACACAACTACTACATAAACTTCTAAACCACTCACAATGATAAACTTTCAAATTGTAAATGATCTGAGCCATAATATTAAACATGATGAGATTTAAAGATGGCGTCTTGTTTATGTATAATGATATATTATTAATCTATTTTTATATTGAAGTTTAAAAAAAGTTATTAATGTTCATAAGCTTCTTGCTTCAGCCTACTCCTTTTGAGGATCTGTGACTGTTAAATGCTGTCCTACCGCGGCATGGTAGCACAGCGGTTAGCGCCTCCGCTTCACAGCTAGAAGGTCAGGGTTCGATTCCCACCTGGACGGGGCCTTTCTGTGTGGAGTTTGCATGTTCTCCCCGTGTCTGCGTAGGTTTCCTCCAGGTACTCCGGTTTCCCCTACCACCAAAAACATGTACAATAGGCCGGGGTGAGTGGTCGGAGGGTCCGATGGCGCAGATTGGCTGCCTCGCTTCCATCAGTCTACCCCAGGGCAGCTGTGGCTACAATAGTAGCTTACCTCCACCAAGTATGGAGTGAATGAATAGTGCAATGTGAAGCGTCTTTGAGTGTCCAGAAAAGCGCTATATAAAACTGATGCATTACTATTATTTAGTAAATTAGGAAAATGTAAGCTGCTCAAATAAACTAAACTAAACAACTAAAACAACTGTTTGCTATCTAAAAAATTTGGAAGCGCCTGGTCTACATTATGTGACATGTAATTAGTATAAAGCCCCAAACCAGTTTCTTCACAAGGATAGCTAATTTTCTTCTATCCATCGCTAATACAATTAATGCCAAGGTTAAAAAAAAGAATCTGTATGAACTATGGTTCTATATAGAAAATACGAAAAAACTCGTACCATTACAGTTTCTGAGACGCTACCTTTGTCTGTCATTTACAGGATTTTTACATGAATATTCAGCATCAGCAGCGGTAAGCAAGCGTGCCATATCTCTCCCACTGCTCTACATTATCACTGAATAATGCCTCATATTACGGCACGTGTTTACTCTGCCAGGTAGTCAAGGTGACACCGCCGCGATGGTACAACACTCCAACTGTGAATCCAGGCCAGTGAGAAACAGGAAGTGTCACCTTGACTCCGCCTCCAGCCGCACTCTTTTACCTGCACACAGATACCCCACACATGACTTCTATACTTTGTGTCCTATATAGTCTGTACTCATTGAGCAAGGATGGACAAAATGCACTCTATGGCTCACCTATCATTTTTTATAATGTTTAGTGACAAATAAAATAAAGATGATGTAGGTACCGACACAAAAGGCAACTGATATGGTAGTAAAAGTTATTGTTATGATACAAAATAATGCAAACAATAAACCAAAAAAATCAGCAGCACGATATATCCAAATCCACATTAAACAAAAGCAGTTTCCAAAAATGCTCTTCATATAAATAATATAAATGAATAAAAACAATCAAATCCAGAACTACACCATGCAACAACCCTTACTCAAAGTGTGGCATTCATTGAGTGAAACTAATGAATTTGACATATACTATAACTTGGAACAAAATAGATTTCCTCTCATGCGCACCATACTCACACTCTACGCTCTGGTCCTTACAGGTGCCACGTCCCAAATGTTGTTAAAGTTATGGGCAACGGCTGGCAGACTTTTACTGCGATGGCGGCGCATAAATGGAGTATGACACTCCCATTTCAGAAATTTGGGAGACACTCATTCAGTGTAAATTAGCCATTAGATGAAGTCATGTGTTAACTGTTTCTCTACGGAATGAGATAATGCCTCACAGGGCATGCAGCAGCAGATACTTAAAGCAAGGGCAATTTTTATCAATGTTTAGTCAGGGCAGTGCAGAAAAATACCTAATTTTGTTGCGAGGTGTACATAGACTGGGCAGCATAAGTATCACATCGCCAATGACTTGACAAAAAGTAACGAAGGCTTAGTCCTGAATGGCAGACACAAAACCAGTACACACAGAGAACACAAAATCTTCAGAAATGCCATCCAGAATCTAACCTAGGAGCTTTGCTGTGAGGCATGAGTCTTAACCGCTGCGCCACCATTCATGAATGTTCTCTGAGGGCATTTAGTTTTGCGCCTTTACACAACTGTGCTGCTTAAAGCCTTCCATGAAACCCATTTCAGACTTTAGCACATGACGGTTGAGGACATAAGTAAAACTCTTGAGTGATTCGATCAGTGAAGTTTATCATGCTGACAGCCTAATGCAGCACGCCTTTTGCCTGTTACTGTTTTTGTCAATGCCGATATTCATCTGGCCACAAATGGAGCTGTCAGACCGATGCTGTGAAGGATCACGCTAACCCCCATTTGCCCATCTCTTCGTCAAGTCCCAGGGGGCGGGGCTCTGATTACTCCCACAATTAGCCGTGTCAAGCTCCTCCATGGATTAAGCATTCAGGTTTGTGTTTTCCAACCATTTAGCTCTCGCTATGACTTGTTGATTAATTATGCATATTTAGCTAGGAAAGGAGACATTAATTATTAATCAAAATTGAATTATGTGAGATAATTAACTTTGTCTTTTTTTTCTTTTCTCGCCGTGTGTTTCCGTGTAAATAACGGCTGACTGCTGGTGACACGTGACAGACCCGGTGAGTGCTCATGACCTTGGCTTATGAGAGAAGGCATTGCAGACATTAACAAGGCGCTAATAGCCTCCGAGTGCGAGTGTTAGCATTATTGTCAGCGAGTTGTTCTAAGTGCTCGACATACACACAGACCCAAAATCAATGCCAGCACAAACCTGTTGTACTGATGCAGCGCACCACATGCATCACTTGTTTATGGCCACATGCAATGAAGTGAGGTAATGGCATTTATGGGTGTTTACAGATGACATGTAGAGTCCTTAAATAATATTTATTGTGACTGCCACTCTGCCGCTGTGGAAGCCAGTGTCCTTGCGCCGACGTTATAACAGATACCTATCTAATAATGAAGGAAATGTGTGATTTATGGTGAGGTTAGAGATCGCAGACGGGCTCAGCGGCATATAAACGAATGAGAAACAGCTTTTTTGTTTTAATGGCAGATTGAGAAATTACAAGCAATGAATAATGTCTGTGACTGATGTGTTTAAAATCCTCAAGTTTGTTCTAGGGATGAACAGGGCCCTGCTGAGAGGCACGGCAATTTTCAGGGTTACACCAAGTTTGTGTGCATTTTTTGTTCACCCCCCTCCTGCTGTGGTAAGTTACATAATGTAACCACAGCTACCACAGGGGAGACTAAAGCGAATGTGCAATTATCTGGCCCCTCTGATCACTACCAACCAAACACTCAAGTTTACAGTACCTAGTGTTCCAACAAGGTCTCCCATTCTGGTGCTAACCAGGCCCAACCCTGTTTACCTTCTGGAATCAGATGGGACATACTAAAGGGGGAAGGTGTGGAAAGTGGTATGGAAAGGAATTAGCGCCGAATCAGTCAATAGGGATGCCATCCTGTTGGTGTATGGAAATCCACCATCTGGTAAAACAAGTGTGAAACATGCATTCCCCGTTTCTGCATCTGCGAATAAAACAACTGCACTAACTGCACTTTTGGCAACATTTGTACTTTGTGATTGATGTAGTCGGCATGCCTTCCACACCATCAGCATAATATCGCAAAAGGAAACATACGCGGGGGATACAGGGGCATTAGTTGCAGCTTTGCTAAATTTCTGTGACTATTGATGCATTTCATAGCACATTTGAGGAACCAAAGATACCGTGAAGAGATAAGGAGATTAGAGCACTTATCATAATCACCACTCAGCGCCTGGGAAATTTGCATGAACATACGATTTATTGCTTGAGGATAAAACGAACAATAGCGGTATGGGACGTTTCCACGTAACAACAGGTAAATCCGAATGGCAGCTGTAAAATGTAGCAGCTAATGAAATCTTAAACTGTGTAACGAAGCCGGGGGAGAGGGAGATTGAAAAAGTTCTATTTTTCCTAATAAATTACAGGGATATCTGAAGCTAAGGCAAGGAGAGAAGTTTGCATCAAATCAAAATCTCTTACATTATTTACAGTATTTTTGCCGTTTAAGCATGTCTTTGTAGTGGGGTATTGCAGACCAAGGCATGTGCCAAAATGGTAAACAGATAGGTTATCCTGAGATGGAGGTTCGGTTGTAACCTGTAACTTGGCTGTGGACCACTGAAGAATAAGCACTATAAAGCGTTTGAAAAGCATTGTTCTGCATTTCTTCACTCTATCCCGTTACCAAGCACAAAACATGCACATTCAGCCTTTTCTCTCACCGGTAGCTCTCGAAAAAAGACCAACTTTGAGCGCTGCACGTCTTCTCTAAATAAAAATGTTCTTTTCTGGCCAATTAAATCCACGCTATTCTGTCTTCCATTGTCTCGCTTTGCACTGCTGTGAATGGAAGCTGGTTATAAAAGGCACGAATTGGTGGCGTTCACTGGTCCTACACTATGGTTGAATTACACGGTCTTCATTTGGCCTATTATGTTCGAATTAACTCAGGCTGGCCACCCCTTGTGTCGTGGCCTATGATTATGGATACTGCGTGAAGCTGACTGGCTCCAGTAAATGCTCCATGTTGGAAACGTCACGGAAGCCGGGGCGAATGTGCAGCTGTGTTTGGGCGATGCACATCAGTCAGTCTTGAGTCTTTGTGTCGCTTATCAAAGTGACCAATGAGGGGGAAATTAGGACACGAGTTCAGTCCAATGGTCTAAACTTTATAACAGCTTTTAAACAATAGATCAGTTGTCTTCAGTTCATAAATACGTGCAATCCCTCCGATCTCTGAGCCGTTGCCTGTTTATTATTTTACTGCTGAATACTGATTTTCTGAAGAACAAAGAGGTTTAGGAGAAACCAGAATCATCAATAAATTATGAGCAATGATTCTAATGTGAGATGGGCATTCATGCATCCACAATTGTTTATGACTTTTTGGGTTTGCATTGTCAGTGATTCGAGGCTTCACATTAATTTAGAACATTCATTGACCAAGACAGTGTGAACAGATGTTTCGAGGCAAATAAAAGAGAAATTACAAATTATGATAGACTTTAAAACCTCTATTCTCACACGGCAGGGTTTCCTGGCAGTCATAAAGTATCTCTCTGCTCACAATTAGCTCTGTCCTTGAGTGTTGCCGGTTTGTCATCTCGGTCAAGGTAATGGGGCCTCCGGTCATGGATCACTGACACCGCATGTCCTCATCTGAAAGTTATTTGTGCCTTAAATTTTATCTTTAGACTTAATTAATGTATATAGAGCAAACTACCCCTCCTGGGAATTCACCTGCGGATCGTCCTAGAGCAAGACCTCAAGGCACACGCCAAGTTTACACCAGGTAAGGTCGAAAATAAGCTACATTTAGCATTGTCTTGTGGCGTTAGCACAGCGCGGCTATGTATGCATCAGGTGGACTGGGGAGGAGCGAGCCCCCTCCAGCCTCACCGCAGGGCTACTTATTCTTATTAACATCATTTGTCTGGATCTCCTGCTGGTCCAACAGACGCGGTGAAGATGACATGTTAATAAATGACCCGGGGTGTCTCTTTGGCATAGGCGCTGTAACTCGCCTGGCCCCTGCGCCTCATCATGCACAGGCACATGCAATCCCCAACAGGGATGGGACACAGCCATTTGTTTTCCTGAAGGTCCACCCGCCATGTGCATTGTTGTTTGCTCCGGACGGGACAAATTCAATTCATTCTTATGACAGGGGATCTATGATATACTGGAATAAAGAGTAGCAAGGAAGAAGGAGATAGGGAGGGAGTCAAGATGTAGTTGCAACAGTATAAAGGACAGGGAGATCCACTCGAACCTCATCAAGTTCTGGGTCACTGAGGCAAGACTGTCTTATTTCAGTCGAGTTTTACAATAAAACGTCGAGCTATGTGATATGGAATGAAAAATATATTTAAAAAATAACATTTTGTATTTCAAAAATATCTATATAAAAACATTTAATACATGATTTAAAAACATTAACAGTGAATTAACAGGTCTTTCCCCCCCCCCAATATATCTTATATTTGACATACTCTCATGTCTGATAGAGTTTATAGAAATAACACTCGCCTCTATTTTGTATATAAGAGGAATATTAAAAATGGTACAACTTACAGTATTTTTGTCACAATACCCAGCAAAAAATAAATAAATAAATTATGTCAAGCCCTGTTTATACAACTAAACAACTAAAACACAGGTACTGTAACTTGTCGTTACAGTCAAAGTTTGTCAAAGTTTTTGCCTGACCCATATAAAGTTGCTGTAATGTATCCAAATTGAATCAGCAGGAGGATTTTAAGTGTGCAGTTTTAAACAATCCACCTGCATCACCCTGTCCTTCTACGTCTCCAGACACCTCCCCCATCAACTGTCACATTAATAATGCTATGCTCATATTCAAATGTTCTGTCGAGGGCTAAAGAAAGATTGAGTGCCTTTGCCATCCTGAGTCTATGATTGAATACATGTCCCATTGACATTGTTAAAAGTTTATGAAAATATATGAATCCTCAAATGTCATTGGCTGCTGAGGCCTCGTAACTCCTGCTCAGTCTCAGGACAAAAATCAGTCTTTTAATCAAAATGATTGAATGCTGGCGCGCCAAAGGCAGGGACGTGAATAAAAGAGGGAGGCTGCAGGGTCGATGTGCAGCGTGTGTGTCCCATTACACACGATACACAGTCACATACACGGTATACATGAGAGGTTCCTGATGGTCCAAATGCTCAAATTAGCATGCAACTTTCTGACAGAGTCTACCCTTTGTCAAATGAAGACATATGGTGTCACATCTGCATTCACGCACTAGCAGATGTTATTCATGTGGTATTCTTTCAAACTGTGTACGTGCAATGTACAGAATGAGTGTATTACTCACTAAACTTTTGGGATTTTAATTGGAGGGGAATTAGTTAACATTGAACATTAAATTCAGTTCATTTCAAACCTGGATAAATGTCACAGGTTATGTTCAGCCGGGTATTTTGAATGAATAGGCAAACTGCTTTTCATATGTCTGTGAACGGCGCTATACAAACTGATGGAGAATTATAGAATTCATTCGGCCCTCACATATTTCCCTTATCATATTGTACTGTTAAATCAGGACATGGGGGCGCCAACCTTCTACGTGACATGTGGCCTAGTCAACGTGGCACATCGTCTATGCGTAGACTGTTAGTGCCTACATGTAAATAAGACTATTTAACTCTCTTCCTGTGGAAGTATCGCCAGACTCTGAATGATCAATGCACTGACCAATGTATTGACTGTTCAGCTGTGCCTATATTATTATTATTATTGTGCCAATAAACTTCTTTCTATTTAAGACATCCAGACTTCGTTCCATCCTTCCACTCGTGTCTCTCCGGACTCCTTTGATATTTCCCTAACATAAACGACTTCTTCTTCAACTAAATGATCGTCCATTTATTTCTAAAAAGACCACGCAGGATGAAGCCACACTGCATTCTGCTTAAAAACAAACACTAAATATACAACTTCACATGAACGGCATTGTTTGGCTCTTGATAAAAAGTAGACCTCTTCCTCAAATCTGTTCAGTTTTATCGGCGTCCCTCGCAGACTCAGTGCCGTTCTCAGGTGGTAGCAGCATATCGGCGCTGCAGATACCGAGGCACAGGTCTATTGTGGCGCCGGAGAGTGATGGAGTGCCCCGGGCCGGCAGCAGTTGTCCCGTCTGTTCCGGTGCCACTCTATTCCATCATAGGCTCATATTTGTGCCCTTAAGGGAGTCTCAGGAGGAGGCGGCTCTGACCCTCTGCACCTGTGCTCAGTGTGGGACTGGCCACGCTCACTAACCCCGTCCTCTACGCCACTGGCCCCGAGATCTGGGTAACCATCGTGAGCAAGGACAAACTGGAATGAGAGGTTCCACCGCTCTGTCATGAGGCAGGGCAAAATCACCTACAGTACAGAGAAAAACACGGTCCAAAAACAGACAATTAGTATTTGTATGAGTAATAGAACATTAAGATCAGTTGGTTATGCTGGGAAACCAATGCACTTATAATGTTGATGAGTATTTAAACCAACTGTCTAATATAATGCCAATATCGGGCACACACCTTCGGTTCGAGACACTTTACATGGAACCCGTGTCTGTTCAAGGTGTTATCACAGTTGCTAATAAAGATCCAAGCCAATAAACAAGTGAGTGTAAAATTGTCAAATTGCTGAAAGCTCTTATCATGTCGACTGTGTTTCTGATGAACTGGAAATGATCCAGACTTGTCAGTGTGTTATGGCCCGTCAGTCAGCGCCAGCACATAAATTACTTTGCCGTCAATCTGGCCATCAAATTAAACAAATTGTCAGACGAGACGAGCAAAACACGTGAGTCCTTATTTCATCAATATGGCACGAGAGCATTAATATTCACTGTTTTTCTTCTTTTTTTTTTTGTTACAATCTCATTTGCATGCAATACCGTCCGACCGTCCCAATTAGGAGGACAAAGAAGGGAGTAATTGCAGATTAAAAATGGGAATGCTATATGTGATCGCATGGATCAAAACACAATTAAAACTTCATCTCGACCTGTTATAGCTCACTGATGAGCCCCCCCCCCCCCGCCCCCCCATGCATGATCTTAATGTTTTAAATCATATAAGAGAATGTCACTTGGAGACGGACAGAAGAAAATACCTCTCACGGCCGACTGTAAATTAATCGCGCCGATTATTCACCACCAAGAGACATTTAATGCAGGCCTTTAGAGAAAGCAAAGCCCCGGCACTCAAATCCTCTCATTTGTAATTGGCTGTCTGCTTCAATAATTGATTGGAACAAATGTGAAATGGATGAGAGGGTCTAAGTGTTCTCCATCACACGCTTTCTGCTTGAGCAAGTTCACAGGCGACTGCTCAGGAAGGGAGTCCCAACTACACTCGCTGGCCCTCGATCATCTGGTCTCTGCATTTGGTAAGTGCAACAGAGGACAGGGAGAGACTAGTTGTTTCTTACATCGAAAACGATAAATATAAGACGGCTGTCCGTGTTAATAAAGGACATTTACTTTTTTGTTGTACTTGGATGTCTTTTTTGACTGCACAATTCACGAACAAGGAACACGTCGCATGTCATCCGTCACTGCTGTTGTTGATGAGATAATATATATTGGGACACGCATCAAAATCGTGACACCAAAATAAACCAATGAGATGCAAATTAGTCCATGGCTACAATGTGGCGTGGCGTGTTTACATGCATGAGTGTTCGTTAACATGCACTGTCCTGACCAAATCAAGTAATGTTTTGTTTTCTTAAACAATAAGCCTTTTATCAAGTTTTGATATATTAAACTTTTGCAATGGTTTACTAGCATGTCTATGATATTACACCAACAAGAGCTTGCTAACTGAAAAAATAAAATAAAAAAATAACTGTAAATGTACAACATCTGCGACTAATGAATGAATGATATGGTCATAAAGCGCCAGGTGGCCCCCGAGGCACAATGATGAATCAACGCCATCAACAAACAATGGTTTAAGGGAAAAGTGGACACATGTTTCTTCTGCCATCTAGTTGACCAGTGACGGAAATAAATAGAGATACATGCATTTACATACAATCAGTACGATTTCAAAACTTCATTAAGTCTCAGTCTCTCAGAACCATTGCCCAACATTTTGATCATCGAAAAGCGCACATAAAACTTGATTGATTGCAAGCATGTCAGAAAGGATAGATAGTTCATTAAGCTCACAATAAGTAAAACAATTCCACTCCATATGAAAGTCACTGGTACTTTCTATCATACCGCACTTGATTTAAGCTGAACTGTTTTGTTCATATCTACATCTTCTCTGTCCATTCCCATCCATGTACTTCTCTCACAGCGCACACAGGAAGAAGACCGTAAGCCAAAATGCATGATGGGAAAGAGGAAGCAGGTGCTGAAATGATCCCCTTTCATACTGAATAATTGCACCCCCACCCCCCTCTCTCTCTCTCCCCCTTTAGTCGCTTAGTGAATCCTCCCCACGAGCCCGCTCTGCCTCTCGCTGTGTTGGGTCCCATCCACCTGCCAAGGGCTAAACAGTAGTCCATCCATCACCGCACCACTTGACAAATACATTCCATAATAGAAGTTTATTTTTTATGGGAGGCTGAATCAGAGGCCTTCCCATGCATACAAAAACGTGTCAAAGTTATTTATGGCACCCGCTGAGAACCACAATATGTCATATCAAACTCCTATTTTCCCCTTCCTACCGGCGCGTCGCCTGTCAATATCGCTGCGGCTATCAATAATGTGGAACAGCAGCGCAGATAAAGCCCAGTGGAGCTGTGGGTCGCATGGAAGAGCGTGTCCTCCCCTCCTGCTGCTGAGGAGAACACACACAGGCAGCGATAAGAGCACACTGACAGGTAAAACCACACACGCTTTCATGGGAAATGCATTTATCTCTATGAGTCTGACCAAGTTATAATTTTAATAGAAGTGTACAAAAAGAATTGACCACAAAATCCCTTGGCCACAAAGACCACCGGGAGTTTGACTTGGGGAACTGAACCATTTCACTTGAAGTATTTTTGTATTACTTGTATTTGTTGATGGTACTGATCTTGAGCCAGGATCATGGTCTGGAGTATCTTGTTAGAGATGTGAAGTTGCTGTGTATGCTTTTGTTTGATGAGGGAATTTCCTGGCATAAATCTACTCAGACATGGGAAAAATATGCATGTGACTTTTATTACGTTTAATAACATTTGCTGCTATTGTCATCACTTCCACCAACACCAATAACAACCAATAAAAGTATTGGCTGTAAAATAATAAACTGATGGGAGAATACCATAGTTTGCACTTTTTACTGAATTATGACTATGGTTAAGTTTAAGGTAAACTTTATTGTCCCCGTAGGGAAATTTGTCCTCTGGATTTAACCCATCCTTCAATGCCACTGGGGCAACCCATAAGGAGCGGTGGGCGACGGCAGTGCCGCTCCCAGGGACCCATCTCCAGATTTGGAGCCAGGCTACTGGTCAGAAACACCTGGCTGGAGGATTTACCTATTGTACATGTTTTTAGTGGTAGGGGAAACCGGAGTACCTGGAGGAAACCTACACAGACACGGGGAGAACATGGAAACTCCACAGAAAGGCTCCATTCAGGTGGGACTCAAACCCAGAACCTTCTTGCTGTGAAGCACAAAGCGCTAACCACTGCGCCACCGTGCCACTGACTAGCGTTCATGCATGTGCAATGGTTTACTATTGTGTCCGTCTACAGTGACCGCATTTTTGCTAAAACACAACACCTCGTAAACTCGCCAAAGTTAAAAGCAATGTTAACTGCATCATGTTCAAGTGCATTCTCAATCACGGAAGGACATCTGCAGCAAAGTACCATGATGCATCACCTGCAACATTAAGCCTGGTTCAGAAGTCACACAAATAATGGCAGGCAGTGCTCTCAGAGGCAAGGGCTGCAAACAACACAATGGAATTCAATGCATTGATGGCCTCATCTGTCTCAAGGTGTCCAAGTAAATTCATTCACTGACGCATGCCCAAAGTCTATTCACAAATCCGAGTTGAGCAACATATTAATCGAAATCGAACAACGTGCTCCAGTTCACCTTGGAGGCTTTATATTCACGGTGCAGTCCAATAGTGTCACTATGTTAATGATCCTGCTACATCACTAATGAGCAGGTCTGCTGAGTCTGGTACAACTGGGACAGACGTGAGGGGCAGCGAGGACTGGTGCAGGCTCGGAGTGTCTGACACCATCCATCACAAATGTGACACTTTTGCGATATTTGTAAGGAGAAAATGTATATGACAGTTACTGGTACATGCTTTATGTAATACATAAGCTTTGACCGATTCATTGTGGGGTTTTTTAAGCTCTCAATTTTGTGTTTGTTTCGGATCTCGATTGATCAAAAATCTTTTTTAATAATAAGATGCAGCACATGTACTGTAAAATGTGTTTTTCCCTCTGCTTTTACAATATACTTTATGGGGTGGGTAATAATATTACAGCAAGAAAGAAGTGGGGTAGAAAGCCTTTAACTCGACCTCCAGCTGTGTGCCAGTGGACCATATTTCATTTTGAGGATAAGAGGCTTTGAGTAAGTCCAGGACAGTGCAGACTGAGAGCTGTCAATCACTCTGACAGACGTGTCCTTTCAGAGTCAGAAAATCTTCCAAATAAGGTCCCCAGATAAAAGCTGACAGACCAATCAGGAACCGGCACAAATTAGATTCTGCGACTTGAGAAGTGCCACTCACGATGACTGACAGGCTGTGCAGGTGACTGTGCCAAAGAACAGGAAGTGTTTAAGAAAGCACAATTAGTTTTTAAGACTTTGAGATCAACGTGTATGATACGCCAGCATTAGTTTTGCAGCGCTTCACCAAATTGAGATTCAGGCAAAGTCAAGCATTGAA
Organism: Proterorhinus semilunaris; assembly: GCA_021464625.1. Taxonomy (NCBI): domain Eukaryota; kingdom Metazoa; phylum Chordata; class Actinopteri; order Gobiiformes; family Gobiidae; genus Proterorhinus; species Proterorhinus semilunaris. Next base: position 12,855,680 of record CM038360.1, on the reverse strand, counting down.
ACATGAATTATACAGATTCAGAACATGCCAATACATAATGTACAGTGTAGGATAATAAGTTATATAATTAAAAACAAATACATTACAAAATGATTATAACCAACAACAATTTACTGAGTGGGCTACTGTGTTACTGCTATAACCTATCGTTAATCTAAAATGCTGTATAACATGTTATAAGAAGATTTTAGCATAAAGAAGGGTGATGCAAGTGACACTAAAACAACCCAGTACAGATGACAGCTTAAGAACTTGTCTACGACTTTCACAATTTAACACACTTTTCCACTGTTGAACTGAAGAACATCTGTAACTCAGTTTACCTTATTTCCATCAGTGCCTTTGTTCCAGTCACTAATGATGTCAGGTGAAAAAGTTAAAGAAGCCAGATCTAAAAATAATTCTCCACAATATCTCCATATTAATCCCTTTATCTAAAGTTCATTTCCTACACCTCGGAGAAGTGAGAATGAGCCACTTCCTGCGGGCTCCGTTTTAGTGTAATCTCGTCTCAGCATCTTTTTAAACCTATTAATTAGACCTGAGGCATTTCACCGCAGGCACCTGTACTCTGCTCATATACTGCCGTCAGCAACAGCCTCACTGTCACCGTTAGTCCTTTAGTTTTTGCTACATGGATTTTTCTTACCTTTCAGTCCTAATTATAGAAAATCAAGCAGCAAAGGTTAATTGGATCATGATTATTGACACTGTAGGGTTTCTTTTAACAATAGTCAGAGAGAAGTGAAAGTAAAAAAGACAGTTGGAAAGATTAATTAACAGTATGGCAAGTGTCAGTGTGGTAACCAGTTGCATTTCTTCATCTTTCTTTATCATTCTTCCCCTAGTTTATGCATGTGACTGTAGTCTACTCCAGTGACTTTAGGCCTTTGGTGGGACCGTCACTCCCACATCGATACACAAAGCCTTTTAGAGTGACCAATTCAACACACGCATCCATGTTTTTGAACGGTAGAAGTCAATGTTGGTAGGAGGGTGGAGTATCTTGAGGATTAGGCTCAATGTGGGGCACAGACATCCTTTTACAACCTCTAAGAAATGTAAACAGATCAGACATTTTCATCTCATCCTATTTCACATAAATGTGTAAAGTGATTGAAAGAGAAATCATTTAGATTCACAAAATTTGACATTTTAGTTGTGTTCAATTACAATCATTTCTGTTTAATTATCTCCAACTAGCTGCTTTCTTCACTCTGCTCGCTGTACAGAAAACCAACACAGAGCTTCAACAAAAGCCCTGTTAATGCTAAAGGACATCTGCTAATGACAAAACATAGGACGTGTTAAACGACAAACTTTTTTCAGCCACGACAAAGTTTCCTGGCGGGGGGCCACAGCTTTCTCTGCAAAGTCGCATGTTAGCGTGTGCAATGATTACAAACTCCCCTGCAGAGCTGGTGACCGACTGAGGCCTTCGCTGCCTTTTATGTGCTAATCTTGAAAACACGCTTTAGCGAAACAAAACATCTGCATTTGACTGGGGTAGAGTCAACCTCTCCACAAATCACCCCAGCCATGAGGTACATGTTTGGGTCATTAATAGTCAAACTAAAACATTTGTGCTTTTGGTTCCTATTTGACATTCATAGTCATCTAGATATGACCCAATCGAACAAAGACAGTGTTTCTCCACACTGGCTTTCACTGTTATTGTTGGCTAGACCATGGGTTCCTAAACTTTTCAGGTCATGACCCCCAAAATAAAATGAAATGCGAACAACTGGAGAGCCCCAGAAGAAAATTATATTATATATGCGCTTGTACTCATTTTTAGGCACGTGGTACAGCGGTTATCGCTTGTGCTTTACAGCGAGAAGGTTCCGGGTTCATGTCACATGTTTTTCCCATGTCTGCATAGGTTTCCTTCGGGTACTCCAGTTTCCCCGACCACTAAAAACATGTACTCCGTTCCACATCTGGAGATGGGTCCCTGAGCGCCGACCTACGCTGACTGCTCACTGCTCCTACAGGTTGGTCCCAGCGGCATCGATGAGATTGAGCCAAATGCAGAGAACGAATTAATGATAAAGTATAACTTAACTTAATTAAAAATCGATTATATTTCAGTTGTATATACAGTATTATGCAATAGTAATGCTGCAAAAAAGAGGCTATCCGATTAATTCATAAAGTTGGGTTTTTGGACCACACAAACTCATTATTTTTCAAATCAAAGGTCTTGAAGTTTTGTGACATTGTTGAGTTCCAAACAGTACAGATGTTATACACAGCAAGATACAAACTGTTACCAAACCAAATACGAAGAAGGTTCCAAGAACGTACTGGTCGTTATGAATTACGTGATGAATTCAACTTTAGGATTCAGAAACTTAGCTCAACTTTGAAAAGTTTTAGCCCGACAGCTATCCATCCATCCAACCATTTTCTTCCACTTGTCTGTTGCCGGGTCGTGGGGGCAGCTGTTGGAGTTGCCAAAATCACATAGCTCACACACTACATTCGCTAGGCTTCCTGGTGTTCCCAAACGGTCTCCCATCCAAGCCCTTCCCTGCTTAGCTTCCAAGATCTGACGGGATTGGGCATCGCAAAGGGGGTATGGCCACAAATGAAGTCAGGAAGGAGTTCATGTCATGTCTGCCCTGTCTCGGCCCATGTTGATTGCAGTGGTATTCAAACGGCTTAAAATGAGCTCACCCTGACTGTTGTGCCATTTGCCTTTTGCCTCATCCATAACTTATGATATTACTGATGGTAATGGCGCGGGCTCTTTTTGCCAAACATAATGAAAGCTGATCAGTAAAAGGCATCTCAAAGTTGGCTGTCATCTCTATCGAAGCAAACACATTCAGGAAAGTTGCAGCACATCAAAATGTCTTCGTTTGCTCTTGATGCTAAGTTTATTTCCCTTCCTGAGACCTACAGTTAAGTGGTTGAGAGCTTTTTAAACATTTATCAATACACATCATTTAGCATCAGCTGTATATTACAATATTTCAATAGAAGACATTTGGGAAAACAACAAACAAGCCTTTTCCCCTTTTTTTAAATGTCATACATGACATGCACCTCTGTATATTCTTACTGATGTATCCATCTTATCCTCTAAATGTCAGGATAATGTACCCAACTCTGGATTCACATTGAGAACTTGGTTAAAGGATAAATGCACTTCTTATTGTGCTCCAAGCCAATATGTAAGAAATCTACTTACCCAGTAATGATGATTCTTTTACAGCTCGCATGGTGAGAGCTTTACGCACATTTTCTCCAACCGTCTCACTCGCAAAACAAGACTCTCCGGGCCTGGTGCAGCTGACTGAAGAATGGCTTCATCCACTGGGCAGTCAGGAAGCTGAACTCTCAGTTCACTCCCCAAGTTTTTTTTTCTTTAGATTTGCGAACTTTGACTCGGCAATGTTGCAAGGTTAAACTGTACAGTCCGTCACAACAAACAAAATAGAATGATCATCTTATGGTTCAGATGCCACAGAATGCCCCCAAAATGATAGTACATTGCTCTCTAGTTGTAACTATCCATATTGACCCAATCGTTCAATTAAATGACACCGACTTCCCAGGGGTGTTCGGTATACCAACACCGTGACTGTCGCTTTTTCAAAAATACTTTCTGCTACACAAAGCTTTCCATTGAAAAAAATAAGGTGTCCCTTTATCATTGCTTCTAATCCCTAGTTGTTTCCTCGGCCTGTTCAGGTATATCCTCCAACAAATCTCGTTCCTCCGGCGGCATTAAGTAGTATTTCATAGCTCATACAGCATTACAATTACTTTGATGTTGACCTCATTGGGGCTGTTTATGTTTACAAGCTCTTTGACGAACACAGTTTTACAGCGCGCTTTATTTACTGCAGCTAGCGCGGGTTTAATGTATGTTGTCTCATAAACAGCACACTATAAAAGTAGCAGCACATTTACTATTACTCTCTGGTGGCTATTCAGTCTTGTCACATAAGCTCTGGCCCACACAGCAAACAGCCGGTTATGGAAAAGCCTGTTTGAAGTAGACTGCGAAGGTGCACTCAAGATACTTTTAAAGTATATTATGTCTGGTTTAGTTTTATATCAATTCAGACTTGTTATGTACTGGCACAAATAGTACTGTAGCAGTGTGTGTTTGTAGATGCTTGTCTATTTCAGTCCAAACTCCATATACGTCTTGATAGTTCTTATCAGCTCCTGTTCCGTTAATGCCGACAAAATCCTTAAAAGACAATTGTCATCACTATTTTATCAGCTAAAAATAAAAAAAGCCACCCATCAGCACTATTGGAAGTGAAAATCCCTCATCCTTTAGCTAATCAAAATTTCCATTTCGTATCACCGGGGAGTTCTCGATGCAGGATAGCCCCGTGCTTTTATCCCAGGTGGAACATTAATTCGAAGCGAGCTGGGGAAATTAAAAAGCCCGTCTATGTCGAGCTGTCAATCAATCGCGGTTCATATGAGAGACTGCAGACTGCGGCGCTGACAAGAGTGAGCCTATTTGATCTGGGCTTTTCAAAGTGAGGAACGCCTGAATGGCCATCAGAAATCATTCGCCTCTTCCTTTGACATTTGAGCAAGATCCTGACGGGCGCAATAAGACATGGGCTAAAATAGCGCCCATCTTGTTAATCTTCTTCTATTAAAAGTCACTTGGAGCTTTTATTTGATTTCTTTATTCCATCAAAAGTTGTTAATAACTTTTGTGTTTTAAGGATGGGAGTTTTGGTGCATTTGATGTATTTATTCACTTTTCTTTTTGCAGAACACCCGCCAGCTACAGATGTGGGTGATGAGTCTAGTGACATCCCAGGAATGTCAACAAACTATGTCAGTGGCATCGTTAACGTCTGGGGTGAAGGAGGTTGTGCATTTTTGACGACTGCAGTACCCGTACATTGGTTTGTCAAATTAAAGATTCAACAGTTATTGTCATCAGGGCTTGAGATTAACTTTTTTGGTCACCGACGCAGAGAGGAGTCGACCACAACACAGAGCCGTTTTTTCCTCCACTAACCATCGGTAAACTCCATCAGCATCTCTCTGCTCCCTGGTCCGCGTCGGTGATAAAGACAGACCCAGGATGGGTTACGGTAAGCAATTATTCCCAATCAGCCGTCGCTGTCATCTGCCGTAGCTCAGGCTGTAAAGGATGAGCAAAACATTTAGCCCAAAGTGGGCATTCAAAAGAACAAGACCTGCAATAAGCCACACATTATGCTTTTAATATTTTCACCGTATTGTGCTCAAAAATGTAATGTATGCACCTGCGTGGACAGAGCTTAAATACAAAAAGCCGGGTTTCCTTATTTGATCATGTAAACAAGGAATTTAAGTTTCCCGATTTCTCAGTGACATATAAACACCATATCCTGAAAACTGCCATAACCAGAATATAACTAATAAACGGGAATTTCGAGCCCTTGTAAACACACTATTAACATGATAGATTAACACAGAAAAACAAAACAAAAATAGAAAAAGAAACACTGCTTGGGCCTGCTTGATTTACATTTTTTGTAGTAAAGTAGCCCATGCTGTAGTGTAGTATAAAGTAGTAGTTCGGGAGCAAGGCCCTCCTCAGGACCATTTTGCTACCTTTTACAAACTATTATTTTTCATGCTACCGGGGAGTTATAGTCCAGCAGGATGATGCTGAGATGTTTAAAGGTTTTAATGTCCAGATTGTTATATAAGATTTGTTGGAAAATGTCCACAAATCTCTTTGCATAAAGACACTGCAGGTAAATAAGGAAGTAGACTGAAGCAAGGCTGCTAACCGTGTCATCTGTCATCTGCCTCTCTAATCACTATCACTTACTCACTCACGTGCCACAGTGTCTTGCCAAAGGATAGAATATAGTCTGAACATGTGGAAGTTGCGATGCAATATCACAGCCTTCCAATTGTAAGACAACCTGCTTTACATTCTGAGGCACAACTGCAGTGCATTGTGCGTGCTGCAGAGAAGGTGATTGGCTGTGCGCTCCCATCTCTCCAGGACCTGTTATAGTTTAAAGTTTTTTAGCTTATTTTTTATGCAAATTTTGGGTTATGTGTTTTATGTTCCACGTCTGCACCGAGAAAAAATCCTAGTTTGTGAACCTGTTCTTAAACAATTCTTATTTTGATTCTGATCTGGTGTCGGCCCAACTCCCTGACAATATACTAATTTACAGGCCGATTTCTTTCCTGTCCAAACAATCTGAATCGAACAGAAGACAATACAATGCCATCCCACGAGAGCTGGGAGCACACGTGTCCTCTGAGATTACTGGTACTTACTGGTATAATTCTTATCAAACATGCATATGCATATTTAAGACTCAGCCTTAGTCAGGATCATATAATGAGCGCATGTGACGTGAAAAACATTATTGAGGTCAAGTGGGTTCATGACATGCTAATTACGGCATGTATAGAAATAGTTTTATATTCTACCGAGAAGATTAAATGCAAAGCAGTAAGTAGTTGTTATTGTTGTATACGCGCTTTTATAATCCTACTATAATCTATAATGCTTCCTATGTTTATTGTTATTTGTCCTATCAGTTTGCAATCTGTGCATCGCACAACGGAGAAAGCCTTAGATGCATAATTCATATTTATGTATTGCCATTAAAGATTCAACAGCTCAACAAACGATTTCCTGAAAAAAACCCAACAAATATGAATGTATTGTGAAACAACAGGGACAAAGGGAAGAAGACATTTGCAATGCATTTAGAAGCACAAGCGGTTCTGCATTACAATTAGCAATTTTAGGTGCCATTGCGAGATAGGACCAGTGCCTTGTTGAAGGTTTAAGCTTTGAGTACATGTAGCTTATATTTGCACATTTGAATACCTCGTTGTACATTTCTCTATTCATAGCTTTTATAACCTCCTGTAGCCCATAGTTTGAATTAAATATTAAAGGAATTCCCTGCTCAGTCTACCAAATTAACCTCTTAAGTGTAATCCGCGAACTCTTATAACAGTAAATGGCATTGGACAATTAAAAGTGGACAACGATATGTTATCCTTTCTTTCTGCGTGTCTTCCTCTGGTTGCAGAGAAAACACCAGCATGGATCTACTCCCTTAACGCCTTGGGCAACAAAAATGTTAATTGTGCTGCTAATAGGCTGTCTTCCACAGCCATAATCTGTAAAAACTTGTTAACGTCAAAGGATCATGAAGATTGCGTATTTGCTTCAGTCGGCCTTAACAGAAATTAGTTTTATATGGAGAGGATATCAGAAATGTCCAAACACACAATAAAAAAAATGCACTGGTGCAGACATTAACGGCATCTGCAACTGATATGAATATTAAAAGATTGAACAATGGGGGTTCTAGACAGCAATGGCACTGTCGATAATGATTATTTATTAGTGTGGGGAAAAAAATGCATGCACAGAAAAGGTTATGTTGTAATTGTCCAAAGTTACGCCGACCAAAGCCGGGATTATGCAGACAGACATGCATTATTTTGACAGTAATGCACTAAAATGGCCTATCAACAGCAACAACTGTTCATCTTCCTGAGACAACCTATGTTGCTTATTGCTGTACATTAAGACCTTAAAACACTGCCAGAATCCCATTAATACATCTCATTGCATAAAATTTCCATTTGATTTGTATTCTGAATTTTAGATGACCAGCAGAGCTCTGGAAAATCCTCATTATTTCATATTCAATCAATCACTCATCGGCGAGCGCTTGTATTATGCCAGTTTGGGCCGAGCGCGGTTTCATCTTGATTATGGAGATAGGCATTAAAATCGTAGGAACAATGCAGCCTCCTAGCGCTCGCTGCTTCTTGAAGATGTCACCATTTCATTACTATTGACAAGCTGCATTATAATGTACTTATGTGCCCTCCACGTCTCTATGAGTGGTTCAGCCGACGCAAGACGAACAATGTGCCCTTCAGACAAGCACTCTATATTTAACACTGGCAGAATTCTATCCAAAAATGAACATATAAAATAGTCCGTCCATCATCTGAAAAAAAAAAAGTTGCATATATTATTTGAAGTCACAAATCCAAACATAGCATGTTGCTAGCAAGTTCAAAGTGCTTTACAGAACAAGAGGAACACATTCCTGTACATACATTTACACTTGAAACGTTATATAAAAATCAATGCAACATAAATAATCATTATAAAGCAAAGAGTGCAGATAAAGTGTCATATGCACAGCTGAACACAATCCTTTTCAGCCAGGATTTAAACATCATCAGAGCAAAGCCTCTTATCACATCTTCACAAAAACTGTTCCAGATTCAGTGTGTATTATAATAGCATTAAAAACGTCACTGTTTAATTGGCAACTTTACCTGCGAGATTAAGAGGGTAACACTGAGACACACTAAATCCCACACAAAAGTAGAAAGGATAAAAGTAGATGCTTTTGTGAGCAAACCATTTCCTCAGTTACTACTATGTGGGGAGCAGGTACTGGCCTTTTATCACAGCCGCTAAAACACCAGTGTCACATAACATGGACATGGATTGGACAAGGAACAGACCAGGGACCACAAACTTTTTCAATTTCACTGTCAATTTCCCAGGTAATTACTGGCGCTTCTGATGGACTTTTTTTTTTTTTTTATGACAGTGGCTCCCTCCTGTGAGACGCTGGATGTGCTCATAACTGCGATGGTGTGTGGGGAAGCATTCGCACATTCTGACACCAATTCCCACCTTCCCATAAGTGGAGCTTGTCACCAGACCTAACCCCCGCGGTGCCCCTCCACAGAGCGGCAGGACACGGAGGCCAGCTGTATGTTACCCACATCACTAGCCCCAAGATGGGTCAACTGGACCATAACCTCTTTGTGTATCGCTTTGTGTGTGTGTTTGAGCAAGTCTGGGCAAAAAAAAAAAAAAAAAGTTTCTGTGCAGTGCGATAGATTTTTAGGATTAACTTTTGCCTGTTATTGGACGACACTGCATTGGGAGAGAAATGCTGAGACATTGGGCAATAAAAACATTACGATTGCTTTATTTTTTACAGCAAATGCTGAAACCACTTGCAAAGACCCAGCTTTGTATTAATTAAATATATTAAAACATGTTTTGTCAGTTTGTATCAATGCAATGTTAAAACTACACAAGATCCCTAAAAGCATCCCAGGATCTAAATGATTGGCCCATAAATCATCTTTTAAGATTTCAGAAATTAAATATAAATCTAGAAAATACATTTAGACACTTCCCTAAAATCTTTAGCGCATTCAAGCACATTGAAAGTGTGCTCGGATGTCCATTTAGAAAGAGCAGCGATAACATCTCAGTATAAGCAGCAGATAAAAGGCCAACATCTCTTTCTCCCTAATCTTTCCACATCAGCGCACACAGCGCTTGACAAATCATCCAGTGCTAAAGGGGGCAGTGTTGGGGGCTTACTGGTCGACACTTGCTCTGAAGGGATCAAAACTCCGAGCACAACTCCCTCTCGACATCGACGGCCCGACAAACAGATGAGTCCACGGGCCAGGGGTCACAAATCATTAAAAGCCATCTATCAGGCCACTAATTCCCCCCTAAATCGAATGTTTCCCATGTAAATATGTCAAAACAGGAATGAAATTAGCGCCGGCGGTTTATTGACTGTGATAAAATCTGAAAAGCACCACTGCACATAATTACATACTTGTCAGCGCCATAAAAATTAGCTTTATTATGAATGGAGCGGTTTTGTACAACTTCATTTGGGGGCGGATGTCTTCCAGATGGGCTTGCTCTATGCACTCCAGTGGTTTTCATGCAGATGCCACCCCTCTTTCACTCTTTTCATTTTCTGCGGTTGATGGGAAAAGTTATAGGCCCTATCAGCTGATTGCACAACATTTGATCTCTATAATGATGATTATGATGATGGGACTGGCCTTCGCTGTGAACCTCAATCGTACTGGAATCAGAAAGTTGAAGATGTTAAAGATGGCAGGGATGAGGACAGTTACTCTATTGCCTTTGCGTCTCTCTCATCATCAACAGGGCATCTTTCAACACTTTTCAGCTCAATATCAGTACTAGTTTTATATAAACACTTTCTTAAGTATGTACACTTAGGAGAGTTGACCATTTTCACAAAAGTGATCACTATGAATGACTCGATTCAGCCCATTGGTCTTGGCTTAGACCTGGTGGTACTTGGAAAGACAAAATATTTTATCAGATGGTGCTTGGTGGGAATCATTTAGGAACCGCAAAGGCATAAACAATCCTATGCAAATAATGTAACAAATAAATAATACAAGTTTTATGTTAGGCCAAAACAATGCTCACAGACAGGGCGTTACTTCCCCCCTTTGCGCTGTAACAGATGGGTCATTTTAGAGGCCAGGATGCATCAGCTGTTTGCCTCACCAAAACATTCGGCTAAAATCGCAGAAGCAAGCACCTTGTTGTATTCACCTTGTATTTTGACATTAATGAATTTGCATGCACACTTTTCCTTAGCAGGCACGCCTCTATGCAGCACACATATTTACAGATGCATTTCAATAACTAATGGTGATAATGCCATTGCTGTGTAGGATGATAACATCTGATGCCTAACTTGGCACGTCCCACTTGTCTGCCTATCTCTCATCGCTGCCTCCTTTTGCGTGTCACTCGATTGCACTAACAGTTTTATACCCATCTTTTATTTACATTTGTCATTATTATTTGCAGCCATTGTTCCTGCCTTCTCTTACCTCATTATCATATCAATTATCATCTCAGTCACACAGTCCTGATTCCCACTCATCTCACATTTACGTCAAGTCCATAATGCATCTCCCGTTACTGAATTATTTAGCTAACAACTTGAACTAGAAGGGCCTGATTCATATTTAAAACAGACACCTATTCTTAATGGCAGCATCTGCTTAATCCTTGAGGAGCCTTGACTTGATGCAAATTTGTCGCTCTGTTGACATGCACACTGCTTCCTGTCTCCTTTCCTTATTCTGCACCAACGACTCGTGTTTAGATTCAAGGGTGGAAAAAGGACCAAATACTGAATAAAACGACAATGCGTTTGCAACTCTCTGTACATTGTTGTTAAAAGAGAACAAACCAAATGAATGTAGGGCAAATTAATTACATCAAAGCATATGGCCAGTTGCTTTAACATAATTGCATAGTGCTCCAAGGAAATTCAACAACCCAATGATTTATAGTACACGCCACACATACAGACACAAAGGAAACTCACACTATAGGCTGCACTAAAAATCCCAGTGGAGATTGGAGAAGACAGGTATAAGCTAAAACAAAATTACCGTAGCAATGTATTTTGCACATTAGATAGATAGTAGGGGTTAACTGATTAACCGGTTAACTGTTAAAAATTGCGTAACCAAGTAAAAGCATTTTGCTCGGTTAACTGGCGTGTATAATTTACCATGCTATTGAAAATACTTGTAATACATTTTTGCAACACCAGAGACCGCCAGAGGGCTCCCAAACATTTGTTCACGAGAAGCAGTCATCGCGCATGGCTAGCTGGTTTAACTTTTCAATATGAAGCCATAAACAGCACAGCATGGGAGCGCTGTACAACCGAGAATGACGGATCAAAATGCAAGTATTGTGGTGGTGTCTGGCCAGAGACACCATCTCCCCCTGGCCAGAAAACCACAATTGCAACTTGACTGCCACCGGGTTGGAGCACCCATACACACTAATGGAATCCCAAAGAAGAAGCTAACAGGCTAACGGGCAAAGCTAACTGCGGGCTAGCGTCACTTAAACAGTGTTTACAGCCAAGTTTGAGTGAAAAAATTATCTCTATTGTGTAATTCGATGTACAATATCCCTCTCTCCCTTTGTCTTCTCAGTCAGCGTAGTATTTACTAACACGGACAATTTAATGAGTAAAAAAAAACGCAACATGCTACGACACCTGCAGTGGCGCTTATGGCCTCTAGGGTGCACGAGGTACTTAGTACTGCTTTAAGATACGATAAGATAAGTTAAGCTAAGCCTTTATTGATCTCACTGTCCAGAATAAACAGGAAATGTGAAAACAATTAGTAGTAGATAGTCTCTGGAGTCGTCCACATCCACACCCCGAGGATGGAAAAGTGCCTCCATGTGCAGGAACCACGAGGGTGGATCACTCTGCCAACACTCTGGAAGTTTCACAGTGGGAGCGGCGGGAAACGAAGCCGGCCGTGTGAGCGGGAGAGACGGCGAAGTCGAGACAGCGTCTGAGGCCAAACCCATGGCCCAGGCCGAGTCCGCAGCCGAGACAGGAGAAACACTCTCTTCCACCTTATCTGTCATGCTCACGATAGGGGTCACCAATGTGGCGAGAAAGATGAGGACACAAGCGAGCAGCAAGTGAGTCAACTTTATTGCTTTCGAGCCAACAGAATAATGGCCGGAGAACAGGACGAACACAACAGTCAGGGCTCAGACACGCCCCCAAACCCCGAAACCTGCTGAGTGAGAAACACCTCTCTAACATGTACACTACAGTATCTTATATACAATGACTACCAAAACCTTTAAGGGGCAAATAAACAGTGAAAAATAAAATAAACAATTAAAAATGCCAGCATTAGCAGTGCAAGTTTACAGTCATAGTGCGAGTGGTTGATAAAGAGACGCAGATAAAAGTGACCTTTATTGCAGTATTAGGGCCTCAAATCTGATATATAAATGTGAGAATGCTACGTGATTAAAAAGAAAGCATAAATGACTCCACTTTTGCACGTGGTACTTGCTGTGCACATGAGCAAACACTTGGTAAATGACGCCCTAAGTGCCTCACTTTTCATCAACTTTGCCATGTGCTAAAATAAATGTAGAAAAATACAGTAGTTGTCAGGAAATATTGGTGAATTTTGGAAACAGCAGAAACATAAAGAAGTTATAATGTCAAGCTGAAAAGAAAGTGAAAAGGAACAATTTGAGTGACCTTTAACTTTGTTTAATTAAACTAAAATAACGCAAGGGTTTGTGAGTATTTATAGCTAAAACATCGCACTAACAACAGAGCGTGTCTCCAGTCGATTTGTCACGCGCTGAGACAGGCACTATCAGGAAACAAATTTCTTTACTTTATGATGTTTGCTGGAGCATCATTATTTATATCCCGCATCAATCTTCACCTTGATCACTGACTGAGAAGCCCGCCCGCCAAGATTTGCATTACCAATGGGACCGTGGACGCCGATATTTTTTACAGCAAATGACTTAAATACGATCATAAGGATGGGTCCGTCGGCTGACATGACGTACAGACAGGTAAAATACAAGGCTTTATGTGCATATGTCTGGGTTTTTCACATATGGGAATAACCAAGCGACGACGCTAACGAACTGTCCTTTAAAAACCAATGACACCTCGATGTTTCTGCGGGTAATTTATGCCACGGATACAAATGACAAAGTGACTGCAATGATTAGGATGCGCTGACATTGAGTTTGTTGTTAAGCACGATCAGCAATGAGCTATTCCCAACATTCATTGCAGACCTGGGAATATAAACTCTGGAACGTAAATGAATTGGACTTGACTCGCGCTTTCAAATGTTTCTGCAATTTGTTTGTCCTTTCTGGCAGAGAACGCAGCAAACATCTATCCTCTGTGTGTAAGTCACCCTGTATTTTCCGATGACCATTTTCCCCAGATCCTCCGTCTCCCACTTGTCTAATTACCATACAAGTCTTTTTTCAAACTCCCCCTCCATCTTTCCCGAAGGAGACCACATGCAACTATAATTGCCTCCCTCATTAGTTATGTTTTCACAAGACGGCATAGGGGGCGATTAATTTTATCACTTAATTTTGTCACTGATATTTTCCACCGCCGGAGTATTGATGTATCCGCGGGTGCCAGGCCCATTTCTCAGCAAAATTAATTGACAAAGCCGTAAAAATTTATCAACATATCACCAGATTAGGCGACAAATTGATGCAATGAGGGAATCAATTGTGTCTGTGTCGCGGAGGGCGCAAAAGCCGCAACCCCCGAAACAGCGGCGGACCGGCTCGACCACTGCGCGACTGACTTTCGGTGGCAGGTGCCGTGATTTATGTTTTTATTTAGACAGGGGGCATAAATCAGAATGACTTACAAGTGCGCTACTGCCTCCCCTTGAGAGGCACACACACACACACACACACACACACACACCAGCGCGATTCACATGCAATACGCCCATCCTGTTTCCACCGCCAACAGACGCGCACAAAGACACACACAAATAAAGGAAACAACAGAGATATCATCAGACATCCACGGAAATCAATACCAGAAGAACGCGGACAGGAATACTGAACGCCGGAGCAAAAAGTGAATTGAATGGTAATTGAGTAACGTCGGAGGAAAAGGAAGCATCACAGGTTTTAGAAATATGACTGTGTAACAAATGGTCACAAACAAGCTTAGTACAATTTGTCTATAATTAAACGACTTTTGTTTTGAAGGCATCCAGGCAAAAGGGGTCACAAGGCAGTTGTTATATGCTACAACAAACTCCAACAAGTCAAACATTAAATCTTTTAACACTCGGTTACAGAATGTGAGTGTGGCACGAGGAGCAGCCCAAGAGTAAAGCTTTGCGCTAAAGGACTTTGGGCCCATCTTCCGACTGGCGCAACCACAGCGTTGCCCAAGACGAAGTAGGTATCTCGCGCCAGTGCTTACGCCAGTAGCCTGAGGGCGTGGCTAAGGGAAAAATGCGTTGGTAGAGGTGTGGTGTGCCACAAGCGGCGCTGACTGCGAGTGCTTGCTGATTCCTCTTCTTTATATTAACATCGTATTAAGCTCTTGGGTGGACAAACTACAAACTATTTCTCCACTGTGAGTTAAACACTGTCCATGTCCCGAGAGAGAGAGAAAGAATATATAGATGGTCCTGCTCTAGCGCAAGTATTAAACTCCACACCGCAGTAACGTGACTAAAACACCAGTACATGCACCCCCCACACCCTCCTACATCCACAGTAGCGGAAAATAATCCAGTCTGGTACGGTCTGTCGGAGGAAAAGCTTGGGGAGGGACCACTGTGGTATTCAACATCACCATGGGTATCTGTCCGAAGCTGAAGATTTTTCTCTTAGCACCAGTCTAGTCTACAGTCTGCGTTTAGAAACACAAGATCGGGCCCTTTAAATCTTAGCATTTTCTGGTAAACATGCATGCATGCATGCAAAAAAAAAGAACCTGCTTGTTTATGGCTATTTACTCATATTTGAAATAGTTTGGCAGTATACTGAAACTGAAACGGAATTAAAATTGTTACTGACCCAGAATCCACTGTTTCAGCCCCTCTTAGTGAGGCGGCACCTTGGGCTCTTTTGACTAAAAAAATAGCCAAAATTGAATATATTTGGACTCATTTCTCAGTTTGTTAAGAGAGGAGGACAGAGGCAGGCTTTAAGTAGAGAAGCTGACAAGCCAAAGACCGTCTGTGCTTAAGTTTCACAGCTGAGTGACTTTTCCATCAGTAAAATGCTGCAATATGATCTACAAATGGCCCTTTTGCTCTAAAAGGAGAAATAATCTGACATATTTAAAGAGCATTTTCCCTTTTTTTTGTAAACTGATCCTTCCTGTATCACTTCCCTCAACATTATCTAAATATTGTTTCCCTTCTGCTTTTCTCTTTCAAAGTTGTCACAATGAATTGGCTTCAAGGATTGATTACTTTTATAAAATCCAAGCTAAGAACAGGCACACTCTTATTCACTTTCAACACACCTCCACTGTTTTATATAATGTGGCTCGGACAAAAATGTTAAATTGTACTGAATAAAGCAGTTGATAAATACTAAATTGTATGTCAAGTTCTTCAGCATGCAATGAATAGATGACCTTTTTCTCTATTTACGCGATCTTTCCTGTGCAGATTAGTATGTTTACCCGATGCTATACTGCAGTAGATAAAGCAGTATGCACCCTATGTTTAGTTCTAGGAGTTTTTTATTTTATTTATTCATTATATAGACCCATTCATTTAAGTTGTACTACAAAGAAAAAAATCCCGGTTAAGAAGTCGCACGTTCAAGCCATCATTTTTCAATGTACATTTTGTCCCTGGGTCGACTGATTAAACCGGTTTAGTTTATTATGTCTGGCGCAGAGAAAAAGCAGGCTGAATAGTTTTAATATGATTGTATCTACAGCGTGACCCCTGTCGACCGGTGCCTGCTAAAGATTCTTGGGTCGCGATCCTTTGGTTGAGAAACACCGCGGTGCTGTAACTCATGACCCCAGCACGTCTGCATTTCATCTGCTCAGCACCGGCCGGGCCCGACGTGCTGACAGTCGGTCTATCAAGCGCGTTCAGTTGACCCCCAACGTGCCGTGCTTCGCCACAAAGGGAGAACAAATTGAGGACAAAATGGCCACAGTGGATCACCTACCGCACACAGCGGGGCAACACATTTCATCCAAAAGTCAAAGGAGAGAATGAAAAAAACGAAACGCTTCAAAGGGAGAGAGTGGGACGCATTTACGGCATTCTAAAGTTGATGTAATCATTTCAGATGGAGGGCAGGGGCATATATTACTTTATGGGGGATTCCCTCCATAAAAACAGGAGACAAAAATACACATGGAAATGAACCTTTTTAGTGAAATGGGTCCACAAATTTGCCTTATTAAAGCTTTAAGTGGACAAACACATCATTTTGGCTTATACTTCTGGGCACCTCAGAATTATTATATGTTTTGTAACTTTAACAATTTCCGTGCATGAAAAGGAAACTTTATCGCTATGGACTGTTTGTTTGCATATTGTTTCAGTTGTTTTAGCGCCTTCTGCAAGTAACAGAAAGAGACCGACAACGATTTATGAGCTTTAAAAAGGCAAAGGGACACTTCTGATGGGATTCAAAACTATTGAGAAAATACAAATACAACGTGCTTCAGCAGTAGAAGAAGAAGCCACCAAATTAAACTGTTGCTCAAAACTGTTAACAAAACTGTTAAAGAAAAACATTATAACACAATTAAAAGCTAAAGAACATGTCCCATTGAAAGTGCTTGACAATAATCACACCTTTGTCCCTGAACAGTCACAAGTTTTTATTACTGTATCGACAAAAAAAAGTTGCCTTGTCCATTTTTGTTGGCAGAGCTCATGCAAGTTTTTGTTTCATGCCTCAGTAGTAGCATAAATGTTGACTTTAACTTTTGGTAAAACATGTACATTATTTACACTTTAAGGGTAAATTCTAACAAAGAAATCCAGCCTTTCCTCATCTCAATATTAAATTAAGCTCTTCAGACTGTTATGCCACAGAAACACAACCGATTGAGGGCAAAATGGCCACAGTGTATCACCTCCTGCTCTCAGGAGGGCACACATTTCATTGAAAAGGCAAAGGAGAGAGGGGAAAAAAACAAAACGCCTCAAAGTGAGAGAATTGCTCGGGTGCCGCGACTGTCATGTCTGTATAAACAGGCATTGATTTTTCTGTCCAGCGCTGGCACCTTGGCCATTTATTCTCAGGTTTGTGGTCGCGGCCCGGCGGGGATGGTGAAATTCTGTTACAGTGCGGCGCGGGTTCCCGGAGGATCTGTGTGTGAGAGAATAGATTTCACCTGTAAACCAGACGGGGCACTGTGGCCGCTTAACAAGGGCAGGACGATGTCACCAGAGGGCAGGAAGGGGGGGCACATCGTACACCTATAACACGGAAACATGAGGGAGCAGTGAGTGACAGCCAAGAGACAAGATCTGTGGAAAAAACAATAGAATTCAGGTTTGATCTTTGTGTTGGTGAAATGTGGTGCATTTAACGGAATTTTCTTGACCTAAAAATGAAATGTCCCTGAATATTGTTTAGAGCGTAAAGGAATTGGCGATACATTAAAACAAAACATGTGTTTGTATTTAC
The DNA here is from genome assembly GCA_021464625.1 of Proterorhinus semilunaris. Classification (NCBI taxonomy): domain Eukaryota; kingdom Metazoa; phylum Chordata; class Actinopteri; order Gobiiformes; family Gobiidae; genus Proterorhinus; species Proterorhinus semilunaris. The sequence continues at coordinate 12,837,850 of CM038360.1, read as the reverse complement.
AGACTTTATTTAACCTGGCAAGAGCCAGATTGATATAGTCTGTGAGCATGCCGGCTTGAATCATTCGAGAAGAGGTTGCACGTTTGGAGCAGCATTTGCTGTTTATTGGATCAAGAACACTGCGAATCCATTCAAGTTTTGAAAAAAGATGGTCCAAGACCCACTTTAATTATTTTGTCTAATGTATTTTTACTATACGTTAAAGCAGATAGCTGTAATTCAAATAATATTTGCACAAACATATTATGTCGTTTTACACATTAAATTGTTTTTGTCTTTGGGATAAATTTGTCTTGGAAAATCCAGGACAGATACACACAAAAACACAGAAATAGAGCATAGAACATTCAGATCAAATGACAAATGATCACAACAAGTTTTGAAAAAAGTTATGTGTGTTTGTGTAATATGTTGCAGCATACCTCGTGTTTGTTTGTGATTTGCTCGCTGGCAAGGTTAGACTTTATTGCCCGCATTGGGAAACTTGTTCCCTGCATTTGACCCATCCTTTAACCAATGCCTCAACCAATGAGAAGCAATGGGTGACCACATTTCAGGGCCTTGAGACCCATCCCATCATGATCCTTGCTCAAATGAGCAAGGATCATGATAAGGACAGGAGCATCCAGATGGTGGATTAGCATAACTTTTGATTTTAAACAGAAATGTTATCATGCGTTGGCTAAACAACAAAAGAATCAGAAATTGGAGTCAACAATTAGCATTTTGTGCAACAATCCCAATTTGTGTGGCGTAAAAGATTTTAATCCCGTCTATGAGGTTGTAATCTTAGTTTTTAAGATTAAACTTCAATGCAATCCTTTTAACAGAGCTGTCTGTAGGAATGACCAACGTGAAATCACATTAAATTGTGAATATATGAGCGAGACATAATGCAGTGAAGTTAGCTGTACGGTCACTGAGTTCATAATATTATTTTTCCTGTTATGGTTAAACACATTTCAAGTCATTTAATATTAGTCGGTCAGAAAATTTACCCACAACATAGGTATTAAACCTATTTTTATTTTGATACTGTGACATTTTGAATTGATATTGATTCATAACTTTTAAATTAGTTTGTTCGATTTGTTATAGTAATATAACAAAACAGTAACAGTAACATGGTTAAATTGTGTCTTTTCATGTCACAAAAACATAATTGTTTGTGGCATAAAAACACGTCTTTCTCTTTACCTTGATAATTGCACAAAGCATCTTTCAGAAAATGCCTGTCATGTCGAGTAGAGGAGCGAGTGCATCCAACACAGTTGGCCTTTGAATTAGTCCTCTGTGTTCACACTGGAGTGTACTTTTACCCAGGCCTAAGTTTGTTAAGGTGTTATTGACAGCGGTGCATTGATTTTGTTGTAAGTCTCTCTTTTTCACCGCTGTCCAATTGATTCGCTTGTTGTGATGCCAGACAGCGTCCTATACAACTGTGTGTCCTGGGTTCACTGCTGAAAGTTGGAGTAGACAGTTATTTTATAAAAAAAAACAACTAGATAGATGGTCCACAGTGATAATATGTAGGTGTATTTCATAGACCATCATAAAAGCAATTAGGTGATTTGGTAAAAATAAAAGACAATTCAATTAGAGTTAATACAATTTCTAATAAGATTTTTGAGTTATTAACTGGATGAGCCAAGTTGCAAAAAAACAGGAAGGGGCCACTGAAACAAGTCAAATTGTTTGTAATTTTCAAAGCAGTATTCTTTACAGCCAGACCATTTTAGGGGAATACAAATATGAAGTCCAATTAAAGTTCCACTGGTATCATCTTCACAATTACAAAAATAAAATAAAAGAGAATATTTAAACAAAAAGGGGAGATGTATGTTTTTCTCATGTTTTTTTTTTAATGTGAATTCACAGGGGTAACAGCAACTACACTAATTGTTTATGCTGTGACAAATGTGCAAAAGATCAGCAGTTTTGAGCACAACCGTAAATAAGGAAATGGTTTTATGAAATGCTCACTGCAGGTGCCAAAAGCTTTGAAGAGCATTGTAAATAGCTACGGCAATTCCTCCTTTACCACACGTTGTCCATGGCTTCGGTCGTCTCTGGACTTCGTCATGACAAGGCCTCGGTCGGTTTGATCTGGCCTGCGTTGGCACTTACAGTATCGTTTGAGCTGCAACTGAAACATAGCCACACAAAATCTGCCCATCTGCTTTCACTTACCAAGACAAATGTTGGACCCGGGTTGGCACGCTTCTGCACGGGGGGAACCTGTAATTGAGAAACATTAAAGACAAACAGTGAGTTTAGTCTCTCGTGAGCAGCACTGTGAAGTCTCAGCGCCAAAGTGACAGTAATGATAGTGTGAAGGTTAACTGGTGGAGAAACCCAAGCCATGGCTCTGAATGGGGAAAGATTTGAAAAGTACTTATTAATCAAACTCGTAACACTGGAGACGCCCACTTAAATCACTCGACAACGCACCTCAAAGCTCAAAGACCTTGACAAGTCGGTTATTTTTACCTTGCAATTGTCTTTAATGAAAATGGAGGTGGCAACAAGCGGATGTGGAAACAATGTGGGGAGAAAGTGGGAGGATTTTGAATAGTGGTGTCAGTGTTTGGCTTGTTTTTTTGCCTTTTGCCCTCAAGTTAACAATACAACATTGTTAGAAAACAATGGAAAAAAACAAGGAGTTTTAATCTGTTCTGTTCAGCTAATGCCCCCCCTGTTGTTGTGATAAATAACATTTCAACCACCACCTATTGTGTGATTTTATACACGACCGGCTTCTTTAACCATGCATGCTTTAGTAACAACAAAGTAAACACAGGATTAGGGAAAACATTGCAGTTGTTTGAGGAATTGTTGTGCAAAAAAACACAATTCATAATGAAGTCTCTAGTTGTTATTGTCCAAGTCGCCGGAGCTAATGTTTTCGTTTGAGCTGGCGAAAAGTGCACATCAAGCAAATTAACACTTGCAGCTTTGGCCTTAATTGCACATATGAGAAAAGCGGAGGCTTAGGGACTTTTGTATGTAAATAGGCTTTCATTTGGTCGCTGCATGGTGCTTTTTATTATAAAAAAATAACAGGCAGTTTCCTCATTAAATAATGCTGAGCATAAAGTGAAGTGTAACAAATAAAACTGTACTGTCTTAAAAATCTGTTAATGTGGAAAAATGTGTGTCCAGCAAACAAGTGGGCCACAGGGAGGACCTGGCGACCATTAGTGAACTGTAAAACATATATAAAGCAAATATGCACTGTACAGAATCTATATAGAATTAATAAATTTGTGTCATTATGGTAAATGGTCTCAACTTATATAGTGCTTTTCCACCTACATTAGGCACTCAAAGTGCTTTACAGCAAGGAACCTCTCACCCATTCATACACCAATGTACGCAGACACTGGTACATATATTATATATTGTATTATATCATAAACCTACTTTAATTATTTTGTCTTCTGTATTTTTACTATACGTTAAAGCAGACAGCTGTAATTCAAATAACATTTGCACAAACATATTATGTCGTTTTACACATTTAGATTCAATTGTTTTTGTCTTTGGGATAAATTTGTCTTGGAAAATCCAGGGCAGATACACACAAAAACAGAGCATAGAACATTCAGATCAAATGACAAATGATCACAACAGTTATGTTCATAACTAAATGAAAACCAAACAAATGAAACCCAGACACAGTTTCAAATTCATGGAAGCATACCATATTCCAGCTCGTATCTGATTGTAGGCTGTACAACATGACAAAAGGCATTATTCGACAGCTGTCTTGAATGTTGCGATATATAGGCCCAGGACACGCTGGTGGGACTATGTCTCCGAGCTGGCCTGGTGTCGCCTCGGGGTCCCCCCAGAACAGCTGGAGGAGGTGTGCGTGGATCGGGAAGTCTGGGCATCTCTGCTGAGACTGCTGCCCCCGCGACCCGGCCCCGGATAAAGCGGAAGAAAATGGATGGATGGATGGATGGATGTCTTGAATGTTGCGATATATCAATATTAAAACTAAAACATTTGAACAAACATATTGTGAAATGTGTTTTTGCAGCAAAATGTGTCAAATTCAGACTAAAGTGGAACACAATTGAAAAAGTATTGACTGAAACTGAACTTTTGCACACTTTTTGGTTACCATGCCTTTTCAATTTAGGTTGTGTAAGCAAACAATGTGTAAATGTCTGTAAGATGTCGTAACAGATTTTGAGATATATTGTGGCCTTTTGCTACATGGATATTGCTTTACCTAATATTGCAGTAACAATCATTTTGTCAATACATTGTTCAGTGAGTGTGCCTTTATCCCATGATGACTTGTCGGAGTCAGTCCCATGTTAAACTTAGGAACATAATATAATTGTCTTGTGTCTTGCGGTGCTGGAAGTAATGAGCGAGGACTAGCATTAGCCGCTCGACACATGAAAGCAGCACCACAATAAAGAAGAACAGAGGGGCCACAGCTGTAAATATCCCTGGGCCACACACTGCACATGCTAATTGCCCTCCTAAACTAGAGTGCAGTAAATAATGAAATTTTAATTCCTGCTCCTGCCATTGCCGTTTCCACATTTATGCTCAATGTAAGTTGTAAATTATATACAGCTAAGAAACTAAAAGGTTTGTGAAAAAAAAAAAGCAGAAATGAATCTTATTTTAAGCAAAGCTGGGAGAAGAGGGAGATCTACATCACAACCTCTTTGATGCAAATATATTATGTTTAACTGATGGAGTAAATTAGTTTTGTATTTTATATAATGTATTGTTCAGGTAGAGCAGGTGTCTCTTTCATTGTCTAAACTGCGGTTTTACACTCCCATGTTACTGGCATCAGCAGCTGGGACATGTATCAGAGCAGTTCCAATCCTGTGTCACATCAAAGTGCTATTGTGGCTTCTTTATGAGCTAACAAGATGACTGAACATGACCTTAACCCAAAGACCTCTCTGTGTGTTTAACAATAATGTCATTTTGTAGACACGCAATTTATTAGAAATCAAAAGGCTTTTTTCCTGTGAGAATAAACCCCAGTGGTCTGAGAGTTCCTTTGAATTCCTGACTAAATGCTGTCTATTTGTTAAGATAAAGCACACCAAGGAGACATTCCCAGTGAGTAAATAAATCACAGATGAAATTTAGTACAAATTGGTGCAATTATATCCCAAATTCAAAACAGATCACCACCAAGGCAGCGGCCTAATCCTGATAGCAAAATTGAAGCCACAACTTGGACCTAGCAATAACAATCGCATTTCAACATCCAAAACTTTGCTAGCTAATCCCTATGCGCTAAGCTTGGCTCTATCGGTACACAAGAATCCAACTTTGAGATATTTGCCCTTGCAGAGGAACAAGGCAACAGAATAATGATATCAACCAATATGGACTAATTCAACTATTCAAAACCATAAAAAAATACATGGGCAGAGAATCTTTAGTTTAGGATTTACCTTTCAGACCGCCACCATTCTGAAAAGGGGGTCTCTATTCCTCTTTCTGAGGCTCCTAAAGATGGCACAGGGACCCACTACTGATGTATATACCAAAAAACATTCTAATAACAATTTTTATAATGATCTGAATGTGTATAATCTACTAGGCTATGCCATTAGGAAAAAGACTTTGGATTTGGATTGACCCATGGTTTTAAACAGCTCCTAGAATTCATTGCAATATCACAGGATTATTTCTGTTCATTTGAGAACTCTTGTTCAACCGTACAACATCTTTAGTGTATAGTATCTTTGCTGCTCGATCACAAAGCTGAAGACCGACTGCTGCGGGTTTGATTGCTGACATAGTTTATAGCATCATCTGTACGGCGAAGTCAGTAGCTAACTCCCCTCTTGTTGGCACCTTTTAGCACTGGCAAAACTGGAAGCGACGCGTCATTCATCTCGATCGGCTGGCAAACGCAATCAAATAAATCAACACTTTCCCCAAATATAAAAATATTTGTGTTGTGGGCACATAATGAATGGGCACAGCTGGACTAATTAAAAGCCATCTGAGTTTCATTAATCTTGGTTGTGGAGTTGCATCGTTTCTCAAAGTGGACAGCCACGCCTTTCCCGGCAACGGCCCGTCGTCCTTGGACTCATTTTTCAGGTGATTTGGAAGAAGAGCGCTGCCTTTTGCTTTATTAGCACAGTGAGGAAACGTGAAAGTACAATTAATATTGCAGTTCAGCACAAAGAAAATGATCATTGCTCACCACTGCAGATACCACATGGGAGGACACTTTAACACAGACTAGGAGTGAAGCTGCCAATGCGTTTTAGGAGAAAATGGTTGGAAAAGTGGATCAGATTCCTGCAAAGAACTCTGACTTAAGGAGTATATCATTTTCTCTCCATACTGTATTTAAAAAAATTATCTATATTTTTTTTGATTATGATGGACAATAAGCTTTCAAATGTGTCAATATATACAGTAAAGTAATGTCACGCCACAAACACAATGCTTCATAATTTCAACAATAATTTGAGAATGGCCTAAAAAAGTTGCCTTAGCATCACGCACAATCATAAAGCTACCTCCAAAACTTCATTAGCAGATGAAGATCCATACTAAATGTGCTTGAATATAAACAAGGGAAGTCTCATATTCACTGTTCAGTATAATACAGCATTTACTCCTTAAATTGTAAGACCCAAACAGATTTATTTTGATCCAACTTATCGGAATGGTCCTTTAAAAAACGTTTGCAACAAATTACCGAACAAAAGTGCATCAAAACATTATTGTTTTCTCGAAGTTGTAACACGGGTCAGGGTAATAATCAAGTTTTAACCTGATCTTAAAGTTGCAGAACTTACTCTCACCTACTTAATGTGGCTTTTATTAAGACTACTGCGCTTGCCTGTACTGAAACAGACCAGTATTAGGTAGGTATAGCGCCGTTTAGACCTCATTTCGCATGCTTAATTATTCATTTCGTTATAAGCATGGTGGAGCATTTTAAATTGTTGACTGTAATCACGGGGGCAATGGCCATTAAGCCCTAATCGGGGTAACATTTGCCTAATAAAAGTTTTATGGTTGGTAATAACTTTGAAATAACATTTTTTAATTAGGCTTTAATTCGAGGGGTGATATTGGTGTAATTTGTCACAGGGCGAAAGGGCTATACAATAACGACACCCCTGAGTAATGTTACTGTTGTGCACATTAAAAGGTAAAAAGCTACAAGAAAGTACAAGAACTAAACATAATACGGAAATGTTTTGGGCCCAAAGGAAAAAAACTTCACATTGTATGGAAGGTAATATAATTTAAAACACAAGCAAATAACAATGCTTTAGAAATATGGGTGACTTATTTCAGCATAAGAGGTTAGTAAAAGGTTTTAATATCTGAAATGTGAATTAAAATAAAGGTTTGTGACATTTTTCCCATTTTGCGGATTGTTTACATTACACATAGTCTGAACAGGAGCGTTAGTTTGTACATAATGCAATGGCATGCGCTTTCTCCGGATGGAAAACAATACTACTTTCAAACAAATCATATAAACTACTTGACATAATGAAGCCTCAAATTACCTTTTCTCTCCATACAGTATTTGCTTTCCCTCTCCCCGCCTCCCAGGCGTCGACATTTGAGCGACTTTATTAGCTGAAAAGGATTATTATTGTAATGTGAAAATGGAACTAATAGTGTGCCAGATGCTTTTTGCACAATTATCCCGAGAAAACAAGTCTCAAGTCAAGTCATGTGTTATTATTTGGTCATTTTTCACGGACCACTCAAAATTGCCCAATTATGTTCTATTAGGGCAAGGCCAACCCTGTCAATCACACGGCAGCACTTGGCCCCCAACCTTCAAAGACGCTCCACTTGGGGTTTAATAGCTCTCAGAAGTTTCCAGTGCGACTTAAAGTGATAATGTTCTGCCTAATAAAAGTTTGCTTTAGCCTTAGATTGAGCATATCAGGGCTAAATGCAGTTAAGCATGTGTGTTTTACGAAGGCATCCAATTATGATGCCAGGAAAATCTGATTTCATTATAGTCATAATGTTGAAATGTTGAGGGAGCATGAAGAAGCATGATTGTAATTGTACTTTATATATAAGCTAATGTAACAACAGACACTACGTCTGACCAGAATATGAGTGGATTGACTTCACAACAATTACCTCTTAAATAGAGGCATGTAACACTACAGCCATCCTCATGTAACCCCATTCTAATCAAGGACAAAACACAAAAATGTATTATGTCCCAAATTGATAGTTTAACTTCCTGTGTGTCAGGAAATTACATGTAAACATTTCTACCAAACTCAATATCAATATAATCAAAACAGGCACTACACAACAGGGAAAAGATTCTTCTGTGTGCCAACATTTACAAAATAATCTCCAAAAGGTGATTCCAACTGGATACACTCAAAGACAAAAGCAGCGATTAGAAAGCTTTATGGACATAAATATTTTGGCGATCAGACAGTAGACATTGATATGCGGATTATAGTTAGTTAGTTAGGACTTTCCTGGTAAAATAAAAAATTAAATTTTTTAATAAATAGTGCAGATGGGTAGGTTAGAGTTAGGGATGTCTTTGCCGGGAGTCTGAACACTGGTGGGGGTATGAGACACTGGTGAACGATGTAGCAGGGTGAAGCCACCAGAGCCGTGGGAAGACATTTTAGTTAGGGGGTGCTGAGGGACAAAATTTACCCCAAAAACGCTTTTTATGTGCATATTTCCTATTTATTAATATTGCCTGCAGTTCACAAATTATGCTGTAGCGCCCTCAGCACCCTGGGTTCACACGGCCTTGGAAGCCACGGACAGAAGTGGCGGTAAAGGGGAGGATGTGGGTCGCAGCACAACTGGGAAGCTGACAATCTATGAATGCTGGAGCTTAAACCCAGGACCGCGGACGATGATTGGCTGCGACATGTGGCTCTGTGCTGATAGGTTCAGGTGGAGGTGTGACCCTCGCAGATGCGATCATGCTGGAGGTAGGTGATGCTGAAATTAGTCTTCCAGGTGTAATTTACACCTAGGCTTCATAACACAACCAGGTTGGGTCTTGTGAAGCTCTATGACTGAAATAGGATGTACAAAAACAAACAGAACAATCTCTTTACAAATTATCTCCATCAAAATTCATGAGACGCCCACAATTTTCCTAATTTTTACAGATGGTTTACATGAACGGCCATCAAACTTCACTTCTTATGGCACGTTTCCGAGTCAACTTTGCTTTTCCATGTCACTATTGGACCCCTCCAAACAAAATAAACGACATTATTCAGTGTTTTTTTATACATCTTGTATTGGGTCCTGTCCTGTTTGACAATGACTTCAGAAATGCCTGGTTGCCATGTCATCGCCTGCTGTTTGGTGTTTGCCAAAGCAGTGCGAGGTCAGCTCACGTACATGCTCTGCCACAGGGAGGGTTTTGGCAACCTGCATGTTTGAGCTGCACATCTGTTGTTCTGGCGGCTTGGCCAATCACATTCTGCCACAAAGCGTTACGGATACTGGATACAGCGTGGATCAGAATGCACATTATTTTGTACTGCCGAAATCCTCACCAATAAACTCAAATCAAACAAACAATAGTCAATCATAGTTCATAACCTGACACTGAGCTCTAGGCTGAAATGCACATCTAAATTCATTCATGTGAACAAACTAAATGTGTGTCTGTGAGAGCTAGAAACGTGTTTGGGCAGCAGTTAAGAGATTTGACTCAACTACCACTGAGTTTTACAGTTTGTAAATGGGATAAGTAATACAACTTTAAATTGAATAGCTTGGCCCTACAGTAGAAATGAGAGGTACATTTCAATGTCAATGGTTCATTTACCACATGACTGAAGTAATAAAGAATGTCAGTCACCCAATAATCATCAAGGGTTAATAATTGTGAATATAATTTTCAGTAATTACTTTACGGACACAGCTCAAAGCAATTCTTTTCACAATATACAGTGTACTCCTATTTCAGATAATAGTGAAGAAACACTGGTTAGTCAACCAGTTCACTCTCCTTCAGTCTTAACCATCAAATAAAACTATATAGGAAAACAAGGTAGCTCAATGACACATTATACACATCACATTTTGAAATCTAAAAATATCGCGTGAACCACGGGACTTGATAAATAAAGCTGTGGGTGACGTGGCTCAGTGGTACAATCCATCTCCAGCCCTCTCCGCGTCCTCCTCCCTTTTTTTCCCCGATTGGACCATCCCTCCCGATGCGTCCTCTCTGTCCAACTCCATCGTACTTGAGCGCCAGCATATGTCTCCGATCACTGCCTCCCCCCACAGCCCCTCAGCGTTCCCAGTTAAGTCCTTCATCTTTCCCAGTTCTGACTGCGGCCCGTGACTGGAGGAGGATATCAATCACCGTGAGCCGAGTCTTGTCAGGGACAGGCCGAACCAGAGGGGCACGTTCTTTTATCTGTCTCGCTCGCTTTCCTTTAACAAATTTGTTCCAGTTAATAAGCCCTCCCCCATGACCCCCTCCTTCTAATTAAGCACTGGCAGCATGTAGGGAGTATGATACTTAATTAATGATGAGATAAACTCTCTCCCAAGGCCCCGTCAGGAAAGCGTGTCACTGTGTTTGGCGATTTTGAAATCAAATTAACACCGCAAAATGACGCAAAAGAATGAAAGCTGAGATTCTGATTTCTTTACTATTATTTGACACATATAATTTAATTTCTACAAGTGAATGTTTTTTTAGATTATGTAAAGGGTTCTCTTGCGGCGTGATTGTGGACTAAATTTTATCCTTGCACATCTCTCTGACCCACTTTAAATGTACAAATAGTGCAACTGCAGATTTGGAGTATTTTACACACTGCAGAGGCAAATGTTCAGGCTGTTATGAGTTGAGGAGAGTTCCCTATTGTGCATATTTAAGTAAGTGCTTTATTAGTCATTGTACAACCGTACAACGAAATTGTGTGCAGGTGTTGGTCCTGAGCCGCTGCGACAGAGTGACAAACCTGGCTGGCTGCCTTCAGTCTCCTCTGATCCTCTGAAACGCTGCAGCGCCTTCTGGGTTTGTCCCTGTTTCAGAGCGTGGTGTCCTGCACTGGTCAACTCCTCCACCTCTTCCTTCCTCTTCCTTCTGTGCAGCTCCCTCCGCTTTTCACCATCTTCTGGGAAGAGCTTTATTCTCCAGTGAACGTCCAGTAGCCAGAACAAGTGTGGCTTAGCTGTCTTGGGGGGGGGCTCTTGACATTTGTAGGTCTCAAATGACTTTAGCTCATAAGCTAGCTGTGTGTTTACTTTTAAAAAGCTGCTTTCTTTAGGACCATTGTGGATTCTTTGCAGTAAAAAAAATCCTCCAAACCCCATATAAACACGACAAAGATGTACAAAAATGTCCAGTAAAACAAAGTGGAACACAGAAAGCACAAATGCAGTTTACTGAAAAAGGCAAAAAAACGCAGCTGTACCAAGAGAGAGGGAGGTGACCTTTTGTTCACACCTCGCCATGATGTTGATATATAATATGGACATATTAAACTTAACTTATACTTATTGCTACTTGCAGCGTAGAACATAATACAGTATCACTTACACAAACGCTAATTACAGGCGAAGTCTGGCCACATGAAATTATAATGAGGTATCTCCTGATTGGTTGAAAGACAGCCAGTCAAACCACAAATATTTTCAATAATTGATTCCTCAGCAATGTGGGAAGCCAAAACTTTGAATGACACAAAAATCAACTAAAATCTGCATATGATTTATTATTTGTTTGTGTAGCAGTGGCCATACAGTGGTAGTAGTAAAAAGTAATAGCAGCAGATTTGTTTTATCTGTAGTGGTGGAAGACTCAATATTTTTTTGTCTAAAACAATACATACTTTGGTGTGCTCATCCATACACATATTCAGTGGTAGCACATGACTGACAATGATGCAAAAGTCTAATATATTATAATGAGCAACAACAAAGGCCTGCGTCAATCAGAGCCAGCCTCCTCAGACAAAATGAAGACACTGATAACTATTTATTTATTCCCTTTCATGTCATTAGCCTTTTTATAATTCCAGTGTTTACAACAAACTTGGCTTTCTTTAATCATGTCCGACATCTCATTCTTTTATAAGGTTTTAACAAGCATTCTGTTCACAGCTGACACACTGCATCACACTTAATAATGCATGGGCACTGTTTTCTAAAACATATGGTGCATTTTATTATTGTCTCGTTTAACTGGCTTTTCAGAACCATGTTATTCCCCAGAGCGCTGAGTGGGATGCAGTTCTTGGGCTTGAGGTAAAATAGGTTACGGTATACTTAACCTATTGATCCTGTAGGGAAATTTGTCCTCTGCATTTGACCCTTCCCTCAGTGCCACTGGTGGCTAGCTGCATGGCGCCCGGGACCCATCTCCAGATGTTGTGCCAGGCTAATGGTCAGAATCACCTGGCTGTAGGATTAACCTGAATTAATTAATTAATTCAACTTTCCTTTCCTTTAGGGGATATTTGTTCTTGGCACACAGTGCTAAATTAAGCCTACTTTGGTCTAAAATTGCAACAACAAAAAAAGTAATACAATTAGCATGCCTTTAGTGGTAGGGGAAACCCTACGCAGACACTGGGTTAACTGCAAACTCCACACAGAAAGGCCCTGTCAACCCCAGGACCTTCTTGCTGTGAAACATAGGTGCTAACCAATGCGTCATCGTCTCGGGTTCCCGAGACAACAAACAATTGGTCACATATACACCGCATCCTCTTTTCTCACATCTACTAACTATATCTCACTTTTGGTCATACTCTAGGCTTCTTCCACTATAAACACCTTTTTGAACATGATTTAAATGATTTACAAAGGTTAATGTGGTATACTGTATTCATCTTGACACTGGAAGAACATGCTAAGTCCACACATAAAATATGGGAAGGGAACCTCGACACTACTTTAAGGCAAACTTAAAGTAATACCATAACTCGAGCCACAGTTATTGAGCTTAGTTAGATTCAAGCATCAATAAAAGTTTTTGTTTTCTAAAAATCAGATCCCGCCATTTGGCACACAAACATCACTGCTGTTTTTAAAGCATTGTTTGTTTTACAATGTCTTGGCCTACTTTTGTAAAGTGCATGCCTCATCCCACTAAAAGTACTTTGTCACTTAAATGCAGCAAAACCTCATAAGCAAATGCACAATTTTTCAATCATGTCACACTGCCGACATTACAGATATCATGTAGACAGTTAAGTTGTAAACTACTTTAACCAACTCGGGCACTGAGATCACGTTGCAACTTGAGCTCTTCATCTCAGCAATTTGTCTTGACGATGACAAGTACATTTAGGCTCTTGTTCCCCCTCCTCATCTTCAAATTAAATTTACACTGACTACTTTGATATGTTTGGGAGTGAGTTTTCACTTCCCGGCGGACCGCAGAGAAAAAATAAATAATCCACAACAATCACATCCGCAAACAACTAACAACAAGCCTGACATATTTACCATAACAGGCTTTCTGAACTCTGGACTAAATGAAACACATCTATAAAATAAGTGTTTGTTGTCTGCCGTGCTTTGAAGTTGGATTTGTTTGTGCTCTTTAATGATTTCTTTCTTCTGATGATGATGGAAGCCGTGCTGACACCTCCTTTTGCTTCATCAAGTTCCGCTGCACAATTACATGAATTTACTTTCAATAAATTACCATCTTTGCATACATCAGTCAAATCATCCAGCTGAGGCATTCGCAAACAATATGCATTATTAATTTCATTGTCAGTGTTTATTTGGTTAACTTGTAACCGACTTGGACAGCCCATTGCCTTGATGATGCATTTAAAAAGCATCGGGTCAGGCTTTTTTAAAAGGAAATCAGGGGGATGACATGCTTGTACGCACCACTTTGCTCCCCGCTGAGGCCGCAGAGGGGGGAAAGACTCAACGCGCTGAAAGGCCAATCAAAAAGAGCACGGAGGCTTCCCCGATCTGCCATGGCCCAAACAACAGAATAAGGAAGATCATCCGCATAGCAGCCATTCTCACTGAGCGCCGCTTAGCACTGACTGAAGAGAGCCCCATTTAACAAGCTCAACTTGTCAACAACTGTTTACTGAAATAATGCTGTACTCATGAAAGGAAAAAAAACTAAATGAAAAGTTTGCCAAACCACCTCATCTTGGGTTACAGTTTACTTTTCAAATGGCAATATCAGAATAAATCAACTTTACATGGTGTTGTGTGCTCAAGACCAGTGGTCGGTGGTTTTGTTGGTCACATCCGGCTGGATTAACTGCATTTCATTTTGACAGAGACAAGTCGATTTGATATGATTGTGAGGTATTGTGTGTTTTTGTGCAAAAACTATAATATGGTGCTCTTAAGGCTCAGTGTGCAAGTTAATGTCGTAGGCTACTTGGCCCGGTTTGCAAATGCTTTTGTTTTTCATATGTTTTCAGTTTTGTGTTTTAAAGGGTTGGTAGTATTTGCGTAATGCTTAGCCTAAAACACACTAAAGCAAGTTGTATACCTTGCATTGTCGTCAATACCTCGCATCAGCAATTTGTTCTGGTTCAATGTATACGCGAGTTATGGCATCACTTGTAATTGCGCAAAAAGGGAAGGCTCATAGGAACATCTGGGGTAGGACTGTCAGGTGTTGTGGGCTGCACACCTCGATCGGCCTTCAGGGCACTTTGATCGCGTCAGTAGGGGGTGTGTTGAGAATTGAGCGTTCTTTTCCGATGCAAAGGTTTTAATGTGGTTAATTAGTGGTTGCCCCTCCTGGAACGTGGTGGAGGGGTTTGAGCGCCCGAATGATACTGGGGGCTCTGTTGTCGGGGGTTTCGTGCTCCTGGTAGGGTCTCCCATAGCAAACAGGTCCTAGGTGACGGGTCAGACAAAGAGCGGTTCAGAAGTCCCTTATGAGAGACCAACAGGCCCGGTTAGAATCGTGAGGCCATCCTCCCGTGGACTCACCACCTGCAGGAGGAGCCATAGGGGGCTGGTGCTATGTGATGTGGGCAGCTCCAACGACTGCCCCCACGACCCGGCAACGGACAAGTGGAAGAAAATGGATGGATAATTATTGCTTGATTAACCTAAGCCTGTGAACATTTTAAAAACGTTTCCATTGTCAAGCCGCCGATGCAATTTTGGGGGGACGAGTGTAACGGGCCCTTCAAACCTGAAAAGGGCGCTACTACCTACGTTCGTCCACTCACCTGACCTTCAGCCCTGCGCCGTCATGACTGTAAGACTGGAGACCCAGCTGAGAGGACGATTAGGCGCACTCGGGTCATTGTGTAAAGCCGTCGAGGCCAGTGACTGGGTAGTGCTGTGGGAAACCGTCAGTGAGTATAGGGCACGTCTTGAGAAATGTGTAAATCATCTTGCGTAAGGATAAAGGGTCGTTGATGTTTTTAGCATGTTGGTGGCCCAGGACTCCTGCTGCGTGCGTTGGGTTGGCCACGCTGGAGTGGCACAGATACCAACTATCGGTATGTGATTGCAGTCAATGCATTTTTTAGGTTACTGCCGAGTCTATGGAGATGACAAATTATACACTGTGTAAACTTTATCATAGGCTCCTGTGGTCCTTTTTTGCGGGATGTTCGGTCCCTACGTCTGTACCTGCACAATCCACGTCTTCTACTACTAAAGGGCGCTCATGTTTGCTTCAGGCGCATGATCCAGTTACTCCATGGAGGTGTGTGGAGGTGGATAAATAGGCGTTCATTTGGTGGTCTACTGACTGGAGGCAAAAGCAATTAACATCACGGACATTAAAGCGGTTATTTTTAGTTTATGGACTGGCAATGTGAACCTGCAAATCTGAAACACATGAACTGTAAAAATGTATTTATTTGGTTACCTGCCATGCTATGGCTCACGTTTTTAATAATATTCTTAATAAAATGTCTAATTTTATTAAAACTCATAAGAGTTTACAAAACAAATGATTGATTTTGTTTACTTTTTTTGTTGATTATAAAAGACCAACTAAATGCATTTTTGTCACAAGACTACGACTAAAACTGTATCACAAAAATTAACAATTGCTAACAGGCCTATTAAAGAAGCCAAAGGATACTCTGTTGGCTTAAATTTGTAATTTAAGTGTTTTAAAAGTCACACAAGCCACGTTTCCCCATTTTTTTTTTTTTTACAATCATGGTGCATTATTGGTGATTTTGGCTGGTGAAGGGTACAAAGGATACACAGATGTATCCTTGGGAAATTATCCACATGCCAACCAAACGAAGGACACATGCCTCTGGAGGACATGAATATAGGACAGCACTTGGGCAGCAAGTGATGATCTGAACGCCTAACCACGCCCATATCAGCCCAAAGCACCTAGGCTTTGGGAAACAGCCCATGATTACTTCATTCATGGTTGAAAACCATTTTGGACCAAGTTTAGGCTTAATTTAGATCTGGCCTTGTTTTTTCGGGAGCTTGTTCAAGATCAGGTGGTACTTGCAATGCCACACAAGAAGAGGGTAGGTATCGGGTATAAGGTATAAAAAAGTTATTACATCAAACAGCAACACCCCAATTAGGGATGAGCCACATAACCATCATTAACCGTCATTATATGTGTTATGTTACACAGCCCCAAGACCTGGGATTCACATTCTGCAAAACTATCTTCAACTTCAGCTCTTCTACATCTCAAGAATCCACCCAGATTGTCACAAATACACTGTCTTTGCTAGATGTTGACCTCTACAAACCGAGGACACCTGACATGAGCCACAGCAAAAAGAGCGGGGAGGAAAAAATGAAACAAGAAAGTTAAAAGCTCGACACAGACATGTGCTAAAGGCAGGAAACACATCTACCAAAGACGAGTGTGAGTGAAGAAGCAGCTCTGTAAAGTGCCATGTTGCAGCCAGCGCTCAGCCTCGAGGCACCTGGAGGGAGCCACAGTGGCACCTCTCATCTGCTGTCACACCATCATCCCACAAGATTGCTCAACATACAGCAAAATCCTAAAGACTCACTGGAAATATGGAGAGGTTCTTGTCAGAATTCATAAATAAGTTAACCACTACCACGTCACCATCAATCAATCAATCAAACTTTATTTAAGCGCTTTTCATACCGAAAGGTATCACAAAGTGCTACTCCCCGCATAATACATATATGTACAATATACAATATATAATTAGGCCTAAATAAATAAACGTCAGTTAAAAGCTAAGCTAAAAAGGTGGGTCTTTTGCCTGATCTTAAACACATGAACGTTCTCTGTGGTCCTGAGCTCCTCCAGCAGGTCGTTCCAGAGGCGAGGGCCATAATATTGGAAAGATGCCTCGCCGTGACTCTTTCAGTTGACTTTAGGAATAACTAGGAGACCCCCGCCGGAGGAGCGAAGAGGCCGCGAAGGTTCATAAGGTAAAAGCAGTTCTGAAAGATAAGAAGGACCAAGACCCTTAAGACATTTAAAAAACATTCAAATAACTTTAAAGTCGATCCTGAAACACACGGGGAGCCAATGCAGCGACTCTAAAACCGGTGTAATGTGGTCCCGCCTCCTGGTCTTCGTCAGGACACGAGCTGCTGAATTTTGTAAAAGTTGTAAACCTGAGATACTCTTTTTGGGAAGACCAGAAAGCAGCGCATTACAGTAGTCAATACGACTGGAGATAAAAGCATGCATGAGCGTCTCCGTGTTGGCTCGAGAGAGAATGGGGCGGACTCTGGCTATGTTCTTTAGATGGTAAAAACCTATCTTTGTGATATCATGGATGTTCCCAACACAAGGACTGATGGATTTGGCTTCACCGTGGTTTCTGACCGAAGCTGGGGGTCCGCTGCAGGCCGAGAGTCCTGGAGGGGGTGTCCCGGACTGGCTCTGCGTTGAGTGGAGAGTGGGCAGAGGAGGAAAATTCTCGTTGTCCAGGATGTTGAATCTATTTGCCAGCGTTATGCTATCGGCGTGATGGGAGCCAGGCTTTGTTAGCAGGCACTACTATCCATTGGTCTAACTTCAGTGGAGTCAAACTAGTCGGACCTTTAGGCTTGGCGCCGATTTGGAGCCAGTAGTTTTTGCTGAGAGGGACAACACCGGCCTGATGACGTGGACAAGTAGCATTGGAGTGTATTGAAACGTTCCTGGAAGAATGCGCCGTGTCAGCGAGCTGCGCACTAGTGGGACTGGTTTGAGTTTTACCCACGATTATCTCGGAGTCTCTTTTCTCCTGGATTTTGAACAGCATGGAAATCCTTTGCTCCAGATCAGCAAATCTTTGGCTCAGACCAGCACAGTACCCACACCTGGGCGTGGAGGTGAGTCGTGTAGCCATTAGCTAGCCGCCAGTTAGCACAAGTCCACGCCGTGGGTTAGTCCACGCTGAGGTTAGAATGTGTTTAAAAGTTGTGAAAGTATAGATCCAGGTAAGAGCGACGTTAAAAACTAATGCGAACCTCGAGGTTTAAGAGAAGGTTTTGTTAAAATTAGCTAAAACTACATTTGTGAAAGAGCACGTCTGAGCTGGCAACGAAAACGCTAACGCATGCGCACCAATCGCCAGTGGATTGTGCCATTCCAAAGCCCAAATAAATGCCAGGTGTTGCATTTGGGAGCAGATTCTTATAGCAAAGAAAAATTATAAGGCTGCAACTCACAATTAATGTGTTCATATGGTCAATATTGTTTTGAAAATTTGATGGACATAAAAACACTAAGCTGTGCCATTTCAATGTCACTCCTGCTCTGACTCCTGTTTTAGAGATTGTGTATTTTGGAGATAATTCAATTACTCATTTATTTGAAGATAATTTTTTTGCGATTTGCGATTAATCACATTCGTTATAGCTTTAAATTAGAGATACAAGAATGATTCCAAATTCTAACATCACATTGTGCATAACAAAACACTTTTGTTATACAGATGAACATCTCAAAATAATGCTCTGAGTCTGGGGCCATGATGTGAGTGGCTAGGAGCTTGGTGTCTTGATAACAAACTCTGCTTCTGTATCTGCCAGCGCTAATGACGGCATCCACCTGCTGTTTTATAGCTGCAGCTGGAGCCTTTTGGCCTGGAGCAAAACATCTTTTATCTTCTTAACCCCTCAAACATCTACACCTTTATACTTGTACCCTCTTGTATACTTGTAATACTAATATTTTCTTAATTTTATGCAACTGTGAAGCACTTGGAATTGCCTTGTGTATGAATTGTGCAAACAAACTTGCCTTGCCTTGCCTTAATTACAGAGCCCATCTTACAAAACCTTTATTTATAATTTACCTCTCTCGAATCTTCAATGTTGTGTGGTTCATTGCCCTGATGTTCTTTTGATGGTCAGCTCCTGCTGGAGTCAGCCCGGCCTCATGTGTTGGGGGCAGGGGAGAAAGAAAGGACGAGACCATCAGGAAAATAGTGCATGTCCCACAGCTGCCTGATGACCTGGGCCAGTCAACCAGAGCAGAGACCGTTCAGCGCGACCCTGAGGAGAGAGGCAACATCATTTTGGTACTGCAAGAGACTCTCTCAAACAAAAAACAGACAGTAATCAACATTTCAAATCTTTACTTAAAGCGACACGGCGTAACATTTTGACTATACTGTTGTCATTAATATAAAACATGCTTCTAATGAGCAGCTCAACACAGAAAATGCTATTACTGCAGTGTGTAATCAAAAAATTGTTTTGGGTGAGGACCTAACCCATTCAAATCTCAAATGCTGCTGCTTTTAGTCACATCTCCATGGCAACGAGCTGGAGACGTACCCACTCCTGGTAAAGTTGCAGTCATGTCTTAGAAGAGCTGAGCCGCTCACAGCAAAAGCACATGTTTGTTTGTGCATTTATGAGGTGTTTTTTCAATGGTGAACATATCTGTCATAAAATAAATGCCATTTTATTTATTGGGTAAAATTCTATGCGGTGTAGCTTTAAAGGGACTATACGGAGTTTAAAAAAGTTAAAATTCAGTATTTCCCTCCCCCTACATGTTCTAGCAATGTCATAATGTGTAGAATGAGCCCACACCTCTGCCTCTAAAATCCTGCACCGTCACTCAAAAAGGTGTTAATTTGGGTCCGTGCACGAGCTTTATATAGAGACTGCAGTTACGCGTAAGACCTGCGGTGGCAGTAGTGAGTATACAAATGACCAACTTGCATCTAGTCCATGTAACTGTCCCTTTACAATAGCATAAAAGTGTAAGAATTAAAATGCGATACAAGTTTTGGCACAACAAAATTAATGGAATTGGTCAATCTGAATGAATCTGGTAAGAGTAGAGCTCATGCTGGTTAGGCGATGGTTTACTGTATAACGAATGGCTAAACGTAAATTATGTGTTAGACAAGTTTCGGCTCACGGACTTTCTTAACTGCAGTTAGTTCAAAACACATAATGGTTCCACTTTGGAACGTTTTGTTAAATTGTTGGGGACCTTCACTGGCCTTTGTTTTCAAAAAGACACAATGATTATCGATTATGAACCTTACCCACAGCCTGATGGAAGTCTGAAGATCACAGTACAGTCCACAATCACTCAACAACATCTCCGTCACATTTTCCTGCTGATAACTTCACTCACCTTTCCTCTCTTTAATCTCCCGCGATGATGGTTGGCCTCTCAATCACGCCGGCCGCCACTGGCCGGAGTTTCGACAGGCGATCTCGGTGGGACCACACAGCAGGTGTTTTCTCAACAGCTCCTGACTGACTTGACTGAAGAAGATTGGAGTTCACACTAAAAATAGGAGCAACAAATCATTTCTGCGAGACAAGCTGAAATTACTCAACGGCAGAAGGGGGAAAAAAATCATGATCAGGCCCGTCAACGAGCCAAGGCGTCCTCGGAGACGGGCGCCGGCTTGACAACATGTCAATATCACTTTGAGTGCTTCTCTGAGAACACAGCTCTTTGGGAAATCTCATTTACTTCAGCTGCTTTTACACACAAAAAAGACAGGGAACATTTGACAAATACTCAAAAAAGAAAAAGAATGAGCAGTTGATCTCTGAGACCGCGAGAAGACAATAAAAAAAAATGTAAAAAGTGAGAGACAACAGTGCTTTGTTGATCACTGTCAGTGCGTTTACTGGACCAGACGGTGTTGTCGGAGCTCGGCAGCTAACGCCTGTCTGTCGGAGATCTTACGTTTGCGGAAAAGAAACGGCTCTCCTTGAGTTTAGCCCCAGTTCGACTGCCTCTTATATCTGTCACTCAAACGCCTCTCAGAAGCCGACAGGATGATTGAATACAAGCCCATATTAACTGTGACAACTTCAGCCGCAGTTAAGCAGACCTGAGCAAACAGCGTTGTAGGAGGAGGACGGCACTCGGCTCTCAGTCACTCACGAAACTCAACAAAGACTTGGGTTATTTATATTAGCGCAGCACTCCCTTTAGATATGTTTCACGCCGCTATTTGTTTAAGGCACAGGGAGAGCAGCTTTCATTTTGAGGAAGTGCAACATTAGTAAATATGCATATTGGAGCATGTCTTGCAATTTCCATATTTAGCTGCCCAGCCCGAGGTGCTTCTTCAGTCTCCAGGGGTGACAGCCATTCTCCGGTGTGATTTGTCCCAGAGGCCGGTACACACGCTGAATAAACATGAGGCTAATCCTCCTTCCGCTACACTTGCAAGGGTCAAAGGCCATATTTACACGAACCGCAAATCCACTCACAATCAAAATGTGTTTCACAGCACCAGCATGTAAGCTTTGTTTACATGTGTCGATGTCAGTCATATGGATTTTCATCACACCCGTGAAACAATCTCCTTTTGCTCAGGGAGACTTGAGCCTGAATTGACACCAGCTATTACTGGATGTGACGTACGCGGCGCGTTATACGCGCGCATTTTCGTGAGCGCAAATTTACACATGCGGTCTCAGAGCAGCTAAAGCTACGCTTGTGTTCGGGTGTCTCTGCTCTTCCCCAAATCACTTGGAATAATCTTGCTTATAAAAATGGGTAAGTAATGATATTTCTCATGATATATCATACGTTTTGTGTTGAGCATCGTAAAGTATGCAGTACTTTGTACCACCTCGACAATCAACTTTTCGTCGTCCCTCGCAAACAGAAGGATGCTGCGTGTTGTGAACTTCGACAAATCAACAGAAAACTTATTTTGACAGGGTGTCGGAAGTTTACTTTGAAAGATCTTTAGATCCAACTTTTGATGCTGTTGGTCCAGGTACAGCATTCAAGGAAGGACTTGGTTGTTTAATAAATACTTTTTGATGACTTTTTTCCCCCAATTCAAGTCAAATTGGTATTTATTTTTTCACTTTTTTTTTCTTTATTCTTGCCCCAATCTTCTTTGTTTTTTACATACGTTTTGCCAATTTTTTACAACTAATCAAATAAATTCCCTTATTTTTTCCACAATTTCTTCCAATTTCCCCTATTTCCTCCCAAATCATTCCCCATTTTTCACACATTTCTTGACACTGGAGATGAACCCAATATTGTAAAATTGCAGATCTCACACACATTATTGTTCTGTTTTATGGTTCTAGATGACAAATAGCAACAACAAAGGCCTGAGCAATTTTGCGATACACTACCGGTCAAACGTTTGGGGTCACCCAGGCCAGTTCTATAGCCTCTCTAATCAGCAGTTTTCAGCAGTGCTAACTAGCATCATTGCACAAGGGGTTTTCTAATCATCAATTTCCCACTAACACAAATTAGCAAATTAGATAATGATAATTTTCCAATAATTGTGACATACTAAAGAGCAAGTTGAGGAAAGCCTCTCTTCATAGTGTTAACCATTATAGGACTGAAACACAACAGTCTACTCACATACATTCCCCCCCCCCCCCCCCCAACTCCCCCCCTTAAAAGATTACACACAAAGGTAGACCTGTTTCATGTAACTGTGAGCAGCCCCCTGTAATTGTCATATTTACTGCAAAACTAGCCCATTTCTCCTCCACAGCAATTAAGGAATAAAAAGAGAATTTGTCTGGGAGACGCTCTCAGTATGTGCTGCATCTCACTACTAAATCATTCAACAGCACTGTGCCTCTCACTGGCCTCCTTAGCAAAGCTCCCAGCGAAATCAAATAAATCAGCGTGCAGGTAAAAAAGTGTGGCAGCATTTAGGGAGAGTGGCTCTGTCCTATCAAATCCTGTTCAATATGCAGATAGTTGCTTTGCCCTCTTGATGTGGGACACTTGTGATAGACCCAGTCGTATGAACTGAAGAGACAAAGTATAGTTGGTTTATTCTTCTCTCTATGTTACCTATAAAATACTCATACAAGACAAATGATTTCTAGCTGTTTAGATGGCATTACAAATAAACTGCACAGTCAGAACAATGTGCATCATGGAAAATGGTCTCAACTTATATAGCGCTTTTCCACCTGCATTAGGCACTCAAAGCGCTTTACAGCAAGGATCCTCTCACCCATTCATACACCAACGTACACAGTCATTGCCTATCATGCCTGTATATATACAGTATGTTAATAAAAAGTTCAAACACAAAAGACTTCTTGTTCTAAGATGTAAACTCTCCTCATGAGGGCCTTTTGATTTAGCAATGCATTGCTAATTCAGCATTAAATATGAAATAACAGCATTTCTTATTGCACAGTAAGGACCTTTTCTATATGTTTTGATTACAGGGATATTTTACGCATTAACGTTTCACCCGGGAGCCATAAACCTGGGCACAGTTCATCTCGAAATTCTTGGATATTAAAAACAGAGATTCTTCACATTACTTTCACAGCTATGGTTGGTCCTTTTGTTGATTGCGTTATGTTGTTTTTCACCATTCGAATCAGTACACAAAAAAGTAAGCTATGTTAAGTCAAGACGTGTCAGCGGTTTGTGCTAAATTGATGTTTTGGAAAGGAACAAAATAGTGCTTTTTACATTTAGTTTTAATTTCGGTGAAACAAATGGTGGTAACTTTGGGTGAACATGCCGTGTCGACATAATGGGGGCAACTAGGAGCAGTAACAAAGACGCGTGCATAGAAAATGTAGATGAACACCTTCTTGATGAATGACATATGCCCCTTCAATGCCCTTATGTTTGATATCGCCAAATGTGTTCCTTTACTGACCCACACTGCTATATACTTGAAAAAAAAGTTCCTCCCAAATAACCAAAAAATAATTGAATAGCTTCTGTTTTAATCTATAAACGCATTGCCTTTGCTTCATCTCTCGGCTGCACCCACCTGGCTGGTTTACATGCGAGCCCACATTTGAAGTCCCTGCTGCCTGTTTTGTTTATGGAGGCTGATGGCGAGCCGCTGAGAAGGGCTGCCCACTCGGGACGGGCCCAGTCAGATCCCATCAGGCCCGCGGCGACCAGATGAAACAACCGCTCAAGCCCCGTCCAACCAGCTTCGGGTTCAAAAGACAAGCCCATGGGTCTGTTTAGAGAAAATAAAAAAAGCCTGCAAAGAGAAGAAAAAATATGATTTATTTAGCATGTTTACTGTTTTCTTGCAGAGAGGATGTCTTTTTTAAAACTTAAAGTTGATAAAATGGATGAACTGATCTGATCTGTTCTGATCACCTGCTATCGAGAGAAACTTTGATATATTTTTTGATAAAGTTGAGCTGCAAATAGCACAGATGAAACAAAAAAAAGAAGTCGAGTTTTCAGGTGATAATTAAAGTTCCTTTGAGAATACATCACACCAGGAAAACTGCAATCATGTAACCACGACTTAATACTTTTTAATAATAAAAAAAATGCACTTAAGGTGTGAATTTTAATTACACACAGACTTTTAGTAGTGCTACATAAAGTTCTATAGCACAAAATACACTTTCTGACTTTTTAAAGTTAATGGACACTCCACTTAAATGGTAAATTAAATGCTGTTACTCCTTCTGGGTGGCCTTAAGCTGCATATTGAGGACACCATCGTCCACCTGCTTGTAGGCGCATGTCCTCATGCACTCATCTGGAGACTGGTGAGGACGCTGTGTACGTGTACAATAGGCCTGGATGGATGATGTGTGTGTGAATGTATGGTGTTGGTCAGAGGGACCGTAGGCGCGATGTGAGCAGTCGCGACAGCGCTTCTGTCAGTCTCCCCCAGGGGAAACTGAAGCTACTAACGAAGTTTACCACCACCGAGTATGGAGTGAATGTAAATGCTCTCATGTAAAGTGCTTTGTGGCCATGTCTGTGTAAGGCGCTATATAAATAAAGATCTTCTTCTTCTTATGTTCTTTAACCTCTCCAGCCATTTCAGTTCCATCAACAAACTCACTCACTGACCACAGTACATATTGCTGCTGAGGTGGTACCCTCACCTTTTCATTTGACCATCTACTTGGCAGACATACGACGCAGACGGCTGTCTTCTTCTTCAGCGGTACTGGTCAGTCATCATGCATCATGGACTTTGTGGACTGGTGTGAGTGCTACCACCTGTGCCAGAACACCAGTAAGACAAAGGAGATGGAGATCAACTTCAAGAGAAGATGCACACACATGGATGAACATCCAGAGGGAGGACATTGAGTTGGTGGACAATTTAATGAACCGAGAAATAAATACACATAGAATACATAAAAGGGGGTCCAATTAACCTTTTTTTGTGACAAGGTACAGTCAACTTAAATGTTACTATCCATCCTCATGACTAAGACGTATCTTATATGATAAAAATCTTGGTTGTCTTCTATGATTGAGTCCAACTCAACCCTTCCCTGAAAACTCTTTGATTGCATCTCCTCTCATAATGGTCCATGTAATTAACACTATTCCTTCAGATTAAACCATCCTAATCTCATCACCGCCGCCATCTCCCCCAGACCCCTCTCCAACTTCATCAAACGCAGCCCATTTAAATTGCAGAACACTTGCAAAGGTTCCCCAGGAGGACGAGCAAATGTCCACCATTATCAGCGCGTTAATAAATATATAAAAGAGCAGAGATGCAAATGAGGGTTACGGCGAGTCTACTTTGAGATGACTTTGCGATGCGGCAGCGATTCATCACGCAGAATGAAGATGCACTCGCTGCTGTCCTTAGCTTTACCTAATGAAGCTCCATATGCAAATCCAAATGCCCTTTTTGCTTGGTTCTTTCCCTCTTCTGTGTTTGTGGCTGAGTGAGAAAAAGTGGGCGGTTACAATACGGGCAGCAATGTTACGGCAAAGGCGGGCTACATTTATAGCATAATGTATGCATGCAGGGCAGGCAGTATACACTAACTTTACGACATACTTTGAGAAGCGGAAAGTCAAAAGCTAGCTCTTCTCAGGTAATTCACTTCAGAGGTGAGGAATGAAGCATTTATGGTTTCATTTAAGAGTACAGACCGTTACTGCAATTATTAATTTTAGAAATAAGTTACACTTTTAGAACAAAATCAACAGCTTAGTGTAGAATTCATACATATGCATTATTTATTTCAGTTTTTTTACAAGCAGTTTTCGCGTCACATTTGATTGTCGTTAACATTGACGATCATATAAATGCAAAATCTCCAAACAAAATTGTGATATGATCTTGTAAATGACTGCCTACTCAGAACCAGACCACATGTGTTCTCAGCCGACCCTTCGGTAGATAGAGCTTTTGTGATTCGATGTCTTTACAGCGCTATAAATTACGGTTGTGACAAAATGCAATCACGCAGTCAACCTTAGAGGGCACTTGAGGGTATGAAAACATTACCCTGACTCTTGGAGAAGGCTCAAAACATTGCTTTTAGGGGGACATTTCTTTGACACTGTGCATATGTGAGAAACTCATTATTCACAGTAATATGGGCGAACGTAGATGAAAAGGTCACTGGGAGATCAGGATGTGGTTGTGGCCCTGACAAAATAGCACCATGGTGTCATAGCACATTTGCACCGAGAGAGCTCACACACAACTGCAGGCGAAACGCGCACAACTAAGAGAGGCACTTCTCTACTTTGCTATACACACACTACGACTGCAGCATCTGTAATGTACTACTATCATTTTGCGCAGGACAAAGATTATTATTATGATCTATAGGGTTGGCAATACAATATACAGGTCTTAATGACAATTCTGTTCATTCATTTAGTGAAATGAACTGATTTGTTGAGTTTAAAATACTACTTCTAAAATCCTTTAACACAATTTTTCATTTTAACAGACATGCACTCCACCATCTAAATCTTGACTAAACTTTCAGATTACTATAACTTCAGGTTAGAATAGTGTACTGCAAAAACGTGTTGTTTGTCTAAGAGTAATGCATCTCTTCCCCAAATCTTCACCTAGTCCTCAGCTCCTCTGCTCTGTGGACTAACAGATAAACTCAAATTAAAATGTAATGACAAAGTGAATAACACGACACAGTGAGCTGATGAGGCATTTGGAAGTAAAAGAAGAAGAATTGGAAGTAAAATAAATCATTTGCCGATATGACTAGAGCATGCCTGGTGAAGTCTAGCGTTATAAAAATCCCAGCCCGATACATGTGACAAATAAGTCAAGGAGTGCGTAATGAAGAGAGAGCCGAGCAGTCGGATAACATATTGCCAGACTGCAAGCATTAGCCGGAAAGCTGCAAATGCACATCAGGGGAAAACTCCAAGATACAGAGAGGCAACAAAGACGGACAGGGCGCAGGCCGATGGAGGCTCGGAGGCGTGGACGAGAGGGAGCGGGTGCAGAGGAGAAGCTGATTGCCGTTGATCTTCACAATAAGCAGCACCGACAGACGAGTGCGCGCCTCCGCTCCCGACACTAATCGCGCGTGAAAGGTGACCCGCAGTGAGGCGCCTCCGCTCAGCTCCCATCGGCCTCCCCGCGCCCAGCCTGGCCTGATCGCACACGACACCAGACAGCCAGGACACGCACCGGCCACCAGCCCCACCAGCTTCTCCGGCTCATACAGACCAGCACACAGGGACAGGGGCAGGGGGACAGAGGGGGGGAGGCGGGACGGACCAGGAGAGACCGGAGAGCGGCGAGGCATGGAGGCACACCAGACGACATCCAGTAAAATGTATTTTCTTTGACGGACTTTTGGAGGATAAAACTAATGTGTTTTCCCGAAACCACGAAAAACAAATGATTTCTTCTACCACTTTCTAATGTCTAGATTTAGGAAAAGGCAGTGAATGGGTTGAAACTCTGAGAAACCACAAGTCAGCTGACATACTGCAATATTAGTGTGACAGTGTGTAATGAATATATTGACCCGGATGAGCCAAGAACAAACATTTATTGTAAAGGTTGCAATGCTTAAAAGATTTTATATTTTAGAAACATCTTCCTTTTTATTTCTCAGCAATGAAAAACTGAGAGGGTGTGACACAGCTGAAGACGTCACAATAAGTATCATAGCAAACTGTTGTAAAGGGAGCCTAATGGTCGCTGATGATCAGATGAAGGGGCTGCGCTCAGAGACACAGGGAAGAGGAGAAGAAAATGGCTGGAGTTTGGCCACAGATGATGACAGCTCTCCAATAAGAGGGCAGTGCTTTCTACTTCTTTTCCAAACCCAAAGAAGAAACCCGAGCCGGCAAAAATGTACTCAAAGTATGTTATTTATCGGTGTAAAATAGATTCCCGACACAGGGCTGTCACAAAAAACAGGACAGTCCCAGGATTATTTATAAACTATAGTTGAAAACTTCCAGAAGGTTTTTTTTTTCCTTTTCCTTTTGTTCATTGATCCCCAGCATTGTGCTATTGGGTGTAAGAAGCTAAAGCAGAGACACAGGCCTGGATCTTTTTACAGCGTGGAGCCAGACAGCTGGAGCCCATGAGAGGGGGGGAAGCAGCGCGTGGGGCACATCCACACCATCTTCCCAGCACGGACACAGCCATATTGGAGCGCAGCGACCATTAATAACAAGTGAGTCGCCGTATGCACACAGGCTGACCCCAGACCGGTCAATACGGGAGGAGTGGAGAGGGGGGCTTCGGTTCGTCTGCGTGTAATGGTATAAGGTTAAATCACTTCGGAGAGAGGAGCAGAACATATAAATGTGATGTAATGAACATACTGTGCATTTACACTGCGACTGTCCCGATCTGCCTAAGAAGCCTGTGACAGAATATGAGTGTATCTGTAGCTTGTGGTTAGCGCCACCCTTTGGTCATAACCAGTAGTGTACGCATGTGTACAGTGCAGGCTTGTAGTACTTGTTCTGGTGATCAGCATGGATATCATGACAAGCGTGAAAAACATACATGTAATGTGATATTAATGTGATAACTATTTCACTGCAACCTACAAAAATGTCTTCACTTTTCTTCATAAGTGAATCATTCTTATATCTTCAATAATTTATAATTTCAATAATCTCTTAAATGAACACACATTTTGGCATAACAATCACTTTTCTCATGGGGGGCGACAACATTGTAGAGCATACATTTTTATGTACTTAAAGTTTCAGTGTTTACACGGGGAAAAAAAATCTCCAAACTATCTACACTCAGGAGAAGTTTGTATTTAAAGTTATTTACAAATGTCATGAATTTATGTAGACTCAAACAGTTTTCTAGCTTGTCTTTGATGGACAACTTTTGACCTGTTGGTTTGGAAATTATTCAGCGAGGAGACACCAACCTCCTTTGGCTTTAAATGGTAAACAAGGTTTTGAAAGATCTCCAGTCTGGCTGCACCACCACATCCCCACCAGCCATGCAAGGGACTTCCTAATTAAGATGATACTGCTCGGGCACTTTATGTATTTTTTACTTTTTAAGGACTTTATAAACTTCCTTAACTTCCTGGAGTCCTGTTCACTTTGTACTGCTCTCAAAGTCAAGAAGCTTTTTGCTAGTTTCCCCCCCAGAGACCATCCCTGAGATTTCCCTTTGCACATTTACTACTGAGAGTGGCGAATGCTAACGCGGTTTAAGTCGCTAACACCTCGCCATTAACATGTGGCCAGTGCTAGCGCCCTCTCATCAGCGCTGCGAGGGTTTCTTCTTCCCCTGCCTCTGAAATGCTCTTTTAGCTGCTCGCTGACAGCCCGACGCGCAGCTTTCTAGTTAATTAAAGGGAAAAACATGGCCTTAACTGGTGCATGGTCGCGCCCAAGCCTGCATAATGGGACGTAATTAACTTCCCCTCGTCGTTGCTGCACTTCAAAGAGAGGGTTTGGAGTCCGCCACACACACACACACACACACACACACACACACACACACACACTCGTGCACATAATAGGATGTGCAGTGCACAGACAGATAGGCCTAAAGAAACACATGCCTATAGCACTCCCCTGGGAATGATATACAAGAGAGACTGAGAGAGATACTGGGGGAAAAAATGTTTAAGACTGTGAGATAAGAGTGGAAATAATCCTTCACTGTTCAGTCATGTGGAAAGAAGTGGCTGAAATTATGCTAAATGTCTAAATGTTTTTCAGCCTAGACTGTTATGCAAAAGCAGAAATAGCAGAATTGTATAAACAATGGATTTTACAGTTCTATAATTTGGTATTATTGGTTTCAGTATAATGTATAAACTCCTACTGCGATACCACCAAATTGGCCTTAGGTCTATAAGCCCAATTTTAGTTCAGTTGGTGTCAAATTCTGAAAGGGGTGGTAAAAAAGGGGAAAGACGTCCAGCAAACAGTTGGAGTCAGAACCTGAAGCCCCGATGTCGAGGTTGGCACAGTGTTCCAAGTATACATGCCAGCAGCCCACTTGACCACCGGCAGCACCAATAATCCTGTATTTGCAAAGAGTACCTAAAACAGGATATCAATATAATAAAATATAAATATACGGCCTTATATTTTGAAATAAATGCCTTATGTCAAAATATAAGGCATTTATTTCAAACAATTGAAACAAAAAGGCCTTATTTGATGGATAAATATTAGATCCCACATGACCCGCCTTGTATCAGTGATTGAATGACTATCGCAGCTTCACTTTATTGTCTCGCTTTCTTGTATCATAATGCACGTGCCCGAGCGTGGTGTGAAAAGTGTGTCAGTTGCTGGTGGAAGGTGAAAGGTCACAGTGGCATCGGTGTCAGGACAGCACTGGCATTCATTGGTCAACGACTTCAGACAGGCCCGTCCCAAAGCCCCTCCCACAATCTGCTTTTGTGGACACTTTCCCGTGTCGCTTTGGCTACAGTCTCCGAGGCTCCCCCTGCATTTACATCTGTGCTAATTAGAGTGGAAAAAGTGATTGGCTGCTCGAGACATCGCAGTAAAGAGGCCCACGGAGGGAATATCGAGGGGGCTTATGTAAACAGGCGTAGGCAGTCTCCGCGCACAAAGCCCTGGTGGACGGTAATGCATCAGGGCGCGTCCCATCGCACGGTGTCAGGAGGCGCACCTCCACTGTGTCACATGTGATTGTTCCCTCTGCCATCTAGGTGCACAGACCTACCACAGGACACGCATAATCTGTGAAAGCGCAACAACACTGAACTCCGTCCACAAAACAGCAATAACGTCGGACATACTGAGACATTTATATGTGACTAACAGAGCCGCTAATGAAAAAGCAGAAAAACCGGGAAAAAAAAGACTATGCAACTAAAACTGGCAACACAAACAATGACTTTCCCTCAAATAGTAAAATTTGACAATAAATATCCAATTTGAATTATAATGATCTTAACATATTATGTTAAGATCATTTTCAGCACTTTTCTTTACGAACACCCCTGAAGGACAAGGTTGCACTTTATTTTACAGCACAGTAACTGGGTAATAGGATGGAAACAGCATGATACCTAAACATGTAATAACATGGTAACTATGGAAACGAGACGAGACACATTTTATGGTAATATTACTAATCATAGCCCGAACTGGGGATAAAGACCCTGACATTTTACTTAGTCAAAGTTATTGACTAAGTAAATTTTTATTACCGTGTAAAGTAAAGTCCAACCGCAATGCTCAATATAATTTCCTAATTGGCTTTACAAATCTTGAAACTTTTCTCAGAAGTGAAATAAAATTACATATTACAATAGGTATGCTGGTGTTGGGTTACGTCCAAAAAATATACCTCATAACTCGGTTTTTTGGTTAGCCTTGAGAAGTATTTTGATTTAGCTCTGGATTTAGTCATCCCAGTTTCCCAAACATTCAGTCGATTTGTTTAAGCACAAGACTTATATTTGACATGTGGGCGGTGTCGTCTCAAACCCCCACTGAGTGTCTCCTCATAATGGTCCTAAGTAAATCAGCCTTATAATAATAACGCCTCCTCTCACGTTATTCCACTGTGGGCCAGTGTGCTCTTTTGAAGTCCCACCTCGGACGGGACACTGGGCTGGGGCTCGTTACCGCCGCACTAAATCACCACACTTAAAAGATCACATTCCCATTACTACTATAGGGTGTTGCTTCCTCTTACACGGCCATTTTTGAAGACTTCGTTTGACTTCTCCTGCATGTAGATAAAGGCTACGTCGGCTAAAATAAATCTGGTGTTCTTCCCACGGTTTCTACAAGGTTAAGTATTTTTTGCATTTCCGAGATGAGAAGCATTGATTTTTCTTCTTTTTTTTTTTCTTTGTCGAAATCCTAAAAGTGGGTCAAGAAGTGTTCTGCCAAAGCCCAAGAATCATCTCATAGATAAAGTCAAACCGGATTACTCACTATAGAAGAACTGTGTTAGCGGCTGTTAGCTTCACATCAGCGCTCAGAGAGTAAGAGGACGGTGTGGGTGTGCATCTGCTCTGTATAGCTGTGATCCCTTAACGCAACTTAAATGTGTGTTCGAAAACTGTGTCAAAATTGCATTAAGCGCAGATTTATGGAGGAAAAAAATCACGCAAATGGCTTTACATTTTGTCCTCCGCAGTCGTAGAAATATATCATTTTCAGAGAGGGGGAAACCGTTCCATTTTGACCAAAGAGAGAAAAGAGAAAAGCACCCGGCCCAATTACAGGTAATTACAGCTCTGAGCTCCGAACATGGTGAAATGATTTGATGCCGTCTGGTTAAGCTCAACACAGACATCGGTGTTAGTGTTAGCGGCGTTAATGCCATCATTTGGAGCAGATAAAAGGCACGGCGGTTCGGGGAAAAGACGGTGCAGAGGCGAACGGGCGTGTCATAAATCACCCGGGGTGGTGTCGAGATGAAACAAAGGTATGTGCCACGACAGCCCTCTGCTGCAACCAACCAGCGAGGCACAAAATGATAAAATAAATATGTGTGAGGCGCCCACAGCATGGACAAGTGGAGCCTGTGTGTGTGAGGGGAGAGGCGGAGGGGGGGGGGGAGATAGCCATCATTTTCTCTTTCTGCACATATGTACATACGCAAACACTGGTTGAGTGCAAGGACATTGCAGCATGGAAGACAGGGATATAAAAGGTTAAAATATAGTTACAGATGTGCCATTTATTACTCATTATGTCTTTATGCAGTCTATATCCGGTAAAGGACATGTGTTTAGTGTACTTTGTCTTTGCCATGGAATTTCAGACAAGATGATGAGGGAAGAAAAAAAATCCTCTGCAAAACTGCTAAAATGACAAATCCTGCTATAAATGAGGTCAACTGGATGAAAAAGACAATATTGATTACAATTGTTTTGGTCACAGCAAACAATGAAAATAATCCATTGTACAATGAACAAAGTACAAATTATATTAATTATGTTCACTTTTGTAAACAAATGCAATACCCTGCAAATTACTTTTCTGAAATGTAAGAGTAGGGCAGGGGAGCTTGTGTGGGTGCACATTAAACACATTGCAAAGTTAGAATTAGGGCTGAATGATATGGACAAAATTTAATATCTCGATATTTATGCCAGATATCTCGAGATCGATACAATATGATATACCTACGGGTTCGATGAAGACCAATAACGTAAATGACAAAAATAACAAAAATAAAAACGTACTACAGAAGAGTGCAGTTTTATTGATGAAAATCTATCGTTTATATCTTGCATTTTCAATATTCATATCTTGAATGTTCATATCTCGATATCGATATGATAGCGATATAATATCTTTCAGCCTTAGTTGGAATCAACAATGATTATGTCATTTTTTGTTTATTTCTGATTGATTATTTGCACAGTCCTACCACAAATCCTAAAACAAAGTTCCTCAATGCAATTATTCTATAATTGTTATTTGTTTTCTTAAATCATGTCTTCTTGTTCTTCATACAAAAGCTTAGACACCATACATTCCCCCGCACTAGAGCAACTGAGGGAAAATCAGAAAGTTGTGAAGGTGCCCTGACCCCTCTTACGGCTCAAATCACAACAAAAGCCTCTGGAGACAGCCACAAAACGTCTGTCTGTCGATCTGCCTCTCGCACTGTCCCACAAACCCGTTATCTAGACACAAACACTCACTATAGTGCACTGAGAGCTACCCCTCCATCTCTCTCCGCCGCGCTGACACCGGCCTCCGACAGCTCCAATCCACCTGGTCTGCTGATAGCTCTTACTCTGCCACATGACAATGCACTGATTTTGATTCTCCCTCTTCCCTTCTTACGTCCTCTCCCTCTCTGTCCGTGTTTCTCTTTCTCCTGGCGCTCGTCGGGCTCCGGGATGGAGAGAAACGCATTAAGCCGACACTTCTCGTTTCCAGTGACTGACAGTGCTTGACGGCCGCGTGCTTTCGGCCCACCCGCTTGACTGGCAGCCGGACAGTTAAACAAGCCCTCCGGTTGCTATAATAGTTTAAAACACTTTCAATTACCCCAGTCAAACAAATCCCGCCAACGAGCGCCCGGGTGAGTCGGTGCAAAGCAACACGGCGCAGCTCAGAGGAAACCTGCACGCTTTTATATTTCTGATTCTTTCACAGATCCCTTACGGGGGAGGGTAAAGCGGGAAGAGTTTTTATACGAAGTGTACAACTGTAATCTGCCAAAGAGAGAACAAAACCATAACTAAAAATATTGAATCTTGAATATTGATATATTTTACTTATCTAATATTTTACTAAACCTATTGAAACCTATTACACTTTTATGGTTGGAAAATGCAAAACAGGTGATGAAACAAAATATCCAGTTTCACTTCCTGATCTTCCAAGCCAGCTAAAAAAAAAATATATATATATATAATTCCCTCCCACTCCCCCTCCTCTTGCTCCCCTTCGCCGCAAAGCTGTTTCCACAAAGAAAGAAAAAAATATAAAAATGCCGCCCACCGTGTGTGGCTGTAGTGAAGAGATCGAGAGGTGAGGAAAGCATTTCCTGGATTCTTAGAACCTCAGGAGGAGCGGTTTGGGAACAGAAGGAGCTTTTGGGAGTGGTTGCCGTGATGCTAACAATAGCCACTGGAGAACTCAAAGAAGACTCGAGCAGCTCGAATCAGAACTCCATGTATGTTTTTGATGAGAGAACAATATTGTGACATAATGAAATGCTCTCAAAAGTCTACCCCCTTTTTACCCGTAAGTAATTTGGTTCTTTGCTCTTGAATAAAAACAAGATTATTCATATTGTAAAACAGAAAAAAAAATTGGAAAATGATGACAATGACTGAAGTTAGGGCTAAGTTGCCCTGTTTAAGGCTGTGTTAGCAAAATGTGTTTCGTTCTGTGTCAGACGGAAGTCCTCGATGATATTGTAATATATTGTGGTTTCCCGCGATATGAATATTGCACTACTTGATATTGCAATAACTAACGTGCCACTGTTTGATAATTGTGTTTTTTTAACGTTCTTGTACTAGCCCTTTGTAACTCTGCACACAGAATCACAGGGATGCTTTTTTTGTGTATAATCCACAACTTTACTTTATTTCTACTTGTAAAATACAAGCCGAAAAGATTGTTTCTGATGGGGTATTCTTGGAACAACAAGCTCTAAATGATCAGCACAACATAGAAAGAACACGGGCTCATTTTCTATTTATACCTACAATGTTGAGCACAGGATTTAGAGCCAGACTCATTAAACATTAAGTAAATCAGTTTTGACCACACTCCGGTCTCACACAATAACTGGGGGCTGGGCAATTTCCACAAATCAATGAAATCTCACTATAATAAGGCAGAGTCATAAATCACTAGTTAACAAGCACTTCACCGAGGCTCGTGAGCTGACCTGCTGCTTCAGCTCGCCCTGCATCAGGCCACGCACTAATTACACCGCAAACAAAACAACAAGAGAGGCACTTTCGCTGCTTGCACTAACCTCACGCAGTATCAATCATCTTTATCATTGTAATCTTATATTAAGGCAATCAAGGCAGAGAAGGTCCGTATAGTCAGTATATACCAGGAGAAATAAGAGTCGTTTTTTTGGAAAAGCATCTGATAGAAAACATACATCAACTCAGCAAGTGAATCACTACATACAAATAAGGTCACTTAAACGGCAAAAGAAAAGAAACATTTCACGGGCAGTGAATACAGTCAAATAAGTACTTAAAGATGTACATGTGCTTAGCTTTCCATCATGCTTTGCACACTCGCCACCAAAAACACAAAGGTGATAACATAGAAAATGGGGGGAAAAGGGTAAAAAACAGAATGACTATTCACAAAAGTGTGTTACATGTTTGAGACCGCTGTTAGCCTCAAGCTACTATTTTTTTTTCTCCCTGATTTTTTTATTTTGCATTAATTCCATCTAATTAGTGTTTTCCGGCCCGTGGTGTGAGCTTTCTAAAATGACATAACATTATGACAAGCAGCAGCAAAGCACGCTGCACTGTTCAGAGCTGTGACTGTGGCTACAGCTCACTGTGGCTTTCACTGGTGGAATTGCGGATGTTCAGTGGCTAACCAAAAATAGGTTCTAGGTCCTGCTCCCCTTACTGGTTTCATCAAAATCAAGTTGGTGAATGTTGGCAAAAAAAGAGATTTTCCTATCCAATACTTTACTTCCTCCTGCTCTTCCGAGGGGATACCGAGGCATTCCTTGACCAGTCAAGACAAAGTCCTTTCAGCATGTACTAGGCCTCCCCTGCGCCCCATCCCAGTGGGACATGCCAAAAACACCTCCACAGAGAGGCGTCCAGGAGGAATTATCAGTTACTTATAAACATCTAGAAAAAAGGTAAATCTGAAATAAAGCCATGCTACATTAATGTGAACTAAAGTTAATAATTGTGTATTCTATTCGTGTGTATTATATTGTATTCTCAAAAGGAGTGGTTTCGTTTAACAGGTCCTGTTTTGTTGTTGTTTTTTTTGCATTTACATATTTATGGTAAATAAAGAAAGATTATTTTCCTCCAGGGATTAACAAAGTTATTCTGATTCTAGCCCCTTGTGGTGGGTGCTGGAATCATATCTCACAATATTATTTAGCAGAGTAAAAGCTAATCAATCAATAAACCTAATATCTGGGTCAATGAGATGACACTTGATTATAATATTCACTGTTGTGCCGGAAAGCGAGCAAATCTTGAAAATTGAATGCAGAATTAGTTCATAACACTGTTCTGCAAAAAAAGGGGGATCACAGGAGGTTGCTGCACCAACAAAAGCTTTGGCTTTGAATGAAAACTAGATAAATTGATAAGAACTCGAAATTCCTGTGGGCAGAGTAATGCCTGTGCTGTATTTATCCCTGGGTGATGGAGGTTCAAAGTCAATGTGGCAGTGAAGATGGTGACAAACCTCAGTGTCATCCTATTCCCATTCGGGTCAATACGAGAGGCGCCACGGTGCCAACAGCCCGGGACACTCCATGTAAAGTGACTCTGTCCCATCCCCCACAGCCCAGCACGCGTTTGCCCTTAACAACAAGCATTGATTTCTATCCTGATGAGGATCTAGCCAGTATTTAATCTAACATTGTAGCTTCTCGCAGTAGGACACGGCTGGGCATGTCATGGTAATCGATTGGTCACAGTCAAGCAGTGGAGCTCCGGTGCTAACTTTACCTCTGCATCGGGACGAGGGGAGGGGCAGCTGTCCATCCATCAGACCAAAGTGCATTGACTTTGTACAGAGTTGAAACCTAAATAAAAATACATATGATATATGTAAATGTTGCAAGCTTAAAAATAAGCTATTAATAGAATATGTTAATTTAGCAGACATGTAGGTTTACATCTATTCTCGTAAGACAAAAAAGTAGACAAAAATGTCAAACTTTTGCCCTATATTTTTACATTTAATATTTCTAGGAAGGTATTACATATAGGTTGAGGCAAAGCCAATTCACAACCACTTTATCTGTTTTTTTTCCATCATAGGCATAATTTCTATCAACACATGAATAAATAAGCCCCTATATGCCTTTGCCATTGTACATCAAACGCAGTCACAATTACATATGACAACACTGGCAATTAACCGTTTCTCTCACTCTCAATTTCAACCATATAAAAGATGATCAAGGCGTCCCGATATCCGCAGAATATCCACACACGATGCATAATTTATGTGGCTGCTACAAAATACCGTTCTGTTGCAGTTCTGTTCATGCGCTCCACTAATTCATTGAAATAAAAGCGTCCCAGTGGGCAATCCGTGTAATCAAGCCTAATCCCGGATTGATCTGAGCGCGGCCGCAGAGAAAGAAGATGAAGGAATGTGGGAAAGGAGTGAGTTCGCAACATACAATAATAGAGCAAGAAATGAGCACAAGTGAAAGCGGATTTAACCGTGACAATTTCCACAGACCATATTTAAATGTATAAAATATTTTCAACTTAAAATAAGTCTAAAACAAAAGGAATAGCATTGAATACATGGAATGCAAAGCGTGGTTGCAATAATAATGGCTGTGATGCATTTAAATTATAGCCCTTTTCTATTTCTTTTAAGTATTCTTTCAAGGATTTTTATGTTACTTTTTAGTCTCATTTAGGACAAACTCGAGGTGGTAACAAACCAGAAACCTGTACAGGACAAAATAAGAAGAAATAATTGAGTGATATATGAGGTTTTTTTTATGCCTGGCTGGTCCTGTAAACTTACCTGGCTGTCTGCACATGATAATAATAATAAAATAACAATAATTAAAAGAATAAATACATGTTTTTTTTTTATAAAATGTTGAAAGACAATTAATCTGTTAAGCAGGAATCGTGTATTATAAGTGCCCATCATAAACAAAGTGTATTTGGAAAGAATACACTTACACACCTCTGATTACATGAAGAACCTTTGATGATTCCTGCCTCCTCAGCTCGTCCCAGATGCTCACAACTCACTGCAGAACGAACGCTCATGAGGGAGCTCTCCTCCTTGTCCCTGTAAATAAAGAGAAGGACTGTTAATTTGTTGTTTACCCATAAGCTGAGAGCTGTATTCAGTCAGCTCATCTTCCAAATCAGTGGCAACTATGAGACCTATAGTTCTACACTGGTGCAAAGGGTGCTATGCAACCACATTTTGAAACGTTTAGGTGAACTTTTACTGCTGGTGTCCACAATCGACATCAGGTTTTCCCATAGTGCAAACCAGGGGCCAAATGAGTCCCCGACACCACTTACCTTTGTTGGCCCTCAGGCTTCTTGCTGGGTTGGCACTTCGCACACATCGCCATAACATTGTTTAGTTTAGTAATCCTACACAATGTTGACTTGATGAAAAATGTGTGGATACCCCTGTTCTACATGGTAAAAGAGAATGAACTTTTTTGCATTATGTTCGACAATCCGTTTGATCTGAGAGCAGCTACTGCCATCTGTTGGACTATTTGGGCCAATACAAGCATTAGTACTAGATACAACCTATAACCTTTTATTGAATTGTTACACCAAATAAACAAAACAACATAGATATGAGACTTCTCCTCTTTTATTATTATTATCATTTTATACATCTGAAATCATTTATAATCGGCTAATCATAATATGCAGAGGGACAATGCGACATTTTCTGGTTAAATATATTTACAAAAACAAAGCTGTGCCCTCATCAATAAGACAATGTATCTGCTTTGTATTATTGTAACACTTAGATTTTTATTCGGCTTTGAATGTTACCCGAACCCAGATCAGATCAGCCTCTTTATCAAGGACTAATGTAGTACATGAGTGCCATCTAGTGGACACACTGGTAGAATACACTATATTAATCAAACTGATAAAAAATAATAATATATATATATTATTACGTTTCAGCACATAAATAGTGTTGCTATTGTTGAAGCAATAACAGTCTAGGATTGTAGAAACAACAATATGACTGATTGCTCTCGGGGGGTCCCAATGTATGCCAAAAAGTATGGGGGCTCTTGGGAAAGGGATCCAACTTGCAAAAAAACAGCAAACCCTTACACATGCCAGTCTATAATTGTCATATGGCCTAAACTATTGGACAGGCAGCCTACTTCGGAAAGCACACAAGCCCACATACGATTTAACTGGAACTTACCCTCGATTACAGACTTAATGAGTTTATTTCCACCCTTCTTCTTCTTCTTCTTCTTCTTCTTCTTCTTCTTCTTCTTCTTCTTCTTCTTTATCTAGAAATCACACCTTTTGTCATAGTCACTGACATTTTTACTTTAAAACAGACCAGGCAAACATGCTTTGACAATGCTGGCATACGCGGACAAATAGCGCCAATTCCATACGCATGCGCACATTTGCATGTAGTCCTATGGTAGGAGTTTTAATCAGGTGTACCTGAGTTTGTTGTTGTTGCAGAGTACATTTATTTTTGCCACTAAGAGTATGTTTTAAACACAGCAAAAAAAAACAGACTTTGTTGCATTGTTGCAACGAAATATTTATCAATCAATCAATCTTTATTTATAAACATGTAACACAAAGTGCTTTACAGATTAAAAACATTCTCCTCCACCTTCCCAGAGAAACACCACACACACTCAAGGTAAAACAATGGACGCAATGAACATAAGGCTGAGTACAGATAAACACTATCCAAGGAGCCGTGTACATCGGAAGCAGCACCTCGGCCTTAACCACAGGGCACCAACCATTGAAGTAAATGCACCAACACAGGGCGCACGGAGGAGGCGCGGTAGAAACACCACACCTCCATCCAGACACCCACAGGACAGCACCCCAGCAGCCACAGCCAATGACTGCTTCCGAGGCAGAGGGCTCCTCCAGAGGAAACTGGGAGAGCATACAAATGGTTAAAATAAGTGAAAAGTAAAAGTAAGAATATAAAGACCACTAAAATAAGACCGAGAATACTTTTAAAAAAGAAAAGAAAAGAAATAAAATCAAATTATATATATATATATATATATATATATATATATATATATATATATATATATATATATATATATATATATATACACATACACACATACATATTAATAACAATTAAATAAATAGGCCTAGCAAGAATAAATATCAGTTGAAAGCTAAACTAAAAAGGTGGGTCTTGAGCCTGCTCTTAAAAACATGAACGTTCTCTGCGGTCCTGAGCTCCTCCGGCAGGTCGTTCCAGAGGCGAGGGCCACAATATTATACTCACAGAACTATAGTTACGTCAAGTAACTGTCATTTCTGTTTCGTATGGGCTACGCCCTCTACGGGCTTAAAACCCTGCGCGAAGACCGTAGGGAAGAATGTACTCCCAGCAGGCACAA
This sequence comes from Proterorhinus semilunaris, assembly GCA_021464625.1. Lineage (NCBI taxonomy): Eukaryota > Metazoa > Chordata > Actinopteri > Gobiiformes > Gobiidae > Proterorhinus > Proterorhinus semilunaris. The sequence continues at coordinate 12,796,475 of CM038360.1, read as the reverse complement.
ATGACCACGATTGGAGCGCACCCAGAAAAACGTCTCGCAGTCAGTGTCACCAACCAGACGCACCCATGGGCAGTCAGAGCAGGGCCACCTTGCTGCTCCACCAGAGCACCAAGGCACCTAGCACCATATATAGAAGGAAGCATAGCGGCCGCCTCTCCCAAGAGCGCCCATGCAACCAAAACAGAGCACGCGTGTCGCCTCTCCCAAGAGCACACACGCACCCACAACCGAAAAGGAGAAGTGAAGGTGCATAGGCCGCCTCTCCCAAGAGCGCCCGGACCCCCACGCCCAAACAGGTCGCCTCTCCCAAGAGCACCTGCACTGGGCAGTCAAGATCAAATTAAACCCGCCCGCCGCTCAAAACCGAATGAGCGACAGACCCAGAAGCGACGTCCATCAAGTACGAGCGGGCGAAGGTCGACAAGGATGACCAGGAAGCCGCCAAGCACATATCCTCTATCGACACCCCTCTAAACAAAGCAGTAGAGGCAGCCACCCCTCGAGTAGAGTGGGCCCTGACGACCCTAGGAGCAAGGAGACCCCGAGTCTCGTATGCCATACGGATGGCATGACAGACCCAATGAGCCAGCCGTTGGGTAGAGAGTGGGGCACCTTTGCGCCTGGCCCCAAGCCCCACAAACAGTTGGTCCGACCGCCTGAACGTCGCTGTACGGTCCAGATAACAACGCAGGGCCCGAATCGGACACAGCAGGTTTCGCCTCTTATCCTCCACAGAAGCATGTGGGGAGGAAAGAAGGGTCTAACTCTGATAACCCTAGACCTGAAAGAAGAAGTGACAATCTTGGGCTGAAAAGCCGGATTAGGCCACATCTCAAGCAGACCCCCATCCTCACCGAAGGACGTACAGGATGGATGCACAGACAGCGCAGTCAGGTCCCCCGCCCTCTTGGCAGAGACCAGAGCCAAAAGGAGCGCAGTCTTAGGGAAAGGACTAGGAAATATGGGGAGTACAGCCCTTTTTCCACCGCATCCGAAGCCACCTCTGCTACAGCCCCGCGCCGCAGCAGAGAGGCTACTTCCTCCTGGATGACCGCGGCCTCCGCCTGACCTCGGAGCCTCGTCCTGAGGATCCCGCTGAAAGGCGGCGGTCTCCAAGCGAACTGCAACGCGTATCCCCTGCGAAGCGTCCCGTCTAACCAGGGAGAAGAAAAAGGCCCCAGGCTCTTCCACTCCTGATAAAATTCTGTCACGGGCCTCACCGGTCCGCAGAGTATAGAAAAAAAAAGAAGTAAGTAGAAGTATCGTTCTGAGAAGAACGTGCTCGCAGAAGTGAGTTCTGAAAAGAACTTGCTCTCTCAAACGCTGAGTTAAAAAGGAGATGAGCGGTGGGCAGATGAGGTTTATATACCCCAGATGGATTATGCCATCACCTTGACATGATTGGAGCGGGTAGATGTTTTTATCTCTCAGGCGCGAGGTGAGGCCTCGGGTTATAACCAATGGCGAAGCCCGAAGAGGGTGTAGCCCATACGAAACAGAACTGCCCAAATCACATCACCAACCTCCTCTTGCAGGTGGTGGGTCCACAGAAGGACGGTCTCATGGTTCTAACTGGGCCTGTTGGTCTCTTATAAGGGGCTTCTGAACCGTCACCTAGGACCTGTTTGCCATGGGTCTGACCCACTCCACAGTGCACTTGAGGCTAATCACTTATAACGCCAGACTAACGATATAAATGTCTGTGCCTATAGAATAATTTTAACCATTTTGCATTTAAAATAACTTCTATTTGGGCAGCATCAGCTTTGTGGTTGTAAGCTATGCAGCGGCGGAGTGATCTGCTAGAAAATAGTCCCTCAAAATGCGATAATTCATGTAACGTATATTTAAAAAAATATTCTATCGACACAGACGTTATAAGTGATTTTCCTCAGGTGCACTGAGTGGGTCAGACTGTATGCAAGCTGTTACCACAGAAATGTCATAGCCTTGCACTAGCCTAGTGCCACGAGACCCTTCAAATAAGGACTGCAATAATAATATCTCCAGAAATAAACAACACTGTGGAAAACTAGGAAATGTCATAAATCCTGAAATATCCCTTTAAGGATATTTAAGGACACCACGCTCTGGAGCAGGGACAAACCCTGGAGGATCAGAGGAGCACTGAAGGCAGCCGGCTGGGTTTCCTCCGAGTGCTACGGTTTCCTCTAGCCTACCTCCGGGTCAGGTCGACCCACAATGGCAGCACGGCTCAGTGGCAGCGGCTCAGGACTAACACCTGAACACTATTTTGTTGTACGCTTGTGCAATGACAAATAAAGCACTTACTTGCTTATATATCCTAAAGTTATTAAAAGTAGGCTGGGAGTCACTCATCAACACTTCTTCATGAAATTAACTAATATATTCAGGCTAAGCTAGCTAGCACGTGGCTGTGACATAAAGCCAATTACAGTACTACCTTCTAAAGATACTTTCAGGAGGATGATTTGTGAGGGCATGTAAGGACAGCTTTTCAATGAGCTGGAGCAGGTCCATACGACCGAAGGAGCCCGAGTATTTTATTGCTTTATCTAACGTTGCCAGATAGGGCGTTTGATTGAGAGTGCAGATGGATACAGCCTCATGTGCTTTGTACTGAACGTCCTTCCAGTAAGTGCAGTTCAACATCTCTCAAGAAGATAGTCAAGTGCCACTGCCAGAACGTTTTGTATCTATTCTATTTAGCCAATGTAAAGGCTTATTCCACTAAGACACTGTCTGTCCACCAAACAGAGACCGTTTTCCATGAATAAAACAAAGAGAGGATATTTGGCTAATAATGTGAGTGACACATGAATAATATCCATGTGAGGGCAACTGTTAAAAGATGACAGTAATTTGAACCAAGTGTATTATTTTTTATCAATACTTAGAGTACAGTGTAACTCATTCATCTCATTATTACTAGTGACAGCAGGCCTGTCCTATGGAGCAATACAGGGAGAAGCCTGTGTAAAGTGGCCATTATGTCTAAACTTTCTCTGGGCTACTCCAAAGGCTAACATACAGCCATTCACTCAAACTTTAATAGTAAGCCTAAAAGTACTAGGCTGTTTCTTACAGGACAAGATGCAAGATAAGATAACCACTTTGCAGCATGAAATGCACTTTTGCTTGAAGCTGTTGTCCCTTTTCCCTACAATGCATGATCCCATTTGAGCTTTAGTAAATAAAAGGAAAGAAAATGACACAGTTGTACAAAAAGCAATTAGCCTTTTTTAATCTTACATTGCATTGAAAATTTACATAATAGATTCATACATTTTACAAATATTTCATCATAAAAATATATTTCTGTACAAAACACTTTTTATTCTATATTTTATATTTTTTTTCTTCAAATGGTGAATATTTCCAATGTCCCCAGGCAGAAACGGTCAAGTCTTTCAAATCACATGGGTCTTATTGCAGTCAGTCAGTAGGATAAGCTTGTGGTAAAATAGACTGAAGCTTAGAAAAAAATGTTTTCTGATGATGAAGAAAAAGCTGAAGCAGGCGTTTCCCAGTGTGAATGTGCCTGTGAAGTGTGACAGGGAGGGTCCCATGGTTTTTGGTAGGCACTGTGTCAAATCCATACCCACAAAAAAGACAAGAAATGACTAAAAACAGCAGCAGCAGTCAACTCAGAATCAATAAAAATCACCATAGAAAACACAACGTTATTGTCTTACAGGGAAACAAACAAGGAATAGCCAACTGCACAAATGTGTTCAAAAATGACCATGGATTTGGACCGTTGGATAGAAAAAAGTACCTATATTTTCATTCTTTCTTGCACCAACTGTTGACACAAAGTGGTATTATGTTACAAAATCAAATCAAGATCATTATACAGCACAGCCACCTAAATGTCCATACTAATGCATTTTTTAATTTGACTTGGACTCTGGTGAACTCCAGTTGTCCTCCAGCTAGACACTCCCTGACCAAGATCCTGGTTGAAGACCTGGGGTTTGGTCCCCGGGTGGTGCACTGCAGTCACCCACAGCTCCTGAGGCACTAGTTGAACGATGGGTCAAAATGCAGACTATAAATGGTCTAGATGTACTAGTGTCTGAATTTGCATTCCTGGAAATAAACGATGGGGGCTTTCCAGATTGTACAAGTTTTTATATTCATTTTGGTTTACATTGGTTGACCTAAACTTGAAAATTTAGAGCTGTATCGAGGTAAAAATGCATTAGTATGGATTAGTATGGACGTAAGTGATGTTATTGGCACATGAGCTTTTATTTGAAAAACAATGGATCTGAGTTGACACTGATATCTGACATCTCTCATTAGGTTTACCAACGGCACGTGACACTTTCACAGATTGAATAAACGCCGTCAACAGTGAAGATATAACAAAGCAGATCGGATGTGATAAATCACTGCAAGAAAAGGGAACTTGAGCAGAGTTGATAAGGCTATTCTTCCCCATGTTTTACTTGGATCATGACATATTTTAAATTTAATAACCTTAGAAAACAATGTGGTCATTTGGGGGTAAACAACAAGACCCAACTTGAACTATTCCCTTTAAATTTGTAAATAATCTCTGATCCTTAAAATAGATTCCTTTCTGCACACACACCATATTGGAAAACAAAGATGAAATTGTATAAACACAAACAACTGAACATCATCCACACTTTATATTGGGCAGTTCACCAGCAGTTATCATAGATCATCTTTTTTATAGTGTACATGTTTATAGCGCTCCCATTTTCTAGATATTTCAGAGAAAAAGAAAAAATTCATTTCGAATTTGGAACTGTACAGTTTGGGCAGCATTACATTACCTTCAGGTTAAAGTGCATTTTTTGGCTGATCAATAAGACGCTGACATAAGAACATGGACACAGCTCAAAGAAAAGGACAACACTGTAATTAAGTTTAACGTTGTATGAAGTGCTCTGCTTTGTGTACAAAGGTTAGAATAAACTTTAACCTGCTGATTGTTGCTGGTAAACCTTAACATCAACAAGAATGACAACAACAGCACCACTGACACTCCTGATTGCCTCAGTGGAACAATAGTAACGATGGGAGGAAGTTCACAAAAACTCAAACATCAGAGCCATGACTTCTCGGTTACACACAGCTGTGGCATCTTTTACTCAAAGTTATTTAATTTTCTAAAAACTCTCTGATAATCCGGCTCTCCCATATGCCCCTCCCTTCTGGTAAATATATAGCACAAAAATATAGATGGGTGAATGCTCCCGAATATATATGCAATAGATTTACAGATCAGAAGATTCTGCAGCAATAACCCAGAAAGAAGAGAAGCACTCATAGAGTGCAGTATCACAGTGGACCTACATCCACAGTATAGGACAAAACCTCCATACGTCTGTCAGTCTGTCTGTCAGTCAGTGTAAAACTGTCCATCTGTGCTAGACACCAGAGGAGACTCTGGAGAGTGGAGTCCGGAGACTTTTTCACCTGTCTTTGTCTCGGTGTTTCCCGTCTGCCCTCAATACGCAGCCTCTATCTGTGACCTTTGACCTTCAGACAGGTTGAGTTCGTGCAGAATGTGCTTTAGTGCCAGAGCTTTCTCTGTTTTGGTTATGGACCAGAGTCCTCTGTGTCTTTCTCACAGGGCCAGGAACATCTCATCCTCTTCATGTGGAGAGAAAGCCCGACCTTAAGGTGATGTCTGTCGAACACACCCTGAGCGGGGGCATTACGTTTGAAGATCTCTTCATGTTTGTCTTCTCTGTTCTCTGACAAAAAGGAGTAGTTTCCGTGTTGTTTCGTTAGTGCAAGCTCCTCTCTGTAACTGCTTTAGTTAAGCTTCACTTTAATTCCAGTTTAGTTTGGATTACGCTCCCGTCTTTAGGGCTTCATTTTCACTCTGCTTTGTAGTTAGTTAGGTTTTGTTTAAACTTCTGCTGCTCCCAACGGGCGTCTTAAATTTGATTTAAATAGAAAAAGTGGTAGTCATGGAGAAATTCATTTTCTTCTTCTTCAGCATTAGTTAGTGATTATTTACTGTCGGCCCCAGTCAGAGCTGGACCAAGCAGTATTTGTACTTCACAGTGTCTTTGATGACATCTTGTTCATGTCACGCTCCAATCTGAGTCACACAGTTGCTTGTTCATGGGAGAAGACAACAGTGTTGCGTTGGTTCTCTGTGATGTGGAATTACGTCTAAGTGACATGATGTCCTCTATGTCGTCTGCTGCCGAGGAGGGGGTCAAGTGTAATGGCTGTGTGTCATCATGAGCTGCACTTGGATCTATGAAATGATGAAGTGATTTTCTGTTTTTCGCTTATTCTCACATGTGACTTTTTTCTTCCTCCCAATGCTCTTTTAGTGGAAGATTGCAAACACTTTTTCCTGATGGATAGTTTTTACTTTAGTGTATTTGGTCTGAAAGCGGTTTCCAATCCATTTTCGCTTTGTGGCCAGCCCTAAATTGAAGCACGCTGCTCCCACCTCCACAACGCCGTACCACTGTGGTCCCATTAGATACTGGAGTCATTTAATTCGAGTGATAATAATCAATCCTCAGACCATGGTGCAGACAGTATTCAGATTGGGATCGAAGCGCACTGCTTTCCCCTCCACTGCCTTGGCGTTGGTGTTGTACATGGGGTTCTCGAAGGCAGCTTGGCCGTTGTTGTTTTCGTGCACCGAGCAGCCCGTGTACTGGGTTTTTGGTGTTGTTCTGTAAGACATGATACGGAAACAAACATTAGCATGTAGGTAGAAGTGGATGGAGAGTCAGAATATTAAGTTAAGTACTGCAACGTGGCTAACAAATAAACGTATCAGAAGGAAAACAAATACTAATAAATGGAAGATTACATTAAATACAATTACAATGCAATAAATGTACCTAATGTCAGTTATTTTAACTTGCAATTCATTACTAACAGGATGTGAGGTAACAGAAGGGTTATTGCGTACAGACAAAATCAACAAGGAATAAGAATGATTAGACTTTTTAGGAAGTCTAGTGTGATTCAGATCTGCTCATCCAAAACGTATTCCATTAGAGCAGGCCTTTTCAGATACTTACAGCAGAGTAGTCACGCACAAAAAAGAAGAAAATCCAATTTACTACCTCTTAAGTGGAACTGTGTTACTATATAGTTTGCAGTTGTTTGTTATGGCCTGAATCTTTCTTACCAAACACACAAATGGAGTAATACATAAATAAAAACTTCCTAAAATATGAAATTTTAGAAGGTGATACCACACGACCAGGTCTATACTATTCATCAATTGAACATAATTTGTGAGAAGTACAGACTAAAGCCTTAGGCCGTATCTATGGGTATCCAGTGATTACAAAAATGTACACCATTGCTGTAGTAATGAACAACACAGTTATGACTTGTTGATCTTCATATTAAAAGAGGCTGCGTATCTGACCTCCAAAAAAAGCATAATAACCTTTCATGATTCAGCATTTAGCAAAATTATTATTATTTAAAGTGAATGTAAATGTGGTCAATGAATTGACAACAGCCATGAACATCTTGATCATTTGCGATGTTTGATGACTGTTGCGGAAAAATACGTTGACCAGGTTACAATTCCATGTTTTAAATGGTAAAAAGAATTCAAAACGGTATGCATCAAAGGACCGAACTCCATGATTGTGTGCCTCATGTTGCGCTTACCTTTGTTTGTAGAGATAGAACCCAAAGCCGGTGAAGATGAGAGCGAAAAAAGGCACCAAGATAGCAATGGCCACGGAACTACTGTTGGTACCAAGTTGAGGCGGTGGCGAATTCTGACTCTCAGACATATTTAGACCTGTCAAAGACAAAAGTAAAATTGAAAAGACAAAAACAAAACAAAAATAGAAAGCCTTGTTTTACACCATACCTAGTCTTTGGAGTCCAAACTGTCCGTAGTCTTTTCCCTGAATGAAGCCTTGGAACACATAACTCGAACCATCTGGCTCAGCAGAAACCTGCAAAGATTATTCAAATATTACAAAAAATTTAACAAAAACGGTGTTGGTGCCGACCCAAAAAGGGTCTAACAAAAAGGCAATTACAAATCCGTCCATGGTCCAGGAGTCCTCGATGATTTTGGCAGGGGATATGGCAGAGTTTTTGGCCTGTGCTCCCTGGTTTGCGTAGTTCACCTGGTACATCAGGAGAAGCAGCCTGGCCTCGGAAGCTTTGTAAACTCCTAAAATAAAAAAACATTTCTTTCATGAGTCAAATTACTCCCCTGTTAAATTACACAGTAAATTCACCTTTCCAGCACATATGGTGGGTTAACTTACTATGCTAGTTTGTGTATGTGGCCTCGTTTTGCCCCTGCATTGTGTATATTATTTTTCTAAATCAATCTTACTCGAACTGTGGAAACGTGGGCTGCTTCAGGTGGCACTCACACTCCTCAGCTTGTATAGAGATAAATGTATTCATATTTTCGTCCTACTTTAGGTCAGTCCTTGTTTAAAATGATTTAATCCATAATTTAGTCCCATTTTAGCCCTGGCCTCACCCTTGTTTACGGTTGGTATAGTCCTTTTGTAGACCTGTATTAGATCTGGTGGTACTTCTTTGGGTGTTACTTTGGTGTGAAAGATTTGAGAAACTGTTCAAAATTATTTCACTACAACCTTCATGCCACATGACCTGTACACAATTTCTTGCCTACACTCACATTGGCTTAACCTCCCCTGTGACCCAGCAGTTGTAGAATCACTGAATTACTGCTGTAAAAGCCATCTCTGGTGAATTTCTGGGTGTGCGTTTGCTTCAATTTTTCGTCCGCGAGCCGGAAAGGGCAATGGAGAAAAATACCACTTCTCTCGTAAACATAGATAACACATTTCCCCTCTTGCCATCAGAAGGAAATCAGAGGAGTATATCAGCCGGCATGTTGCTCCAAAAGCACCATGTTTTACTAGAGCAACCTGGCATCTTAATCACAAGTGAAAAAAAAAGCTGGGTTTTTATGCAGCTGGCCTTTTGATGCCAGCAATATGTGGCTTTAGCAGTTATTGATCTAAAGCTGCTCTTTTAAGCCACAAGACGCGCGTTAACAGTCGGGGTAGTAGCTGCATGGTTTGTGATATGGCGGTTGTACTCGCTGCTCCCTACTCCAGAACGCATTCTGTCTTGAGCAGGATTTGTGTTTTAATAGGGTCTTAACCCCCTGCTGCCGCTCGCGTTCGGCCCTGGGAGGCCTGTGTGTGGAATCACGCCTGTTTGTGTAAACAGGGCAGAATAAAATAACACGGCAAAGTGGAGATAAGCACATATAATTAAAAGTACTCAGAGGTACGCCATGTTTTCATCCACGTAAATGACTTTGTTCAGACAATCCTATCCGTGGTCACTATCAGGACCATTGCCAAAGTCTGACGCCCATAACAGGTGAAGATCATGTGACTGAAACCCATCCATAACAAAACAAAGGAGGATGGAGAAGATCTCTGTCAAGACACTGGGTCTTTGGTCATTTATTGCAAAGATAAAGGGCCAGATCTTGTGCTACTCCAGTCATCTTGCTGTTGCATTATTTCACTGCACCACTGGCAAGAGGTGCCAAGAGGTGTCTTTTTTATTAAAAAAAAAGAAAAAAATAAGTGGTCAACTGAGGCGTGGTTTATTCCAAGCAGCACTCCTATGGCAGCCTTCCCATTGTTCGCCTCATGTTCCTCCTTTTGCATTATAGGCTTTTATGAGCTCTATCGGTCAAACTAAGTGCTTGAGTTAAACACTGACCATGTCCGGTGTCCCGCTGTGGTGCCAGTCTGCACTCAGACGTAATTGTGTTAACATGACCCAAACAAAGGACGTGTTCACCCCCACTCCCCTACCACCCACCACTCTCCCCTGCCCTTCCGGCCGCTGAGTCTGGTTGGAGGAAAAATGTTGAAATGTTGTTCTAAATAACATTGCTATTGGTCATGGGACTCTGTGCTGCCCAAGATCTCACAGTGCGGTCCTACAGAGTGCAAACAGTTATGCAGTTATGTAGTCTGCGTTTCGAAACACAAGATCAGGCCCACAATGTCCAAAGTTGTACTCAATTTCTAGTATTTTCTGAATTTATTTAGTTCAACTGAGACACAGTATTTTCGCACTACACTTTTAAAGAAACATTGTAAAACTTAAAAATGTGTTCTTGATGTGAGTGGGATGGTACAAGGTTGCCTTATGGTACTGACCTTATACAAAGCACAAACACCCACGAAAAGCTTAGTTTTGCCTTATTTATTGGGCTATTGACTGAAAGTTTATCATCATGATGAAGAGGGGAAAGATAGAATAACAATAAAAGGCTGTTGGCAATGTTATCTCTAGATACATAACATTTAGCGGCCTCCCCCCAAAAGTAAAAACAAATAAAGTCTCATAAAAAGTTTTGTTGAAAGGCCACGGCTTCATGGACCTTTTGGCAAATGTATAAAGAAAGATGTTGGATGTGGTTCGGGGCTTTTTGATTAAAATTCAATTCAAATAGTTTCATCAGGAGCTTGCATCTTCTCTCCATTTGTGCCTTTGTTTCATTTTTACTTAGCCAAGGAGAACAGAGTATCTCGGGACTTTTTCAAAGTGCCAACCGTAATCAGCAATTTTTGTATTATTTTGTATTTTTTTACTGTGGGCAGAAATTACATTGATGGAATTTGCCCTTAAACTAAACATGTGTGTACCTCCGCACAAACACAGCGCTATGTATACTACATGTTCTACTATTGCCTCCGCGGTGCACAGGTGGGTTGCAATTATCACATGCCTGACAGCAGGAGCTCCATATTGCCGTTGCTAAGGGTAACGTTGACTCGGCCGGTGCTGGAGTTGAAGCTGGTGATGCTCAGAGTCATGGGCTGCTTCCTCCCACGGTAATTATAGGAGCCCTTCCAGATGTAGTTAGGAGCGAAAACATCGTCGGGAACTGCAGCAGAGGTGAGGAAGAGGACAGGAGTTTGCGTGCAGTGTTTGTTATCATAGAAATCACGGGAGACGCCAACGCTATCTGCGCCCAATGTTACAAAAATGCAGTTTCCCGGAGATAGGACCTTGCGTCATCAAAGTTACATCTGTGATTAAGCGTCTGTACAGGAATTATTTTTAACTACTCTTTGGCAGGCAATGAAATGTGAATGATAATAATATAACAAATTGCTCAGTTGGTTATGAGCAGATTTATTACGCTAATGTGGTTTTGAGACAGAAATGAAAGCAATTTTGGAAACATGCTAGTCGAAGAAGAGTCTGTAAATAATCTTGAGCCTGCATCAAGCCTAAAGTAAAAAAAGATCTACAGTATACAGAGCTGAGCCAGAAGCACAGCAGCTCCCCGTGTATTCCAAGTATAACACTGTGGACAAAAGACAAAATTAATTATTTAAATCATATCGGGAATGTAGTTTAGTGCAACAAAATGGAACTGCGGTTTACTGCAGTCTGATTCAACAGCGAGTGAGTGGACTGGAACGAGACAGAGAATTTATTTATGTACAAGAGACAGAAATAAACAAGCTCAAAGTAGACAAAGTCCCCAAAACACAGAGCAATGTTTGCAGTTTCTTTTTTTTTTGTGGCTCTGATAAAATCGACTGCAACAGTACTCACCGTTCAGTTTGGGGCTGGGAGTCCCTGTAGCCGGTTTCACTGGCTTCTTCTTCTCTCCCGCTGCAAACACGCACGTCATTAATAGATTAGAATGATTGTTATGAGCATTTAAGGGAAAGGGCCATTTTTACCAGTAAGCCATGTTTTCAGCAAATTTATTCCCAGACGAATGGGGGCTTTATAAACTACTTTGAAATGCCATCTTCAGACTATTTACGCTTTCAGAGCAGCATCTGTCATTGCTTGAAGATGCAGCCATTGTTGCCAATAAGTAAAAGCAAGCAAGAAAGAGACCATTTGTCCTAGAATCTCAAATTGGATCGGGGAGTGCTCGGATTTTAAAGGCTACTAACAGGGCACAAGGGCAACAGCCTTGAGGAAAATATCAGGCCGGTGCACTTTTTCCTTCGACTCAGGTGGTTTCCTCTCCACCAAACTTTGCAAACTGAAAACGATAAAAAACTTTCAGCCAAAGTCTGCGCTTATTTGCATTTACACTCAAGGGTGCATTGCTAAACACATCCTGGAAATGGTATGTACCTTGCGTGCGATTGATCTAACTCAAATCTTTTTGCCTCCCACACTGTTGGCTGAATATGACTGGCAAAGATATGTGTGAAACTCGCTTTGTGTTAGTGTGATACTTCTGGAGATCTTTCAGTGTCATTGGTGGAGACTGATTGAGCTGGCTCGTGTACAGAAGAAGCTCTTAATCATAAAGCTCTCGTGCACCTGCTCCTACTCCACGGAAATGTCAAAATGGCTCCAGCACAAATCTGCCTCCTTTGAAGTTCAGAAATAATTCCCTCGACTGTTCAAAAAGTCAAGGCAGCCAATCTTAAGGACAATCAGTGACAGCCATTTCCCCCGATATCAGATTGGCAGGCTTGTTTTCAAGGGACGTTTGGTAACAATACTCATAACACTAATCAGAGGGAAATAATGTACAAAGTAGCTGGGACGATACACTTCTGTCACAATCCGATACGTGTCATGACACTCAGGGGCTGATCTGATACGCATTGCGACACAATAAGTTTATTCCACGAGACAAGACGAGATTTTGACATAATTTGAAATAATGAATAACAATGAAATATTTCCTTTTACTGTTCAACTATAACGAAAAAATACATTTAATAGTGCAAACCAATATATTATGTAAACATTGTTGGGTAATTATGAACTCAAAATTCCTTTAAAGCAGAACCATAGATATAATATAATAAAGATGAGCGGGTCCCCTTCAGCCCCATTCATTGTAAAGGTTCCCGAGTCCTGTGTGCACCTTAATGATTGCTCCGTCTACTCCTATGCAGCCTGTTCCTTAAAGGTTGTTGCTAGATCGTCGGCTCGGGAGGGACGGTCTGCTGTGAAAACGAGACATTTCATGACACAAATTAAGGTTAGGGCCAGGGATAAGATTAACCTTATTATATTTTTCAACAAACCAACTCATAGATCTATACAAAATCACAGCAGACCGTCCCTCCCGAGCCGACGATCTAGCATCAACCTTCCTTGAAAGGGCAAAAAGGCGGGAAGTGTCTTTAAGCAGAGGGTAATGGATGCGGCACAGTAAAATAAAGGGAACAAAAAATCCACAATATTCATCTACTCGGGGACGAAAAATCTCACGAGATCTTGTGGCACGAGACCTTGGCCCATTCCTAATGATAAGTCATAATGTTGACCTTAAAATGGGTAAAAAGAAAATCGTCACGTGTGCAAAGTTAACGAACCAAATGCCATTTATTGAAAAGAGCATTAACACAAAATGTTTGAAAAAGTAGGAGACCCGGTATGTTGTCCCAGCCCTAGTAGCTTGTGTTGCGTGTGGCTGAACTTCACTACTAAAAAGCATAAATTATAATCCCTTTGTCTCGTTTTTTTTTTTGCTCAACCTGGGCTCAGCCAAGTATCTCACCGGGAAGAGACAGGCCTCTCCAGATGGCCAATATGTCTCTGAGTGTGTCGGCTGATAGAGTGTCCTTGAGCACGAGACTTCTACCTTCTGGAAGTGGGCCGTGATAAGATCAGAATTAAATCCGGAGGATGTAGATGAGAGATTTAACCGCTTTACCTCGACATATTGGCATCTTTCCGGTCCACGTGCCATCGCTTTTGCACACTCGATGCTCTGAACCACCAGCCAGGAAGTAGCCGTGCTGACAGCTGTAGACCAGGGTGTAGCCAAAGCCGGGCAGATCCATCCCCACTACGTCCACGTGCAGCGTGCTCTCGGGCTGTTTACAGGCATGGGCTAAAGGAGGACAATGCAGGCAGAGAAATGACTGAAATTCATATCTCATTAGCACACGATATTATAAAGCAAGTGAACAATTTTTTAACCTTGATGTAATTTTGTAAATGTATGTATATTTAGGCAAGTTTTAGGTTAAAATGAACAAGACGCACGGTAAAATGGTGAACGGATCCCTGTATGTAACTCACATGCAGGGTCAATTAGCTAAAGAGACAATGTTTGACTGTTTACATACGTATGCATTCCGGTTGTGTCCCACTCCACGTGAGATCAGGCTGGCAGGTTCGGGATGAGGAGCCCTGTATCAGGTGACCCGGCTGACATTGGAACGACACCACACTCCCCACCTGTGGGCATAACAAACCCACAAACTGATAAGGGTGTGTGCAAGGGGAAGAAAATAGCTATGGGGGGAGATCATTAGCACTAGCTGTTATTAACTGTAATAAGGTTTGTAAGCTTGAAGAGAGGGACTGGAGTCTGGCACATTCCCCGTCAAGTCAGTTTGAGATGTTGATTTTTTTTTTCTATGATACAGCAGAGTATGGTAGTCCAGTGTTGTCTATTCATGCAAGTAGACAGACATGATTGGTTATGTTTGATGTAGTCGGTGAAACTGAATCCCCTGATATGATAGATATACAGTATATTGCCATTTGGACAATCAGGTACACTTGGGGTTTCTTCTAATTTAAGGTGCCAGTTCAAGGCCTCGACTGCGCACTATTTTAGCCAGTACTGTGACTAGGGTCTGCCAAAATGAAAGCCTGGACTTTTCCAATTTAATATATTGACTATCTTTTCCAATTACATCTGTGTTCTTGCTCACCAGTACAATAACACATCCAGAAAGGCTAAATCTCCCCAAAAAACGGAGTCCTGTTGTGTTCCCTGCGCATTATCTTTAAACACTAAAACCAATAAGCCAAAGGTTCATCTCCGCCCTGGCTCCAGCACATCGGTTATGTAATATATGCAGCAAACTCCTGACAGACACTACACCGCTGGCTGGCAGGCTGATAAATTTTTCCCCAAAAGTGTCAAAAAACCAAGAACGTAATGAGCCACCTGGTGACATTTCTTTAGTCGGAAAATACTGTATTTCAACATCTTTTCAGTGAAGTGGAGATTTCAAGTGTTATTCAGCTCCCCTTACGCAAACTTAGCTCACCTCAAGTTAACCCTGACACCGTTCCTCTCATGTATGCCACGTGTGTTGCATAGCTAGTTTCCACATTGCAACAGAAAAACCTGCCATAAATCTTTCAAATTAAAGACCGATGGGATGAATTGTATTAGACACCGACTTTGAGCACTTTTTTTTACATTTTTTTTGTTACCTTGAATCCGAACGTTCGGTTTAGCGACCCGTAGCGCGGCGTTCCAGGGTTATCGCAGCTCGTCTTGGTCGGCTCTGAGATAAACGAACAAAAAGCAAAGCAAAAAAAGAAAAAGAAAAAGTTTAACAATTCACAGCCTCCCATCGCTCCCTGTGTGTTGTCATGGTAACAGCAGCTCTCACATGCACACACTCACCAGCAGGGGGCAGTAGCATGTCACCGTAAAACGAAGCCGGAGAAGCGTTCCTTTTTCCCCCCCTTCTCCTGGAGTGTTTTGTGGGAATGTGTGTGTGTGTGTGTGTGTGTGTGTGTGTGTGTGTGTGTGTGTGCGTGTCATCAGCATGTAGAGCACATCCTGACGCAGGGCTCCATTCAATACAGCTCTCTACCTCTTCCTCTGCCCTTTTTTACTTCCCCCTTTCACATCTTTTATTGTATCCCTCACTCCGTCTATCCGTCCTCTTTGCAATCCGCAGATCCTTCGCCTGACTTATTTGGAGTGCGACGGCTCAAAACTCATTGTGCTTCAGTCGCATTCCTCATACGCGCATCGGGCGGGAGACGTCGCACACACCGGCGCAATTACATACTAATAAATCACTTTCACGTAGGACCCCGGCAATTCCCAAAACGAGCCAAAAACACCCTACGCTCTTGTGCATTGCCAAGACCTACTTCTAAATCTAAGTCTATTTTTAGTTTTGTTCTTTAAGGGGTGGCACAGAAGGTGTCGCTTGCATCTGCTCTTCACCCCACAATAGAGGTATAAAAGTCAAGGAGCAGCACATGTTACAAAGGATGCGGTTTATTGCCATTCAGCGCAAGTCTTGGAAGTCTGAGCACCGGCTCCGCATCAGACATGTAAAGTGGTGCTCTAAACATCACATGCCGTGGCTGGACTGGCCCGCTGGGAGCATTCAGCGTGTGGGTTGAAGACCTCCCTTCAGTCGCCCCTTTAATCTATAGATAGATGCTTATGGATCCATGCCAGACATGATCTATATGCGTATAAAAATGGAACCGAGTCAATGCACTGAGCGCAATACTATAAATACCTATGATAAAATGTTGACTGTGTTGCAGAGCTGACACGGAGACAAAAATTCACGGTATGTTCAGGCTGTTCTCATAAATATCCAATGTTCTTATTACAAAAGTAGAAACTAAAATCTATACATTTGTATGTTTATTTGTTTTGTTTATAGGGCAGGACAGTAACTCAGTTGGCAAAGCTTACGCCGATGGACTCAGGGGCGGGCAGTTTAATCCAAGCCCACACTAAAGTACACTGTCATTATTTCCTTGGGCATTATACTAAATGTGCCTTGCCTTCTGTGTGTATCATTGGCTGTGATGAGAGTGGGAGGCACATTCTGACGATCTGTATAATAAGTCGACATATGTGCAGTTAAGAAAATTCTAGTCACATGCTGTGATTGCCATTATCATAAGATACATTGAGGAGAGCCGAGGCAACTTTTTAAAGTCAGCTCAGAGTGTTTGCTTTTTTTAAAGTGGCCTGAAAGTTTGAGTAATTGCCATACTTCCAGAGCAAAATGTTTTAGTTAATCCTAATCACGCTGATTAATTGAGCACTAAAACGCTGCTTCTCAGTGAGCAAAATACAGTGAAAGCTAAAGATGGTGCATCAAAGACAGCAGATCCCTCATGTGTATCTTATAAACTGATTATGTAACGTCAAATTTAATTGCCTTTATATCAGACGCCGGTTAAGGCTTTTATTGTTTCCACAGAACAAATATATGAATAATGTTGTAAATTAAACAATGTCCTTTTAACAAGAGCAAATCAAAATTAGTAGATACTTATCTTTCGGTCATAGAACAGAGCACTATGTGAACAAGCCATCACTCCCACTGTTTAAAGAGAGGGACTCCCGCCTCAGGACACAAGACCAGCTCATGTGGGAATTAATGATTGATGGACATCATCAGGGACTATTAAAATGTCATCAGTGAAACTTTAAATCAATTTTTGGTGAAGGTTAAAATCCTTGGTACATGCACATCAATTCAGAGTTAACTGACAAGCATATTAGGCAGGAACATTTGTTTAGACACAGCACCATCAAGTGTTTTTTTTATTTGGTAAGTAGCATCAGAGTTTATTATACAGTATTTCGTTTTAAAAGAGGTTAATCAAGTGACATGTGGCGACAGTTTAGTGGTCGGCTCAAAATGGATGCACTTTTTAACTGCATTTTAGAACAAATCCTGGATGGCAGAAAACTTTCTCCAGCTTAACCAGGAAAAGGTCTTTTTCATCGGCCCAGAGAGGGAAATTACAGTCACCGTCTTTTAATCCATCCTCACAGGTGATAAAAAGGTGGGTGTGATTTTTGACTCTGAGATGACTTTAATTCCACACATTAAGAATATCACAAAGATAGTTTTTTATCACTTCAAGAACATTGAGTATGAGACAGAGATGGGGACTCGCGAGTCGGACTCAGACTCGAGTCGGACTTAAGTCGCTATTTTTAGAGACTTGCGATTTGACTCAGACTCGTCCCCTAAAGACTCGAGACTTGACTCGGACTCGTCCCCTAAAGACTCGAGACTTGACTCGGACTCGTTGGTATGGGACTCGTGAACATTGCGAGTCTCTATGGAATGGCCTGCTCTCGCTTCTCCAAATAAAATCTGTTGCGCTGCTTTCCTTCTCTCTCTCTCTCCCTCCCTGCCCGTCTCGTGCGTTCAAGCAACGTCCAGTGTAAATGACGTGTACAAATGCGACACCACTCAATGCAATAAATCAATCGTCAGCATGGCAGACACAGGACAACAAGCGGCGACAGCGCCTCCGCTTATATTAGCGTTTGCTTTTAAAAACTTTATTCACCGCCATGACAAGAGATTTGCCAAATGCACATTGAGTGGAGTTCAAATTACAGAAATTACACAAGGACCACCAACTCTAACTTTATAAGGCACTTGAAAATGCACCCACAGAGGTGAGTCAGGGTGGCAGTGTTAGCAAAGACTTACTGTCAGAATAGATCGACACGCAGCTAAACTTTATTTCAGGCACTATTAGCATCACAATTTAAGCCATTTATCAGGGCTTGCAACTACTTCTATTGTTGCTTGATGGCCAGTGTTGGGGAGTAACTAAATACATGTATTTAGTAGGGCTGGGCGATATGGACCAAAAGTCATATCCCAATATATTTAGGTTGAATATCGATATACGATATATATCCCGATATTTTTTCCACAAAGTGAGAGCTGTGAAATGAAATGTTAAGTCAAAGTCACTGCCAAACAGGAGTGTTTTAATATTTAATATTGCCATTTTTATTGTATTTATTTATTTTTCTTCTACCCCATTTGCTGTTAATAACGTCATGTTGCATATAACTAAACTAAAGCCTAAACTGAGACAATGAAATATGACTTATTAAAGTATTACTTACTTTTTAGTCCTTAATAATCATGAAATATAATAAATAAATAGCCCAAATAATTTCTTGATATTTGCTCTTGATTTAACTGTGTTTTAGTGGTTTTGAGATAAGTTCTTATCTTTATCCAAAGCATTCCCAAACATAAGCCTCCTAAACTGAGCCACAAACTACTCTTTACTCTTTACAAGCAGCACAGGCTCACCATCTCTGCTCATCATCAGAGCTCAGCGAGGGACTGGAGGGATTAGCGTTGTGGCTAACGCAATGCTAACGGGGAAAAAGCACTAGTCCTTCGCGGTGGCAGCATTACAAACGCTGATATTTTCACAGTACATCCACGATCTACCGCGCACCTTAACTAGACTGAGAAGTAAACAAAAGCACATGGCGCAGGGCACGTCGCCGCCATATCTCGCCGCTACATTCACTTCTGTCCAAACCATCTCCAAATGATTGAGCCACTGTTTTTTGTTTTACCAACCAAGGGGCTCTCCTCTGCACGCTTCACAGACATTGTTGCTTTCTTCATGTTTGTTGAAGAGTGCCCGCCTCTTGGGAGCAGTGCAGAGCTCCGCTCAGCGGGTTGCCTGAAGCAAGTATTACAGCGCAAATTTGGACTATATCGATATATACGATATGGTCTAATTCCATATCTCTTTTTAAAATATATCGATATATCTTAAATATCGATATATCGCCCAGCCCTAGTATTTAGAATACTGAATAGAGTAACTTTACTGTATTCAGTAACTTTACTGTATTCAGGTAAAGTTACACTTTCATTTGAGAGTGATAGTTACTTTCCCAATATCAAGGGAATACATCCCAGTATCAATCATTACATTTTATCTCCATATTCACAACATTATTAAGAATTAAATGTTGACGTGTTTTTCTTCCTAAACTAAAATAAAGATTTAAAACAGTTCATACAAACACATGTGTCACATGATGCTGTATCTGCTGTTCCATTTGCCAAGAGAGTTAAAAAGTTCCCAATTAATGGTAACTGTCTGAGTTTATAATATAATGACAATCAATGTGAAAGTATTCTAAAAGTATTCGAAGTATTCAGAATACAGCACTCTGATTAGACAAAGTAACATAAGATGTTACAAAATACATTTTAGGACAAGTATTCAGTAACTAAATACAATTTCAAAGTATTCTCCCCAACACTGTTGATGTGCACCATACGTGAAGTAAAACAAACATGTTTTTATTTGCTCCCAGCTTTGACCAGTTCATATTGTTGATCAACCTTGATCAAGACACTTCACGGAACTCGTCTGTGTGAACGTAGTAGGTGAAGTTGTTGGCACAGATTAGCAGCCATATTATGCATCAGTTTGAACTTTAAACTTTTGCGCCACGAAATAAAAACATTAGCCCTCACCGATGCAGCGAGGCTGAGTCCCGCTCCACGTCCCATCGCTTTCACAGAGCCTGGTTGCCGTACCGACGAGGATGAGGGGCGTGGCACACGTGAAGGACACTTCTGACTGATAGATGAAGCTGCGGCCCTCCCTGAAGCCTCCGACAGGGGTCCCAGGGTCGCCACAAAACTTTGCTGCAAACAGACATTCTCACTTCAGTTTGAATTGCTAACTGTGTGAAAGGTGAGCATTTTCAAGGTCGGCTGCAGATTGAGTTTGCCACTGGGACTTTGGGAGCTGTCAGAAGACTAATAGGACTATGGTGGATGTCTGTTGAAGTATGTTGGGAGACGTTGATGGGAAATTCACATGTTTTTTGGCATGTTAATAATAGATGTATTGTAAAAATGTTTGAGAAGTTCCAAGTAAAGGGAAAAAATCAAGACAAATTTAAAACATTGATTAGTAATGGGTCTATACTTAAAGGGACACCGTGTAACATTTTGGACTATACTGTTGCCGTCAACACACACCATGCTCCCAATGACACAGCACTACACAGTAAAGACTATTGCTGCAGTGGTTAATCAAATGATAGATTTGGATGAGAACCAAACCTATTTAAATCTCAAATTCTACGGACTTTAGTCATCATCTCCGTGGAGACGAGCTGGAGACGTAGTAAAGTAAAGTTACAGTCATATCTTAGGAGAGCTGAGCCGCTCACAGCAAAGGCTCATGTTTGTTTGTTCATTTATGAGATATTTTTCAAAGATGAAAATAAAAAGTATAAAATAAATGCTTGCATTTTAATTTCATTTATTGGATAAAATTGTACACGGTGTGGCTTTAAGTAAATAAACGTATTCATTAGGGGTTCAAACACGTAACTTCCAAAGTAACAAGCAAAATCTCAGTTGTGAGATATATTTCTTTTCAAAAATACAGATCACTTTAGATGTTGTAATCCTGCTAAAATGTAATAACAAATTACATAAATACCCCTTAAACCTTCTCAGTAACTCTACAGTGGGTTACCAGTTACTTAAAAAATAGAAAACAATGTGTGAAAATCGGTGACTATCAGTCGAGTTGTCGACAAATTGTCTGTGGTTTACCTCAAGGTTCTATTCTGGGCCCAAAATTGTTTAATATGTATATTAATGATATTTGTAAAACATCTGAAGTACTTAAATTTATCTTGTTTGCTGACGATACAAATATTTTTGCATCAGGAGACGACTTACAGCAGCTGTGTCGGATTGTCAACTGGGAACTCAAAAGTGTCAACAAGTGGTTCAAACAAAATAAATTATCTCTAAACCTGAGTAAAAGCAAAATGATGATATTTGGCAACTGTAGTTCCAATGCTCAGGAAGCAATTCAGATAGAGGGTGTTGTTATCGAGCGAGTCCATGAAATCAAATTTCTCGGTGTGATTATTGATGACAGAATTACTTGGAAATCTCATATTAAATATATATCTACGAACATTTCTAGAAGCATTTCAGTAATAGCAAAAGCAAAGCACATTTTAAACATCAAAGCTTTACATACCTTATATTGTTCTCTGATTTTGCCCTATTTATATTATTGTACTGTGGTTTGGGGTAGTACTTATAAAAACACAGTTAAACCAATAATATTGTTGCAAAAAAGAGCTATCCGAGTAATTCATAAAGTTGGGTTTTTGGACCACACAAACTCATTATTTTTAAAATCAAAGATCATGAAGTTTTGTGACATTGTTGAGTTCCAAACTGTACAGATGTTTTTCAAAGCAAGGTATAAATTGTTACCAAACCAATTACAAAGAAGGTTCCAAGAACGTCCTGGTCGTTATGAATTACGTGATGAATTAAACTTTAGGATTCAGAAACATAGCACAACTTTGAAAAGTTTTAGTCCAACAGTTAATGGGGTACAATTGTGGAATAAACTGGAGATGGAATTGAAACGATGTCCAAACATCAAACTGTTCAAATATAAATACAAACAAAAGACTTTTGAAATATACAGACAAGAGGAAATGTGTTGCCACTAGGGGGAGCAGTAGAATCAATTATGTGTATTTTTTCCTCTATATTCAAGGAAGAGTGTTGCTGCTTGGAACGGTTGTCATTCTATTGCTCAAATTCACAAATGGAGAATTAGGGTTGGCAGGTTATGGATCTGTTGAGAGGAATCCTCCCAACGGGCTCTAAACCTTGTCTTTTAATGCACCACTCAGCATAGGAACATAATCTACAAATCAGCTGTTAGGGCAGCTGTGTGGGGGTTTGTTGATGGGGAGTTACTGCCCTCTTCAACTGGCTCACTCTCTGGCTTTTAGTGCACCACACTATGCAGGGCTTTCATCATACTTCACATATAACTCAATTAAATAAATATATAATAATGATGATGATAATTAAACCCAAATTAAAATTATACTGAGAATGGTAATGACAACTGGAAAGTATCAAGATCTCAGATTATAATATCTATTAATGTACCTTTATACCATAAAAGTAACTCGGTAATCACGGGTAAAAATCTGCAAGCAATATATTAAGGAACACATTTTTTGACTTGCTTTGTATTAGACATCGTATATGAAACTAGATTGTTGTTGTAGCTGTGCGTTGTTCCAATTAATTACATAAACAGTTCATATATTTTTGTTGTTGTAAGTTTGTAAGTTGGTCTGTACGAATGTAGCTGCTTGAAATGTTTTGAAATGTTCTTTTTTTATTTATTGCACTTGGGGGTGGGGGCTCATAAGCTTTTTGCTTCAGCCCACTCCTTTTGAGCACGATGTGTATTGCTCAAATAAACAAATAAACTAAACTAAACTAAGTAACTACACTAATGAGAGCGTTTGAAATTTTCCACATCCACCTCCAGCACCTGCCAGGACGACAACTGCTTCATCATCCGCCCAAGCCAAATTTCCCCATGGGGACGATAAAGTACGTAATTCTTATCCTAACTATTACCTTGGCTGCTTGGCTGGGACTTTGCAGCACCATGTAGAGACTAATGGGTCCATGTTGTTTGTGTGTAAGTGCATGCCAGGGGTAAGTCGGGGGCTTACGTAAACACTGTGGTAGCATGCCGCTCCAGGACCCGTTGGCGACGCAGGTCAGGACCGCGGGGAAAGAGAGCTCGTATCCCGGCGAGCAGCTGTAACTCACACTGCTGCCCCACTCAAAGTCACTGCCCTGGAGGACGCCATTACTGATCGCAGTGGGGGACGGACAGGTCACCGCTAAAACAGGGATTAAACACACACATGCAAGCACAGGGCATGAACTCGAACTGGTTTTGTTGTTTTGGAAGGCAAAGAGACATACTGCAACTACCGCGGATTCCATTTTTTTATATTCTACTACTACAAACGTGATCAATTATCTGATATCATTATCAGGCACCTGTTTCTACTGCTATGCCATTTTTTCTGGATGTTTGCTTGCTCTGCCACTTGAGAAATATTTATTTAGATAATATACAGAGAAAGTACATTCCTAGGTGATAGGGTTACAATTTGCTGTGCCACGTTTAGTTGGCAAGGCTGGGTAATGTTAAATTCTCCTAACCCTTGCCTTAACCGAGCGTATGTTCTCTTTCTTGACAGGTGCTTACAGCCCATAAACCAGTGTAATGCCTAATTTGAAAGCCTACAAAACTGTTTTGGTCACTTTTACATCGCATTTTTTGTCACCTTTTTGTCGCTCTTTCGCAGCGTTTGTGTTGATGTTTTTGTTGCTTTTTGATCACTTGAAAGCACATTTTCTCTAGTTTGGCATTAACCAGAAACTAAAATTTAAAAAGTGCCTAAAGAGCAACAGAAATGTGTCGGGAAAGCAACAAAAAAGCAACAAAAATAAGATTACAACTTTTTTTTTTGCTTTTCCGGCGCGTTTTTTTTGCTCTTTTGGCACTTTTTAGCTTTTAGTTTTTCAGTAATGCCAAACTGGAGAAATGTCCTCGGTTCATGTGGGGGGGAGGTTAAACATTGTTCCTGAATAATATTGTTTGGGAGCTTCTCCTTCTTTAATCATTAAACAAAGTAATAGGGTGAATAAATTACATAAAGGTTTTGCATTACATCTATATCTTTCAATTGTTCTGCCTCGGGATATGAATTCAAACTTGGTATCAAATTAAAAAAATGCCTAATTTTTTTCTGTATGAGTGGAAGTGAAACTTTAACTTTTTCATACCACAGATGATTCTGCTACATAGTTGTATTAGTTGGAACGTCCTTATGTGAGTGATTCTGAGACCAGGGGGAAGTTTCTTACCTGAGCACAAAGGCATGTTACCGCTCCACGTCCCGTTCTGAGTGCATGTCCTCACAGGCGACCCGTTCTCCTCCATCTTGTACCCGGGCTGGCACTGGAAGGTAATGTTCTGTCCGATGGTGAAGTCCTCTCCGTAACGGAGGCCATTAGCGGGAACTCCCGGATCACCGCAGTTTATCACTACGAAGAAAAGGACCATTTAGAAACAAAGGTCTTACACATGTACCGCACACTTCCGCAATACAATGAAATTAAACTATATGTGAATCCAGTAATTATCGAAAGTGGCAGGGAATATAATCACTATGTGCTTTACTGGCTTCAGTCATGATCGAGACAACAGCCATGGAGGCCTTTGTCCCGGGACTCTTTGTAGGAGCATTAGGATTCCCTGTACTGTACTTACACAGCACTGTCCTTCATAGTCTAATAGGCAGTTTAAATGCCACCCCAGATACTGTCAGGCCGGTTAATAGATGTTCTGTAATCTATGGTAAAAGCTGTTTCCATTCACTCAGGGCTTTTTCATCAACTTTTATGAAGGTTGTGATAGAAGAAATGTGGGTTCTCAGCATTTTCTTCTCTCTTTGTCCACGTCGTTTTGACATTTTGTAGCTTATCTATTTGAATGGGGAGGTATGGGGTGTTACTAGTGGATAGAACTCCAGTTAGATCAATAAAACAATACTCAAGTATAAGTAAAATTGCAAGGCAAAATTCAACTTACTAAATTAAATGTCTTCTGTAAAACAGTTTTTTTGTTTATGTAGCCATGGGGTGGGTGGGGTGGGTTTCAGAGTTGTGAGGTAACTGGAAGTGTATTAGTCTGACCTAAACGGCGATGTTGTTGTTTTGTCATCTTGTGGGTCTGAGGAGGGCGCTGCGGACACTATGGTGACAAGTTGTTTATTTAACCAGGAAAGTCCCACTGAGATAAGGAAACTAATTTCAAGGGGAATCCTGGCCTCAGAGGGCAACTTATTGTGCATGTTTTAGTAGTAGGGGAAACCGGAGTAACCGTAGGAAACCTATGCAGACATGGGTAGAACATGCAACTCGTCCAGGTGGGAATCGAACCTGGGACCTTCTTGTTCAAGCACAAGCTCTAAGCACTACACCACCATGCCACCCAAGTTTTTCTTTAATTCACTCTATACTTGGGGGTGGAAAGCTACTTATGCAGCTGCACCTTTGGGGTAGACTGATAGAAGTGTGGCTGCACACATTTGTGCCAGCAGACCCTCCGAACACCACCAACCACTCACTCACACAGGTACCTGGTGGCTCTAACAGTCTCCCATCCAGGTACAAACAAGGCCTGACTTTACATAGCTTCCGAGATCTTACAAAATCAGCATTCACAAGGTGGTGAGTTTAATCTTAAACCAAGATTTTTCTTTAAAGAAGGGTTCCTATTTTTGACAAAGACTGTGTTTTTGTGTCTCCTACGTTTTAAAAGACTTGGTTATTTTGTGACATGTCTGGATTACACAGACATGTGAATCGATTTCATCACAGATCTGTAGAAATGTTAAAGTTGAAACTCACAAAGATAATGTTCAACCCCATTTTGCTTGATATTGTCAATTACAGTTGCTTAGGCCATAAGGGGAACTGTGTGCTCAAGAAAATGTGATGCACATTTTGACATCAGTTAAGCATGCAGTAACATTTGTACAACTCATAGTGACATTTCATTTGGGACCGGTTTAATTTTACGGTTATTTACTCCATGGGATTCTGCTACCAAGTTCAGAAAGCAAATTAGCTAAAGTAAACAGCGATCAAGGTTATTCATGTCACTCTATAAAGTCAGTGGTGAAAGCATGACGATTTGAGGCTGATTCTATTACTTATAGCCTTTTCTGTCATGAATAATTTAAAAGCGAGGCATAAAGTAGTCGCTGGAAGGAAACCTATAATCACATATCAGGAGTTCTGCTATGTTTATGGGCAGCAGACATGACAACCCCAAAAGGATTTACTATTACTACTATATATAATCAATAGTACACACAACCCGAAGACAGTTTTTTAGAGTCGCTTTCAAGTCTCAGCTTTAATCAACATTCAATTGAACATTGGGGTAGTTCACTCAGGGGGCACAGATACAAAAACCTTTGTGTCCAGGTCTTTACCAAAGTAAGTTTACAATACAAAACATTTTTAGCAAAAATATCAAATATTCTACTTTTTCTGGGGCTTTTATATTTTAGTTGGGCCTCTTCTGGCAATGCCTAACAGTTACTTTCACTGCTTCTTCAATAACAGGAAAGATAAAGTAAAGTTGTTGTAGATAATAGTTCTTCATTAGTGCACTAAATAAGTGCATTATAAAGTTAATTCTTTCCAGCTCTTACACTGTGTGCCAACTTTAAACTGAATGTGCTGAATGCAATTGTTCAATTCTGGCTCCTTATGTCCAGAATTGCTATTTGCCAGCACATTAGTCACTGAGATGGTCACAGAGAAATAATGCACAGGATATTAAATTTGAGATTGGGATCTTTCAGAATTGGCACTCATTTGAGTATAAAATGAGGGCAAAGTTTGCATAAGACTCATCCTGCTGGGTGGCCCCCAATCACTGTCCAGTAGTTGCACTAAGTATTTTGAGAAGCTCAAAAGTCATCTTACTGGTGCAGTTGGGCTGCAGTCCGGACCATGTTCCATTGGCCTGGCACAGCCTGGTGGTGGCGCCGGTGAGTAGATAACCATCCATACAAGAGTAGATGACAGAATGTGAAAATGTTGTCCCATCCAAGCGATAGACTCGGCCATTACTGGGAGTGCCAGGGTTACCGCACTGGACAGCTGGAGAGAGGGAAACTGTGTTATGCATCTCAATGAGTGCATTCTCTTCACTGCACTTGGTTCAAAGCACTCTGTAAATCTACAACTAGGCCAGTCAAGGCTTCAGGTTAAGGTTGATTATGTGAAAACAAAAGTGTGTTGGCATACGTTTGCAGAAGGGCTGTGTTCCCGACCACGTGCCGTTTGGGAAGCACATCCTCTCCACCGACCCGATCAGCTCGTAGCCCTCACTGCAGCTGAAGAAAACCTTGGAGCGGATACGGAAATCTGTTTGTTCTCGGGAGCTGTGAGAGGGAATACCGGGATCACCGCAGGAGCCAGCTGTGTCGCCTGTAGAAGTAACATTGGTTAAGAAGGCAAAGCGACCGAGAATGTACAGCACAGTGTACAGAAGGCAGAAGTAAATTAAGTCAATTAAATAAAAAATGATACAAGCAAAAATGCTGCATCTTCAAAATAATATTAAGTGGCAGTAAATATGTCTGTGTTTTGTACTACAATGATTAGTACTGCAGTGACCACTATCTTTTTGCTCCTGCTTTCACAGCAATAGTTTCTATGAATAATCCAGCCACCAAGTCACAAACTGCAAGTCCCAAAAAAGGACAAATTAAGAAATATGTGTTTGTCAAGTGAGGCCTTTCCTAAAATAATTTTCCGATCACCACACATAAAAAAACATGTAGTGACAATTGAGAAGCTACATACTGAGCGAGAGCAAACTAAAATGAGTCTAGTACATTGAGATGCCAACTATCCTCAATTCAGATGCATTTTTCATGCAAGAAAGAGTGTTCCTTGAAAGCGCATGTACTGTATGTTGGTGACTGGGGACGTGTTTGTGTGCAGTGATGTGCTTCGGGCTATAAGTGGCGAGCAGTGCGTCTCGCTTCGCCCTTGTAGGGGCGCCTGGTCAGCAGATTCTTCTTGACAGACACAGAGCACACTTCTGGGAGCACACACTGTCACCCAATACACAAAACATAGATAGTGGAACATCGCCATTTTTCTATGCAGCAAAAACACACCAACGCAAGCTATTAATTCCTGAAGTAAACCCGCGCATTACACCCAATCATTAGTCATTATATAAATAAAATATGCAGCCACAACCACATAATATCTAACGTGATGAAGAGCCTCAGAAGGACTCTCTCGAGCGCATTTTGTGTTTTTTTTATTAATTTTTTTATACATTCTGACAAATAACCTAATTCTGAAAAGTCTCTGTGTGTACTACGCTCAAACATCTAGGGGCTTGCTGCTAAATTGAGCTAACACACTGCACAGATACAGCACTTAATGACA
Organism: Proterorhinus semilunaris; assembly: GCA_021464625.1. NCBI lineage: Eukaryota > Metazoa > Chordata > Actinopteri > Gobiiformes > Gobiidae > Proterorhinus > Proterorhinus semilunaris. The sequence continues at coordinate 12,768,105 of CM038360.1, read as the reverse complement.
TAACTGTTATAGCGCCTCAGGGTTTGAGAGTAGTGAGTTTCTAAAAATGGTTAAAAACAGTAGCAAAACTATAAACAAAAACAAAAGGCACTGAACTGCCGATCCAATAGGGATGCATATTCGGCTCAATTCCCTGTTTGCTAAATCAAATGATCTGGTCACAGTAGACAAACAAGTAACAAGAACTGTCATCAAAATAGTTATGACTATGGACACATTAAAGAAATGTATAATTTAATTTAGATGGTCATTGGTCAATTCCTATTCCCAACAAATGACTGATTCTCAAAACTAAAACATTTCATTAACGCTGAAATGACAAAATCCATCGTCACAAACCTACTCTTTTTGGCAGTCTTGAGCCCAAATAATTTCAAATGAGTGCGTCCCATGTGAACCCTGTCATCGCCAACCATAGCATTTTGTTAGCATATTTACACAGTGTCCTGGCTTGTTGCTATAAATAAATACAAGTCGCGTTTCCTAAAAAGCATAAACCAGCATATGCATAAACTGTTTTCATGGTTTTGACGGAATAATTATAAACACATGACAAATCTGACAGCGCGTAAACATAGATGCAACAACGTCGTGGATTTCGACAACTCCTTTGGGAAACGTGACATGCCTGCTCGCTCTCACCACTCCAAAGTCACCAGGAGGCCTCTGTCTCAGTGGGGAACAACCAATCTGCCTCGTGTCACCTGAGTGTGTAGGTGTGTGCACTTATGTTTGTGCCTTTTGTTTATGTGTGTGACAGAAGTGTTGTGAAAACCAATCTCCTGCTATTTTGCTTTTGGGCACATCACTGAACGACACTGATCATTCACATACGAGCACATCACAGGCATTTCTGAACACTTTAGGGGACTACATGGTAACTTTAAGTATGGAACTATGTTTACAACATTTGGAAGATGCTTTATCTATAACCATTATTTTTTTAAATTGCACAATACCTTAATCACCAGTGAACTAAGGATTTAGACATATTTTACTCATTAATGACTAACAAAACAAGGCAAACATGCTCTGAAAATAACAAAACAGAACCATGTAATTTGCACTTAGCAGTGTTCTTTATCAGGCAGTAGCTGCAATTATAACACTGGGCATGGAACATAGTGTGCTACTGTATAGTGCCATATTTACATTGATGATATTGTTGACTTGTTGCAAACATCTGTCTCTGAAGCTGCAGCGCTCTTAGCGCCTCTAATAAGCAGCAAAACACCCATTTCACTAGAGATACAGCTGAAAATACCACTCATCCTGGCACCTGGAACCCTGCTACTGAAGAAACTACATACAGCATATGGTATACACAGTTGTTGTGAAATTGTCAAGTTGAGCCCCTAATGCCAACATAAGCTACAGCTCACGCTTACTGTGGCAACTTTCCTACAATGCGTCTTCTGCTCAGTGCATTTGGGAGTAACACTTGTTGGTTGTTGTAAATTAAAAAAATGGGTAAAGACTTATTTGTACCTCAGAAGTAGGATCGTGCAGTATTGCAACTGCCCGGGAACGGCAGATGGAAATTAGCATTAGCTAAATTAGCACCTTTTTGTTAAGATTAATTAATTAATTATATTTTGTCCCTGTCAAACAAACTAATAAACTAAACTACAAAGGGATGAATTACTAATTTGTTTTCGCAAACTGTTTTCACCTCTCCTAAATCAAATGATTTAGGCCAAACGGTTTACGTGGCCTTTGTAACGCTAATTTACTTCTGCATACATAGGCTACCTGAAGAATGTGCAAATCATGATTTGAAAAGATGCCATGAACTTCTGCGTTGGCACCCCTGGCATTAGCTGAATGGCAATGTCCTCAAGGCTGGCAGGTATAAACCATGAATCACTGTTTCACAAACTATTAGCCTTTCTCACCTTCGTATATCCCTCAGGCGTTTGCTGTAAATAACAAAATGAATCCTAGGTCTGCTCATCCCAAATGTGTTTTCACTCCCTTCGTTATATAAGAGACAGCTGGGAGCCTCTTAGCGTGGAGAGACCCTAATCGTATCTCCAGCCAGCCCACTGTCTGCGAACCATGCAAGTTAGATTATATGTTTATGTACAAAGTAGAGGTGGTGTGTGGGGAGGGAGGCATCTTTAAGAGTTGTAGAGTTGCTTTTTGTTATATTGTTTCTGTTTACACTAAACAATAGAAATCCCATGATGTATGTCTGTATACTAATTACAATAAGTGCTTTGCCTTGCATTTGTCGACTGTTGGGAGCTATTTTTTGTTGTAGCAGCAGATTATCATCCTAAATAAAACTACCCAATTAGAGTCTTACTGTATTGGTGGCTAAAGGTCCGCACACACCACATGATGTTTCTAGTCTTAAACGATTTTATATAGAATGGGGGGGTCCACACTACACGACTGGATTCAGTGTGATTATAGAACGTCCGGGGGCAGAGCCGTGGGAAGACATTTTAGTTAGGGGGTGCAGAGGGACAAAATTTACCCCAAAAATGTTTCTGTGCATATTTACTATTTCTTAATATTGCCTGCAGTTCTCAAACTATCCAACAGGGGGTGCTGCAGCACCCTCAGCACCCTGGGTTCCCACGGCCTTGTCCGGGGGTTCACACTTAACGACTGAGAATCATAAGAGCGAACACCCTACACGATTCTGACAAACAGCTGATGTTTGATAACACGTCTGTCCTCTCTACCGCTGCATTTCTCCTTCAAAAACTGACCTCAAATCCGCAAAGATAGGCCGTGTTTGTGAGCGTGCGAAAACATGTGCGTGTCCCAGTTTGGTCAGCGGTGTCAACAGTGTCACAACATCGCAGTGCAAGGCTCCTACTGCTACGAAGTCTTCAACTTGGCTATAGTTCTGTCAAATGGAGATAAAAGTCGGCGACACGAAGAAGCGGAACGTATTTCAGTGGATTTAAGAAAAAAAGGAGACGAGGTGGAGGAGACAACGGAGAAAGGCGAGCGGAGAAAGCGGAGAGAGGCGAGCCGCTAGCGGCGAGGTGAAGCTGAACAGTCCTCAATTGCTCTACTTTTCCAAAATCCTTCAGACCTTCAGTACCTACAGCAAGGAAAGCCATAAAACAGTCAGCTGAGCCTACACTGAAGAAGCCTCTGCCACCTCCTCCTCATTTTAGACTCCTGTCCATCTGTCTTTAGTGCAGATAAGACACATTTAGCGCTTGTATACTGAATAGAGGTTAAATCGGTTACCTGAGCAGAAGGGCATGGGGGCGCTCCACATCCCGCTCAGCTGACACGTCCTGGATGATTCCCCTTTCAGCTGTCTCCCGCCCAGACAGGAGTATCGAACCGTTGAACCAAATGTAAACTTATCTCCGCTCAGCACACCGTTAGGAGGAGAGCCAGGATGACCACAGTCCACCACTGGAGAGACAGAGAGGCAGAGAGATGAAGGCAGGACCAGACAGCTCCAAGTCAAGGCAAACAGTTTGACAAACAGCAGCGGAGAAGGCACTGTCAAGGCTAAGGGAACTCAGACACAAAGACTTAAATACTGAACAACTGTAACTGTAACTGATGCAACTGTAAATCTGAAAAAATATAGAAATTATAGAAATTATGGAAACCAAATTGAGTACAATGTAATGTGCTATGTAACAATATGTAATAACTTGTACCTATGAGTTACATACACAATGGAATATATGTATTAGTAATCTGGAGTTACATAATGTAGTAAAACATAAGACCCAAACTCTAACCCTAAACCTAACCTAGCCTAAACCTTGACACCACAGTGTGTTAGATGCAACAACGAAGTTGTTCAACGACTTTTTTCTAAATTTTTTATATTGTTTTTAGCTAATGTTAGTCAATAGAAATATTCTAACAGCTGCAAAGATGGCGGATCTCCATGGTAACTGTGGATTTTCCCGAGGAACACCACGACGCGCATTAAAACTGTATAACGCACGGCTCCTAGTTGTTTAATCCTTACATGTACCTCCAAAGTACAAATAAGCATTATTCCATTGTGTAAGTACTACATAGGTACTAGATATTACAGTTGTTACATTTTGTTAGGTACAATGTATCAAGGTAGTGTAAAATAAAGTGTAACCGAATCACTGCCTGTAACTGAATGGAGATAGGCTAGGTGTATATGAAAGAACAAATGCGCGTTTGTATAGACATATTTTTGTGGGTGTGTCATGTGCATTTGGGTCACATTTTGTATGCATTGTGCAATTTTTATAATTTGTCTCAAACAAACAAACAAACAAACAAACCACAAACAAAAAGCAACACAGATTTGCACAAAAAAGAAGAGGTTTTGCTAAATTATTTGGTACAATTGTTGATATCTAAGATAACTTGTTCCTTAACTAAATTACACCCCTTACACTACTGGATCCCCAATTTACTGTATGATAATGACAGTAAATGTGGGTAAAGCTGTAAAGCTATAAAATAACACAGTACTTTGAGTACTGTGTTATTTCAATACACTAAATGAAAGCTGGAGGTCCCGACTTGATCATGTGGTCGGTATATAATGCAGTGGTGCCAAAATGGTTGGGGCGCGTAGTTATAAATGAAGGAGTTTAAATTCTATATTTTTATAATGAATGCTTGTTTTAGTTTCACTCATTGCAAATGGCAAGTCATTCAAAAAGTGCAGTTTCTATTTGAAAGTCATAAATATTGTTCTCTGCTGTTTTATGATGCGCGACACCTCCATTTTCAGAAACTCAAACTTCATTACAAAAGTAGTTTCACGCCTGTTTGTGCTTCGATCTCGTTATTTTCCACAACTTATGACACAGCTAAAAAGTTGGACGGATGATGACAGAAAACAGACACTGACCTATGCACTCCGGTAGAGGCTTGTCCCACTGTCCCGTCGGCTGGCAGGTGAGCACAGGGGACCCGAACAGGTAGTATCCCGGGTTGCAGTCGTAGAAAACCACAGTGCCGAAAGTGAAGTTGCCGTGTTCGATTTTGCTCTGCCGGATGGAGTTGGCGGGGATCCCTGGGTCGGAGCAGTTGACCACTATAGACAGACAGACAACCACACAGACACAAATACACAACAGATATGGAGAGGCATGTGTTATTTGGGATGCACCTAAGAGGGCCATTGTTCTCCCCTCTGTAACTTTGGCCTCAATGTTTTTTTATTTATTTACCAGGGACAGACGTGCAGTATGGCAAAGCATGAACTCACACGGCTTCAGAAAATGAAAAGAGAAGGGAACAGAACCAGAACAACATCTTGTCCAAACCAGGGTGAAACCATGACCACTTGGAAATTGCACATGAAAAGGACTAATGTCAGAATAAAGCAGGTTTAAGCAGGACATAATTGGCAAACAACAACGTGTCTCTATATGGTTTTAGAATGTTTATAAAATCTGTAAACCCTCAGACCTCAGGTTCTCAAATCCATGTAATTATTGTATCCTTTAGCAGTTAATTTTCAGGCTTCCCATAAATGACAAAGCTCCTGGACATGGTTAAAATGTGAACAGAATTTTGAAAACTTTAACACATAAATTGTAAATCAAATTGTAACCACATCACTAATCAGAAAAATTGCAATTACATATTTGTAAGTGTGCAGCCCTCAAACAAGGATTAAAGCTGGTCTAATCCAGAACCACTGCGCCCAAAACAGGACCAGAAAGGATTTACACAGAACTAAATCTGGGGACCAAACCCGGGACTAAGCAGTAACTTGGACTTCAGTTTTATCCATTACTAAAGCAGACATGGACAAAAAGAAAGAAACACAAAAGGGCCTGAATAATAGCAAATCAGACTCACAAACAAATGTTGAAACTTCTGAGCGCAAGCCAATGCACACAATGTGGCACCTATCCATGTTTTTGGAACCAACCATATGGTCTAGTTCAATAACAAGAAGATTTGGGTCATTTTAGGTGATGTGTCTGGCTAGAGACTGGTGGATGGAAGCGGCACACTCGGAGATGGGCTTGTTATCATTATGCCACTTTTTATTTGACTGCATTCAGAGCCACATCATTATGGACACCAGGCAGCGCGCCCAAAGCCTGAGGAGCAATTGCTGGAGACCAATCACGAACCCTGATTTTATTACACAGCAATCATAGACTGTTTATTCAGGGGGGCCGAGCCAAGAGACACTGGGATCTGAAGTCCATCCTCAGACTTCAGAAAAACAAAACAGAAGATGCGATTGGCATAATAAACAGCGACTGCCTATTTAATTATTGGCATTTTTAGTAGTTGTTGAATGGCAGCTTGACAAAATATGACAGAAGGGTAACATGGCAAGAAGGGATGGGGGCAAAAAATAAACAGGCAAGAGTACCTTTTATTAATTTAATCAAGCACATGGGGCTGGAGACTTTGAAAGAAAGCCGGATTTCTTCACTCACTTATTGTAATCGTTTTCCCCCACAAAGGCCCAACATCGTTTGAGCAAATGCCATTGTGTTCTCTGGATTATCAGACAGCTCAGAATGTCAAACTTCCATGAATTAGTTTATGGCAACAGTATATTTTTTGCACACACAATGATTCTATTAAAACAGAAAACATCTCGGAGACAAAACACTGATTGACACAATTGATCAAGAAAGCTGTTTAGCCACAATTGCGTATGGGCGCTTCACTTCACCTGTCATTTTTTTCTGGCGTCGTTCAGATAAGAACGCGAAAAGAGGAAAATAAGGTTAGTTTGAAAGACTTAACTTTTTTCCCCACCTTTACACGTTGGGGGCGGGTGGCTCCACTGCCGGTTGGCCTGGCACTGAGCCCGGGAAGGCCCCTCCATTTCGTAGCCACGGTTACACACGAAGCTCACCACATCGTTCAGGTTGAAGCCGTTTCCAACAGTGCGACCATAAATGGGACTTCCTGGATGACCACAGCTTATCGCTATAAAAGAAAAGCAAAGACAAAACTATTACTATTATAATATTGTACAATTATTGAATGTATCCTTCATATTTATTTGCAGCATTTAGTATTCAACTACAAGTGATCTTTTAAGTGCGACCGTCTATCCCTGCTTTGCTGTCCTTACGGTATCTAACATAACATAACATTTCAGATCAGGATCCATCTTACAAAACATGTGACCTTCAAAGTAACTCCAGGACTAGACCAAACGAGTACCACCTTAAGAAGTACCGCAGTTTGGTGGCATATACAAGGCAGGTCCTGGGCAGAATCTCATTTGCATGTTCTACCAGGTAATCCTACACCTAGGTTGTCTCGACCAAATCTAGCTCAGTTTAGGGATGTGTCCCCAGGAGCTGCTCTTGGTTGCTCATTGCTCCTGACATGTTTCCCCCTGGGGTATAGAAGGATGGGTCAGTTACCGAGGACACATTTCCCAAAGTGGACAAGTGCCATGATGGATAGCTTCACATGTCTGTGGTCACGATGTTCATGCCTAACACTGTATACAAATCACACGCCTTTAATACATATATTCAAAGCCCTATTATAGCGCATTCAAGACCAGATACAGGATTATTCATTCAAGTACTGATGTAATTTAAACTCAGTTTTACAAAATGCTTTTCCCCCAATGCTTCATTTCCTCGATCGATTACAGACACGATTTTCTAAGACTCACAAAACGAGCCAAGCAAATAGCATGATTTCATTTTGAGATGAAAATTAGATGCTGCATAGTTCTCTAAATTCAGGCCAAATATCTGCGCCTACAGTGGAGCCATGAATATTTATGAGAACAGCAGCGGACGCAGACCATCAAGCTGGGATTACAATTTGGGGTCACGCTTCTTGTAAAATATTCGGCTGCTCAGTCTTGAAGGTTTTCCATGTGGGTGTGTGTGCGTCCTCTAATACCCATTGTGCATAATTGTTCCCTTGTTAGCTTGAAGTGAGAGACGCGTGTGAATGCATTGTACAATGCTAAAAAGCCATGAACAAAGGTGAAACAATGAACAAAATGCCTCGAAAAGTTTAAAACTAAAGCACTGTGGAGAAGTACGCCTCTTTTATTCTGTTGTGTAAGTGCTTAGGCCTAATACAGATGGCGTTCGAAGTCAGATATCTTAACATTGGGCTACAAAATATTCCTATCTCACAAGGGTAAATAATTTGTGGTATTCTGAATGATGATGTATCTTTCCAAAACATTTCATCCATCAGGTCACAATAGTGACAAACTTCTCACCAGTATTAATTTTTCATCTGGTATTGACGACGGCACATCCCAAAGATTTTCAGGTTACTTTAAAATGTTAATATATTCTATATTAGTAGTTACAGCTTTAAAAATTTAATATGTTTGTATTACATAGTACTGTTTCAGAAATGCAACTGAGGTACACTACTTTGAGTTACTTCTGAGTTACTTTTGGCAAAAACTGAAACTGAAAATAGTAATAATGCCACAAAGCAAAAGTGCAGTCAAAGATTTACTTTGCTATTCCCATTCTCTCATGTTTTGTTTTGACGACGTTAGTTACAACTGCATCGTAAACACCTATAACAAACTTGATTTGGTACTGCATTTTATTTGGGGGGAGTTTGCCATTTTTTTATTCAAATATTTAAATGCACTTGTAACTCAAGTTACTTGAATTTTAATGACTAATCTTTTCCCGTATTTTGTGTAAGTAATATTCCTCAGTTACTGAAAAAAGTTATATATTTTTGTAACTCATTACTTTTGTAGTATGTTACCCCTGACACTGACCTAGACCAACTGCAGCCGATCCAGGTGACAACTTTTATTTTTGGCCTATCAAACCACTATACATTGCATTTTTGCTTGATTTGTGCCAAGGATACAAACTCGTGACTAATATATTTTCATGTTAGCAGATACTGTTGCCTGTATGTGATCAGAGTGGATCAGAGAAAATCAGAAGTTTGTTTGCCGCTTTAAGATACACATTTATCCGACACCTTCAGTGTGCCCCGCAGCTGTAGGCACACACAAGTGCACACACACCGTTGTCTAATCATCATTTGACGTTTGTGTGGTAAAAAAAGAAAAGAGACGCTCATCTCCATAATTACAGTATAATTTGTCTGTAAAATGATTTGCCTCAATAACTCCAGCATGAATAACCCCAATAAAAACTCAATGGGAGAGGAAGACAAAAAGACACACAGCTGGAGACATAAACAGAGCAGTGTCGAATGATGAGCGCCGAACATGTATGAGCTGCAACCGGGGTGATAATTGGCTTTTTTTTTTGTGAATTTTGAAGCAAATTGATAGTGTTTGCAAACAACATGGCTGCAATTTAGTTGATTACATTTTACAGAATACATTTCATTTTTAATGGAGATATTAGAATTAGCCTGACAAAAAAAGTATTCATCAATATGTTTTTGGCAACTGACAAACCATTATTTGTGCATTAAGTCGGTGCCTATAATACAAAGGTTTATTTGAGTAGAACAGCAAATTCTGTGCAGTATTAGAACTATACTCCACACATGATTCGCTGTGGACATGAATGGCTGTACAGTATATGATTTTGTTCTCCCAGTTTCATTTGTTCTTTTGGTGTTTGACTCAAAGGAAAACTATTTTAACTAACAAGAACCCTTTTTACCCTGTGTTTCAATCTACTGTGTTCTTCAAAGAGACTTGTGTGTGTGACTTAGGTGGAGTTCTCTCTGGAGAGTCGGTTGCCAAGATACAGTTAAAGAAAATGATCCTCTTTATACTTGACTATATTTATCAAATTGGTTGTATTCAACTTGGCCAGGATGAAAAGAAAAAGGTGACTCATCAAGTGAATGTTGAAATGTAGAAAGCCTTTGGGAAGCTACTTGCAAAGGGCTGGAGAGATACTGGTGGTCTTGAAAAGTGCAAGTTTACCCCAATTAATTTAGAATTTGTTTTTCATAGAGATTATTTGGCCCATACTAAGATAATAATAATAATAATAATAATAATAATAATAATAATAATAATAAGATCCACAAAATGAACCACTCAACTGTGAGAAATCTGGTGTCTATACCTGCACTGCATTTCAACAGTTTTTCCCCAATTCCATCCGCACCTTTGCATTAGTTTTTCCTAATGGCAAGCTTTGATAAGGCTCACATCAACATAACATATTATATTGTTTTAAGGAAAATAGTTCAACTGCTCCAAGCAAAACATACAGATCAAGCTTTAATTTAGTAAATCCTGACTTTTTCGTGAAAAAAAATAAATAAATCACCATCTCTTCCGCTGGTACTTAACCGTGCCAGTTTCTTTCAAATCGGTTCCAATTGCTTTAAAAAAAAAAAAAAGAGCTACTTTTTAGACTATCCGCAGTCGGCCAAACAAACTAAGGCCTTCTGTTTTATCCTTATGCTTGGCTCTTTATCTTATGCAAAACATACTCACGGTCCAGACCTTTAAATTTAGCTGAACATTTGGTGCAAATCCACAAAATCTCTGGTCCACAGGGACGAGATCAAGAGTTTTCACAGCACGACTCTCACATACTCTCAGGTCATTCCTAAATTAAAGTTTCGTAATGTTGGTTCTGCTTCAAATACAAATTAACTACGGTTTATCAGTGGCACCAGAAGCATAGCCTCAGCCGTTGTGCTACAATCAGTCTAAGGTTGGCCAGAGTGCAGCTTGTTTACTTAAAAGCCACCTAGAAATGTAGCGTTGTGTTGCACATGCCTAACTGGGAAAAGACTCTGGATCCTTTGGCAGAAGCAACACAAAAAGCTGTTGGTGTTTTATAATGAATGTGGGCGCATATATTATTTGGCTCTGAACATTGTCTTCCCTTCAATCAAGAAGAGACGAATCTTTGGACCAAACGTGGCGGCTAAACAGAAGGAAATTGGATTTAGAATTGTGTCAGGCACAGGAGGCAATAGGATTTCTCACTCTTTTCTTCTCGACTTCGAGCGATGCTTTGCAAGCCTTATTTGACCAACACGCCCAAATTAGTAATGCAAATTTGATTAAGTTTTAAGTTGAAAGATGAACTTAAAACTTACCGACACATGTCATGTAAATAGAACCTTCCATTTGATCTTATATTATATCATTTATTATATATATCATCTTATAATATATTATTTAGTTAAATAAAGGCAGCACTGGACAACATGCTATGATAATGACAATACTGTATACAGGACTCTAATACAACACACAAACAAAATAGAGCACAAACCTTTAGATTACAAAGCGTTGCATTAAGTGTTAAAAGTATCACATTTTTGTTTCAAAATATCAAAAAGACAGATCACGAGCAAGCTTAGAACAGAGTGTTACAAACGTATATTGGATAATTATTCATTATTAAAAGTTTGGAACGCATCATCACAACATGTAGAAGAAAGTAATTATCACATTGGTCTGCTTGAGGGCATGGCAAAAGTAAATTATTGATGGTACATTTTTGACTAAATGCAAAACACAGCAAATTGAAAAACAATGTTTACTAGAAAACGTTTTAACCTCAAGCATATTATTGATTCATTAAGATGACTAGGGCTTTTGGATATATTTGCATAACCTAACTTGTATCTGATTTATTTATTCACTTAAAAAAAACATACAAAAGAAAGTACTGTATTTTCCGGACTATAAGTCGCTCCGGAGTATAAGACGCACTAGCCAAAAAATGCCTAATGAAGAATGAAACCACAGGCTGAATAGGCGTACGGTATGCTAACGTAACACATTGATGGTTACATGAAGCATAAACAATGAGGTGTCAGGTATGTTAATGTCACATAAACAGATCAGATAACTATAGCCTAAAGAACATACCAAACTCTCGATCTCACTCCAAATCCCAAAAACCATTGAAATCTTCATCCTCTGTGTCACCGCTGAACAATCGCCTTGGCAACTACCTGGGCACGGAGGCGTAAAAGCCTCTCCTAACAGCATGTTTTCAAGCTCTCATCTGCAAACTGGTTCCTCTAGCTGTGGATATCTAGTTTTTAGCCCGTGATTAGCTTGTTTTGTTTACTTCATTGTAGTAACCTCCGCTCTCTCACTCACTCCAAACTTTCTTTCTGCTGCTCGATTAGCCTGCAGTGCCCTCTAGCGGCATGTGAAAGTATATATTTGAATTTTAAAAAAGGAAAAAAAAATCACATATAAGTCGCCCGGAGTATAAAAAAAGTGCGACTTATATTCCGGAAAATCTGGTACATCCCCTCTAAAGCCTAGGTCACAACTGGATGTACGACTTTTCGGTCGTGTGATTTCTGGCGTTTCCCAAATCGCTGCGTTTATTTTTTGTTCCTGGAGAATGTAGTTGTGGTGTTCAGATCACCACAACAACGCACGATCTGTACGTCATGTACACCAACGCCGTGCGTTTGTCTTAGAGATTACCCGGTTATTTGGAGGGGTATAGCCTATATTTCGTCTTTGGATACAGAGAAGGCGCATTTGGGCAGTATGACACACTTTTCCAGGAGTTGGAGAGAGAAAGCGCACGTGAGTGCGTCCTGTCTGCCACCCTTTACTCTCTCCTCCCTCTCTGACACCTGTTCTCCCCTCGCTTTCCCTTCACTCTCCCCCTCGGCATATTGCAAAAACCTTGTAGAAATGGCACCACTGAGTTTTTGTGCTTGGTTGACGCACTCTCGCCGAACGGGCAACTCACAAACGACTTACGCAAAATGTATAGAGGACGTAGGAGATATCTGAACGCGCGTTGGCTGCACTAATGGTGCGCAACACAATGTGTTGCGCACCATTGTGACTGGTCACAAATACAAAGTGCGACCTACGAATAAAGTTTCATACAAAACGTACAAAAGACATACGCTGGCCGAACAGACGAGTCATGAAGACGTACAGCGTTCTTGCAACATGAAAAAAAAACGTAAGCGCGTTTGTTTGACATGACAAAGAACCTCTGCGGTCTACGGCTTGAAAGTAAGCACACGTCACACGGGCGCTCTCCATGCGTTTTTTGCACGCAGACCGGCCGTAGGGGCCCGTATGACCGGTTGTGACCATAGCTTAAGGGCAGTTTCACACACGCTGGAGAGCTTTATCACCGGCCCGTGATCGCACTAGTTTCAGCTATACTTAAGGGAGAGACATAAGCCCACCTCGTTGATATAAAGTTCATCCAAATTGTTTAGACAAATGTTCCATACGTCAAGTAAAAAAAAGTGAAGTCCTTTCTTTGCTCAAAAAAAGATGAATAATTTTGTCCGCCCATAATTGGCAGCCACTGCACACACCCACAGAATGAGACATACACCACTCCAAGAACACGCCTTTCACCTGGTACGGGAGATGCTCTTTTAATCTTTAAAGCACCGCTTTTAGGTCGAGGACCCCTTTAGGTCAACAAACAGTGCCAGTGTGAAAAACCCTAACTATGGCAAGTTAATTCTTAAACTCTGTCGGTGCTAAACTGGATTAATGTTTAAGTCCATAGTGCCAAACTGTTGTGGTACTCACATATGCAGACGGGAAGCTGTCCAGACCACTGGTTGTCCTGGAGACAGATGCGCACCGAGGAACCTATTAGTCGAAAGCCGGGAAGACACTGGTACACCACCGTATCACGGTAACCGAAGTTCTCTCCAATAACCTGCCCGTTCACAATAGTCTCTGGGATGCCACAGTGACCAGCTGCAAGGCACACACACATGCATACAGGTTAGAGTCAAACTGAACCATCAGATACATTTATTAAATAGCAGTTTTTACAATTCAACTAACAAAACACTGGAATTAAGTTCACTTAATCACAGCTTTACACAGGATATGTATCAGAATGTTAAAATGATAACAATCTAACTCTAGTAATTACCACACACTTTAAAGAATTGGTAAATCAGTACCAAATGCTTTGATCAGATATAACGCAAGCAGTTTTGCAGATGCTCTGAAATAATCTTGTCATCACAAATTGCCATCCTGCCATTGCGCTTGTTTCTCCTGGTAAAGGCATTTTTCCCGAAACAGCATGGCGCAGACTGCTTTATGCATATCTTTTTAGTGGCTGCCAATGGTCACATAAATGTTGCCTGATTGATAGCCTATATGGATGTATTGCTATGATTTTTTTTGTATCCACCAGGTTTTTATTTTATTATAGTGCTGCCGCTTTTTACGTTTTATAAGAAGATATTTATAGATTTTCAAGCTTAAGTGACGTTGCAAGTTACCTAGATCTGTACCGCCACATTAAAGATTCAGAAGCCGTACAGCTGTATAACATTCACAAAATATGATAAGGACAAAGTCTTCTGTAAAACTCACCATTTCAAAGTTTTACTGAGCTTTCAAGAAATGAGGAAACAGCAGAGTCGACCTTACTCTTGGCTGGATAAAATGAGGTGCTTTATTGTTTCGGGGATATTGCCACAAGATAAAAAGTCATTTTGCAAAAGTGAGTCTTACAGATTTTGCATCTATTTGATTGTTCACTGCAGATAAGGAATTCAGTGTACCACCTGTGTTAGCACTTTGTATGAACATTTAAAGGCACAGCACGTCATAAAGAAGGTTGGCTCATTTCACTTTTTGTATTGCACAGTGTTTTTGCTGATTATGAAGTTAAAGGGCATCACACGGATGTACCCTTCTTTAAAGTACTTCAGACCTCCACGAACTAAACTTTGTGATCAAAATGCAATGTGTTGACAACGTTATTTCGCTTTTAATGTCAACAAACAGACATCACACATCTTTTTCTACCTAACTAAATAGATGCACTTCTCGGCACAGCTTTGAATCATTGTAGGCTAGATTCTATTAAACTTTTCCTCATTAATAAACTGCATCTCATCGCGCTTCACATGAAATTGATAGCACTATGTTAAAATACCTGGTGAGCTACAAAGTAAGGTAGGGACACTCAACATTATTTTATTCTGTTTATACTAAATAAAAATAATTTGAAACTTTCATATTGTCCAATTAAAGTATTAACTCAAACATAATTCAAATAATTGTACTCAAAAAACTACATCTGCATATGAAAAGCTTTGTCTGGTGAGAGTTGCGTTCAGGAGGTGGTCAAGGCAGAGTACGCAGATGTGAGGCCAAATGAAAGGTTTTTTAACTTCTTCTTCATATCCAAGCCCTCATTAGGACATACGTGAATTAAAAAAGAAAAATCCACTTTCAGACTCCTCCACTGTGTGACCTTTTCATACCCACACCCGAAGTGCACTTTTCACATTACTGTAAGTGGGGACCGTATATCGATGCATACATTGACAGCAGCCACGAACCTAAACAGCGTGTTTCGGTTCCACTCCACAGCCCAGATGACAGGCACTCCCTGACAGCCGAGCCCACCAGCATGAAGCCCAGTTCACAGGTGAAGATGGCCGTGGCGCCGAATGAGGTCTGTGTGCCGATCTTCTTTCCACTGGGAGGCGATGGTTGGTCCCCGCATGAGATAACTGCAACACACAGCCAGACACAGGCCATTTAGAACCAGTTAATTGACTGTTAGGACGGCAACTGAGGACTATTTTTGGATAGAGATATCATTTTTCAATCCGATCCAATACAAATACTTGCTGATAATGAGCACCAATCCACTACTACATGGTTTGAATATTATAGTTGTAAACAAAGTCTGAGCACAATTCTGCCAAAGTTCTACCTCCACTTTCAATTTGACGACACGAAAGAGGTAACATGAATGCTTATTACAGTTTTTCTTTGCAGCATGTAATTCAGCTGCCCTTTGTATTAGCAGTAGTACATTTCGTAGGGTGTGCTCACCTGTGTGGGTAATCTACTGGAAAAATACATTCAGATCGACAAATTCGTTTAGGTACTTGTTGTTAACTTGGAAATCTATAGTATTGACATAACAGACAAAACCAGAATTGGTATCGGAACAAGTATAATTGTTTTTGTTGTTGACTCAATTTATAAATATTGCATTACATAAATCATATAAAGTAAAATACCTGTTTGCCGCCCTATTGATAGGGTGAATGCTTAAGAGCTCACTTGGGAAAGAAGACCACTACATCAACCAAACTGTTTATAACTTAAACTAAGACTTTGCATTTTGACTAATTTGACAAATGCTAAAAGCAGTCAGTCTTGAAATTTCCCACAGATTCCAGAGGGTTTTGTGCCAGTTTTCTATCTCGCAATAGTACTAATAGCAGCCTTTACCGCAGCTCAGAGTCACGTCAATGCGCTTTCATTATTTTTAATACTCGGCCGTCACTAAATCCACTTAATACCAGAGGCAGACAAATCCAAAAGTGCGGTGTTTTTATTTTCTAATAGTATTTTGGCATTTAGCGACTTAACGCTGCAAATCCGGAAACTGATAAAGTCAAGTTGTGCTTTTATTAGTCATAAAAGAAGATGGGTGCTTGGTTTTTGGCTGTACTTTTTACAAAGATGGAATGTAACCTTTTAACTAACTGGTCATCGGATGTACTATAGGAGCTAACAGCTGTCTACTTACTTTGGCAATGAGGTCTCTCGTTCCTCCAACTCCAAACGCCATTGGGCAGGCACTGGATGTGTGCAGGGCCTAGTCTGTAGTAGCCAGGATCACATGTAAACACGATGCGGGTACCGTATTCATAGTGAGAGCCATTCACAATCCTCCAGCGACCGTGCTCCAGTGAGAAGGAACCGATGCTTGGACAGACTACAACTGTAAAAGTCAAAGTAGAAAAATCAATATTTACTGTTTACTTGTTTAACCATCCATCCATCCATCCATTCATTTTTTTCCACTTGTCCGTTGCCGGGTCATGGGGGCAGCTGTTGGAGCTGCCCAAATCACATTGCACATTGCACTTGTTTAACCAGTGTTCTACTAATAAGGTTTGCGGTAGCTATTCTCCTTACTATACAAATACTGTTATGAAGTCAAAATGGTAGATTATTTCATGATTTAAAGACAACAAAAAGACATTGGACCATAATAAATACAAAAAAATATAACAAAGTGATGAAATGTATTCATTTTTAGCATAATTCATCGACTCAGGTATCTAAATGAGGGAATACCATGTAGCCTGTATGAGTGGTGTGTGAGTGTCTGATGGTCAGAGGATCAGATGGTGCAGATGTGTGTCTACTCTGAGGGCAGCTATGGCTACATACCGTATTTTCCAGACTATAAGTCACACCTTTTTTTCATAGTTTGGCTGGGGGTGCGCTGCGACTTGTACTCAGGCGCGAGTTATATACCAAAATATATATTTTCACATGTTTGTTATTTTCACACTGACAGCCGCTAGAGGGCGCTCTAGGCTTGTATACCAGTATCTCCTACTCCTGTACCACTGACGATTTAAAACTCGGCTCTTACTGCAATGAAGAAAACGAAAAAAAGCTAACCCCAGGCTAAAAGCTAGCTGGCCACAGTTAGAGGAACGAGTTTGCAAATGGGAGCTTGAACAACGTGCAGCCGGGAGAGGTATGTCAATGGTGCAGTTACGTCTCCATACCCAGGTAGTTGCCAAGGCTGGTGCAATTTAGACTCCGGAGCGACTTATATATGTTTTTTTCTTCTTCATACTGCATTTTTTGGCTGGTGCGACTTGTACTCCGGAGCGACTTATAGTCCAGAAAATACAGTAGCCTGAGTATGGAGGGAATACAAAAATGGTCTCTTGTGAAGTGCTTTGGTCAATACAAGTAAGAATCCCAAAATGGTGCGACAGTATCATACCCCAGAGTCCGTCTTCCTGTACCTGAACAGCGTGGGATCTTATTGTGGTTGCTCCACGTCCCGTCGGGCTGACAGATGGCCGATGTGAGCTCTTTACTGGAGAGTCTGTAGCCGTCGTTGCAGAAGTAGGAGACTCTTGTTCCCACGGAGTAATCAGCTGTTAAAACTCCCCCGTTTATGGGAGCCTTAGGTGCTCCACATGACACGGCTGCGGGAGAAATGCACAGTCACAGCCCAGGGTTATTCAAAGATGATCAAAACACAAGTCCATCGCTTTGCTAGCTTAGTTTGCCTCCAAGGAGATGTAATATTACTGAACATTTTGTACACAATTAGCAGAAGGCTAGATTAAGTTCTTTGTGTTATGGACTAAAAATACCCAATCACGGGAAGTCAGCAGCACCATCAGGCATTAGCAAAATATACACACTTTGCTGAAAGCTGCTCCGCAGGGTTTTAAAAAGTCGGGTTTGTAAAGCACGGCAGCGTGTTATTGCACAGTGTTGACAATTATGCTATACATCCTTCATTTGACTTTCTATCAATAACTGCGTGGAGCTGTGCCTGGCGGGTATTTGATGTGTGCGATTAGACAGCAGCACATCAAATATTTAATATGTATCTACTCCTTGATGTATGGCAGCGGTTTTAAAAAGCAGTCAAGTACAGAGCCCAACAGAAGGGAGGCTTTTACGTGATCCAAATAAATTAATTGTTTATTCCGATGTGTTTGATTCCCTCTTTGTTTCATTTTAATTAGAGAGCAGATGCTGGACACTCCGCTTTAGCGAACACAGACCTCAGAACTTCTGCCTTTACAAACTCTGACTGGACACAACTTTATGTAATTAGTTCTCATAACAACAGAAGCTTTAATTGTCAGTAATCCAAACACCTTTGCCCCATCGTGTAATATAATTAAAAAATTCCTGGACCTGCGACCTAAGGCCTTCAAATTGATCTGTGATTGCATAATATACCCTTATATCTTCCACAATAGTTTTTCCATTATCTTAGCATAGATGAATCAAGTCAAAGTAATGGGAAATCTTCATGACTTTTAACCAAATCCTACTCAGCCAGGGTTGATGTTGCCTACCCCGGCCTTAGTACGTCAGCACCATGTAAGTGTTATTGTCAAGCACCAACATTACCTTGGCATGCAGGTACAGGGGAGTCCCAGGCGTGGTAGCCCTTTAGTGTTCGCCTGCAGGTTGCCGTTGCGTTGCCTATGAGACGGTAACCGCGGTCACAGGCCCATCGAACAACGCTGTTAACATGGCCGCCGCTCTGAGAGGAGATGGAGCCATGCAGTGGAGAGTCCGGAGTGGAGCAGTACAGTGCTGAAGACAAGGAAAATTATATAATAGAGACTTTAAATACTGTTCACATATATGTAATGTCAAAAGGGAAGTATTAAACAGCCAGCCGGTTTCAGACATTATTTTTTTCTTGTATGAAATGTTGGAAACCAGCCACCCAAACTACACACACAATCTTAAACCAGTGTGCACAGACATTTTGGGCAATGTGGGTCAAGTTCTTGCTACAGGACACAACACAACAGCAGTAATGGTAAGGGCTGGGTTTCGAATCGTAGACCTCTGGATTCATCACTTGAGTTACAGCCACCCCTGTTATCATTATGACCAATTTTGCTCCTACTACAACAATACGACTGCAACAAAATGACGTCCAATTTTGAAACTGACAGAAAATAAACTTATTTACACCCAACAGAGTGGAAACACAGAAGCAATAGATTTAGATAAACACAAGGTTAAACATGTATCTGTGGAACTCTCAGCAGTAGATAGAGGAAACAGTGTGCATTCAAAGACAATTGCTTCCTGGGCATTATTAGAAGATAAAAAGCCTTGAGTTCACGCACATTACCAGCCTTTCATTATGAAGATTACACCTGACCAGCGCCACTTAAAAATGCTTCGACTAATTACAATCCACCTTACGGCTTTCTGAGCCAAAGCCAAATAAAGTAAAAGGGGCTTTTTAATAATCAATAAAAATAATTAGTGTACTGTGTGGATATTACCAGATGCACTGCCAAGATGATGTCTGAAGAATTACTTTATGAGACATTACTTCATTAGATGCATTCATCTTGAACTAAGGACAATATTGGCAGTGAGGAGCCACACAAAGTTTATTCTGATTCAACTGGCAGTGGGAACGAAAAGTTTGCTTTGCCCTCTATAGACTGACTCACTGCAGGGTTGGCATAGCTTCAAGACCTTGTGTGATGAAGCAAATCGTTTATCTGGCCAAACTGCATATGAGAAGTTGTTTAGGGTAATATTCTGTAGTGCAATTCAAGGATTACAGTTGACAAGGGCCGGCTGTCTCGTTCTACTGTATGGTGCACAATCATTTGGTCTATTATGTGTCCCAATATCATAAAAGCACAAGGCTTAATGGTTAGACATATTTTCCCTCGATGGAGCATTGCAGACATTTGCCAGTCAATAAGGTTTTGTCACTTCTTCCCAATTAGGGATCTCTGACAGAGCATATTTCTAAAGCAGTGCGTGCTGGAGCCAAACGCAAATGATTACCATGGAAAGTGGCACTATCACTGAACCAGTGTGTTGGAAGGCGGCCAAGAAAAGACTCTTTAGGTCTCGTCCAGTTTTCTCTCATTCACCGTATTTGAGGATTAAGGGGATTTTTTCCACGACAACAAACTTCATTCATTTCTAATAACTGTAACACACGCACAATAATTATATAGACACTTTGTATCTGGGACTTGAGTAGTTTTTGGGTAAGTGTAAAAAAAAAAAAAAGCACCGTTGAAGTTGGACCAGCTTGCGACACATGTTTTTGTCCGCGCGGATGCCCACATTAATCAAAGCTATCAAAAAAAGGTTACGGAGTTGGAGCATCCTGGGAGGCATTTCTGTTATTATTGAGTATATAATTCATCACACAGGCCAGTGGTGAATTAAAGGTTAAGGAAGCGGCCTTCAGCCCGGAAGGTTACAAGTATGGAGAGAATAAGCAAAACGATACACGTAATATGGCACTGCACCCGCACGCCTGACGGGGAATGCCCTTGAATAAAGCGCTCAGACGCCATTATAGGAAGTGAAGGTGCTTAATGCCCAGCCGTTTAGCGTTATGTGTAGCGAGCCCAGGTGCAACGCTACTGAAACGCGATGCGAGCTGCAAAACAACATCTGTGCTTGTGTTGATGAATATATAGCTACAATGCACTTTTCATTTAACAGGAGACAGACAGAAGTGGGTTACATAAATCAGCTGGCCACTTTCACTACAATGCATTTTTCATGGCATAAATCAAAATGGCATGTTATCACTTACAAAATACCATTACCTTCTGTCTGTCTCTGTCTTTATTCCATGCAATAGATATAGTAAAGTAGTAAGATTGGATACATACTTTGGTACTCACCAACATAGCGAATTTTGAAGCCTTTCTTGTTGGTGCCATGGTCAGAGGACCAGCGGACCAAGAACTGGTGACCGGAGGTGGTCAGGTTAAAGGGAGTGGGCAGGTCTCCGCTCAACGTGCCTAATGTCGGGCTGTTGGCTGTGGGACCTGCGGGAATGAGACAAAACATGAGAGGAACATAACGTGGGTTTTTGTCACGCATGGCAGAATAGGACCTTAAACATTTGATACAAACTTTATGCAAAACTTAGTAGTGCCAAAAGATAAACTCTCAATTAACTTTCAGTTCTTAGGTTACTTTGTTATACTGTATGTTGCTTTAATTGCTGACTGCGGATATGCCCCAGTCCATTTAAATTGAGGATTATTCCATTGTTCTATAGTAGTCCACCATCCATTTTACAGATGAATGCATTCGGGATAAGTTTTCATTAAGAACACTATTTGGCTTCTACAGCCCGTTAATAAACAGCGACATTGCCAATAAAGCCATTAAGCTTGCTATGGGAACTCAATCTTATTATAACTTATATGGTACCTTCAGCTAGCAGGTTAACTTTTGACAAAACTTTTAGGAAGCATAAAAATAATACAGTCTATCACCTGTCAAGTCACAGTCAAACATGAATTGCCAAGGGCTCTTATGAAAAAAGCTGTATAATGGTTCTACTTTGGCAGTAACAGACTGTCCTGTCTCAAGAGGAGACACTTGCTGACCACTGCAGATTTGGTCCATTTAAACTTTGGATGGAACCACAGTCCTGCAGCACACTCCTTTTACAGTCTGTAGCCCATGCAATATGCTGTGAAGCCTTTACCATCAAAGATCTCCAGCACATCAAACTCCCTTTCAGTGTGGAAACTCTCAAACGTGATGGTGACATTGTAGCCCTTCTCCACGGTGACACTCCACGAGCACATCTGCAGGTTGGGGTAACTTTCTGGCCAACCGGGACTCAGGATGACACCGGAGGAGTCATATCTCACATCGTGGGCAGGGCATTGAACTAGAGACAGACAGAGCCATATACATTTACTGTCATCACCTCAGTTTTGGTTGAGTGCAGTGCATGTATTGAACTTTTGCCAACCTTGACATGTTGGAGGCGGGGCATCCATCTGGAGTCGCTCTCCAAGACGGCAGGTGAGACTCTCGCTCCCAACCAATGAGAATCCAGGATGGCAACTGTACCTGATGATGTCACCTGTTATATCAAATTTCAAAGTTCAGAAAAGAGCAAGAGGCCGAAACATCAACAATATGCCAGCACAGACACAAAGTGGTTTTACTACATTTTCAGATCTCTTGCGATTACTATGTTACAACACATATATGATAATCAAGCGTCTGGTATCCTATATGTGGCAAATAATGTCTCTGAAAGGTTTAAGATTAATGTATCTGACTTCAACATAATAACATAGCCATATAAAGGATGTAAAGACTTCCTGCACCCACTGTGTGTCATAAAATATTTAAAAAGTGAATACCATTACAGTGAGTAGTGCATCTAGGGATAGTATTTGATAAACTCGGGCCATAGGCGACTGGAAAAGTAACAAGTGGGCTAGTTCTCATGCTCCATCAATCTGACACAAATTGAGAGCAGCGTGTCAGACGGAAGGACAACTCACCTATCTCCAGCTCCCCGTCCTCCATCAGGATGTCAGCATTGGGCACTTCAGGAGGAGGTTGGCACACTCGTAATTGGTAGGCTAGGACACACACAAGACGGAAGAAAAATGTGGATATGAGTTTAAAAGTAACAAATCAGTGTCAGTTACCCTTTTAGTTCAATAATAGGGCACAAGGCCTGTCTGCACACTCTTACTGTATGTATGTTATTTGCAAGTTTTATGAATTGGCACATTTTGACTTTCCCCGGCCCAATCTTCCGCCTGGTGTAACAACAAGGCAAAGTTGGTATCTTGCTTACAAACAGCGGTGCGCCAATAGCCTGAAAGTGTCGCAGAGGCGTGGTGTGCTACAAGCACTTGTTGCTTCCCCTTCACTCTCCTGTTCTTTACATTAACACAGCGCGCAGGACAACCTATTTCTTCCACTATGGTTTAAACACTGTCCTGAGAGAGAGAGATAGAGAATATATTGATGGTCCCTCTCTAGTGCCAGTATTAAAGAGTGCGGGTCACAGTAGTGGAAAATATTTCAGTCTGGTACGGTCTGTAGAATGAAAAGCTTGGGGAGGGACCACTGCTGTGCATACCATTGCCATGGGAGTCTGTCCAGCCCCTGTCCAGCACACTTACTACGCCACGTATGAAGTTAAAGATTGCTTCATACCTGCGCAAAAGTCTAGTCTACAGTCTGCGTTGAGAAACACAAGATTGGGCTCTCTGTGTATTTTACAGAATAACATCCAGAATTGTGTGAGTAATGCGTAGTAAAGAGGAAGCGAGTTCACAGCCGCTGAGCTGAGGGCTGTAATCAATACAACTGCATGACCATAGATCAGTCAGAACACAGGGACGGAGCGAGGGATGGAAAGTGAGAGACTGAGAATAGAGTGGCAGGCAGCGCTGTCGGCTATGAGTCAAGATGAAATTGACTATGAAAATGAGACCTGCCAATAGTGTCTGCTGCTGTCATGCATATCAAAGCCCCGGGGCATGTGTGGGCTGATGTAAACACGCCCATGTTTCCTCCATTGTGCCTTATTGTATATGTGCAACAGCAAAACATCATAGTCATTAATCTCTAGGACATTTATTTTCCTAAGCCACATGTCCAGAGCAATAATGTGTGAAGCGAGAAAGGAATGACATTCAAAACATTGACCTACAGAGATGCAGAGTAAATGCGCAGATACACATAAGTAAACTGAGGATTGATGTACGCAGCAGGATTGATCTGGGATTTCAAAGTAGCAGCTGTCTCACACCCAGACACTGACATTAGCAGCAGCAACGTAAGCAGGGGAATCTATGATATCGGTATTGTTCTGTGCTATAACGAGAAGTCAAATACAACTTGAGAGATAAGATGAGCTTCGATAAACGGTACTCCAGAACAACCATAAAAAGCATGTGTCCCACCAGACGTGGTGTTGAAATATGGAATAATCTAGATCAAAACATAAAAATTTGCAATAACCTGGTACATTTTAAAAATGTTTACAAAGAGTTTATATTTCTTAAATATGAGTTGTAGCACATTATTTTGTGGTCGTTTCTTTATTTTGCTGTTATTGTTCTTCATTATTTGTTGTTACTTTGCCCTATGTTCCTTTGTTTATGATTTGTTTATGATTTGCTATCCTGTAAATGTTAAATGTAAATGCTATTGTTTTTATTTTTGGGGTGGGCGCTTATAAGCCTTTGGCTTCGGCCCCCTCCCTTTGAGCAGGTTAACTGCCCAAACAAATAAATAAACTAAACAAAACACTTTAAACACTTTTGACATATAAAGTCACATATAACGGAATTGTGACTTCATATGTAGGAAAGACAACCAAACAATTTAATGGAAATGCTTCTAAAGCATGCCACTGTTGCTCCCTGGGCCTCTGACATGTGCAGAAGTGTCCCCTGTCCCGGGTAAATACAACAGCATAATGGATTTATGGTGTATTTGGCCAAGAGCTGTCAAGGCAGTTTGTACTAACAGCAGGCCATTTTAGAAGAATGAGTTTTAAATTTATCTTTGTGCGGTTCCTGTTTTGCATTAAAACACAGTGTCTCTTTTTGCATTTTACTGAAACAGAGGGAACACAATTATTTCTATTGCAGTTTATGATTGATCAAACATTATACTTTTATAGTGACTTTAATGATTTCATATTAGAGCGTCTTCACTTATTTTTAGAGATTTAATAGAGATTGCTGCAGCCTAAAGCTAAATACAAAAACTGAGAGCTTGAAGTGAAATATATAGGCTATTCAAAGTATATTGTAACTATTCATTTTTGCCTCCATACCATCTAACATTTTCAGTACCCAACATTTATTTCTTGAGAATTTTTGGATTCTAGGATTCTAGGTTTAGTTTTAGCATAAAATGGGGCGAAGGATGGAGACAGATATTCAGCGCATTGTCACACTGTCTAAACCGTAACATAGAAAGACAAAGAGTAACATATTTCAAGGACAGAACTTGATCCTTATGTAGAACATGGTTAACTCTTCTTATGTCACATACTGTACCATTTTCCATTTTCCAATATAAAAGTATATTGCCCAGTCACACTGGGCAAAAAGAGGTTAAAATGGCAAAATTGGAAATCTGAACCCCAGTTTGTGCTTTAAATTCCACTGCCACCCTGCCTTAAAAAATACTATATGCGCTGCAGTTCACGGCGCTTTTCCTTATCCATCTCCTCTGCCAATCCCAGCTCAACATGTCTCAATAAGACCAGAATTTAAAATAAACTTGAATCCATCTGATGGCGTTGTTCCTGTGTGAGTGTGACAGCTGACAGTTAAAAGCTGCCAGGGAAAATTCATTAACAACATGTCAGCCGCCGAAAAAAAAAAGAAGTAAAGCCCTGTCTAAAAACAGACAGAAAAGTTGATGTAAAAAGCAGCAAAAAGAAAGTTTTGCGGAAAAGACAAATATGTTATTCACAAAAGGGATAGCGGATGATCTACATGTATGTTAAGAGAGAGAGAGAAGATGGGGGGGAATGGGTGTCAAACTGTGCAGTAAAATCTTGAAACTCCAGGGTGGAAACTCATTAGCGACCATCCATGTAAAAATGTGTTATTAAAAAAAACAAAAGAAGAAGAAGAAAAAAAAAAAAAAGAAGAAGCAATTGTCAAGAGAAAAAGTTGCAGTGCCCTACTGAAAGCCTCCCAAAAACCTCCGAATTTCAACACAGATACATGTTGATGGCTTTGAAAAACACAGAGGCAACCACAGTTTCTTAAGGCAAGGAAAAACACTTAACACTGATGGAAGATGGATGCCCAGAAAAGTGTTTGAAGATTGATGTTTTTGGGCCAAAAACTAAAAGCGGGTCCACGGTGGAGGTTTTGATCTTAAATAGAGACTCAAGACAAATGCAGGCTTTCTGAGGGACCACAGTGAAAGATGGAGAGGAAATGAAAAAGTGAATGCTTTTATATGGGGAGACCTGCACAAATGCAATCTCCCAACGGTGTGCACAGGAGCCGGGCCAAAGTTTTAAAAGTTCAATAGGGGTTTAGAGGAAGATTTAAGACCCAGCAGTTTAATTAGAGTAAATGCTCCACATTCAATGGGCGCGTCCTCTCTTGTATGAATATTTAAAAACAGCGGTTGGGAATTGAGAAATCAACACCCAAAGTTATATATTGCAATATTATTACACAGTATACTATTGAAAGGTGTTTGTTTAAAATGATCACCAATAAATTATATCCTAAGGGTGCCCTTTAAAAAAACAAAAATCATAAATTCCATTCAACAACAATTCTGCTGCGCTTGTGAATGCATAATTTGGATAATAAGAGAACAAAAATTGCATTGGTTGCTGTGACACTTAACAAAGAAAAGTTAAAACGTTTTTTATTATTGTGGGGGGAAAAAAATCCCCTTTTCTTTCTGTGACGCAATACTGTAAAATACTATGCGAGTTTGAATAAAAGAAGAAGAAGGCAACGAGTAAAGTATATGCACGTTTTCTACTAACTACTATGTCTTCATATACAATTTTATTTTAAGGAGCTGCACAACAATCTTGGAGTTGGTATGTGTCAGAAGGAGCTGGTCTGAGCTAAACTTAATGAGGATTCAGTGCTGTAGAAGACAGTGCTACACAAAACAAACAGATCGATGGCATCACTGTGGCTACAACTAATGATGCCATTATTGTTTCCTCACCAGGCTAAGGCTGGCAACTGCCTCGACACTTCACTAAAAATGTATTTTTGAAGTGAGTCAAGACTAGTATCCAATCACCATTTTGTCTCCGTCTTACTGTGAAAACTTAGACGAATGAATCCCGCAGCACAGAAGCAGCAGTAACACTTAAGGATCAGCCCAAACTGAGGCAGAATACATACTTTCAAAGCCATTGGCTCTGTCTATCTATGGGCGGCACGGTAATACAGCGGTTAGAAGGTCCTGGGTTCGATTTCCTTTCTGTGTGAAGTTTGCATGTTCTCTCCGTGTCTACATAGGTTTCCTCCGGTGTGTTTACGTGCATGAGACCCATGTATGTTCATTAACATGCACTGTCCCTACCAAATAAACCAATAACTAAATCAATAAAATCTTGCAATGGTCACGATTTAGTTCTCAGAATGGAGGATCTTCCAGTCCAAGTATGAGCACTTCTTCTAATCATGATTAAGAGTATCTTCTAATCATGATTAAGAGTAAACAAAATCTGTTCAGTTATGTTAGACAATAGCATTCTTGTTTTAGCTTCACACATGAAGATCTTTAGGAGACATAATCTCGTGGTGGTAGGTTGACTTTCAATAACAAACGTTAGACAGCAAAAATGCACTTGCAAAGCACAGACCATCCTCAAACCTCTTACATCTCACAAGAAACCAAAAGAAAGCAGTATACCATAATAGTAAAATACCTCATTCATAGAGACTCACTCTTACCATGGTAACTCAGGACAAAGAAGCCAGCGCCGGAGAAGTCAGAGTGAAACTTGATGAGAATAATGTTGGAGGTGGAGTAGACAGACTCCAGAGCCGTGTTGCCGCTGAACTGTCCGATCTGAGGAGAGGACTGGTCCGGACCATCCCTGCAAACAAACAGACGAGTGAGACCTCTGAAAAATCCTTTGCATATAAAAAGCCACCCAGCGAGAACAGGCATTGAATGTACACTGCCCAGAATAGCACTCAATATATAATCGAGTAAAGTGATTTTTCTTGTGGCACAATACCAAGGAATTAAGCAGCAAGTTTGTGTTTGTCATAGAAACTTATCTGACATGTTCCTGCGCGCCCTTTTGTTACAATATTAAACATATAATGCCCCTGATTTTCTAAAAGCAACAATACCCTCATAACAATATGTATAGAGAGTGAAACATTGGCATCCATCCAAAGAAATTTTTTATCATGCTGTTATTGAGAGCTTATTCAGATACAGAATGTCTGTGTGGTTCGGAAATGTGACTGTCAAAATAAAATCACAATTGACCAGGTTGGTGCACACGGCACAAAAAGAGATAGGAGTAAAAGAATACCCATCATTACAGCACATTTTGAGGAGATTGTCATCAAACAAGCAAGGAAAATGATCTCAGATATATCCCATGTCCTGCACTCCCAGTATGAGCTGCCCCCATCCGGATGACGCTATATTATGTCCCTATTATAAACAAAAAGTGACACCTACACAGGTATAAGAACTCCTTTACTCCCCATTTCGGTCCTGAACTCAGACCAAAAAGCAGAGCGGTGGTTGTGTTTTGTAATGTTCTGTCTTGAATGGTATGTCCTGTCAGTATGTCATTGTATTTGCTTTGTTTGTTTTATGTGTGGAAGCCTGCGTGTCTAAGACAAATTTCCTTCCGGACGAATACAGTTAATCTTAAAAATCTTCCAGTAGTCCAGTCCAGCTGCATTGTTTTAACCTACAAGACAGACTAAAAATATATAAATAATGTTGTGGTTGCAGCTAGAATTTGCTTGCCAGCATACAGAATATTTTGATCATGGCCATGTTCCATATCTCAAACACTAATGATTCTTTTGTCCCATTTCTTACCTTTTTATTTGTTTTAACTAACAAAGCAACACAGGCAGCAAACAAATAACATCTTCTGCAACCAAACACAGCTGCTTTTATAGACCAATACAAGCCAACCCAGCGTTATTCCTAACTTGCTCCCATCACTTGCGACAGTTAAAGGCTATTTGCGTTCAGGAAATGGTCGCTCCAAGGCTAGGAACAGAGATCGAAGTGAGTTAATAATATTTATGAGACGAAGCCCGCAGCTGCTCCATTGACTGCAAATGGAGATGGACATTGTGTGACAAAGTACTGGCGCCAAGAGTGATTGTGCTCAGATATTGCTCCATCTTGCCTTTCCAAACAATCCCGATTACAATGTCGCAGAGCTCATTCTGATGTAAAACCTTCACAAACTCCCCTTTGTTTAAGGATCATAGCACAGCCCAAAGCAACGGCTCACTTATCCGATCCGCACTGGGATATTCATAAATATTGATTACAATGTTGTCATATTAGGGGAATAACAAATGCTATTGTGGGTGAAGGGTTGATTACAGTTTGTCAGTGGGGGGTGTGGAAAGTTGCACGATTAGGATTGTGGGCAGATAGGACGTTATGAATCAAGTGTCTAGTCAAAAAGTCTCTAATACATCATAATAAGCCTACCAGCACACGAACGAACGGAACTTTCTTTGCATCGACTTTTTTGTTGTCACCATTCACACTGCTGCTGTGATGTGCTGGAAATTGTTTGCCTTATTGTAGCGTAACTCTTCTTTGCAACTTGACATTTTTAAAAACACATAGAATGAGGATGCGTAGAAATGTGTTCGGCCAGCAGATATAAGTAGTATATCCGAGTATAAACTTAAAGCAGAAGCAACTCATGCCCCTGGAGGCCATAAGCGCCACTGCAGCTGTCGTAGCATGTTGCGGTTTTTTACTCATTAATTGTCCGTGAGAGTAAATACTACGCTGACAGAAAAGACAAAGGGAGAGAGGGATATTGTACATCCAATCACACAATGGAGATAATTCACTCAAACTGTAAATACTGTTTAAGTGGTACTAGCCCGTAGTTAGCTCTGCTCGTTAGCCTGTTAGCTTCTTCTTCGACTCTGACTCGGAGGCAGGGAAGTTACAAAGGTGGTTTTCTGGCCAGAGACACCAGGGGGGAGATGAAAGAGCCCCCAATCAACCCATAACACTTGTATAACCCCCAGAGGGACTACGAAAAGGATTTATTAAGGCAAACAAGTTACTTAGTTCTTCTTTAACTTACTCTCTCTGATGCTTAGAAATCGGGCAGATGTAGATGGAGCCTTAACGTTTGCCTTTTTGAGCTTCACATCATCATCAGGACAAAATGTTCTCTTGTTATTTCCTGCACAAAATCAGCAACTGAGATAATCTGAAGAAAAGGCACTTTACCTTCTGTTATTTAATTATCAGTCAATCTACCTGTAAATACTACAATGTATAATAACCTAAAGAAAGATCATTCCCCCCCTACTCTATTTATTGGGTTATACTTGGACTAAGCATCGATCATGTCGCTGTAATTACAGTGGTTGTGAAAAGTTACTGACCTTTATGAGTGCATTATAGTCACATATATGGGAGGAGGGGCAGGCCGGTGTGTGTCAGCCACAGGCAGCCTATACGCAATCCCACATCTGTGACATATGATAATTGATACAATAAAAACCTGGTCCTAAGTCACAGTATGAGACCAATTAGTGGACCCGGGTGGACTGGCTGTGGACTGGAGGGGAACTGCTTTCACCACTGGCGCTGGGGTGCTCCGTGGGCGGCCAACTTTGCAGCTGTGACTATGAGCGGGAGTTTGACCGCTGCTGCTGCGTATGTGCGGCGTGTGACACAGGGTAACATCTTCGTAGCGCGATCTCTCCCCCTACAGCAGGGTCAGAGCCATGCTGTGCAGCCAAGTCGTGAAATTCACAGTGTCTGCGCTTGGTTTGATGAGCTCCTATGCGCCGTTTCAATATATGGAAGACTATCAAAGGCCATGCCCCGGAGTTCCAAACAAGTTATTGTATTCGAAAAAGATAAGAAAGCAGCAGTTGTTTTGTTGTTACAATAATGTCCACTATCATTTCTTCAGTTTTTGATTTTGTCTGTGTATTGAAAATAGAGTTGCCTCTCATTTTTTGCTCATATGAAACCTATCCCCAACATTATTTAAGGCGTACTCGGGGTGCCGTGCTTTGAGCCAAGATAAATTCAGATGACTGCACATGGAAAGATATCAGAGTGCAATATTTCTTTGTTGAAACACTATGAGAAAAGGAAATACCAGGGAATATTCTTTTTTCATCTAAGGTTTTATACCTAGTTTTCTCCATGGTGTATATACTATATATATAAAATCACAAGCTTGAGTCATGGTCTGTTTGCGTCAGTGGGTGTGACAAACCATCCCTGCTACACTTATCCCATTTGTACTAAGTTAAAGCAATAGTGATGCCATTGCCATAAAAAATAATTGGCCAAACTATTTGTGGTTGTTCAGCCTGTATTCTCTACTGTTTCTTGCATCACAGTATAGTACCTACCCACCATTTAGCTACCAACACTGACAAAATGTGGCTTGCCATAAGCTACTCTGCACTGGGAGAATAATGAGGTCGACTCAGGGTTAGAAAAATATACCGTTATACAAGAATTGCAGCAAAAAAAAACATAATTATGAAGTTAATATTAAAAATATATATATTTTACAAGTTAAAAAAAAAGTGGTGAAAAAACATGACAAGGGGGCCATTATGTAATTATGTCACAGTAGCTAATACTTCAAGAAGATGTCGGTCGTCATAGTAACCTCTTGGAAAAATTTTGCCAATTAGTGGGTAGCTCTGAAAAGATGAGAGCATGACATCCTGGAAGGAAAAGAAAGAAAATGTCGCACAAATTAAATACCTATTAGAGGAGACTGCATTTAATCCTCCCCCGGCACTAAGAACAATTACAGGAAGGTATAATAGTATAGTGCTTGCATTAGGAACAAGTTATGAAGAATATATGCAGAGAGAATATTAATTAATCTGAAGTTTATAACACCCGCTGGATGATTATGAAAATCAAAGCCAGAAAGATGTATAAGAAGATAGTTTCAAAGGTTACCAATACATCATGATTAACTGGGAATCAATGTATTTAAATCAAAACTAAAAGCAGTAAGGCAGAATAGACATTAGTAAAATGTGAACTCTATCTTGGAGGGGTAATATGTATTCAGGTATTGGATTTAGAGTTTCACTCATTTATAGACAAAGTCATTAGTCATTAGTCAAAGTCAAGTTAAAAATTGAGGTTTCATCATCACGCCTTTGTTTGACGTTTCTGTCGTCACTATTTCACAATAAAAAGTTTAAAATGAAAACATAACACGTAGAGCTGAAAATGTGTTTGACCTTGGAACTCTTTGAATATTCATACATTTACTTATAAGCCTTTAGTACACAGATATGTTTTCCTACTAATTTATTAGGTCTACCAGATGAATAAAAAACAAAGCTCTAATTCATGCAATTTGCAGGTTCGTTTTGATAACGTTTTGCGGTAAAAGTGGTTTTGAGTTTTAGTTGATCACTTTATGAACAATTGGTAAGACTCTCAAGGCCAGGGGGGCTCAAAGTATAAACTAAAAACACAAAGGGTATGTGGGATGAAGAAAAAAGGTTGGGAATCATTATAGACATGACTTAAGGGCTGTTGAAGATCTAACTATTCTAAATACTAAAATACACTTTTAAAAGTTGCACATACCAGACTGTGATATAGTCATAGATGGGCTCGGTGCTCAGAACAGTGAAGTTGATGTAGATGCCATGTCCAGGCGGGACCCGGACGCTCCACACACAGTCCTGGAAGTTTGGATACTCCTCGGGATGTCCCGGAGAGTAAATGGTCCCGTTGAGCGACGTAATGTTCCCACCGCAGAGAGCTGGGTCAGACACACAATATTTAACAGAATTAGGCCTTAATGCATCTCCAGCAAATATTAGCGCTACGAAGCCTTGGCAATTGTCCGGATGAGTGAGGGAGTACACGTCTTCATTAGTCGCGTAATGACCATTCGATATTACGCTAATATGTTTAATAAATTGTCATTACCTTTTTACTTCAGCTCTGTGGCTCAGGTGTGCATTCAAGGGGGGCAATTCACACTCATTGATGCCGTAGGTTTAGATACTACTTCACTTCCCAAAGGCCAGCAGTCTCAATACTTTCCAATAGCTTAATAATCCACCATTTCCTCAAAATTCAAAAGGTAAGGATGGCTTAATAAAATCCTCTATGCTGCATATTGATACATTTTTGACAGTATCCTCATTTCAAGGCAAAATGTAGCCATTTTAAGCAATATAATAAGATATTGAGACAAAAAAAAGACTTTGCATTGGAAAAGAGCAAAGTTCCACAACTTCCTCAGTGGAACAGAGAAACCTCCGTGAATATAGACATGCTGCATGTCTTTTTGAAGCACAGAACTTGGAGATTTCAATCGCTGAGTTAGCTTCAACCTCCGCAATTGTATTTTGATTGCCGTGCAAAATGCTGCGGGTAGCAACAGTATGCTAATGCTAATGGAAACTAATCAAAGCTGAGACAGAAACTATGATTGAATCACCTAAAGTCCATCCATCCATCCATTTTCTTCCGCTTTATCCGGGGCCGGGTCGCGGGGGCAGCAGTCTCAGCAGAGATGCCCAGACTTCCCGATCCACGCACACCTCCTCCAGCTGTTCTGGGGGGACCCCGAGGCGACACCAGGCCAGCTCGGAGACATAGTCCCACCAGCGTGTCCTGGGCCTTCCACGAGGCCTCCTCCCAATAGGACATGCCTGGAACACCTCACGAGGGAGGCGACCAGGAGGCATCCGGAACAGATGCCCTAGCCACCTCAGCTGGCTCCTGTCGACGTGGAGGAGTAGCGGCTCGAGTCCGAGCTCCTCCCGGGTAACTGAGCTCCTCACCCGATCTCGGAGGGTGCGCCCAGCCACCCTGCGAAGGAAACTCATTTCGGCCGCTTGTATTCGCGATCTTGTCCTTTCGGTCATTACCCAGATCTCATGACCATAGGTGAGGGTGGGAACGTAGATCAATCGGTAAATCGAGAGCTTTGCCGCTTGGCTCAGCTCCCTCTTCACCACAACAGTCCGATACAGCGACCGCATCACTGCTGACGCCGCACCGATCCGTCTACCGATCTCACGCTCCATCCGTCCCTCACTCGTGAACAGGACCCCGAGATACTTGAACTCCTCCACTTGAGGCAAGGACACCCCACCGACCTGAAGCGGGGAAGCCACCTTTTTCCGGTCGAGAACCATGGCCTCAGATTTGGAGGTGCTGATCCTCATCCCGGCCGCTTCACACTCGGCTGCAAACCGCCCCAGTGCGTGCTGAAGGTCCTGATTTGATGAAGCCAACAGAACAACATCATCTGCAAAAAGCAGAGATGAGATTCTGAGGTTCCCAAACCGGACACCCTCCGGCCCCTGGCTGCGCCTAGAAATTCTGTCCATAAAAGTAATGAACAGAACCGGTGACAAAGGGCAGCCCTGGCGGAGCCCAACACGCACCGGGAACAGGTCTGACTTACTGCCGGCAATGCGAACCAAGCTCCTGCTACGGTCATACAGGGAACGGACAGCCCTTAGTAGAGGGCCCCGGACCCCATACTCCCGGAGCACCCCCCACAGGGCACCACGAGGGACACGGTTGAACGCTTTCTCCAGGTCCACAAAGCACATGTGGACTGGTTGGGCGAACTCCCACAAACCCTCGAGCACCCGATGAAGGGTATAGAGCTGGTCCAGTGTTCCACGACCAGGACGAAAACCGCATTGTTCCTCCTGAATCCGAGGTTCGACTATTGGCCGGATCCTCCTCTCCAGCACCCTGGAATAGACCTTACCAGGGAGGCTGAGAAGTGTGATCCCTCTGTAATTGGAGCACACTCTCCGATCCCCCTTCTTGAAGAGGGGGACCACCACCCCGGTCTGCCAATCCAGAGGCACTGTCCCCAACCGCCACGCGATGTTGCAGAGACGTGTCAGCCAAGACAGCCCTACAACATCCAGAGACTTAAGGTACTCGGGACGAATCTCATCCACCCCCGGGGCCCTGCCACCGAGGAGCTTTCTAACCACCTCGGTGACTTCAGCCTGGGTGATGGATGAGCCCCCCGCCGAGTCCCCAGCCTCTGCCTCCTCATCGGAAGACGTGACAGTGGGATTGAGGAGATCCTCGAAGTACTCCTTCCACCGCCCGACCACATCCCCAGTCGAGGTCAGCAGCTCCCCACCCGCACTGTAAACAGTGTTGGTGAAGCACTGCTTCCCCCTGCTGAGGCGCCGGATGGTTTGCCAGAATCTCTTCGAGGCCGACCGATAGTCCTCCTCCATGGCTTCTCCGAACTCCTCCCAGACCTGAGTTTTTGCCTCTTTGACCACACGAGCTGCAGCACGCTTGGCCTGCCGGTACCTCTCAGCTGCCTCCGGAGTCCCACAAGCCAACAAGGCCAGATAGGACTCCTTCTTCAGCTTGACGGCATCCCTTACTTCCGGGCGCCACCACCGGGTTCGGGGGTTGCCGCCGCGACAGGCACCAGAGACCTTACGGCCACAACTACGAGCAGCCGCATCGACAATGGAGGAGGAGAACATGGTCCACTCGGACTCCATGTCCCCTACCTCCCTCGGAATCTGGATGAAGCTCTTCCGGAGGTGGGAGTTAAAGACCCTACTGACAGAGGGATCCACCAGACGTTCCCAACAGACCCTCACAACACGTTTGGGCCTGCCAGGTCTGACCGGCTTCTTCCCCTGCCAGCGGATCCAGCTCACCACCAGGTGGTGATCGGTTGACAGTTCAGCCCCTCTCTTCACCCGAGTGTCCGAGACACGCGGCCGGAGATCAGATGACACAACTACAAAGTCGATCATCGACCTCCTGCCTAGGGTGTCCTGGTGCCACGTGCACTTATGGACATCCTTGTGCTCGAACATGGTGTTCGTTATGGACAAACCGTAACTAGCACAGAAGTCCAATAACAGAACACCACTCGGGTTCTGATCGGGGAGACCGTTCTTCCCCATCACCCCCACCCAGGTCTCACTGTCGTTACCCACGTGGGCGTTGAAGTCCCCCCGTAGAACAATGGAGTCCCCGGCCGGAGCACCATCTAGTACCCCTCCCAGGGACTCCAAGAAGGCCGGGTACTCTGCACCGATGTTGGGCCCGTAGGCCGAGACAACGGTGAGAGACCTGTCCTCGACCCGAAGGCGTAGGGACGCGACCCTCTCGTTCACCGGGGTGAACTCCAACACGTGACGGCTGAGCTGGGGTGCTATGAGCAAACCCACCCCAGCCCGCCGCCGCTCCCCGCGGGCAACTCCAGAAAAATGGAGCGTCCAGCCCCTCTCCAGGAGTTGGGATCCAGAACCCAGGCTGTGCGTGGAGGTGAGCCCGACTATATCTAGCCGGTATCTCTCTACCTCCCGCACGAGCTCAGGCTCCTTCCCCCCCAGCGAGGTGACGTTCCATGTCCCGAACGCCAGAAGCTGCGCACGCGGACCAGGTCGTCGAGGCACCTGCCTTCGACTGCCACCCAGTCCTCTCTGCACCCGACCCCTACGGATCCCTCTGCGGGTGGTGAGTCCACAGGAGGGCGGGCCCACGTCGTCCGTTCGGGCTGTGCCCGGCCGAGCCCCGTGGGCAGAGGCCCGACCACCAGACGCTCGCATTCGAGCCCCAACCCCAGGCCTGGCTCCAGGGTGGGGCCCCGGCTGCGCCATACCGGGCGACGTCACGGTCCTTGTTGTAATATTGTCCATAGAAGTCTTTGAACTGCTCTTCGTCTGACCCGTCACCTAAGACCTGTTTGCCATGGGAGACCCTACCAGGGGCATGAAGCCCCAGACAACATAGCTCCTCGGATCATTCGGGCACTCAAACAACCCCACCACGTTAAGGTAGCAGTTCACGGGGTTGCTCATGAATCACCTAAAGTAATACAATAAAATCAGCCACTGATTCTAGATTATTGTGGAAATATATGTCTTCTTGTTATTTCATTTTGAAAATAATATAATATGTTCTTTAGCTTAAAGTGAAATAATAGTTGTCTGTTTACAATGTCATGTGACCTGCTGCTGACCCTAGTTGGCCTCCTTCTGACCTGAGTGACCATGCAACTAAGCCAGATAATTGCTGTCGTATACTTGTTGTTACAGTTGTAAGCATGACATCTGTTTAAAGACATCTATTTACTGTCCTGATAAAATGCTTTGTTGTAGACATAATAAACCAGCCTCTGTGGTATATAAGCTGGGTGTTCTGTGAATTCTAGTCTAAAATCTGGAAAAATCTTCCAAAAATATTGGTCTAAAATATCGGCCGTGCATATCGGCATCGGCCAATAAAAATCCCCAAAATCGGCATCGGCATGTCTACCTCTAGTACACATACATATAATTTTACACATAATGATTTTCAATAATTTAGCAGAAGTTTTACCTTCACATCTCGGTAGCGGGTGGTTCCAGTTGCGGCTGATCCCATGTAAACATGTGAGGGAAGTTTCACCGATAAGGGAGTAGCCGGGCTGGCACTCGAAAGACACCGTCATCCCAACGCTGAAGTCTGTTCCGATCACGTTCCCATTCCGAAACGGGCGCGGATCTGGGCAACTCTGGAGCTGGTATGCTACAAAATACAAAATTAACTGGATCAAAATCAGGCACAACTTAGCTCCGAAGCCACGAGGCAAGGGCGTGTCCACACTGTTTTCTCGCTGCAGTAGTCAAAGGGGGGGGTGGCACTGAGGCCGGCCCAAGTCTTTCAGTTGATCCCTGGTATTCGGTATACCATATATGATGATATGTCATAAGTAAAATGTAATTGTTTGAGTATGCTGGCAAATGGGGGTGGCCAATCAGACTCAAACCTGGGTTTATCCCTACCACCAAGCATTCAATTTCCACCTGATTTCAATTGTCGAACGGTAGAAAATGTTTCCTGAATACCACCACAAAAGGTCTCTCTCAGCACTCCTTCCACTAGATAATTGAAGAGGAAATTATTAATTTGCAAGTTTAATTTAATTAGCTTGAACACATTAGGCCAGCTAAAATATTTGTAAAAATAAATGTTAAAACCCCTTTTTTCGTGTATCTAATAAATGAATACAGATCATTTCTAGTTCAGAACCAAATAAAGCAGACAAAGTAGAAAGTTAGATAAGTGCCATGAAAAATAACTTTGCAGCTTGAAAAAGTTGAAGAGTGTGCCTGAATGCACCACCTGTGCGGCAACACGATTGGCACAAATCTTCTTCTTTGTCGCGAGTGAACTGTATGAAGAAGGCATCTGGACACCGTCTACTGTTCTAGAGTCTTTCGAATGAGACAAAACACTCTACCAATTAACACTTTGGAAGCCTTTTAGAAAATGTAGTGGTGATGTAAAGATCTCCAAATTAGAAAGTAGAAGATACTATACTCTAGATGGCAGTAGCGGTACCTTGGTATGTGATGTGGAAGCCCGGTTTGTTCTGTGAGTAGTCGCTGTGGAAGAAGAAGCTGGTCTGGTGGGTTGTGCTGAACAGAGGTTTTGGCATAATGGGGCCACTGAAGCGGTCGATCACAGAGCCCGTCTCCAGAGTACCGCTGCGGATCTCCAGGTAGTCGTGGATGGCCTCGGTGGAAAAGTTCAGGAACTGGAGGTGGATGCCTGCCAAACAATACAGTGACATTTCCAGGAGTGGACAAACAGAAGTCAAGTTGGATTTTTACAATGTGAATACGGTCATGGGAGAAATACCAAAACAGAATGACCATTTTAAGAGAGTTGTCTGTTCCTCACCAAAGCCGACCGGTAGGTTGACTGTCCATGAGCAGTCTAATCCACTGGGATAGTTGCCGGGGTAACCAGGACTTAGGATCACTCCGCTCACATCTGTCATGGACCCGCCGCAATGAGCTGGAGAGACGGACAAGATCAGAACCAGCACTGGAACTCTCTGGGATAATATATAAGTGTAAGCAGTTCTATGAAACATATTTTTAATAAGGTACAAAATGGAGATAGAATGAATTCCATTTTACTGACCCCATGTGGCCTGCAGTCATTAAATACTGCATCGTTAAAATCTGCTAGATGTTGGTACTACATGGATGTAACAGAAAAACATGCACTGTTTCGTATAAAAGTGCAGGCTTTAATGCAGCATATGACTGAAATATCTATTACATTGGTTCTCAAATGGAAGGTCAGTACCAATGGGCGAGGAACGCACTTCTCTATGGCCCTCATGGCGGGGAGCTGACATTGCTGTAGTACCACCGCCTTGTGGCCAGGTGCGACTCCAAAAGACACTTGGTAGACAGCGTTTCAATGAGCACTTTGATCTTCCCTAGCATTGCT
Organism: Proterorhinus semilunaris; assembly: GCA_021464625.1. Taxonomy (NCBI): domain Eukaryota; kingdom Metazoa; phylum Chordata; class Actinopteri; order Gobiiformes; family Gobiidae; genus Proterorhinus; species Proterorhinus semilunaris. The sequence continues at coordinate 12,728,957 of CM038360.1, read as the reverse complement.
TAAAAGCCTGGCTCCAAAGAGTTTTATTTTTTCTAAAAATCGCTCCAGAGCTTGTCAATCAAGCTCTGGAGTTCTGTGGAGGCTCCGCCCGCCCTGTGAGTGACGGGCTTCCCGCCTTTCTCTCTTTTAAGGAACAAGAGGAGACTACAAAGCCATGTAAATTTCACAGACGACTCGGGACCATTACAATGAATGGGGCTGAATGGGACCCACTAATCTCTAATAAATAAATCTATGGTCAGTACGCAAAGCCGGTTGCGGGACCATTTACTGTAGATCGCAACAAACAGAACAGAACTTCAGAAAATGTTCACTAAATATAAACTGCCTAAATCAACAGAAGTGAACCCTGTATTTTTATATAAATATACACTATAATAGGCTCAAACTGGAAGATGATTTTATTGTAAGATGAAGTTAATAATATAGTTTGGGTCTTGGCTTGTCTTTATGGCTTGAAAGCGAATCCTGAAGCGACACGTCTAGCAAATTAAATGATAGCATTTAGGCATAATTATTAAAAAACAAACAAAAAAGTGGCACTAAAAATAAACACATCCCCATCTCACGATCTTAAAGCTGACACCCAGCATTATCTCCACACCTATACATATTCTAAGTCATTAATAGCCGCCCGTGGTGTATAAATCACCATTGTGCACGTTGATTAGTGTCCAGGCCGAGCTTCCTCCTGCGCGCCCTGGTGCATGCTGATGCCTCCACACAGTGTGCATGTCTGTGGCTGCTCCCGCCTCAGTGCACCAAGTGAAAAGCTTACTCAAATTCAGCCACAGAATACTAAATAATCATCTCAATGCACGAACAGTAAGTTGATCAAACAGCTCATTTTGCTCTGAGTCAGGGAATAGATTTCTTGCATCATCTCTGCCGCAGTAATGGCCTGTATAGAGCGTGCATATTGTGAGGGGGTGGAGTGTGTGTGTTTGCGCATAATGTACTCAGTTGAATACTAACCGAGACACAGCGGCACCGGGTAGTTCCATCTCCGCACAGGGCCCGGCATACATGTGATGTGGGCGTTACCCTGGACATGGGGGGGGAGAGAATACATAGAGTCAGCACGTAACACAAACGAGATCAGACTTGAAGTATGCGGCTTTCATATATGATCTGATTACTACAGCGGGATATAAAATTCCTATTTAAGCGAAATAAGGTTAAAGGGTATTGGGCAGAAGTCATGCCATAATAAAAAAATATACGACAACAGTTTAATTTATGTGATACAGGTGCAATACTACTGACATTCCCAAACAATTGCTAGATTTTTATGGGTTATAGTATGAAAACTGTTTTCAGTTTATGAGAAGTTTTGATGATTCTAAAGATGGAGCAGTGGAGTTTGAACTGTTAATCACAATGAAAACGGTCCAGATTTTACCACTTGATGTTCTCTTTCCTATATTTAAACATTAGATGTTATTTCTGCAGCAAAATACACAAACATATTTGTTAGGACCAACAGATGGAGAAAACAACAGCAAAAATAATACCTTTTTGTACTGATTGCAAACAAAGAACTAAAGTACCGTAGTAATATTTCAACTTAATTTGGTCGACCTGACTTGTAAACGCCCAATCTCATTATTTCTTGAAGCTAGCCTGAGTAGGACCAGGATGGTGTCTGTGTGGGAATACTTGGTAGCTTTAGTGGCGTGTGATTGAGTGGTTGGTGGTAGTCAGAAAAATAAATAAGATTCCCGTCCCTCAGAATGAGGGAAACTTGTGTTAAAAATATATGTGGAGTATAAAATATATATATATGTACAGAACAAGTATAAAGTAACACGACTTGCACTTTGTTTTCCTAAAAATAACCAAAACAAAAAAAACGTTTTCACAGCAGGCGCTCTTCCTCTGCCAATCCAATGTGAATCATGCATGAAAATGAAAAGCTTGGTGTTCATAACCAGTGCCATCATGTAAGTTGTATATGAGACACAAGGAACCTCCATTAGAGCCTCACACTGCTCTGAATTTGGGCGCAACCTACGCTCAAAGGCATTTATTATTTAAGAGTTAGTGAAAACTACAACAGGCTGCTGCGCTCTTTTAATCCCAACTGGAGAGGATGAAAGAAGGGAATGAATTGAGATCATAGAAATTGAGAACTGTTGTTGGAGTTATGCAGATGTAACTTTATGTTGGTGGTGTTTCCTTTAAGTGTTACAATAAAGACTGCAGTGAGGGAAAACAAACATAAAAACCAACAATACAATCCACAATGTTTTGCTCCAGTTTAGCTGGGCTTGAGACCACTAATAAAATAACTCTAGCTGAGAAACCTCACAGTTCAATTTACACAGTTCAATCCATCTATCGGACATACAGTATTCACCAGCAGTGTTGAGGGTAACGTATTACAAAAGTAACGAGTTACAAACATATATTACTTTTTTCAGAAACTAAGGAATATAACATATTACTTACACAAAAAAATTAAAATAAAAAAATAAAATAAAAAATATATATATATATTAGTCATTAAATTTCAAGTAACTCAAGTTACATGAGCATTTAAATGTATGAACGTAAAAATGCCAAACCCAAAATTAAATGCAGCATGCCAAATCAAGTTGGACACTGGTGCATAAGATCTGCCGTTGATTGTTGTTAACGTTGTCAGAACAAAACATGAGAGAATGGAGAAAGCGAAAGAAAAGGAAATCTCTGACTGCACTTTTGCTCAGTGGCATTATTACTATATTCAGGTTATATTTTGCTAAAAATAACTCAAAAGTAACTCAAAGTAGTGTAAATCAGCTACATTCTTTAAACAGTAATATGTAATACTAACATTTTTAAAGCTGTAATCACTCATATAAAATATTTTACAATGTTTAAGAAACTTGCCCAACACTGTTCACCAGCAGGACAAGAAGGTTGAACAAGTTAGTTGAAACTTTTACTTTCCTTTGTTCAAACATTCTGGCAAACCTAACTCTATAGATGTTGCTACCTGATTGCAAAAACATATGGCAGATGTATACTGTATACTATACCTGAAGTGAGTATCCCTGTTCACATGAGAACTGCACAACATCCCCCACCATGAACCGGTCTCCTAGTCTGATCCCGTAGTTGGGCGTCTGCGGCTCCGGACACGATTCCAAGCCGATTGCTGTTGAAACGTATGGCTGGGTTAAAAAACTTTAAAAAACTTTGATAGATTTAAAGTAAATCCAGTCAACACAAAACTATACTACCTGTGTATTCAAGGTGAAACCCAGCCGCTGAGACGCTGATATCAGAACTGAAGCTCAAGTAGAGGTTGTTAGATGTGCTATTCAGAAGCTGAGGGATGGTGGTGCCTGCAATAAGACGAAAAAAAAAAAACACACCGTGAGCACTATATATATGTTGAGGCTTGAAAGGAAATGATCTCAGTAATCTGACAGGAAAGGGAGCAACAAAGCTGTCCCAAACCTATATTTTGACTCTTTTTATGTTCGAGATAGGGCCTGAATGCAGTTGCTTTTTTCAGGGGGAGACAGCTGGTTTATGTGAGACTATCTTTCAAATGTTGGCTTGTCCTACTTACATAACGTAACGGCAAAGAGAAGGGGGGGGGGAACAAAGTAAGAAGTGGTACAGAGTTACTCATGCAAAGCAGCACAACATGGTGTCAGGGACCTCTTTGCTAACAAACAACAAGCAGGTCACAAGAAGAAACTGTGATCCCATTAATAAAGGATACGATGGAAGAACTTTTGCAGAAAGTCGGCAGTTTGTGACTTTTAAGTGGACATCATGCATAATTGAGGCATAAAACATTCTTAGGTACTTCAGTATTGATATTTTACATGTTTTAAATCTGACATGAAGTCTGCATAAATACAAAAACAGTAAGGAGTGACTGACTTGTCTGGCCAGGATATAGAATTGAAATGGAGTGCCCTCTGCAGGCAGCAGTAGTAATGACATGAAAACATTCACTTCCTGATAATGGCATGCCGCTCAGAACAGGTCCAGTGATAATTACAGACTTTAAAAATGCGGTGGAGAAGAAATGAACCAAAGTAAAGATTGCACAAAACTGCGTTCTCCAGGTATGTTTCTCATAAAGGAACGATGGCACAGCTGTTGGTGCATCTCTGTGTGGAGTTTGCATAATTCTCTCCGTGTCAACGAAGAACTCCTCCGGGTGCTCCGGTTTCCCTTAAAACCACTAAAATGTGCAATAATCTCTTCTAGGGCCAGAGATTCTGAATCTCAATAGGACTCTCTAAGTTAAATGAAGGTCACATAAATAAAGCAAATAAATACAAGTAACACGTTTTAAAGCTCCACAAAGACAATTGTGCATAATATGTCCCCTTTTAAGTCTCCAGACTATAATGTTATTGAAAAAGTAAAAAAAAGCAACCAAATGTGTACGGACATAGGCATACCACAATGGGGGTTGGTGATGGTTATGAAGTGGAGGAGATGGAGTGCTGAGGTGGCTCATGGTTTGCTGCTGTAGTGGAGATGGGGTGGAGGGGATTAAACACAGCTGAAAAAGATCGAGGGAATGTGCATTCACATCAATAACTTGAGAGATACTGCAAAAACTGCTACTACTGTTACTACTATCACTATTACTACAAATAAACCTATGTGACATCACAAATGACAACCAAGCTATTTCCGGGTCCAAGCTGAAAGAACAATACTTAATTAACAAACACTTAATTGTAATAATAATTAAATGTAACTATTTTTTCTGTCAGAATGAATATTGAATGAAATGTTACACACTGTATATAAAATAAGAATTGACTGTCTATTAAAAATACTTTGATAATTTATGTCAGAAAAGCATTACTAAAGAAAATATTTCTGTGCAATTAGATGCTTAAAAAGATCACTACATAAAGCTCTGAGACATCCCAATAATATTGGGATGTCTCAGAGCTTTATAGGACCTAAAGTTCTATTGAACCTGGAAATGGGGTAATGACGTCATCACTTAACAAGAGGATAGTGCTTGCTGTTACAAACATTTCACCAGACAGTTAACTTGTTTTTTTGTGTGGCAGGTGCATTGGCAAACTTGTCTGAGTGAACAGTGCAAGCTAATAAGTGAGATTCATTAGCAGCTTTTTGAACAGCTCCCCTGCTGCTTTTTTTCCACATTCGGGAGACAACCCCATTCATTATCAAGGCTGTATTTTCCAGACTATAAGTCACACTTTTTTCATAGTTTGGCTGGGAGTGCAACTTATACTCAGGTGTGACTTATATATCCACATACATAATTTCAAGTGTTTTTTTTCCACACTGACAGCCGCTAGAGGGCACTCTAGGCTTGTGTACCAGTATCTTCTACTCCTGTACGAGTTCGCAAATGGGTGCTTGAACAACGTGCTGCCAGGAGAGGCTTGTAAATGGTGCTGTTATGCCTCCATACCCAGGTAGATGCCAAGGCTGGTGCGACTTATACTCCCGAGCGACTTATATATGTTTTTTTTCTTCTTCATTATACATTTTTTGGCTGGTGTAACTTATACTCCAAAGCAACTTATAGTCCGGAAAATACGGTAGATCTAAATACATAATCAGTAGATCTAAACACTTTATTAACAGTTGATGACTTTCACACAATACAAATTTGTGAGTTTGTTATATTTTGCATTCCTCGACTTTGACACACGTCTTGTCATATGTTTCTAGTACCGTTTCTATTCTTAGCAGAGACCATGAAGGAGGCAAGGATCAATTAGCGGCGTGCCAAACTTTTCTCGCAAGCCTTTTGAAGGCTCTGCAGACAAACAAGCAGGTGTCAGTGGGTGCCTCCCCACAGAGCTGTGCGGAATGAGACCAGCTCCGCTCTTAGCAGGGGACCAAACGCTCACATATTCCATGCTTCAAAACATTGTGATAATGCGCTGTTATTATTAGTGTTGGAAAACAAGTCAGTTTAAATCATTTTATCTTTGCAATTTGTGAGACAGCATTGCTACCAAACACTGTATGTGTGATATGCAATCATGAATGGTGGGAATAAAGTCCCGATTGAAGTTAGTTATTTTTGGAAATGCATATAAGTTTTCAAGCAAACCTGTGACAATGATCACAGCACTAAAGGCAAAGCGTAAAAGCGGAATGATCAAACAGTGCTTTACCAGAGTAGCTGCCGAGTCTTGGTGCATGGTTGTCAGCACCATCATAGAAATCCAGTGAGTCCCAGTTATGCTCGGTCGCAAAACTCACTACTTGAATCTGTAAATACAAGCGTAGAGAAAGGAAGAAAACACATAACCAGGGAAGCCTTATAAAATGCATATAACACAGTATATGTTAAATGTACTCTCTTCTAAATAAGCAGTAAAAAGGAAACTGCCTCTAGCCATTCAGAAAGACAATATTTTAAGATGGGGCAGTTAAATAATTAAAAGATTATCAATATACGTACAGTAGCTATTTGTCATGGAATGTAAAAAAAAAATACTCTGATTTCCCCATCTCTATTGTCTTACAGGCCTCGATCATTGCCTGTGTAAAAGATTTGTGACGTACAAAATTGTAAAGTCACTGCTGCAGAAGCTAAGTGATGTGACCTGTGTGAGAGTAGAGGTTTGACGTAACCTTCCTCACGGCAGGTGCGCATCTGCTTTTGTGTTCGTCCATGAAAGCAGTTCAGCTTACTCGCAATCAGCCATGATCTGCCCGATTAGATCCCATCTCTTTATCTGTGGATGGCCCTCTCTCACACAAACCGCCCATCCATTCACTCTCCAATAATATCTTATCTCCGCTGCTGCCTCAGCCTTAAAGCCAATGATACAAAGGTCAAGCAGGAAGCGCCAGATGATGGTGTTACCTGAATTCCGGCCCCCTCGGGAACAGACACTTTCCACACACAGTTCTGGTTGTTGTCGTAGGGCTCTGGGTATCCGGGTGACAGGATCGTCCCACGCCGAGCGGTCAGGACACCCCCACAGGGAACTGACACGGGACAGTGAGAGGAGGCAGAGAACAGGAGGGAAAGGTCAAAGTATTTTCAGTAAAACATGGTATGCGATGTGTAGGATCTGACCTTCAGTGGATGAGAGCACTTTTCATAGGGGACTTGTTCTATTTTTAGTCATATTATAGGGATATAGCAAGTCTATTTAGCGGTTTTAGGAAGGAAACAAATGTGTTTTTACATTACTGTTACTAGCCACATTATGTTCAACAACCTGTGATGTACTGTGTATATTCACATTTTGCATCAGAATCAGTACCTGATGTCTTTGGGGATAAAGTGTCTTAACAATGTGGTGCTTGTCAAACTTACTCAAAGTCCATGCTCTACCAAGACTTTGATGACAAAATGTTCACTCACTTTCTCTTGATTGCGTGTATCTCTCCTGTTAGTAGTGTTTGAACATTGATCAGTATAACAATACCTGTGTGTGTATGTGTCTTTTTTTTTGTCTTTGATCAACCGCAGACAGGAGAGGCCGGTAAAAAGAGGAAAGTTGACTCCAGATTCATGCATGCTTACCCATACAGGTTGGCAGTGTATCGTTCCACTGGGCCAGGTTATCCGGGACACTCTCGCAACGAATGGCAGTCGACCCATGGAGGACGTAACCAGGGTTGCACTCAAACTGCACCAAAGACCCAACGGCAAAATCATTCCCGAGACGTTTCCCAAATCGTGGCTCCGGAACTGAACTGCACTGAGTTGAGCTGGTTCTAGGTACAGCTGTTGAGAAAGAGAAATCTGTCAAACAAATGCAGTGGTGGAAAGGAATGGAATAGCTTTATTTGGTTGGTTGTAGGCTGACCTTGATAGACAAAGTGAAATCCTTTTGCAGTTTCGGGTCCGACCGTGGTAAACTTGACAGTAACTTGGTTGCCCGAACTCAAAGGAAGTGACTCACCTGCGCAAAAGAAAGCCATTCAATACAACGTGCTGCCTTTGGGGTTATTGTATCCGCTGAATGTCTTATTCCTCCTCATTTTACCGGAGTGTGACCCGGATAGAGAAGACAGGAGCGTGTTCTGCTGCGTGGGTCCGTCGTAGATCTCCACAACGTCATTGAGAGATGTTTGGAAAAGCACAAACTGACCAAATAGCACTGGAATAAAGAAGACAGAGGAACAAGTTAACTACAGCTGAGGGGCGGCAAATTGGCATTCTGTGCTACTGTCAGCGCCTGACCTTGAAATGATCAAATTAACCTGCAATACCTCATTTGAAATTGTATTAAGCTCCAGTGTCAACTTCCATTTGAAGCCACAAAATTACGCATTAGAGCAGTTAATAATCAAAACATTACCTTGTCTTCAGCTTAACCAGCGCTCACACAATCCACCCATCTATCTACTGTGCTAAATGGATTCACTTTGTTCTGGCGGTCTGCATTTCTGTACGGGGCTGTGATAACAGACAAAGATTAATCTACTCTGCTGCATGATATTAGAATGTAATATAGGCCGATGTGTGATAAGCTAAACTAAATTCACATTTATGGTAACACAATGGTTGAGATGTCTATGAAGGCCGCATGGAAAGTAATATGCTTTTTTCTGGAAAATTCATACCTCAGTGTAATGCTAAAATCAAAGTAATAAATAAGAACATGCAATAAGTAGAATGAAATGAGCTGATCCTGAGAAATATTAAAATAATCTTTCTCCGCAATCAGTTCTGCATCGTGACACACCAGTTGAGAGTAAGTCACAGCTCATAAAAGTCCCTTCTGGAGTCAAGGCTGATTGAAATGACACTTAAAGCAATTTCACATCCCGCACTTAAGTACAGGTACATGAGGAATATCTGTCAAGCTAATTAAAATGATCGATGCCAAATTATTACGGATAACACCTTTGAAATGTGAGGTGATAATGAAGTATGCTCAGATCTGTACTTCTGATGTGCTTCAAGGAACTGATAAGATCCATAGCAATAGCCTGCTGAGGCAATGTTTCAAGTTACTGGGAAAGGATTATACTTATACACTATGTTGTACAATCTGCTTTAGTTGTGGTTCGTCATCTCACAATTAAAACTGAAGCTGTCCTGCTGGTCCATTTGGACAGCATTTAACTCAGCAAGAGCGTGATAGGAGCAGCCTGTTGACAATACTCATAATATGAATTATAGTGTGTCAATCACAGCTCTGAAGAATTCAATTGGATCACATCTAAGCGCACAAGCCTTTCAGTGGCCCAATGAAGACAAATATTATTGCGTAAGTATATTCATTTATTTAAACCCATCTTGCTTTTGAGCTTGTCCTTGGTCAGTTTGCGAAACTATGCACATACCATTCAGCTCATGGCCAGTATTTCTTCTCCGACTTAAAAGCTGAACCTTGTGAGTGAAATGGCAAGTGGTATTAGACATACCCCGTGAGGTTATTGCTCACAATACTGTTCACAGCTTGTAATTGCTCTGAACATACACTGGAAACCAAAATAAGAATCTGTTTGGCACGGAAAAATCATTTCATGTCTTTCCGCCTCAAGGAATTCATTCCCCACTCATATATCAGGGCTGGAACTCGCCATTGCCCTTTCACTGGATGGCCACAGTCAATCCTTTGCCCCAGAGAGAGAGAGAGGTGTTGAGGATTAAATGTGAACATGGCCAACGATTTTGATCTGTAAGAAGGTCACCGGTCAGGATGCTGCTCTCCCAAGACTTGAACTCCAATATCCACTCAGTGCTTCCCCAAGAAAAGCCTTATGACCACCTGCCTCTGGATGTTCAACGATCATCATCAATGTACGCTTGTGTTTGTGAGAAAAAATGATTCTTATTGTCCTGTCGCTGACCTGGTCCACTAGCCCAAGGGTTTCCAAAGTACCGTATTTTCCGGACTATAAGTCGCGCTTTTTTTCATAGTTTGGCTGGGGTCCTATACTCCGGAGCAACTAATATGTGATTTTCGTTTCTTTTTTAAAAATTAAAACGTATAATTTCGGATGTTGCTAGAGGGCACTGCAGGCTTATCAAGCAGCAGAAAGAACGTCTGGGGTGCGCTAGAAACTTGCGAGGGACTGGCGAGAAGCGGAGGTAATAATAATAATAATAATGCCTTACACTTGTATTGCGCTTTACAAGTCTGTATTACCAAGTTTTTCTCAAAGCGCCACACTGTCGTCATTAATCATTCACTCCATACTCGGTGGTGGTAAGCTACTGTTGTAGCCACAGCTGCCCTGGGGTAGACTGACGGAAGCGAGGCAGCCAATCTGCGCCATCGGCCCCTCCGACCACCACCAACCACTCACTCACATCATTCATCAGGTTACTCTTAAAGCAATGAAGAAAACAAAAAAAAGCTAATCACGGGCTAAAAGCTAGATGGCCACCGCTAGAGGAACGAGTTCGCAATGGAGAGCATGAAAAACGTGCTGCCAGGAGAGGCTTGTCAACGCTTGATGTGTTGAGCATACCGCCACTCAGCCTGTTGTTTTTTTCTTCATTAGGCATTTTTTGGCTAATGCGTCTTATACTCCGGAGCCACTTATAGTCTGGATAATACGGTAGTGACGCAAGAGCATTTCACACATGTATTGCTCTGAGTTTAGAGTTGTTCCAATAAAACAACGTTCCCATTGCAATCCGATACCAATACTTTTGCTGCCGATGATTGTTTTGGGGGTCAGGGCTTGAAAAGTTTGTAAATCCCTACTCTAGCCATAACAGTTCCTTCTTCTAAAAGGCAAAAGTGAAAAGTTGACCTACTCCTGATAAAAGTTCCACATTGAAAAACTTCATCGATTTCACCTGTGAGCAGTAAAACATATAACTAAGAAAACACCGCTTCAGTGAGTCATTAAAAAAGACTGGCGTGGGAGTTTCTTGTTATAAGTTGCAGATTTGTCATAGTCACTGACATACTGAAGGTGAGGGGGCAGGATATTGAAAGGACATAAAGAAACTGTAGGGGTCGGCAGAAAATAGTTAAAAGCTCCCAGTGCATATAGATTTTTAAGGAAATCTGAGTGATTAGGGTTTCCATCATCCCTCGCTGGTTTATTGATGCTGTGCGGAGCAGGTGGCACAGTTCACAGTGGAAGCCATCACAAAAACTCATTAGGTTTATAACATGGTGATATGCAGCATCGCAGAATCACAGTCATTATTTAGAGTCACACAGAGACAGAAGTGACAACTGCTGTGTGGCAAAACCTCAGTGTTTAAGAGAAAGGAAGAGCTGTATTTTTTTATAGCACCAGTCGTAATGTGCGTACAGGAGACGGTTGAGGACCAATAAGTTGCGCCTATGCGTGCAGTTAGCCAGCGCGGATCTCTGGCAAGGCACTGACTTTATCACAGGATGTACAGACTGCACAATATCACCAAATTATCATTGCGGTATTAGGTGACACAATATCCCAACAAGTAAAAAAAAAAAACTACAATTTTTCCAAACATGCCTAAAAACAAAACGACATGGTCACTTTTAATGTGTGCAAATGTTCAGTGATTTTACCAAATCTAGTTGCATTTTATGAATACACTATATTGAAAATGGTTTAGTAAAGTAACAGCATAATTTTGTAAGCGTAATATTGACAACGCTTGATTTTTTTTCTCCCTATCAGCCTGAAATGTCCACACCCTACTAGATTTCTCAAGGGCATTGTACACCTTCAGCCAAATTCCTGTGCTTTTACCCTATGTGGACCAATTTGAGTTTTTCCAAATTTCACTCACTTTCCACTCACTTTTGTTCCCTTGGTGCAAAGTGAGTTGTAGGCACCAACTGCCATTTCAAGTTACTGTGAAGTTACGACTTGATTTTATTGTTCATCCAGCACTCTACGGACCAGTAAAATCCAATGTGATTCTACAGCACAATATGTCTCAGCCGGTATCCCCTCTTGTAACCCTTATTAAAATGAATAATACACGCGTGCTCAATGAACAGTCCAGTGAATTACACGCACGTTATTGACATGTAGAAATGTTTTTAAAAACATGTCTTTATGAATCACCATGCATTGATCCTCCCTGAGCTTCATTTAACAACAGCAGCTGTGGTCTCCCACCGGCAAACAAAGGCTCGCTTAACAGATATAGGTGCAATATAGGATGAAACTAAAGTCACTTAATACAGATGTTCTAAACTTAATTTTACCAATTAAAACATTGTAATTGGTGGAAACACACAGCACAGTTATTTATCCCTTTAATGAGGTCTATATAGGTTGAGACAACTTCACATGTGTCCACATTGCACCTGCTTGTGAAATGTGAACGTCTACTGATATAAAATTAATAGCAACAATAACATATTTACTTTACTGATTATTGTCAGTGTCGATACATCTATTTAAGTTATCAAATGCATTGCCAATTACTGGTCACTTATTATAACGAACACAAAAAAGATAGACTCATGTTTAATCAAAAACAAAAAATGTCCAAAGCAAAGCAGCAAAATAATGATAAAACTTCCACTGGAGCTCATTTTCTACAAGGCAATATGCTTCGGCGTCCTCTGATACCAGTGTCGATGTTCAAACAAAGCTCAGGGATCAGCAGCAACGTTTATTTAGACAGAGAGCGGGGAACTTTAAAGAAGTCGATTTGCATTTTTCAACACAATGAGAGACAGTTTTCAAGATGTGTTGTGATAAAATTATCCCCAAATACCTGATAAAAGGCATGATATTCGCACCATTATCAGCATGTGCTGTACTCACCAAACTCTCTGGGCACAGATATGGAGTAGACACAGGTCTGTCCAGATGTGTAGTTTCGGGGAAAGTTTGGAGACAAAACCGTCCCCTCTGTCCCCGTCGAGCGGCTACCACACGGAGCTGCAGGACACACAAACATTATACAGAGGAAGACACCGACACACACAGTTGAGGTTTGTTCCAGATTAGAAAGTTTTTAGATGATCTTGATCTTATTGAAGAACGGATGAATAATGGCTAATGCAGAACTTTGCTGTTGCTGATATTATTATTAGGCTGGACAGCGTGCAGAGCAAACTGGCGAAGAAGAGTAGACTGGAGTTTTGTTGTTTTTTCAGTTGTTTTTTTTAATTACAATTATAAAACCGGGCTGGATGTGGGGTACGCCTTGCATCTTTTTTGTTCTGTTCTGTTTTGCTTGTTTGTTTCCTTTCATTTTTCATTATCCTCATTCAAGTGTAAAAAAAGAAGACCGCTTTAAGCTGCACCATTACCTTGGCAACTCGGCAAAGCCCTGTTCCATCCCGGTCTGCCGTCATCTCCCATACTGCATGTAAGAGTCGAGTAGCCCTAAAGGGAAATATGTACGGTGTTACTACATTCAAAATCCACATATTAAGACTGCGGGTTTTTTGCTTTTTGTTGATAGTGAACATAACGGGGGGTAAAGGGGACCCCCGGGGGTGCACAAGCGCTTAGCAGGAGGTACTTATTTCAGTTTTTAGAAGGAGGTGAAACGAAATATTGCTCAATATTAGTGTACAAGGAAAACCGTTCCTTTGAAGTCAGAGATTAGTTTAAGTTTCCATTTAACATAACACATTGTCGTTTTACAAAAACACAGGAGAGCTCAAGTGCCAGACTAAATGGTTGAACTACTGGAATAAATGAGTATATATTAACTTGAGTCTTGATAGTGTGCCTCTCAAGACCCACAAATAAAAACATACAAAGGAATCTGTGATAACACCGTTAATAAACACTACCGTTCATTAGTATTTTTGACAAGTTGAACTAACAACCACCTTCTGCCAATTAATATTTTACCTGTAACACGTATCCAGCCTCACAATAGAAGGTCACAGTGGATCCAAGTTTATAATCAGATCCAAGTCTCGTCCCGTTCAATACAACTCCAGGATCAAAGCATGACTCCCTCAGTTTAGCTGCAGAGGGACGAAAATAACACTAGTTAGCCCTAATAAGACCAGTTGAGGTAAAGAGAAACTGACAGACACACATGCATAATATAGAGGAATTAATAATAACTATGTCCCTGGGTGTAATTGAACTAGGCGGGCGCTACTTTGGCCTTTGCAGCAGTCTCTTTGACTTAGCTGACTTTGCCAAAGCCTGAACACACACAAAAAAGGGACTTCATCCCATGGCTTTCGAATGCCACATGAACCTTGTAACCCCGCATGCATCCCTTCCATATACATGAAAGAGCACATGGTCGAGTGGGCAATTGGTAAAACAAAAAAGAAGAGTATTTGCAATGAATTCTTTCATATAGAGTTACATTGTGTCTTCTGTCTGAATTCCTCATAGCACTGATACAGAATCCTTTATAGAATATTGAGGGAAATCTAAAGTTACCTTTATATTCCAGGTGGAAGCCGGTGTAAGACACAGAGCCATCGCTGCGAAATGCTAAGTGCATTGTATTGGAACTGCTCTCGATGCGCTCTGGGAGTTTGGAGTCCTGGAAGCTCCCGATCAGGGGGCTGTTGCTGTCGGGACCGTCGTAAATGTACAGGAAGTCATAGTTTGGCTCAATGTTGAAGCTGATGTGAGGACAAACAGAGGCAACACGTTAAAGTTGTAAACCACACAGATACATGAACATTGTCTGCTTGGTTTCTACACACTGCTCACAAAAGGTGTGGGGTGAAACAAATGTGTCAGCTACGTGTCGTTTGTATGAAAGGTTTTTAAAGTCGTTAACTGGACTGGGCTGTTTGAGTTGAGGACGCTTCACCTCTCACCTTCTTCTTGTGTTCATCTTACGGCTAGTGTAGAATGTGTTGATATGTAAAAAGGATAGTGTTGTGTTACTCTAGCTGTCAACACCCACTGGTTTAGATTAATACGGAATAATTCATACAACAGTGTTTGGAGTTTGATGGATTACGATGACATTTTAACAGTGTCATTGGGAGTGAATCTTAACCGCTGTCCTGCCCTTGTTTTCCATTTAGTGCCACTATTGTCTTAATGCCACATAATTCTTTTGCTTAGCGCTGAAGTAAATGCGGTTTACCTAATGAAAGCCAGCGACAGCACATAGTCGGAGTTGACAGCAATGAGCCAGTCGCAGTCCTTGGAATGGGGATAGGGGTGCGGGTAGTTTGGAGACAGGATAAATCCATTGGAGCCCGTTAGGTTTCCTCCACAGGGAGCTGTCGTGTGACCAGAAACAATGCCATAAAACAATAACGGTAACAATAAAACACGGAATATTCACTGAAGCAATCAAATAAAACTGTCTTCACGGATGTTGTGCACTGTAAATTTCCGTTATGAGATTTTCCAGCTCAGAAAACATTTGCAGGTCGGAAATGCCCTTGAGCTAAGTACAAAACCCCATATCACATCCAGTGTGTACATAAATATGTAGGAGCAGTGGCCTCACCTATGCAGACAGGAGGACTGGGCTGCCAGTAGTATCTATTATCCACTTGTATGCAGGTGATTTTGTCGTCCCCCTGGAGCTCGTATCCTGGGTCACACTGAAAGGACACAGAGTCCCCCGGCTCGCGCCCATCTCCGCTCCGGCTGCCGTTCATCGGGACGCCAGGGTCCCTGCAGGCTGTGGCCACCGAGCCTAATGTGGACAGAGAAGGAGAAAATGTCAGGTAAGTCCTTTGCAATTATCATAGGCCAAGTATGTGCTAGATAAAAACTTAATATAACATTTTCTGTTGACAAATAAGGGGTTTCAAGCATATTCAAATTGTTTTGCTTATAAACCTATACTAAATCAATATGCAACTAAATGGCAAGAGTATATACAGTGCTTGGCCTTCACCCAATAATAATAATAAAAAACCTAAATAAACAATGTTGTGGTGTAGAATTGAACCAACTCCCAACTGTATGTTTTATGCGACATAGAAAGTAATTTGACCCTGCACAGTCTATTTCCATTTCCAATAATATTCCTATAAACACAGGTCTCGCTGTCATATTTCATCGTTTGCTGTGTGTCCATGGCTTACTGGAAAACTGAATAGCGAATCCGGACTTGCTGATGTAGAAATCAGTTTCGAACTGGACCGTGACGGTGTTGAGCGTGGAGTGGATTCCCTCGGGCAGCAGAGAGCCACTCAGCTCGGCCAGAGACATCTCATTCTCAGGTGGGCCGTCCCACACCTTCAGCATGTCGTGACTGGCCTCAGTGTCAAAAGCCAGGAACTGCAGGCTATGGGGAGGGAAAAATGAAAAATAATGTGTATAATGTGTATTACTTTTCAATATCTCAGTAAATTCAATACAGCAGCCAAAGTCCAGAGTGTTGCGTCCGTCTTACACCCAACAACTAGTATTCACACCATTCAAAACAACGTAATGTTTTAGACGTAGCCTGAATTTAGTTATAAAATGCCAAACAGCAATAATTGACTACATTCACTCGAAGAATAAAATTTAAAGATTATTTATATTTTTGATGATAGTAGACTTAAGCAACGTTGAAAACAGTGGCTAAATTGTAACAGTCCAAATCTGACTTAGAATTACCTCACAATATTTCCAGAGTCCACTTCAATGGTCCAAGTGCAGCGCAGATTATTGTCGTAGGGAAACGGGTATCCAGGAGAGAGGATCCGCCCCGAAGACTCGCCTTTGAATCGGCCACCGCACTCAGCTGCAAGAGACCGGAGCACAGGGGAAGCATTACCCTCTGTCAATGTGTGCCAACATACGATATATTCCCAACGCATGTCCACAAGCCATGTTTGTCTATTTGATTAGCTCCGTTCAACCAATGAGGATCAAACAAGTGCTTCACTGGTGCTGTATGGCAAGCAAAGCGGCTTGTCCTGGTTTATCAGTGTACTCAGCTCTGCCAGCACATGGAGGAGTGATTACGTGATCAATGACTTATAAACACCAACTAGAAGTCAGGAACACAGTAAAGCGAGCGGTGGACAGATTGTATTTTATTTGTTTAATTTTTTAAACATTTGTATTCTTATCAACTTAAAAAAAAAACTTAAAGCTGCACTAAGCTATTTCTTTTGAATTTGTGTTCATCAGTAGGTGTCAGTAGTGAACCCTGCTCTGCTCCACCACCACCCCCCTCCCCTCACCTGGCTTTCCCCCCCACACCCCACGCCCCTCACGCCCCTCACTCCCACCTACACCATAGGGGGGTGCGCTGCGAGGTGAGGGAGGAGCGGTGCCGGTCTCCTTCTGCGGCACAAAGTTCGTTAATTGTTTGCGAAGGTGAAGCATCTAGCGGTTCAATGTGGGAATGCAACCACGCTGGTCCGGCAAAAATATTTTCCATCTTTGATCACGGAAGGCAAGCATGGATGTGTGAGAATATTGGCCTGAGTGCGGCACACATTTATTTGTAGCAGCGCTTCTTTCAGTCAAGCCCCAGGGCAGCTGTGGCTTCCATATGCAACTTACGTACTACCACAGAGTATGGAGTTTAAAGAGACATTGTGACTTTTATCATGTGAAAAGTGATATAAATAAGATGTCCTTTGACTCCCTAAATCAAAAGTAAGTATATTATTCTCGTCAAATCTTTATTGTGACACTGTTAGTCAGTTAGTGTCTCTACTGGGGATCAATTAACATTTAAACAACATTAAATAAGCTGTTGAACATTTTATTAGTCTCCTAATTATGATTATTGTGATGACTGGTTTCTGTCCTACCAAAATAATACTTTACATTTGATCAATAACACAATAGAACTGATCTGAAAACGCAGATGTATGAAATTTGTAGATTGTTCCCCATTTAACATAGTGCCCCGTTTTAATTTGAAATGTTAAAGAAGGTAGTGGTCCAAGTTTCTCTGAACAGCCAAAAGGAAGCAAAAGTGCTGAGCGTGCATTCCTCCCAAAATAAAATCATTACACATTATATAACCCCAAAAATAATTCCCCGTCCGCTCTTTGTCTCACTTGGTTATATATTTTCCACAATCTTCATCCTTTCCTTGCTTCCTCTACCCTCAGCATGTTCGTCCTGCTTCAGGCTGCCCCGTGCTTTCTTTTAGCAGAATACATTATCCGGAATAATAGCAGCAATATTAGGAGCTGGGAGTGGGGTGCACCAGGCAAAAAAAACTATACGAGTAATAATAAGACGCAATATAATATTAAGACTGGGGGTTAGCTGAGGTCACGCTGCTAAAGTATAAAGTCACAGAATATAAGCCAGTGGTTTTATGACTGTTTCATTATTGATAGCGCGAAGGAGGGAGACTTATTAGGCTGAATGTGAAATGACAAAGTTCAGAGGCACAAGGAAAGAAGAAAGACTGTTTAAAACATTAGGCCCATCTTACACTTGCGGCACCAGAGTTAATTTCACAGAGTAATAATGTTTTGACATAGTTTTAATCAATTAATGTGATCGCTTTTGCTTACTTTAAATGGAAGAAGGTGAAGTTTTTCCGAGCCATTTTCTGGGCAACTACTCCAACTACAGTAAAACTACAATTATCTGGCTATGTATCTGTGTCAATAAACAATAAACAAACAAAACAATAAACAAATCAAAATCCCCAGAACATGAAAGTTCGGAAAGTTCGACCGGACTCATTAGAAGGTGTCCAACTTGGGTCACGCCTCTCCAAACTCAAATCAGGACCTAAATCTGGCTGTTAATACTGTAGTATGTTCCGGACTGACGCCTAACGCTACATTTGTTTGTAGTAAATGAGCACAGTGTGGCGCCCATCTGTGGAGCAGCTGCAGACTGGGCCATTTCCATGTCACTGCTGTATACAGTTCCCACATTTGTTTGGGTTTAATTAGAGAACGCAGTCAGTCAAGCAGGGGCCTCCAGGGAGGGGCGGCAGACATCCTTAAAAGACACAGATGCACAAATGTAGAAATTAGTTATAGAAAGCTGTTACCGAATTTGGATTAAGCGCAATTTAATTAAGATTTACTTTTGGGCTGCGCCATAGGAGAGATGGAAGTGAAGGAGAGAGGGAGGAATTCATGGAGGAAACTGGCTCAATAGTTAGAATAGGAAAGCGAGGTATGCGCATTGTCGGGCGAGCAAAGTGGTGCGCCGGATTAACGCCCCACTTTCTCCTTTACCCATATCTAAAAGCTTCTTGAAAAAAGTGTCAAAACAAGGATGAAAATGCAACAAAAGAGCATAAAAAATGTGACAAAAAGCAATGAAAAAGGGACAAATAAACATGACAAAAATGTGACAAAAGCGTGATAAAACTTAACAAAAAAATATGGAAAGTGACAAAGTTGTGGGACAAAAATGCAACAAAAGAGCAACAAAAAATAAGTGACAATACAGTGGTGAAAAAGTGGAAAATATACAAACACAAAGCGATAGAAAAAAAAGGTCAAAAAAGGGACGACAACGCGAGGAAGGAGGCTGAACTGGAGGAAATGTGCTCGGTTAATGCGGGGGTTAAGAGGTTACGGGGCACAGTATAGATCTGTAAGTGCAAATGCAAACAACTGAAAACATACATGTGTATGTAGTTTCAATCCCAGTTGTCTGACTTTTGTTGTTTTGTTGTTTATCACAGTTTAATTTAATCGTCTTACGCATGCCCTTATAGTCTTAAAGTTTTAAAGTTTTTTATTGTATTTATCTAAGTTATGTGTTATATATTTTATGTTTCATGTTGCACAAATGTTCCGAAAACAAAACAAAAATCCTAGTTTGTGAACAGTAAAAGGTATTCTGATTCTGGTGCTTATATTTTAGTTGCTGGAACAACAAAACTGAATGTAATATGACTGTGTATAACTGCTAAAAAAAAATTATCCTAAAGAAATCAAACAGCAAAATCATGTTGAACAGTTGCATTGCACGTAGGGCTGAATGATATGGACAACATGTCATATCTCGATATTCATGCCAGATATCTGGATATCTATACGATATAACTATGGGTTAGGTGTTAACTAATAATATTTCAGAAAAATAAAATCATCATACAAAAGAGTGTATTTTTATTGATGAAAATCTATATCATTTATATTTTGCTTTTTCAATTTTAATATTTTGAATGTTCATATCTCCATATAAATACAATTTATTTTTCTTTTGCGATATTGATATCTTGAATGTTCATATCTTGAGATCGATAACGATATAATCTTTCAGCCCTAATTGCATCATACTGTATATTCTGCAATTAATTTTGTAACAGCATATCGACTCAACGCATCAATACAAAAAAAGAATTTAAAACGGAGACCTTGAAAAATGAATGCTGCTCAATTATACAATAGAATATTCAAAGGCCATGTACGACTCCCGATGGCACGATAGGGAGAGCAGGCAGCTCGTACTCCTGCAGGAAAACTTCAATCAATGAAAGCGATTCTGCGGAAGAAATACTATACATGCAATCAAGTAGAGCGAGGAGTGTTTGAAAACACAACTCTGTCAGCAAAAAAACAAGAACTACCCCACGGCACATCGTCCCGCTGCAGGAGAGGAAACCGATCAATTTGGCAGCATCCAGGTGAACTGTTCTGAATAAATAGGCCTTTCATACAGTCTTTAAAAATGCCCCGTGGTGTGATATCTGGAGGAAACAAACAAAAATCGGATCCCAGGGGAAATTGGCGCCCCAGCTGTTTTCCCTTCTCCGGTATCGAACGCCCGTGTAAGCCTTTGCATAAACGCGCGGGGCAACAGTGTGCTTGAGATGTTTCACATAATAATGCAGTTTGAAGACATTTTCCAGCATGGGGGTTGTCAAAGCACAGAACATGCAACCTGCGAGCTACTCTTTTGTCAAACTGTTCTTGACCTTTGCCAAGTCAAACTCAGAAAACATAATGAATTATGAAAGAAAAGTTTCAGTATTGTTCACTTATTTAGACAAAAGGGAGGTAAAGTTATTTTCACCTACGCTGACTACAGACAGAGAGGAAGGCAACAATGACTGCTGCATTTCTAGGTCAGAGAGCAGTATTTCTGTTTGGAACATAATTGGAATCAGGTGCCGGGCCTTTTTGTGCAAATATATATATACAAAAGTACAAAAGTACAAAAGCTGTGATTTACTTTTTTCTCAAGTGTCCTGCTAGTTTGACCTCTTCTGAGACCTTTGGCTTCGTTAGTTTGGAGGCTTAGTAAACATTTTCAACCGTTTTCCTTTGATTGATTATTTTTGCGCTAAAGAGTTCAGCTCACGGTGGAGGTACAAGATTAAGTTCGATTAAAAAATTAAAGCCCGGCAGAGGTGGCTAGTACGCCATGTATTTGCACTCAGATACTGTGTATATTGCAAAACGATATCAACGCACCTAGCAGCACTGTGCAGTGAAGTACCGCAGCACACTTTTTATCTGTGGTTTACATGTTTAAAAGTACTAGTGCGTTTGGCTCAAAATAAGGCTAATACCAGTGTCTTCCTACATTGATGTATGAATGAGAGAGTGAGTGGTTCCTTGCTGTAAAGCGCTTTGGGCCTGATACTGTAAATGTAGAAAAGCGCTACAAAAGTTGAGTCTATTTAACATTTTTACCATATAACACGCTACCCAATACAAAATAATACAAAATATACAAAATACAAATTAAATGAATTTTAAGGAAAAATACCAGTAAATTTAAATGTATTTTAGAATCTGGAATGTATTCAGTCTACATAAGGGCCATGGGCAAGTCCCTGTTGTACCCTTGGAATATGGAAATCTCCCTATCCGTCACTTATGATTTAGAAAAACATGAAACTTCTTTCAACTGCTTAACCACTGGCATTGTCCAATCAAAGTATGTAATGCATAGAAAAACCTAAAATCCTGCCATAGCCTGTTTAACTGTATAATTTAAAATGGCCAAGTATAAGAAACGACTGAAAGTCCACTTGCATGATGATTTCCACCGCTGTACAGTAAAGGATAACGGATACATTCTAGTGCTGTTTTGGTGGGATGTCACGTCATGCTGCGGACAGTATTGAGTCTTCCTGAAATGGATACGTACCGATACAGGAGGGCAGAGGATTATCCCAGGCCCTGCGCTCCCCCGTCATACACTTGAGAGTGGTGGCTCCGTGCAGCGTGTACCCGGGCTCACAGCGGTACGTGATGCTGCTGCCCGAGAAGTGCCCTTGGTCGTTGACCTTGAAGCCAAACTGCGGCACCCCGGGATCTTCGCAATGAGATAATTCGAAACCTGGAAAGATAATGCGAAAAATGTGACAAACCTATTTTCCTGAGAGTGCAGGGATCCTGACAGCGGTACGTCGAGCTCACACAGGGGCTATTATTGTAACACGCACCTAAATCCTGAAATGACCGTCTTATGTACCATTCAATTCACTTCCAAGTAATTCCGTCTCCTTTGCACGCATCCAAATTTACAGATAAAAACAATGTGAGATACTACATCAGGTGCACACTCGGATGGCCTTATCCACTTATCCAAATGTGGGGCTGTGTACGATCTGGGTTACCATGGTAACACTCACATTTTGTTTATTTGTGCACACAATTTGGGATGAGGCAACAGGCAGCTATAAATAACCTATTCTAATCTGACAGGGGGCTGGATGTGATCAAAGATTCGGTATAACTCCTCTCCTAGAGCAACATGCATTTACCCAAAATAACTAAGTAAAGTGAATCTCAAAGAAAGGGGGAGAAAAGTTTTTTTCAGAACCCATAATGTGTCGCAACGGCTCCATAAGGTAATGACTAAAACCTGTAACACATGCAGGAATAGTTTTTGAGAATTTGTGAACATATTAGTAGCTAGTAATAGTAAGGGTCGTTATGTTTAGGGATGTTAGGGAAACGTTTTGGTCAATTCAGGACAGACCCTTGCAGAGAAATGACTTTCTCCTCCTGACCTTGCCACTCCAACAGCATTAAAACAGTGATGGGCAAATGCAGCCCTCGCGATTGTGTTTTTATGAGAAATAGGTACAAAGTAAATGAATACATAATGCATGAGAGTTTACAGGGATCAAAGATGTTTTTTTTTCTTTTTTTTATAGTAACTCAATTATTAACATAATAAGTTGAAGCCATTTGTAGGCACCGTGGCTCGAAACACCTTCACCTCAAAACATTATGCATTATTTATCATAAACACCCACGGTCTTCTTAGTCTCCGCTCTGTCAAGCATATTGTCAGAAACTAAAATACGGAGAAAAAAAACGCGAGTGTGTGGAGAACAGGTGAGCTGTAATAGAGTTGGGTAATGCCCCACTTGCAGAGGCATTAAGTTCTGAGAAATGCAAATGCTCTACACACATCTCCATTTAAACAATTAGGTTTTCTAATTCAGCCGCTGATCTGAGGGCGGCGGTGACTGTGGGCGTGCTCGGGTGAAATGCGATTGCACCTTTTTAAAACCCCCGTCCCACACTGGAACATTAGAACGCCCGCTCGCCAAGCTCCGCTAATGAGTTGTGACAGGCCTTGTTTGATCGCCGCGGTGGGGGAATGCACAATGAGTTTGATGATGAGAAACATTTAGGGTGTAACCATAAATCAAAGACAAGTGCACGTGTTGCTTCTGTTGTCGTGTGATTAGGCCGCGCTACTGTAAAACTTGTTGAAAACTTTATAATTTCAAAGAGTTTATGGTGCAGGTAATTGTAGAGATAATGTTTCTTAATTTATTACAGTCTAATCTGGAACTTGAGACGAGAGGGCTAATCACATAGCTACCATACATGCACGGCCGCACTATGGGATACTATCAAATTCATTCACTGGCGGCAGTCCCCAGTTGAACTAAAGCAAGGGTTTCTAATCAGTATTTCACCAGATCTTTTTAAATAGCCCCCCCCCCAAAGGCTACTGACATTTCTATGTAAGATTGCAGGGTAACAGATGCCTTTTCTCTGTGATTATATCTGCAAACATTTCGGTAAATACAGTGAAGTCTGAGAAAGAAACTACATTTGTTTTGTTATTTTGTGCTTAAATAATCTCAGCTAATAATAATAATAAAAAAATCAAAGCAGAAGTAGCTCTCTTTTGTTATCCTTTCCTAAGCAGTAGTACAAAGGTAAAGCAAAAGTAGCTCATGGTTGGGAAGCCAGGAATTTGGTGGTTTAACAAGCAAGTGTTGATGCAATGTATTTGTACTTTCTTATCTCACTGGCAATACATTTGGAAAATGCCATTCATATTTTTTTACGTCAAGGCCGCAGACGCACTCATGTGAACCTTATCGCTTCAGTTTGAAACTAATGAAGTGTTGACGCCAAGATTTATCAAAGTGTCTGTCTATAATAAACCAAAATACCCTCTGAGGTGAAGTGCCGGCCTTTTAACTGGCTCTGACCTAATCATTCATTCAAATACATGCAGCACTAATACTAACAAGACAGTGCAGCTTGCATTAAAAGTCCTCCTGCGCAGTTCCTCTGTGGCCCCAACCTCACATATTCTGTTAAACCGTGGGAGTTCATCCTGTAAGTCAGCATGCCGCCTTTATTACAGGAGCTTTTATGACAAAGTGGACTGCAAATAATGTAGTCGAAGAGTGACAAAGGAGACTTAATAATGTAAAAAAATACAGCGGTTTCTGGAAACACTACAGAGGACCGCGCCATTTGTTCCTAACCGAGATATGAAAATGTGCCCCATTTCCATTTTTGCTTAAAATATTTGCGGGGCTTTTAAATGAGCACATGGAGCTAGAAGTCTCCCGTTGTGTCCCTTGCACAACCCGACCTGGTTCTGTTGAGACGGTTCAGACTTCATATGTACTCTGTATTCACAATATCACCGGGGGTTTACGAAATATTCAGCATAACACAGGCTCGCATTGTGCACTCACTTGAATAGACCAGCTTAAATCCTTCCCCAGTGCTTTCTCCGTCGCTGAAAAACTCCAGCCATAGGTGATTGGAAGTGGAGATGAGGGTCAGCCCCAGCATAGATGTGCCCGTGAAAGCTCCCAGGACATGCGCCGTGCTGTCCTTTCCATCATGCACCTGCAGAGATAGCGCGATCCGAATGAATAAAGAGGTAACTTTTGCCGGCGCTACTCACCGCGGGATAGTCGGCGATGAGTAAGGCTAGTAAAGGCAGATGTCAAACAAGCCGAAAGACAAAGGGCCATCACAAACCGCCTGTTTACCTTGAGTATGTCCCCCTGGGCCAGATGAAAGGTTCTTGCTGAAATGTTGATGCCTTTGCCAGCCTGCACCTGAGGCAAACATCAGATACCAATGATTTCAACTAAATGAACAAGCGCTGACAAATAGCAGACAACGGGGCCGGCGAAATCTGAAAAAAAGAGCACTAAAAGCAGTTCGAGAGTTCAGCAGCGCTTACGTCTCAACCTGAGCAGGGTCATTAAAGTGCAGGAGTGAATGCTATCAATTGAGCTCCGCAACCTTCAAAATCAATATGTCTGTTTTTTTTTTTTTTTTTACTTCACTGACCCCATGGCAGGAAGGAGTAAATAAGTAGTGATTCCTGTACAATCCTCGGTAAAAGATGATTGTTTGCTAGCGGGTTAAAAACGGGGGACATTTTTCATCCGTGGCTAATTGGCAATGTTTTAAGTAAACAGCCACAAGATGTATAATTATCTAATAACGCAGAAAATGAACACGGGATCACAATGCACACCTCTCCAAGCTTTTCCTACCACACATCGTACGGCACTTGAATACTCTCCATGGACTGTGGGTGGCGGTGGGTGCGGGTGGTGTGGAGGATATGGAGGGACGCACAGGCTGATGCTTTGATCACCTTGAGACTGCTAAAGAGCACGGCATACCTGTATACTGTAGATGCACTCGTGGTTGTTGTCATAGTTCATGGGGTAGTTTGGAGAAAGAAGAATCCCCTCATTGTTGATGACTGAAGACCCACACTCAGCTGTTTGAACAGAAATATGGTTAGGTTATGGCGGCGCAATAAATTGCAATCGAATCAATGTCACAATTACTTAGGAAAAATGTCCTCGACCACGTGCAAACAACACAATGTGTATTCCATCTAGTTTTGCAGCTCATATTCATTTAATCCTCTTTAAAACTGTTCTGGATGTGCACTGTGAACTGTATTTAATTATGCCGGTGTTTCTAGCACAACTGCTACAATTCACTTTCACCCATTTTGAGACGTACGTTGAGTCACAAATGACAGCCCCTTCACTCTAAAGCAGTGTTCAGCCCAACAGTCCTTACAGCTCCACACAGTGTGTGTGTGAGTCTATCATCGCACTTGAACATCTGCAGTGTCAGCCGTCTGCGTCCATCTGGGAAAATGCGTGGCGGCTGTTAAAGTCCAAAGCTAATTTACCTAAAGATCTGTGCACTTCACACATGTGCTCTCTATCCACACAGTGTCCCTTATCCTCTTTTCATTCCCTCTCTTGTTGCCTCGCGCCGACCCCTCTGCGTGTCTCCGCTGGTGTAATAGTCATATTACAGCTGTCATATCGTCAATAAATCACCGGGCAACAGTTTCCATTTAGAAAATTACCTCTCCACCCTCTCCCTCTTTAACTCCCTTCCTTCTGCTGCGCCGCTCCCCCTATCCCGCTATACAAGTACTGTCCTCGTCCACTTCAATCAACCTTTCCCCAGCAAATCGCCATGGAGTTTCTCTTCGCTTTTTCAATGTCCGCCTCGTAGGGAATCAGTACTAAGTTACATTTCCCAAAAGCAGCATTAGCGGTATAAAGGGGGCGAACTTGGCACCGGTGCAAACTTGTGAAAAGCTTGACCTCCGAGCAAGGACGAGGGAAAAGAAAAAATCACTAAGCATTGTGCAGACTATGAAACTAAATCAACAGTATCAGACTCTGCTATCAAAACTGCAGCTTGAATACAACTTTTTAGAATGGCAAGGAAAGTAAGTGAGATACTTTTCCTTGCAACTTCCAAAGTGTAGTAGTACAAATGATAATTTGATTTATAAAGCGCTTTTCATACCGAAAGGTATCACAAAGTGCTTTACAGACAGATTACAACATTTAAAACAATACGCCCCGTATTATATATATATATCCCCATACACACACATATATATATATATATATATATATATATATATATATATAGGTGGGTAGGTGGCAGTAAGGATGGCAACTGGCAACACAGTATATATATTTTTAAAGATAGGGTATGTTCGATTTTTGTTTAACATACCTACAAACATGATTACTTTGTCTAATCATCTAAACTAATCTAATTTAATCTAATCTAATCATCAATTTACAAATTCATAATTACAAAAACATTCTACATGATGTAAATATTGTTTATGTTCATATTTTTTGTGTTGGTTCTCAAAGAAAGAATTCGTGCAAGAGCAGCCTCCAGTAGTGAATGGTTCACTCACTGCTTGTGTCTTTATCTGTATTATTTATTTATTTATTTTTAAGACATTTTCTAACATTACCTTTAAATGTTTACTTTAAATTATGTAATTATTGTATTTGGGCTAAATGCACTTACTACTGAATATTACATAGCCACACTACTTTTACAACACTTTTATAGTGGTGACTTGAGTTTCTATCGAGATCCGATTTAGCACCACTGGCAACACTTCTCTAACTTTTGGTTCATCAGAGAATGCACAGACGAGGACGAGTCAGACATAAACACAACTTTCATGTTAAAAATAAAAACGTGAAACCCTCTGAAGTGATCTAAAATTAAATCATCATACCCTCTGTTTTCGCCCGAACCTGTCTTTTTTCTGTCCCTTGCTATCTTGTTTATTGATTCTAAATCTAGGCCCCAAATCAAATCACATTTTACCCATGTTTATCCTCACAAAAAACGCCTGAAGTTAAAAGGTACACGGGATGCTCTCTCGGCTAATCCTATCCACCGTCAAATGCTTGTGTGTCCAATAAGAGCCATGAGAAAGCTACTCTTACTACTGGCAATCAAAGGAGTTCAGTTTCACTTCAACTCCTTTCAAACTAACCACGGCAAGTGGTAAAATATGCACTATCTTTGAATTATTATGACATACAAATAATTGATTTTTGATTTCACAAGCTATGATGGCAAAAGGTTAAAAGGATGGTAGTTTTTTTTTTTTTAATCCTTATTTAGATCTTGTTTTTAGTTTTGGCCATAAGCATTTCTTACTACTCAGCAAACTTACTATAAAACTTACATGGCCTGCAATGTGTAAATTGATTTTTTAACCCTTTTATTGCATTTGCCACTTGAGCTGTATGTCTGTCAGAGTGTGTTGGAAAGCACAAATGCAGTCAATACAACCACTATTGTAAACCTTCATAATATACCCTATGTCCCGTCTATTGCTTGTAAATCAACAGTTACCGAAAGTGTTATTGCATTTGTATTGGCTAAAAATCCCTGCCCACTCAGGCCTTGACACACATTAACATTTTCTGACATTTACTGTTTGTGCGCTGACCGAGTTGCAAATGAATACAGATTTGACACCATGTAAAAGTGTCAGCTCAGGTCATAAGCCAGTGCGTAATCATTCGGGAATGTGTAGCTCAATATAGATAAAGTAAGTCAGCGTCGCAAATCGATCAAGATTTAGGATAAATTGTGCAGTTTTCGTGCAGTTTTCAAATGTGTTTCTCTCTTATCATATTCTGGTAAAAGCAGGAAGCTCTTGGCCTGTTGGCTTTTGAACCATTTGAATTGATAAAACATAACTTTTTTTTTTAGTTTTTTATTATGGCTGAATCATTTTCCTTGGAGAAGATGGCACACTAGTTGAAATAAACCAACAGACTTCAAAAGCCAAATTGGTTCAATACAAAACATCTCTGAGGCAGAACCAAGAAATGCCAATGAATGTCTTTAGATTTTCAAAAAATGTTATTAAAATTAGCTGAATACCTGAATGTCACCTAATTGACTTTATTTCAGCATTCAATGATCATCGGCAAAATTCAACATTCAGTGAATATTTTTCCTTACCGACACATCTGGGAAGAGGTGCGCTCCACATTCTCCGCCCTCCTCCGAGACAAACAAGCTCTGGCGCCCCCTCCAGACGGTACCCCACATTACAGGAAAAGGTCAAGGTGTCGCCAACGCCAAAACTGTAGCCATTCCTCCGTCCAAACCTTGGCATCCCAGGATCTTCACATGGCTCCAAAGTGTATTCTGTTACAAAGAAAGCACCAGTGTGTTAGAAACTGCAACAGGATAAAAAAAAAAAAATACATGATGTTGTGTTCAACTCTCCAAGTGGACATATCGGTCATACTTGCGGCTTATAAACCTGCTTTTGGACACCCAAGTATTGACATTTCAATGGTATGATCATTTATATTCATGTGTGTGTATGGAAAAAGACAATTTGATGAAAATAAGATAAAAGCTAGTTGAACCATTTCTATCTAATGGCGTGAAAACAAATCAATAGTGATGCAGTTTGAGTGCAAAACGGCTCAGGACTATACTCCGGTGATGGTTTATCGGCATAATGTGGAGGACATTTACAAGTTCTTTTACCCAACAGAATTCAGTAGTCTAAACACAGACACTTCCGCAGTAGAAGAAGAAATAACATAAGTAAACAGGATTACTGTCATTTTCGGATTATAAGCCGCTACTTTTTTCCACACGCCCAGAACCATTCGGTCTATACGATAATTTAAAGATTTGTAGGCGCTAACAGCGTAGAGTTTAGATCTTATGCCCGAGACCGTCCAGAATATCAAAGTAGTTCAGCCCTATTCCCTACTTAAACCGCTACTAAACTGCGGCGCGGGGAGTGGGGTGCTGCACATGCTGATTGTATCGGTCACGTTTCTAAAGCGGCGAGGCCAGCGCTTTCACACTGGCGCTACACCGAGACCATCCCGTCATGCTCTTTCTCTCAGAACAGGGCAAATAAGCAGTTTGGTGTGGTTTTGGTTTGGTGTTGTTTTTCCATGCGTAAAAGTATGGAAAATGGAGCGCCATGTTTGTGAAAAACCAGCGAGGAGGAGGAAGCGGCTAAAGGAGAGACTACTACAAGTTTCTGAATCCTACACAGGACTCCAAAGTGAAACCAATTTGGCCATCAATGGGAGCGTAAAAGCCAAAAATAACAATGCATGCGATATTATTATGTTTTCTATTAAGTTCATTGTCAAAATGATAATTATTTTGTAAAATGTATTGTTGAGAAGTATTGAACCTTGTATAGAGAATGCTTTTGGGGTACATATATTGTATACAGATTCTGTGCGCATCACCTGTCCCGCACCGTGCTCACCTCTCGGCCCCGGTGCAGCGTGTGTGCGCTCTCATGTTACAACATGGACAGGTGCGCTTAATATTCCGGAATATACTACTCAAAAATTGATTTAGCATGATAGGCCTCCTTTATCTGTAAAATATGGAATGTGTACAGAAAAAAAACGGAATATAATTTTCTTTAAGTAAATAATAAAAAATAAAAAAAGATCATCTCTACCTTTAAATTGCCTTGTCTTGTCTTGAAGTAATTTTGTACTGATGATATGTTGCCTTAAAGTGTTTGGCCAAATATACTGTATATAAAGACATGTCACAATGCTGCATACTGTGTTTCAAATGCACTTGATTTGATTTAGCGCCCCCCAGGAGTCCACAAATGCATTTTCGCCATGCTTTGATTGATGTTACTGTGCGTCTTTGAGAGCATGCTGCAGTGTGGCGCAGCATGTAGAGCATGTTGGAAACTGGGAAATCACATCCCTGGCGACACCTCCCATGTGTTATACTGTGAGTATCGGCTTTACGCCATCTGGGAGGCGGGAAAAATGTAGCGCCAGTACAGTCAGATTTCAGCACACTTTCCCTCCAGAGTCAACAGGAATGAGGCTCTGACACTGGTGTGATCTATGCGGGTCGGTCTTTGGCCCTCAACCCTCAGCTGTAATAGAGCACTGACCCACTAAATCCAAAGGCAACAGGACCATGCAATGGAGAGATCACAAACATAATGTACTTCACTACTTTCAGTGTGTAAGGAGTTATTACACTATTGAGGATTTTAATGGGACTAGACAGAGTTTAAACATTTTTTAAATGATTTATTTTCTGCCCCCCCCTACATCTACACGTTTCAGCAATGTCCTGATGTGTAGTAGAACGAGCCCAGATCTATTCACCACAACTGCAAAAACTCTGCACTGTCACTCAAAAAGTTGTTAATTTAGGTCTGAACCGCCATCATGCGCGAGCTTGAAGGAACAGGCCACCGTTTTGCCATACTGAGATATGTTCTTACCTGAGCTTAGACGAGTTGATGCGTACCTGTCTGGTCTTTGTGCCCGTGGAAGACCGTGGTCGCTTCCAACTTCACCCCGTTTGGAGCTATAGGAATATGCTGGGAGAGGCCAAATGCTAACAACACCGTTGGTCGTTTTGCGTGACTGAAGCTCAGGTAAGAACATTATCTCAGTATATAAAAAACGGTGGCCTGTTCCTTTAATATAGAAACTGCAGTTAGACCTGTGAGACCCTAGGTGGCAGTAGTGAGTATAAAAATGACAACTTGCATCTAGTCCCTTTAAAATCAAGATTAACTTGACATTATAAAAACTATTGACAGTAACATGCTTGTATACTGGGTTATGGTATTCCCTCCTGCCCGTAAAACCAAGTTCATGAATCTGTATACAATATATTTACCCCAAAAGCATTCTCTATACAAGGTTCAATACTTCTCAACAATACATTTTACAAAATAATTATCATTTTGACAATGAACTTAATAGAAAACATAATAATATCGCATGCATTGTTATTTTTGGCTTTTACTCTCCCATTGATGGCCAAATTGGTTTCACTTTGGAGTCCTGTGTAGGATTCAGAAACTTGTAGTAGTTGAGCACATAATAAACAATTCTGCGTTTGAGTCCTTTTGACTTCATTACGTTCATTTTCCTATGAATGTGTTAATAATTGATTGCTTTTATTCATATCCACTCTGTTTTGGACACAACAAACCTACAGAACAGGAGAGAAGTTGGAGAAGTTTGCAGCCTATATTCTTGAGTAAACTATGCAGCCAAAATGTAAATGTATTACCAGAGAAAGTTATGTTGAAGCCCTCATAGGAAATTGAGAAGTCTGAGATGAAACGGAGCTGGGCTTTGAAGTTGCCATAGAGACCAGCGTTAATGTTGCTAGGTAACTCATTTCCGGTGAGGCGGCCCAGCGGCTGCACGAAACTCCCGTTCTCCGTCAGCAGCAGGTAGTCGTGCTGGTCCTCCAGGTGAAATGAGTTGAACTGAAACTGGACTCCTTGGGGAAACAGACAACAGAGCAGTCAATAGAGCAGCTCTGGCGGGGCCAAGACTTCCTCAATAGTAAACATTTAAAATACATATAATTCACAAGAAAGCATCACAGTGAGTGACCAAGCACTGTTTTTTTCTCCACTTTTTATATGTTGTTTGGCTAAATTTAGACAACGGACAAAGCTGATTGGGTCAGAAACATGGCGGCTGTTTAGACAGTAATTTTGGTCTACGATACGACACTTTATACATCTACTAAAATAATGAGTTGTAAAGGTTTGCTGCAGTAGTACGTGACAGTGCTGTGAGGGCTTCGTGCCTTTGCCGTGGCTGACTTCCACAGTCCAGGTGCAGTTGAGAGAGGAAGGGTAGCTGTCCGGATATCCAGGACTCAGGATGGTTCCCCAGGGCCCGCGGACATCTCCTCCGCACAGCGCTGGATGGATTGAGAGAGATGTGCAGTGACAGGGGACAAAGAGGCATAAAAGGTTACATCAGATTGTTGATAGCCAAAACAGATACTATTTCCCTGGGGAGTTGTGTCTGCCTTGCTAGATGCAGTGTTCACGTCTGTCACTGTAATTCTTGTAGTATGATCAAAATCAGGTAAGAATATAATAGTGTGTTTGAAAGTGAAAAGTTTAAAAGTGCGTTTCTATAAAAGTTGTATCAAAAGATTTTAACATTCAATTCGACATCAAAGGCCAAAGAGTCTGGAATGACATTCAGAAAATGATGAATAATCACAAACCAAGGAAAGTTTAACATGTTTGCAATTACACAACCATTTATCAACTATACGCACATCTTTAATTTCAAAGACTTTGGAAAGCACGGGAACACACAGGAAATAAAAATGTGGCACTCATGAAATGGTTCACTGCAGAAGGACATGAAGCGCTGCGCAGGACATTAGAGTCAATGATTCTGTCGTTCCGAACTCCATGATGTGAACTCTATATGACCCTCCATATAACAGCACACTCTCACTAAGTGTGAGGTCTGACACTTATATCCTCAGAATTAGCTCTAGTTTAGAGTAATGAGATTCAGACTTTGCATACTAATGTGCATATTTGTTGCAAGGTGCTTGGTGTTTGCTGGCTCCATTTGGTGAATCTATCCTTTGACTTGCTTGTCATTTCCCTTCCAGTAAGCCTTAACATGCGATAACGTTATTTAAAATGAGCAGCACTGGGAAACAGCTGGTCAGCTCAATGGATGTCAAAGTTTGCATTATTGTTACCAAGTCCAGCTACAAACCACAAAGAGACACCATCTCCAAGTACATACTACGGGCCATTCAGTCTTTAACCACAGCAGCAGTAGAATAAAAACAAATATAGATTATCTCTAAACAGAGACAGAGCACACTGTATCCACATAATCAGATATGGGCGCTCATGCAGACATGTTTAATTATTAATACTTTGCTGCCAGGAACATCTTAATGTTGACGTGAAAAATTTACAAGTGTGAAACCCACTCATTATATCAGTGCCACTATTGGTTTTCTTCATTACTATTGAGTTCCCTGTTGCTTTGTTCACTGCCTGCAATTATGTGTAGTTTCACTGAAACAACTCCCCTTTGACAAGGAGGTGACCTGCTCATCAATATTTGAAAGCATCTCGGCGCTTATTGTAAATAAGCGGCTGTTTTGTGGTTGGAAGTCTGTCAGCTTGTGAATATGTTACCGAGGGCGAAACCATTTCTTACCAACCACATCTGTCAGCAGTGCCTATCTTTATGTGGCTACGTGGTGAATAAACTCTGCCTAATGACACGCCGTCCAAGAATCCCAGTCCGTTTGATGTTTATCTGCACAAACTGGCTCCTCTGAGGAAATGACTTGCGTTCCAAGGCACAGTGCAATTCAAATGTGGTTAACAAGCAAAGGAGCAGCCGATCGCACACAGCCCGGATCCACAAAACCGACGGCGCAGCATTTACTGGTGCTTCCTTCCCCTCCTCTCCTTCTGTCCTCGACCTGGCTGCAAGTGAGACAAAGCCCCGTGCCCCCCTTCACCTCCTCTGCACACACGCCCACTGCTGCCTCCTTGATTTGAGAGAGAGGCGAGAGGAGCCGACAGGCAACACAGGGTCTAGTCAGCGTGTTACGAGCTGGCGCCTCACGCGGGAGAAGAGGTGACAGCCTAAAAAGGCGGCGCACGGGGGGGACGCGCTCTCAACATGTGACAGAGACATATATGTGGTCGCGCCACTCTAATCTTCAAATCAGGCCCCATCAGCCACGCTGCGCTTCCCCTGCAAATTGCCTCAGCGTGTTCATCGCATTAAATAAAAGGCAAACTAACTATTATATGTCTTTTGAATATGCTCCTTATAGAATAGACTAAACTATGGGTTTATTGATAACTAATCTGCATTTTACATTATAGGAAGAGGCTGAAGTGATACCAGGAGAGGAGGACAATCATGTGGAAGACGAGGATGACATTCCTGCCAGCCCACCAACCAAGAAGAAAAAGGACTTGTGCTGTTTGGCTGATCTGCTTGGTTCAACTTACAGTGCAGGTCCTGCTGTGAGACACAGACCCACACAGGCCCAGGCAGAAGAGGAGATGTCAAGGTACAAGGAGGCATCACCCCTGTCTCTTGCTGAGGGAAGTCCACTCAGTTGGTGGAAAGAGCACCAGAATGAATATAGACTAATGTCACACCTCGCCAAAGTGTACCTGTGCATTCCAGGGACTAGTGTCTCCTCGGAGCGTGTTTTTTCTACGGCAGGCGATATAGTAACAGCACAGAGAAGTGTACTAAGCTCAAACCATGTTGACCAACTTCTGTTTTTGAACAAAAATCTTAAGGCATAGGATAAAGCTAGCATTACCAAGAGTATCCTCAGGTTATTGTTTTGTTGCTGCAGTGATTTGTGTTCAACCTGCCTTTTTGAGGACAAACCTAGTTTAGCCTTTAGATTTTAAAATCCATCCTGTTATGAGGTGGATTTGTTGTTGTGCCAAATGTTAAAGCAAGATGTAGCATTTGTGTGATTTCATAGTGAAATATGTTATGGCAGTACATGGTGATTCAATAATTTTTTGTGACACCAAGACTTTGTGCTTGTGTGAGCTCAAACTGTACCCATGAAAAGTTAAATGTTGACTTGTGGTAATTTCCAGATTTATACGATTTGTGTACAATTAATCTGAGCACTTAAAGTTGCAAATATTTAAGCAAAATGCACTTTGTTATAATGCACTTTTGTCTTCAATAAATTGAAGAAAAATGCAGAGTTCTGTGGGTGAGTAATTGTGTTCAGCATTAACTAATTTGCTCTGGCCCATGTATTTTTATTGAATCGTATCGAATCGTGTCATATTGTATCGAATCGTATTGAGACAGCTCTGTATCGAGGTACGTATCGAATCGTGACCTGTGTATCGAGGTATGTATCGTATCGCCAGGTTCTCCAAGGTATACAGCCCTAGTGCACATGCGGCAGAGGGAGTCAACTGGTGGCATTTTGCTTTTTCTTTT
Organism: Proterorhinus semilunaris; assembly: GCA_021464625.1. Taxonomy (NCBI): domain Eukaryota; kingdom Metazoa; phylum Chordata; class Actinopteri; order Gobiiformes; family Gobiidae; genus Proterorhinus; species Proterorhinus semilunaris. The sequence goes on along the minus strand of CM038360.1, from coordinate 12,693,409 downwards.
TTAATCATCACACCAATTCATTTTCCTCTAAGAAGCGCCACATAATCCCACAAGAAGCTTTACCATACAACTGAAATAGTTACAGACCTCAAAGATCAAGTTGAAGAACATGGTGTTTAAAATAGAAATGTCTATTAATAAACAACTTTTGTCGCAATCAAAACAATTTGGCAAGGCGGGTGTGATAATGTAATGACATCTAGTTAAAAATAATTACACGCTTTAATCTCAATACGTTTTGTTGCATAATGAGTGTTTTGATTCCTCATCTAAAACTCCAGGGGTAAAGCGTCTGTGAATCTTTTACTTAACAGACACGAAACAAAAAAAGATCATAATGCACTTACCGTCACAGGTGGGCAGAGGGTGGCTCCACCAGTGGTTCTTCTCACAGACCAGCGGCTCCTCGTGGCTGAGTCTGTATCCAGAGTCGCATCCGAATGACACCGTGGATCCTATGGAGAAATCCTGTCCGTATCTGATCCCATTGACGGGGATACCGGGGTCCAAGCACGAGTAGCTGTCCACCGTAACGCCTAAATGCAGACAGAAAACAATTAAACACCATCGAAAATGCATTTAGACGCTCTGCTTTCATCTCACACATTTGCATAATCTAGACATAAGGGATTAAGTAAGCATTATACTCCCCAGGTAAGGCACCATAATTTGCAAGTGATGCTTTGTTTCCCGTGGCTTCAAAATGATCTTCAAAGCTTGTCAAACGCGTATGGTAACTTACCTGGTGTCTCAAAGCAACATGCCCAGTTAGGCAGTGAAAAATAATACAAATCATATGATAACGCCCTTGCCATTTATAAACAAGGCACATATTTTAACACTTATCTACAGAAGAAATGGCACAGCGGCAGATAGCGACCATGTCCACATATCAATATCAATAAAGCACACTGCATTCATATCTAACGTACTTTCATACAGTATTTTGAAGCCAGCATTTGAACGGCTGTTATCCGTGGTGAAGAGGAGATATAGGAAGTTGCTGCTGCTGAACAGGAACTGGGGGACCTGGGTGCCGTTGAAGGAGCCGACCATAGGAGACAGCAGGTTGGGCCCATCGTGGATCTCCAGAAAGTCATAGCCCAGTTCAGTTTGAAACCTATAGGAAAAGAAAAAAAAGTTGGGGGTAACGTATTGCAAAAGTAACACGTTAAAAAAATATTAGGGCCGGGACTCGATTAAAAAATTGTATAAATTGTAGGCTTTGTAATTAATTAATCGAAATTAATCGCATATAAATATTTGACCTGAGAACAGTGAGAAGTACGTTTTTTTCAAAGGATTTTTAGTATACCACTGAATAATGACTGAATACATAAGCTTAAGCAACAACATATTGTTTGTTTTTGTTCAACCAAGTCCAACAGACCAGTGCAATGTTGCCATTAATTTTGCGTCTTCAGGAAAAAAGGAAACTGAAGTGTGGAAAGCAAAGTGTGATTAATTTTGATTAATATTTTTAATCGCACTAAACCTCATGTAATTAATTAATCGCAATTAATCGAAAAAAGTCCCGGCCCTAAAAAATATATAACTTTTTTCAGTAACTAAGGAATATAACATATTACTTACACAATAAACAGTTTTAGTCATTATATTTCAAGAACATTTAAATGTATGAATGAAAAAAAAAATGCCGTATGGACAACTATTGTACCTTAAATGTAATAATAATGCAAAGGTCTGAGGTCTATCAAAGAATTGTTGATATATTACCAGTCCTTTCATGATTTACGTATTACCCAATCCTTAAATATTAATAAAACAGTCTATAAAGATTAACTGACTATAAATGTATAAATTAATTCCCAGAGACCACTATAAACTTTTAGGTTCCCACTTGTCAGGCCACAGAGTAATTGATGGCTGTTTTAGTGCATGAAGCCACTTTGGGACATTTAGGTCGTTACAGCATACAGGACGTGCCACCCACCTGTCAAACGTGATTTTGATTGAGCGTCCCGGTTCGGTTTCAATGACCCATTCGCAGTTGAGGGAGTCTTTATAGTAACCAGGCCAACCAGGAGACAGGATCACACCGTTAGGGGCCGAGTAGTGACCTCCACATGGGGCTGTGATAAAGAGAGAAAGAGGACATTAGTAGTTTTCCCACACCTCAACATAATGTTAAATAGGTTGCGTTCATGGGAAGCCAGAACTTTCTAAAAAGCCTAGAGTTTAAAACGTAGGACAGTGGCCTAGCAATTTGGCCTTCAAATGATCACTGTAAAAATATGTATAATGTGGGGCCAGTACTCCCCCCCCCCCCCCCCCCCCCCGTAATCTCAGTGCAACTGTAGTTGTCTCACTGACATTAGGTCTGTATTTGACCTTTACTTAAAGATGCATTATGGAACTTTTTATGCCAAACCCCCCCCCCCCCCCCAAACAAACATGATATTTATTCGTAATTTACCCTTGACCCACAAAGGTTTTCTGGTGAAAGGGTCCGTCATCAGTGAAAACCTACCAGATACTCTAAAAACAATTTATCCGCGAGCCACCATGATGGAAAGTAAAGGCACCATGCTAACCACTTATATAGCCGCTGGGTCACTAAAAGCAATAGTAAAAAGGTCTTTCTATAAAAAGTTACATAATGCACCTTTAAGTAAAGGTCAAATACAAATCAAATAGAAAGATATATATGCTCTCCACTCCATCTAAAATTTTGAGAACACGGCCTATTGTGCCAGAAATACATAAGAAAAGAAGACTAGTGTTAATAAGACTCACACCTTACTGGTTAAAAGCAATGCTTTCTTGTTCTAGTATGTGTCATTTATTATAGCGCTACCGAAATAAAATGTCAGAACTTCCCATATTTCACTATAATGAGCTACTTGGACTAACTTGACAAGTGCCAACAATTTCATGAGCTATATATTCTATAGTTATTAGCTACTTCAAGGGTAAAGGCCATCTATAATAAGCAGTCGTCGTCACTAGTGCACTGAGGCATAAAAAGTAGTTCATCATTTTCATTCAAAAAGCTATTCCTATTTTAAAATCTGCTCAGACATTTGAGAACTAATCTCACACATATTATTCTAGTGAAACCTGCTTAATCTGCATTCGGTCAATATTTTACCTTCACATTTCGGGATGGGCCCGCTCCACATGACTTTGCCTTTCTCGAGCTGACAGGAGATGGTCTCGCTTCCTTGGGTTTTGATGAAACCGTCCTCACAAACCACGGAGATGGAGCTGCCGAGCTGGAAGCTGTCTCCGAAGCGCCGGGCGTTGATGGGAATGCCGGGATCTGGGCACTCGTTATGGCCAAACGCTGAGGGAAAAACGCGTAATTAGGAAGATTCCTTGTAGCTTTTACTATCCGAGGACATCACAGCAAATCATCACTCGTCACTTTTCCATATGAAATCCTTCTCTCTTTTCTTCTCCTTCTGTTTGCGCTGCCGTAAAATGGAAAAAGTGTGCGCTAAACCCAAATAATGGATCCATCCCACAAGATTCTGTCTGCTTTGAGAATAGATAAAACATTCCCCAATTTATGTTTCTGTATAGTGAAAGGTCCTCTATTATTGTTGACTGCTGTGACTTTCGAATATCTTACTTTTCAAATGTCACTGCAGCAGTGAAGAATGATTTAAAAAGAGAAAGAAGAGTAATTTGATACAAAGCGACTTGGGGAGTCTCATCCGTCTTCCAGTCATCGACGTCAATAGCAATTTTTGTCAACAATTAAAGTTTACTTAGCCTGCGTCGGGGAGCAGGGTTAAAAGATCAATGCCTTCAAACAAAAGCAAATCGTTTATATTTACTGAACATGCTGCTGCCTGTTGTCTGTTAAATTAGTCTCCCGAATATCTAAAGCTTCTCTTTTCAATCTCTTCTAAGGCACATAGATTTTTCCTTTCTATTTTGACACAGGTTAAAGACACTATAATTTTAGCAAATTGAAAAAGTCTCATCGTTCCTCTTTTGACTTAATTAGGCAGACTCCATGTTTATCTGATGTCTGAGTTCTTTGATTATCCTCATGTGACACTTTTTATGTGCAACTCGATCTCCTCTATTCTTAGCGTTGATAATGACCCGCCGGTCCGTCTTTTCTTCTCACTGCCGTTGTAGACTTCACTTTGAACGTAATTCAGTTAGAGGAAAAGAATAAACAACAAATGGCCAATTATGTGGTGATTGAATTTAAATTATAGCAATCAGTGTCAAACATAGATTGGAAGACATTCAACTATATGAAGGAGGGTCTTTGCAGATTTTCATGTTTTACATATTGTGTAAGTTTGGAATACAATTTTAAATCCTCAAGTTTATTGTGTTGTTTTTGTTTTTCTAAATCCTAATCACTTCATATTTGATTCAATGCAATGGACCAGTAATGGTCTAAGTAGCATTTCCCCACTTTACGGCCATTTTAGCAACTTTAAGTCAAAAGGTTAAGCACATTTTCCTTCAGCTTTCAATAACTCATCTTCCTCCTACTCTTTTGGGTTGTGCTGTTACACATACAATTCATCTATCTTTGCAGCCCAAATAAACCAAGAGACAATAATGAGAACATTTCGAATGATTAAGAATACAGTGACAAGGGATGTACTGTAACAATTCTGCATAACAGTAAATCGTCTAATACACCCTCATTACAGCACATTACACTGTGTAAATTGGTAAATTAGTCTCAATTATGCATTTTAACGGACGTGCCACTGTGCCGTCTATGGCAAACACCTCCCACTGAGTCACTGTTCAATTACTCAGTCGAACAGAGTCATGGCAATATTTTGTTTATTTGCACACAGTCAAAGTGACCGACCTACAGTGATAGAACAAAGTGACTTCCTATATAATTATAATGCTAACAAAGTTGAAACTTAAAGTTTCCTCAGATTGAAAGAGTTAATAAGTTCAGGAAATATAGTTTAGTTGGGGGAAACAATCATATAATTAATATTTTAGTGACATTTTGCAATGGTATGCAGTGGTATTTATTTATTTTTTTTATTTTTATTTATTTATATAAATCAGAACAAAAACAAGGATAACATTGAAGTGTTGCACATTTTTAAAGGGATTATACATAGTTTAAAAAAAAAAAAAAAAAAGTATTTTCCTCCCTACATGTTTCAAGCCATGTCCTAATGTGTAGAATGAGCCCAGACCTATTGACTAAAACTGCCTCTAAAATCCTGAACTGTCACTCAAAAAGGTGTTAATTCAGGTCCGAATTGTCGTTATGCACGAGCTTTATACAGAGACTGCAGTTACGCGTAAGACCTGAGGTGGCAGTAGTGAGTATAAAATGACCAACTTGCATCCAGTCTCTTTAAATTATAAAGTGTTTTTGTTTGAGGATGTGTTAAGTAAACATGTGTAAAGCCTCTTGCTATACAATGATGCTTCCTGATTTGGCGATACATTGTGTAACCCTAATCGCAGGACCAGAACCTACTGGTGTAAGTGATATTGAAGCCTCTGCCGGACATGGAGTGGTCGGCCTGAAACTCCAGCCGCAGCGTGTTGGTGTTGGACGTCAGATGGGACGGACTCTCCGCGCCGGAGAACCTCCCGATCACACTCGCGTCATTCGTCTCTCCGTCTTTCACCGTGAGCGCGTCGTAGGGCGCCTCCAGATCGAAGTCGTTAAAGGCCAAGTGGATCCGGGAGCCTGGTTCGGACTGGACGAGCCAAACGCAGTTCATGTTGTTCCCATAGCCTTCAGGGTAGTCTGGTGAGAGCACTGTTCCCGATGGAGCGGTGAAGTTGGACATGCAGGGGACTGAGAGTGGAGAGGAGACAAATGTGATAGGAATAAATTACAGTGAGAAATGATTTGTCGATCTTCGAAAGTGGAACAGTCTAACAGACATTCAGAGATTCAGGATTTATTCATACACTCGCTCTGAAAGATACACAAAGCCAAATGATACGTAAAGGAACAGTGGAATAGAGAAAATGCCGTAATAATTGGGGTTTATAAACTTTATAGGGCAAGTGGCTATTTTGGGTAATTTCCGCACACCTTTGTATTTTCTTTACCCCTTAAAGGGCAATGAACTAAATATTGTAACTTCGTTTATATTATTCCTTTTTTTTACCAGTTTAGGGCAAGGAACCAAATATGGAAACTTCGCTCACATTGATTTTCTGCATGATAATGAAACATTTTGAAAAACAGAAATAAACTTGTGTTATGTCCTCCAATAACACTCTTGAGTTAAAATTATTTATTTCAAAGTATTTCACTGAGTGCCCTATAAAGGGTTAATACATTCTGGGGCTCCCATATACGAACATCACCACAGACCTCACTAATGTAAAAGCAAATAGGCATTGTCACGATTCCTGAGGATTTGCCTTCTCCTCTTCTGAAAGTTCACACTTGCCTGTGATGGGTTAAATTCCCCTGTCACCCACTCAGATCTGGCGGGACTGATCCATAATAAAAGTGGGGGGTTAAAGCGTCTGTATCTGAGAGTTAGACTAGAAAAACTTTGAATCCCGATACAACAATCTCTCCAAATTGACAAATGGTCACAGGGATTATATCACGATTTCATTTTTATTGTCATATTGCCCAACTTCATACGTAAGCATACTGAAAGGAATATCTCAAAAGCTTAAGTGGAAAGAGAGAATGATTGTGAGGGAGATGTTTCTTGTTAAATATTCATTTCCAACGTCATCGACCATCGCTCGCCTCGAGCCATCATAAACTCAGAGCTGTCAGGATCACCATGGCAACAGGTCAGACCAAATGCTATCAAGCTCACGGCCCAACCCCGTGCCACGCTTTTTATCTCACTATGTCTGGCGGTGCACTCACATATGCATATAGGGATATTCGCAGACCACTGGTTGTTGTCCTGGCAGGAAATGGTCTTCTCCCCGATCAACTCGAAACCAAACTGGCACTCGAACCTCAGGATGCCCCCGTTGGAGAAGCTGTCCCCCTCTCGTATCCCGTATAGGGGTGTGCCGGGGTCCCCGCAGCTCTCTTTGTCGATTTCTGTTGAGAGAAAGGTTTATAAGTGCACATTAACCGGGGTGTCATCCGCACTGATCGGGGCAAATGATCCGCCTTAGCATCCAACCTGACCTCGCCTAATAGGGTTACTTAGCGGGTCGATTCTTAACGCTTACAAAATAAAACATGCCCGTTGATTTCGGCAGAAGGCAAAGCTTGCATGAACTCGACTGGGCCTTCTGACTGACATAATATACAGTGCCTTGTGAAAGAACTTTTGCACATTTTGTCATGTTTACAACCTTAAACGTAAAAATTGTATTTTGAATTTTTTACTGAAAGTTCACACACAAGTAACAGACAACTGTGAAGTGAAAGCAAAATGATACATGATTCTGTTATTTTTAAAAAAAATAGTAAAGTGAAAAGTGGGGCGTGCATAAGTATTCATACAGCATGACTTAATACTTTGTGGAACTCCCTTTTGCTGCAATAACAGCAGCAGGTCTTCTGGAGTATGACTCTACAAGGTTTGCACATCTAGAGACTGACATTTTAGCCCATTCCTCTTTACAAAACAACTCAAGCTCTGTCAAATCAGAAGGAGAGCGTTTGTGAACAGCAGTTTTCAGGTCTTTACACAGATTTTCAATAGGATTTAGGTCAGGACTTTGACTGGGCCGTTCTAACATTAATATGTTTGTTTTTAAACCATTCCATTGTAGATTTAGCATTGTGTTTAGGGTCATTGTCCTGCTGGAAGGTGAATCTCCACCCCAGCCTCAATTCTCTTGCTGACTCCAGCAGGTTTTCCTCCAAAATGTCTCTGTATTTGGCTCCATCCATCTTCCCAACTATTCTTACAATCTTCCCAGTCCCCGCTGAGGAAAAGCAGCCCCATAGCATGATGCTCCCCCCACCATATTTGACATTTGGGATGGTGCACTCAGGACGATGAGCAGTGTTAGGTTTGCTCCATACATAACGTTTTGCATTTGGGCCAAAAAGTTCAATTTTTGTCTCATCTGACCAAAGCACCTTCTTCCACATGGTAGCTGTGTCCTCCATATGACTTCTAGCAAACGTCAAATGGGATTTCTTATGGCCTCCTTTCAACACTTTGCCATCAGGAAATTAAAAACGTGTACTGTAGGCCTATGTTATCTAAAATGTCTGGTATGTAGCAGCCACATTTGAAACAAGACACAACCATACAGTTTATTTCACCTACCAAGCGTGCTATTTATCTCAATGCTAATTGTAGACATCATTCATCAAGTTGGCATCACTCATTAGGCGCATTTACACACCTACACAAGCAAATTATTTATAGCAACTGTACAACAATGGAAATGCTCAGAATAACCCTGTTGTATGTTCATTATTGTGCTGTGAACATGCTAATCTTAATCTTCCACAAATGTCAGCCAAGGCAAAGTTGTGTGCCTATATGCATATACATATATGCATTCCTATACAAGGTTCGCTACTGCAAGTGAGACATCAAGTATCAATGTTTGGTACAAATGTTCCCTGGTATTGCTGTTCCTCTCTTACTATGGACATGGGAGCAGCGGGACTTGTCTCCCCACCTAGGTTTCAGGCAGAGGAAGAGCAACCCTTCCAGGCTCAATGCCATCATCACTTATTCATCCTAGTCTAATTGCATTATGTTTTTAGTGGTAGGTGAAACCGAAGTTTCTCCTGGGTGCGCCAAAGCACTCAAAAGTGAGTCAAGTGAGTCTCTCTGCATTACATTTCTTCACAAACCATACATTTTTGTCCAACATGAATACCTATTGATAGCAAAACCATGTAGAGCTACAGGGTCAAATAGCCAAGAGTCTTATTTTTCAAGCAGTGTGCTATGCCAGACTACACTGCCCATTGTTAACAGAAGTACACAGTGCCTTTGGGAAATATTTCCTTTATTGTAGATGGCTGTACTTGAATCTCAGTGCCAGACAAAACCTTTGCCTTCAGCAGAATTTTGCACCTTTCCCATATGCACTATTCTTTCTTTTGTGAAAAACTGTTTGATATTCTGTTTTATAATGTTCCGTTTTGTAAGGTCCGAACTGCGATGCTGAATTGCTGTTCAGTATTTCAGGAACCCTAAAATCTTCACTCCCCTGCCTGGCACCCCGTTCACTCCCCTGCCCTCCTTTTCTTATTCCCAGTATTATTTACAGGAGTAGCCCGTGGCACAGAGTCAGAGTCTGCATTCTGTGCTGTTCGCAAACGTGGGTGTGTGGTTTTTTTTTTTTTTTTTTGGTGCGGGCTTGGGCCTGTGGTCGTGATGTATTGCATTAATTTCCATCATGACATTGCCTTTATGAGAGACGCCGCTTCAACCAATCACATAGTGCCTAACACACACAAGGCTCGCACACAAACCGACATGCACAGAGCCATAGAAGGAGAATGGAGAACAAATTGCTTTGGAGAGACACAGTTTGAAACATTCCTCGACAAAACCTTTGCAGCATTCAAGTACTTTCACACCAGGGGATACGCTGACTGCTTGTGTTTTTTTTTTTTTGCACTGATTTAAATCAAGATCAATGGGCCGTTCGCAGAAATCATTTTGCGATAGAAGCTATTATCTTAGGCACTGTTGACGCCCTACACCTTTAACTTGCAAGGTCTCCTAGTCTAATACAGCATATGAATGAAAAAAATCTTTTAATGCATATTTTCCCATATTTCCCCTCGTTCAGAATCTAATAAGGCCATGCTGTGTTGTATAATCTATTTCACAAATTAGACACGAATACATCTACAAATACTGCTTTTCAAAAACAAGGGTCTCGAAATGGTTCACATGGGGAGGAAATAAACACAGTTACGGTTAAATTTGAAGGGCTTTTCCTTCTGCTACTCTTCTTCACACTTAAATACTGCTGAAGTTTGCTCATTTAAAATGTGTTCTACTAAGGAGAGTACTATATGTGATCGAGCCCTATCTAAATTAAAGGATTAACAAAGGCCTTTAAAACTGACTTTAATCTGGAATGGTGGATATTTTACTAGATTGACTGTTTGATTAATATTATTATATATTTAATTTTGTCAATGTTTTACAATTACTGTTGCTTTGTTCCCCTGACACAGTTGTAAGCGAATACAAAGGCCATCATAATACGGTGTGCTGTGCTGACGTGGGTGAAGTGTTTCAAACGGAGCACATTTCATGTTAGTACTGTATGTGGATGCAGTGTGTGTCATATACGTATGTGGCTGAATGGACGTCACTGCTATTGGTGGGGGAAAAACAAAACATGCAGTTGACTTGCACTCAAAACACTTTCCCTGTCTCTGTTTCCAGACCGAGCCAATGATGAACGTTTGAACATTGATAATGTTCAAATGATGAAAGAAAGATGTAACTTTTTTTTGTTCTTTTCTTGTTCTGTGTGAAGAATTCTACTCTATCGGCTAAGACCTGGAGATGACTCTAACCAGTCCAGTGGCATTGAGGGTTGGGTCAAATAGAGGAAAATTTCCCAGTGGATACAATAAAGTACACGGTAGCTTACGTGACAATTTTGGACCAAATTTTTTGCACATTTAGCTCAAGCACTATAGTTTTCCGGCAGTGAACACACAACTGGGCAAGGATTAGTTCTTATAAAGTTTTCTACAGGATAATCTAAAAGGACAGAATCTTAAAACTCTAAATTGTTCAGTTAATTTGTTGATGGCCTAAGTAACACTTACTGAACCAAACATACAGTAGGAAGAGAAGCCCATAAATATGTACCACGGCCATATTTAAGGAAGGTTAAACGGGCCCTTCCCTTTCTAATGATCTCTCAACCATCTGGAGCTGCTTTACAATTACTTCATGACAAACTGGCTCCAAAATGGTGCCTTGTTGTTGAGCACAGCACCGCTCCAGTCCATTGAGTCCTCTTTAAAAGCTGTTAACATTTTAAGGGAGGTGGTTACTGATTAAAATGGCAACACAGACGAGTAGTTATAGCTTCAGTATTTTCCTTTTTGTCATTATTTTCCCCCAATGCAACATCGCCATTAAAAAGGTCATGTTTTGTTATTGTTTGTCATCTTGTGCCTGTCTATGTATTTCTATAATGGATGTTTTTCTTTGGTAATTGCATTGTCTACTGAACTGTACAAATATCTAATTTAGACTTTGGACATTGATCTAACTGCCAGTGTTGAAGATACATTTTTACATGTGATTATAAAGTTATTTTCCGGCAAGAAAATATGACTGTTTCCTGACATTAAAGCAGTACTAAGTAACTTGTTTACCTTAATAAATCCTTTTCGTAGCCCCTCTGAGGGTAATATAAGTGTTGATGAAGGGGGGGGGGGTCTCTGGCCAGAAAACCACGCTTGCAACTTTCCCTGTTCCGACCCGGAGGTGCAATACACACTAATGCAATCATGAAGAAGAAGCTAACAGGTTAACGGGCAAAGCTAACTGTGGGCTAGCACGGTAGTACAGCGGTTAGCGCTTGTGCTTCACAGCTAGAAGGTCCGGGGTTCGATTACCACCTGGACGGGGTCTTTCTGTGTGGAGTTTGCATGTTCTCCCCGTATCTGCGTAGGTTTCCTCCGGGTACTCCGGTTTCCCCTACCACTAAAAACATGTACAATAGGTTCCCCTCTGGGGCCAGGACTCCCCTGAAAAAGAGATTCTTAATCTCAGTGGGACTTTCCTGGTTAAATAAAGGTCAAATAAATTTTTTTGCAGTGTTTACAGCCACGTTTGTTTGTTTGTATACTTTATTGTCCCCATAGGGAAATTTTTCCTCTACATTTGACCCATCCTTCGATGCCACTGAGGCAACCCGTTAGGAGCAGTGATCCACGGCAGTGCTGCGCCTGGGGACCCTTCTCCATGATGTGGAGCCAGGCTGATGGTCAGAATCACCTGGCTGGAGGATTCACCTGTTGCACATGTTTTTAGTGGTAGGGGAAACCGGAGTACCCGGAGGAAACCTACGTAGACACGGGGAGAACATGCAAAACGCCACACAGAAAGGCCCTGTCCTGGTGGGAATCGAACCTGGGACCTTCTAGCTGTGACGCGGGGGCACTAGCTGCTGCGCTACCGTGCTGCCACGGTACAGTAAAATGTCTAGATAACACTGCAAAAAAGCACTGTCAATGTCTAGCTTACATGCATGCTTGTTTAATTACAGCAGTTTAGTTTCTTTGGAGACAAAGCAACGTGTGGCTTTCAGTTGTTTTCAATAAGGTTCCAAAAGTTGGGAACAAGACTCCCTAAAGGATCATGACACACTGAAGAGGAGTCCCAAGAAGATATGATTATATATACATCAATTTTAAAACTATTTAATACAATGTTAAACACATACTAATGCATTGACCTGAAATTACTGAATAAACTGTTGAAATAAATGTATATACGACATATTTGTATTGCAATTTTGTGTGAAAAGTGCTCTATAAAATGTTTTGATGGATTGATTGATATTTTGAATGTGTTGCTGCTTGAAATTATTAGACTTCAATTCCTTTTTAGGGTGGGGTTCTTCAGTTGTTCAAATGACTATTGGGGTCTGTAACTGTGATATTGTATGACTTCTTTCTCATACTTTCATTTAATGAATACACCCAAGCCTTGTGACTGCACCGAGTAAAAGGAAGCCATTATCATTTTACATTCCAACGTGCAATTTTTCACAGTGATTTGGTCCATATCAGAAGTACCACATTAGTAACAGTGTTGCCTATGCTCAGTGTGACAATTATTCATGAGGGAAAAATGAAATGTTGTTTACACTTTTGTGATGAAGTAACCTCTGCCTGGCCTCTCATGCATAGACCTGTATACAAACGCATAAAAAACTGCCCTGGCCAACCGCTCCTCTGGTGCAGCCGCTGAGGCTTTAGACAGTCAAATTGCAGCACATTTTTTTTGTTGCGTTGTGGATGAATATTTCATGAATTCGCATTTCATGGTCTTTCCTCCTCTGAATGAAATGCTGTTTAGCGTGGTGTGATTAAGGCAGTGCTGCTCAGTACCTGGCCGCCACTCCAGGATTACTAGCGTCCCACCGGCCCAACAGGAGCCAACACAATTCCCACGCACACAGAACACATTTACACTAATACTAGGAGTTGGCGTGGGCACATAGTATGGCAGGTAGAAATTACAATTATTTTTCTGCAATCTTAAGCGCGCCAAAAATAAAGTGTTTTTACTCTCTTGGCTCACAAACATATCTATAAGTGTTAGCTTTGCTGTAGAATTTCACCATGACATGTTTCTGTCTTAAATAATTGATCTCAATGTAAAGTGCAATAAAAGACCAGATGAAAGAAATAAAATAACATCTAAGAGGTCAAATCTGACATTATACCATTATGTTGGAGCATAATTTTTTATTGCATCTGGTTTTATTGGCAAAATGCACGGCATACGCCATTGGTATCAAGACACCAGGAACACTTGTTTAGAAGGTTTTTTTTTTGGTTGTAACCAGTCTTCTGGTTGGATGAGGACAGAGCCAGTGACAAAAGTTGGCCACAAAAATTATGGAAGAAAATGGATGGATGGATGGATGTCATAGGGACCAGGTCTGCAAATTAGCTGTTAGCTATATGGCCTATGAACATGGCATCGATTATTTGTAACAATCTGTCCCTATCAAATAAACAAAAAAATAAAATACAATAAAATATATTTAAAAAAATAATTCAACAGTCAACTAAAGCAATGACGATTCTTGACAAAAAAGTAACTCCTTTAAAAATGTTGTAGTAAATGTAGATATATGATACAGGAGATAAACGTAGCCACTCCGCCCCAATCATAGTAATGGGACCATGTGGTATGTAGAATTAACATGGCACACCAGAGAGCATGTTCCTAAAAAGAAGGGAAGCCACGCCCTCCTGGGGTGTGTGGCCCGGTATCGGGGGGCCACCATTCTACAGAGTCTGTCAACTAAAGCCCAAAGCTAAAACTTTAGAATCCCATACAAACCCAGCAAGCACTCTGATACTCCCATCAGAGTTGTCACAGGAGGAAACATTTTTAGAAAAAAGAAAACTCTTTGGGGCCAGGCTTTTAAGGTGTTTTTGACATGTGTAAAGTTCCCACTGGTTTCAATGTTATATTGAAGCTTCTAGAGTCAACCCAAGCCACTATGGGGCGGTATTGCAGCAATGTCAGTGACCCGCCATGAGGGCCAAAGAGAAGTGCTAATCTTGCCCATTGGGATAAAACATGCAGGATAATAGGGCCTTATTTATAATATTAACTGTATTAATACTGTATCATGAACAGTCTAGTGTATGTGTTGATACATTCAGTGAGTGAAAAGCTAAACTTTAAAATACACAATAACATAAGGATACGGGGGCATTGTATAGGTTCCCTAACTTCACATTACATAACTGCAAAAAACAAAACAAAAGTAGTCACTGTTTATTAGTTTAGAAAAGGTATTAAAATATATGTTAGTCTTTAATGTAAGAATAATAAACACATTAAATCTGCACATTACAGGCAAACAACAATGTGCATAATGCTGTATCTAAAAATGAGATTGAATAAATAATAATAATACAAAAAAACTGCCTTTAACTTTTTGACAGGTTTGAGGAGTGAGCAGTACATACTTCTCTGCACTTTACATCCACCCTCTGCTTTCACAACCCAGACAGGATGAACGCATTATGCAAAAATAGGCACTTGGCGAGATGATTCACCACTGGAACACAACCATTTATAAAGTTAGACTGAGAAGAGTTTTGTCCTGTGCTATCTATCCAACTAAAGGTCGACACAACTAACACATGACAGTGATCTTACTTTGAAAGACTTAAGAGAAAGTTTATCATGCAGTTTATATACAGTTTATCTTTCAATGAGCTTGTCACTATAATACCTGCTGGTGAGATAAATAAGTATTTCATAAATCAGTGCGTTACTAATACTGACAATATTCATAAATGCATAGGAATATATATCAGTGAACAGAAAGATAAGACACCTGTGCTAAGGCCATGATGATAAGGCTGACAAGATAACATATCAGCTTGTGTGACCATGCCTCCTGCTCAGACTTAGTAAAGCTAATGAGAACTCTGTTGCATTCATGTGATGCTGTGTGTTCTGCACTTGTAAATGAAATAACCACTCTTGATTCAGACCTCAACTCGCTCAGTCTTATTAAATTACATTTATTCTGGGTAAATTAGAACATCAACAATAGTGCTGGTGTTGTTGGCAGGATCTTGCGCATGATCGTCACAGAAGAGGTGACCAGGTAAAGGCTATCCTGGAGGAAAAACATCCATCCAGGCTCTGTTCCTCACTTCAATGTCAGCTCGGTAAGATGTGATCTGACAATGAATTAGAATCTCACGTCTCTTTACGAATAATATCTCATTTGTAAAAAATATAGGGACTACACCATATCATTTTAATCATTTCCGCACTTAATAAGTTGGCTTCTTACAAAATTATTGTAAAATAAGCCGGCGGGGCTCAAATGAACTCAACTCAAAGAACCATAAATCCCGTCACTAGTATTTCTAATTAATTTGGATTGACAGCTCCAATGACTGAAGCTTCCTTATTAGTGAAGTGACCCCTGCCCTGCCGTATGTCCCCCCTCACACTGTTTCTCATTGGCAGCTCTCAAGACACTTGTCCAGTTGACCGTCTGCGAGCAATATACAGGTGCCCAAACACGCCATTTTTGTTTTTTTTACTTCATCCATTTATTATTATATTTTTTTGAGAGGGTAAGGTGAGCGGGGGCGAGCCAGCATCTGCGCCTCTTTCACTTGGCACGATCCGAATGGTATAACTAAGTGGAACAGACGGTTTGCTCTGTGTGCAGCGTTGAATCCTGCATCAATCCAATTGGCAGCTGCCGCATTTAAATTATAGAAAGTAATGGCACGGCTCAAAATCCCGCACGGTGGCAGCTCGGAAATCTCTGAAGAAAATCGAGTTGGGGATGGTACACAGTGTGGCAAGGCAGGGGTAACCAACCATCAAAGTGCTCTTTCAAATTGTAAGGCTAAAACAATACAAGCATGATGAATAAGCAAGAGCTTAGGCCAAACAATAAAGCACTTCATTTCAACAACAGCAACAACAACAACAGCACACACACATTAATTCAAACAAACACATTTTTTTGTTCAGTTATGGATTGTCTCAACCATTCACTTTCATGCACCACCACTGTATATGTTAGACAGCTAACCTCTCTGCCAATGAGCTTCATGTCATTGGTTGATATAGTTTATAATAGATTAAATGCCATACTTTGCATGATGCAAAAATACAATAAGCAGCATGTTGTCCCCGTGTCTGTATGGGTTTTCTCTGTTCAGTCCACAGCATGCACAATAGGCTAATCCTCCATCTAGCCAGTTCAAGATACTGCAGCTGTCTTATAAATAAAACACAAAAAGGCTATACCTCTCGAAGGAAGCCTGACATGCATCCCTGGTTCCAACACATTCAATATCTCTTTTCATCGTTTTGAAAATGAAAATAAACGACTGAGTCGCTGTTTTATTGTCTTCGAAGTCAGACCATAAAAAACATTAGGGTAATATTATGCTTTAGAGGTGCTTATGTACAGTATAACTCAAACACAATTATGTATAGGCAGAAAAGGATGTTACACCTCAATAGATTCTTTTATGGCTTGTGCAAAGACACATACTATAGTCTTTTGAAAACATGATTTATTTATGGCTTAGTCAGAAATTCTCTGTAATGTAAAATATAACAGCATCGCTGCAGTGCTGGCTTAAATCCACAGACATGGCATGAGGGAAAGATTGTTCCGCAGACTATATGTGGCATTTTCACAAGCATACAACATATCAACACTGTTTCAGTTCGATCCAATTTGCTTTCCAATATTTTATACAAAGGGTAAGCTTTGGAACTGGAAAAGTCATTTTCTTCTGTCTGGGGGCTCTCGCTTTGACGTGGTTATAATGACATTGTGTACTGGCTTCATAAAAATCTACTTTTGGCATTAATATCTGGAATCAGATATTTATTTAAAAATTAGATAGTAAATGATTTAAGCCCAAAATTTGGCTCAATTGGGTAAATGACATGAAATAATGTCGTCTTATTGTTGTGTCCATGCCACTGATTGGCCATATGCCCACATGGCCAGAAGGAAGGAAGGAAGGAATTTATTTAAATAGAGCCTTTCACAAGCATGAACATGATATGTGAAATTGTTCGGTATAAGTGTATTATACCACATGAATGTACAATACAGCGATCCATCAGCAGGGGGCAATCAAGAAAGACTGTTTCTCTCTTCTCAAGCATGTCAATAATATACAGTGTGTGCTTTGAGGGAGTGGAGCTGTGACCTTCTCTTTGATAATAGATAATGGTGACGACAAATGAAAAGTGCATAAGACCACATGAGTGGTCAGCGGTGGCTTCAGTGGTAATGGCTGGGACACAAAAGTGCATTACGGGGCGACCAGGACAAAATGTGGTGATTTTTCGACGGTTGGAGATATAGAGGCGGCTAATGAAGAAAAATGGCACAGGCAGTCATGGAGGGGGCGGGAGGGGAGAGAGAGGTGAGTGACTTGTCGGCTACAGCTTCGTTAGCTCTCTGATGGAGGACCTGTCGAGTCCAACGCACCCACAAAACATACACTGTACAGTGGGTGACTTTGCAGCAAGGCTCTACTCCTGATGATGTGGGTATTTCAGCGCCAAGGTCAGTGAGATACAGCTTCAAAAAGTATACACTGGCAGCCTCTATTTCCCCACTTAGTTTATCATAACACATTATAGACGTCAACATGTGGTCACACATTCAAGCAGATGTGCACAATCTCCTGGTCATAAGAGCAGCACTGGCCTAGAAAATGCCAGAATAGTTGTTGTTTTTTGTGCCCTCCCACTCTTCAAGAACACACTTACACTCCGGAAAAATGGTTAAGCAGGGCTATTTTAGATTTAGCCTTATTTGCAACACTACACATGTGATTGCTACACCCTCACATCATCCCCTAAACATGGATTCAAATTCAGGAGCAAAACAGACTGCAGGCGGTAATGCACTTTAATAGTAACTGTATTGAAAAAAAAAAAGGGAAAAAAAGTGTCGCACCCCCACTAGATGTACAGTATATCTCTGGTGTTTACCTGAGCAAAGGGTGTGGCAAATACCTCAAAACTATTTTTTCAAACATGATCTGTCCCCGTTTTGTCCATGTCTAAACAACAAAGAACGCCTGCTTTCTTTTTCTACACATCATTCTATTCAGAACAGCACACTGCGTGATCTCAGTCACTCTGACAGTAAATGTCAAAAGCATAAAAGAGAAAACAACGGCACCACTTCCAAATTACAAAGGCAATTACAGAACCTATTTACTAAACATGTAAGCAAACAGCCCTCCGTCTGTGCGCAGCTCGAGCACACATCTCGCGTTTCCATATTTGTGTGATCTGCCGTGTATATTAAAAGCGCATTAGCGTCAGTATAGTTTAACTTGTGGACCCAGTGTGTTGCGGCTTAATCCCAGAGGAGTGAGCGAGGAGCCGGGGAACAGTATGGCCGCCCAATGGCGCATATACATAAGCATGGCTGCATTTAAATGGCCCTCCTCTCCATTAATTCCTCTATTGATCTCCTTAAGGAAATGACTCAGACTTAATGAATGAGGATATATGCAACTATAGCAAAATCCCACAGGAGACGTCCGTTACGGATTATGAGTTAGCTCGACCTTAAGGCTATTTTTAACTGCCATGGTCTGATGATCCAAATCTGCACTTAGATAAAAGCACTGGGTCTTAAATACGGGGCTGGGACGATAAAGTCTACAGATCAGGGGGCGTGTGTACTGAGTGGCCGAGGAGGGCTGAGTGGAGGGGGAATTTAATTATCTTTTTACTTGAAATGATCACAGAAGTACAGCGAGATAAAGATTAAAAAAATAAATAAATAAATAACATAAATGTATTTTACCATTTACCATAAGTTTACAGGAAAGCTGCAGTTTAAGTGTCCAATGTTCAGTACAAATAAACACACTCCTAAGCCCATGGGAAGTGTATGCACAGTGGACACAACCCCAAAGTAAAAGTACACACAACTTTGAATGGACAGGGGCTGAATATTTTGACTCAACTGGACTTGACCTCAGACTAAAACCTTTGTATGCCGTTACTACTGTGTGTGTAAATGTTATACAAGCTTAAATAAATGCACGGTGTTGCTGCAAAAGGAAATCCTTACAGGCTCTCCCCTCATCATTTCATTTATATGTGACAACGAAGGTCGGCTGGTGCTAAAGGGCAAAGATAGATCAAAACTGGAGTGTCGCTGTTCTGGTGCTTGTAAGTCACCGCAGAACAGCCCTGGTCCTGTGACCTCATTAAGAGCATAAATCTGATGATGATGGAGCTCAAACGAGGCCCACAAAGTTCACCTCCGCTGCAAAACTCTCCTCCCGGTTCCACCGGCTCTAATCACATTTACATTGATCAAGAAGATGACTGCCTTTAACGTCAGCATCCAATTCAGGAAGATCAACCACTATTTCTGCAGTTTATAGAACCATTTAAAGAAATGTAACGTCATAATACTAACTTGATCATTCTGTTTCACTTACCTTTATAGTTGATCTTGAAACCTATCGACCCCACGCTCTCATCTGTTTGGAGATGGAGCCACATCTGATGGGTCATGCTCACGATCAGGTCCGGAACAAAGCTTCCTGAAAGACTGGGCAAAAAAAACAAAAACAGTGTTTCTCAAATTTTAGTATGGGTACTTGTGGTGATACTCCTAGTTTTCTCCTACTTTGTCTCTCGATAATTTATTTTAAGAATGACTTCAGTCCTGGTGTCGTCCTATTTTAGACATGGTTTAGCTGGTACCTGGTGTGAACCCTCATGCTAGTATATAATACTTTACTACTCCTTTTATTTCAAAAAGTGTTGCTTATTAAAATTTCATCTCTCGACTGATAATGAAAATAGTGATTACAAGATAAGTGTGCAATCTTCTGTCAAGGGTACTATGCCCACACGACATGACGTTTTCTTTAGATTTTAGCCATGTTGCTGGGCTTGTTCAATCAGAATCATTCACTCTGTAAAGGTTGCGCGTGTATTACGCTACTGGGCACTGATGAGCATTTATAAAAGTCAAGAACTGTTCATCTTTTTAAGTGGCTCACGTATAACGCTCGCCGCTGTTTTTCCCGATCCGTCTAATTGCGAGACAGGGTTTAAAACTACGCAGGCAGCCGACAGGCGTACAATGAGCAGAATCAAAAAGGGCCGCATTGAGATTTACAAGTGGATGGGCGTATTTTCGACACGTTAAATGCATAATAAAAAACGTGCGAGTCGTAGCGGGGCAGCTGTTCTGCGTGAGATTTCGCAGGAGCGACGGCGGTTGTAACACTCACACTTGTAAAATGGTGGTGGGATCGCCGACTTCGCCGCCGTCTCCGATAGTGAGAGTGTCGTACGCGATCTCCAGGTCGAATTCTTCAAAGTTGATCTGAATTACCTGCAGTTCAAACACAAACGCACGGCTGTCAAGCGTGATGGATGATGCGCATTTATCATAGCGAGCTCAAGGATCATGTTAATCTATATGATAATATCACTGCCTGTGAAAGGGCAGTAGACGTCTCAAATTATACATTATAGATGCTCATGGGTCAAACAAACAGGAGGTCTGGGAGAGTTGAGGAGTGAAAGACGAATACAAACTCAAACTGTCTATTCTTTCAGCAACATCTGCTCCTTTTGACGGAACCGACAGCAAAAACAGTGACGATGGTAAGGTTAAGGATGAGCTGTACCTAGATGGGGTTGACGGGGGAAACTTGAGCACCCGGAGGAAACCCACCTGGTTGCAAGGTGGCACTCTCCCCACAGAAAGGTTTGCATGGTCTGGGTATTGAACACCCGACTTTCTAATTCTGAGGCGAGAGCACTAATCACATTGGATCCATGCCGGGCAACTGTTTCAAATATCTGCGCTATAGAGAGGGAGAAAAGGTGACACTATACAAACCTCTGATCAGGAATTATTCAGCTTACACTTCCTGTTTCATCTCCGAACCAAAAAAGGGAACACGGTTTGGCAGCAACCAAAAGAAAAAAAAAAGGCAGGGCAAGACAAGAAACGGAGGCACACGGGGAGGAAGGAGGAGAGCGGGCGGAGGTAACAGAGGGAACATCATAATGAGCTCGTCTTTGATGTAATGAACCGACCTGAACGGTTTCAATCTAGATTCATGATTTGACCCCTGGGGGCGGCTGCCCTTCCCCCCAGCTTTTCATTCACCCTCTGTTTAGTCTTACGGGGATTTTTTATTTATTTTTATTATTTTTTTCAAACGCAATATTTTGCAACTTCAAAAACAACAGTCTCATCAGTGGGGAATTGCGCTGTATCTGTGTGTGTATATTTTTGACATAAGGGTGTTTTTATTTATTTATATATATATATATAGTTTTTGCATTCAGACATTCTCTTTGAACCATAGCACCGTCAATGCGGTTCCTTTCAAGTTTTTGACCTGGTCTTCTGGGGACAGACAAGAGCGAAAAGATAAAGAAGCGTGACTGATTATGTGGAGATATTGCAATATGGATGGTTTCTATTTTAGGTTTGTTTGCATTCAAAAGGATTCAAATATTAGCAAGGGTTTTCAAGTGGTCATTTGTACAGGTTTTTTTTGTGTGTGTGTGTTTTTCATAAGGGAAGACGTTCCTCAGTTCAACCGTTGAGGATTTTCATTCCAAAATCATCCAAGAGAAACAATGCCACTGACAATGCCATGTGACTTGTGTTGCTATACTCACATCCCCTTTATTATTACAGTGCAAGCAAAATCTTTGCAACCCATACGCTCATTATGACGTAGATGTGGTTTGCATTTTGGGACAGCCTGTGTGTGTTTGTTGTTTCTATGGCCATTGGCGTTAAATGAAAGCCATGTCCTTGCCAGTCTACCCCAAACAGGAAATGTCAATGCAGCTTATGACCACATAGCATGACTGAGAAGAGAAGTGATAATGCACTGACTTTTAAATATGAAGAAAAGTGTCATTATTGTGATTATAAGAAAGTAGCTGCGTAGCATGATAGGGCGAGAGTTTAGGGATGAATGCTCTGCACTTAGGGGCAGCTAAAGCCAGGAATCCTGTCTCATTTTTACAAGAAAGAGAGTACATGAGTTGTAATTTAGACAAGGATTTAGTTACACAACACGCCATAAAGCAAGTAAAGGGACTTAAAGTAAGATAAGTGTGCAGGGCCATCACCGGAGATGCCCCGGAAAGAGTCGCAGAAGAAGCGGTGATGCTCCCATGGCTCACAGTGCTGACTCAGGCTTATCGGCGTGTTCGGCTACAGATTGGATTAAAGCATTACCTGCAAAAACCTGCAAGTCTGGCTGGCTAAAGACGCAGACACATTGTTTCCCCGCGCACATTACACACTCTGAGACAGCCACGGCTTTATAGAGATTTATGTGTCTATTTGTGTAATTAGCCAGCCACCATTTTCACACTATATTTCCATAAGCCCGAGGCGCGGTCTCTTTCAGCTGCACTGCACTATAGATGAAATTATTGATGGGGTGCAAGTTAGCAAAGTGATTACCTTCTACCTTCTGTGGGTTTGTTTCCCAAGCGTTTTGACTTCTTTAGTTTGCCTGTCCTAAAAAGCTATACAAGGGCTAAAACAGCCCTTTAGTGACTGAATCCTGAATTGTTCAACTCACTTTGTGTCATGACTAACACATAGTTAGGATGCCAAAAACGTGCAACCCAGAGCAGGAGAAAGTCGATGGACGAATGCTTTATTAATATTCTATGCATTTTATACACTCCGATGCTCGTCTGACTTATTATTTGGCCTCTTTTGCTTTGGACCAGACCCAAGTAGCCAAGCATTATGTATTCAGAAGAGGAAAACACTAGAATGCATAAAAAGGAGTGATTCTGCACTGAAAACCCCCTATTCATTTGTCTGCGCATACTCACAGAACAGCCTAATGCCTTATCAGCACAGTTCACACAGCATTAAAGGTCCTATATCATGCAAAATCGACTTTTTGGAGCTTTTAACCATGTTGTTATGCTATTTCCTTCTCAAAAACACCCCCAGAGTGGTTTTTGGATTCATTCACGCAGTTCTCAGTAATCCTCCTGAATCCTGCTCTCTGAGCAGCTGCTCCGCCCTCTCCTGGTAAACGACTGGCATGTTCAGTTGTGTCGTCACAGCGGAACGGAAGTGCTCGACGTCTGTAAGCTAATGCCTGATTTTTCATTATTTCTGTCGTAAAAAAAAAAAAAAAAAAAGAAAAAAAAAAAAAAAAAAAAAAAAAGTTCCTGACGCGTCCGCGCTGCCCCTGCATAGAAATCAAACGCACCCCCTGAGCGTCTGAGCAGATGTCGTGTTTGCACCGAAAGCTGTGAAGAAGGAGCTCTTTCTAACCTACTCTGGAGTCTGGACACCTGTTCCTTTTTCTAACGATAATGTCACGGAGAAAAGCGCGTTTGGCTACGAGGAAAGGACTTTATTCAACCTTCCTAAAGAAGAGACCACTCGCCAGAAGTTGGATTTTCTCTCCGGGATTCAGCGACTAGCAGCCAAAATAGTGTTTGTCTGTGACCGTCTCTGATGGATGTTTGGTGAACCTTGGCCAGAATCAAAGTGGATTAACTTTTATAACCAACATAATGGAATCATCAGAGCGGTGAGTCAATCAAAATGCGTGTTAGCGTGTGTGTTAGCCATTATATATATTTCTACTACTGCTAAAGTTGTATGAGCGGAGAGAGGGGGCGGAGTTAACTGAATCCAAGCGTTTTGTCTTCCGGGTTGGAAAAATACCTCCAGAAAATACTTATATTTATCACAAAAATTAGTGCTCTGTAGTGGTAGAGGTACAATATATCATATAAATGCCTATACTTTACTTTGGAATGGCTAAAATAGCATGATACAGGTCCTTTAAACACAACTCCGGAGTTGTATCTGCCATAACACTGGACCATGTTTAATGTGAAATAAATATGCAGGCTGTGCTCAAGTCACCCCACACTAACCCTGTTACTAACAATGTAACAGTGATCTGACTTGGGCATCTCTCTCAGAGGCTGATCAAACTGAACAGTGTAAATTTTTCCACATCTAATGGTTAGCGCTCATGCAAACATCTATCTCCCTCGGCTCCCTCTCTCTCCCCTGTCACCCATTCTGTCTCGCTCGCTCTAATTGGTTCATGCATTCTTTCTTTCCATCCATCTATGGCTCCCAGCCAATGAGGCGACAGAATTGGATTTCTGCTTGATAAAGCACTTCCTTTGGTTATCATGGATACAGACAGAGAGGTAAGGGAGACCCTCTATAGCCACAGGCCTACACCGTACAAGCACAAGCGGTACTAATAAAGTTAGGGTGGGATCCAGAAACACCTGGGTTGGAAGTGGGCAAAGGACACAAATACTGAACTAGGACAACCGTCTCTGTGTGTGTCTCAAATATTCATAAATGTATCAAGAATTAGACACAGAGCACGTGAGCCACGAGGACTGATGTCCTGTACCTGTTGCAGCTCAGTGTTTACAACATTTCCCAGTAATTCCTCACTGTAGCTGTCAATCACTGTGCTAACACAGTCAATAACTGTGTTAGCTATTCAGTAAAGAATAGCTAGAGCTAGAATTGAACCTCCAACCTTTGAATTGGTGGGGATGCTCTGCCACTCAACCCCATACAAATCAAGCAACCTTGCTTAGATTCCAAGGTTTTCCGAGAAGAGACTCGTGCCTCCACTCCAAGCCTTTGTAAGTTTTATTGCATCCGCGGCAAGACAGGAGATGAAAATGGTTCGATTTGCAGCTATCACAGGCGTTATGAAAAGGGAAATATGGAAACCAAACTACCTGGAAAGTAAAGAGTCATAGAGGTACAGTTGGATCTTTTTAAGGAGGGAACAAAAAAAGTAGTAATGGCCGTGCCGTCCTGCCGTCCCCCAAGGTTAAAGGAGAGGCGGAGAGAATGAATTGGCTCTAAAGGCTCATTCTGCCAAAACTAAATGAAGCAATACCATCAGACTGCTATAGAAGACCATTAACACTTAACCTGAGTGGGAAGGAGGTGGCAAGTGAGACGACACCGCAATGTGCAAAAGTTAGAGGCGAGGTTTTAAAAAAGGTATAGTATCTAAGAAAGGTGAAACAAAAACATTGGAACTGCTGAGATAATGTCCATCGATATACTTTTGTGTTGTACACCTTAACTGCAGGTTTCACTTAACCTAGTCTCATCTTAAACAAAAGATTGTCTGTCCTTATTCTCCAATGCAAAAAATCCAATGCTGTATTTAGCATTATTTTACTCCTCTCTAAACACTCCTGTAGTCTGGCACGATGAGGAATGAGTGGGACGAGGTTCAAACCATGAGATTATTTGTTGTGGGAAAGGACACGGATGTGATGCAAAACAAAATTCTAGCCCTCAAGTGACCTCTTTCTTTTTTCTTTCTTTTTTCTTTTCTTGTGCTTTCTACCCCATTGTGAAGCTGTAGGGAAAGTGGTGCGGGTAAATGTGAGGACACTGCCCCCGGGACACTGGGATGAGAGGAGGAGGAGAAAGAAGAAAGACAGAGACAGACAGGCAAACAGCCAGAGAGAGAGAAAGAAAGAGCAGAGAGAAAGTGGAGACTCATGTAAAAAGGGGAGAAATTGGGCATGAGATTGAGTGAATGGAGACGAGTGCAGTATAATAAAGACGTGCGCCGCCAGTGGGGAACACGGAGCAGGAGGGAATACCAGGAGGAGGGGTCCATGTACAATATTAATATCTAAATTACAGCCCGTAAATTAGAAAAATACAAGTAGGGCTGGGTACTGTTAAACGATACCAGTGTGGTATCGAAAAAAAAAGGTTTAGGTACAACTGGTATCGCAAAAAGTGTTGATGCTGTTGTCCATAGAAATTTGAAATACAAAAGTGAAAGACAAGTTGAAAAAAATATATAGAAAAATTTGGGGAAAACTGAACAATTTGGGGAAAAACACGTAAAAAATGTGGGAAAAATTTGGCAAAATTTAGGGGGGGGGGAATTTTGGGTAAAAACTCGATAAAATGTTTTTAAAATGGGGGGAAAAATAAGAAAAACTTAAGACGTGTTTTTCCCCCCGCTCTTTTGTGTTCTTCCCCCGTTTTTTTTTCCTGTTTCACCTCAAACAAAATGATACAAATGCAAAAGAAATAAAATGGAAGGAAAAGGAATAAATTAACATTATTAATCGCTATGTGACAAATACTTCAGTATAGGTATCGGTATCGAAAACCAAGTATCGTTAAAGTTCCAGTATCGAAAAACCCATGTAACAGTACCCAGCACTAAATACAAGTAATGCATAAAGATGTAGAATTGGGATTCATTGTGTTGTTGATTCAAAATGACAATGACTTTCATTGATTATGAAGTAGATATTGGCTAAAATATTGGTTAAAAAATGACTTTCTCTCACCAAAGACAAGTTCATCTAAACGTGCAGTCTCAGCAGAATGTGCAAAATATCACACATCCAATTACAAAGCCTAAAAGCACCTCCTTTACTCGCCTAGGTTTTGGGTAAAAACTTCTCACTTCTTTGCTGCTTCCCGCTGTTTCCCAAATCCGATTTCTTCTCTTCAAGTGCACAAATGACCACTCACCTGCCGCTAAGCTTCTCCTCATTCCTTTATCAGCCTCATAATTGAGAGGGGCTTTTCACCGCCACACTGCCAGTGCTCCTATTCACTTGCACACATTTCGCTTGTTAACTCCTGCCTAAGTGCCAATACTGCTCTGTTTGCCTCCTCCAACGACCAGCGAGAAACAACTTTTGACTCAATTAGCACTTAGTGATGACTGCCATGAATACAATCACTTTCCAACATTTGTCAGATACTTTACGTCTACAGGATTAGATGAGACTTTATGCTTGATCTTCTGAATGGCACTAAAACAACATATTCCAACGGGAACATTTGATCAAAAATAAATATGGTGCTGGTCATCTGGTTCCTGGAGACATGAATGGGGGTTGTATACGTTGATTAATAACATCGTAAAGATCATCGTAATATGTAAATATGTAAAAAAATAATAATTATACATTTACATTGACAGTGATCTGATGCACTGACGCTCATCTGACAGTGTGAAAGATGATAATCCTAAAGCTACAGTAGATTAACATATTGAAGAATGGCCTGGATTTCACACAATGACTAAAGGCATCGTGCAATGGAGATTACGGAGCCACATTCATCACACTGTCAAACTTGTAAAACTTGTCAACTTTGCGTCTCAATTTAACTTTTCATGGGGATGACGCACTTTTTTTTTTTTCCCCCATGAAGTTTTGCCATCGTCCATCCGTCCATCTTCTTCCACTTGTCCGTTGCCGGGTCGTGGAAACACATCGCACCGGCCCCTGTGGCTCCTCCTGCAGGTGGTGGGTCCACAGAAGGACGGCCTCATGGTTCCAACCGGGGTCTCTCATAAGGGGCTTCACCCATTCACTCTCTCATTCATACACCAGTGTACGTAGACACTGGGGGCAAGGAGGGTGAAGTGTCTTGCCCAAGGACCTTGTGCACTTTCAGGAGGAGGGATTCCAACCCCCGTCCTTCCGATCATGAGACGACCCGCTCTACCATCTGCGCCACCGTCGCCCCTTTTGTTTTTGCCGTCGTGTCAGAGTTAAAGGCAACACCGCTTCTTTAACCGCGCAGAACACGGATGACGAAAGTTGGAAAGAGTGGCTGTTTAAAGCTGGGGTACCTGATTTTTGTGGTGTTGTAGAATACATTTATTTTTGCCACCTCAGAGGATGTTGTAAACACAGCAAAACACAGACCTTGTTGTTTTGTCTTCACCTAAAGTTTTATTGAGCAATGGATGACAGAAGTCTAAATTTGTGTAATTTATCTTCACTTTGCCACCGCTCAATGCTGTACATGGGTGTGAAATGTGCATGTAATTACATTCTTTGAACAGTTTGAATACACAGGAGGGACTGTGAGAGCTAGAAACAAGTTTGGGCCAAAACAAAAAAAAATGTCATTGTTTGAACAGGGAAAATCAGGTACCCCAGATTTAATGGTTTGGCCCAACCGTTTTCTCATTTGAGATGCACAGTTTGGTCTGTAGCCCTGCGGATGACCCGAGGGTTGAGGCGTCTGACTGCACTCCTCGAAAAATAGAAGGTTTTGGGTCGCCGGGTCAAAAAGCGACACTTGAGGAGACTATCTTTGCCTCTTAATGATGCTATTTCCTGCACATTTCTCCCAGCGCAAGCCTTTATCCGACTACGTGGAAGTGACAATTAATAAACTAAAAATGAAATAACTATTGCACGCAAGCGTCGGCTCAGTCATGCACAAAGGAGTATTGTACTTGCAGCAGGAATGAAGGTCAATTACAGGGTTCTTATAATCCAGTTAGTCGCTTTACCCATTGTCTAAGTTAATAACCAGACGAGAACCTTTACAATAAGAAATAAACTGGTGGAAAATGTGAGGGGTAACATTTCACAAAGAATGTCCACAGTGAAGAGACCAAGGGATAAACTACATGTCCAAGAGAAGGAGTGAAATACTTCATCAGTGAATTTTGAGGAAGACAATGTCCCTACATGAAACGGAATCTTCTGTTTAAAAAAAAAAGCTCAGCTCCATACAGCCCGAATGCAAAACAGCTTCATCTACCAGGCTGTCAGTAAACTGAGCTCTCTCCCTTCCCTGCCCTCTCCTCTGCATTCACAAGTCCACCATGAAGGGTTTAAAGGACCTGTATCATGCTATTTTAAGCCATTCCAAAGTAAAGTATAGGCCTTTATATGATATATTGTACCTCTACCACTACGGAGCACTCATTTTTGTGATAAATATTAGTATTTTCTGGAGGTATTTTTCCAACCCGGAAGACAAAACGCTTGGATTCAGTTAACTCCGCCCCCTCTCGCCGCTCATACAACTTTAGCAGTAGTAGAAATATATATATCACAGCAAAAAGTGAAGTTATTTCATGATGCTGTTATAAGAAGTTAACATGTGCAACACAGCTTCATGGCTAAATGGCTAACACACACGCTAACATGCATTTTGAGCGACTCACCACTCTGATGTTTCCAGTATGGGACTTGCGCTGGTTATAAAAGTTAATCCACTTTGATTCTGGCCAAGGTTCACCAAGCATCCATCAGTACAGGCACAGACAAACACTATTCTGGCTGATAGTCGCTGAATCCCGGAGGGAAATGCCAACTTCTATGGCCTCTTCTTTAGGACGGTTGAATAAAGTCCAGTCCTCGCAGCCAAACGCGGTTTTCTCCGTGACATTATCGTGAGGTAAGAAAAAAGAACAGGTGTCCAGACTCCAGAGTAGGTTAGAAAAAGCTCCCTCTTCACAACTTTCGGTGCAACATGACATGACCATCTGTTCAGACCGTCCGGACGCTCAGGAGGAGCGTTTGTTTTCGGTACAGGGGCAGCGCAGCGTCAGGCACTTCCTTTTTTTTTTTTTTTTTTTTTTTTTTTTTTTTTTTCTTACGACAGAAATAATGAAAAAAACTGTTTTACAAATAAAAATCAGGCCGTAAGGCATTAGATTACAGACGTCGAGCACTTCCGTTCCGCTGTGACGACACAACTGAACATGCCAGTCGTTTACCAGGAGAGGGCGGAGCAGCTGCTCAGAGCGCAGGATTCAGGAGGATCACTGAGAACTGCGTGAATGAAGCCAAAAACCACTCTGGGGGTGTTTTTGATAAGGAAATAGTATAACAACATGGTTAAAAGCTCCAAAAAGTCGATTTTGCATGATATAGGACCTTTAAGAGCAATATAATATACATTTCTCCGTTGATTGACGATAAAACTATCTGTATCTTACCCTTTTTTTTTAACTAAGTATTCTTAGAACCGCACCAGATCTTTTGTTCTGTCTTGCAAAGGGTATAAACGATATGAGTAGCACAGAGATAGGATGGGATGAAAAGAGCGTCGTACTTGTAAGGAGATGATAATTGTGGTAATCACATAAAAGTAGGGTGCACATCTAATTCATGTCATGTTGATATGGTTCATTGTAACCCTTAGCCTTACTCTAACCCAGTATTAATACCCAGCTGATTAACAGAACACATGGCTTGCACTGTCTTGGAAATAATGTGTAAATATTGCTGCAAAATACATAATTGTCCCTAATTATGCTGTTTTCATCCAATTACCACTGTGCTGTAAAGACATTTGAGATGAAGATATGCATTACTCATCCCTTGGTAAGAGATTTACATAAAAAAAATAAAAATAACAAACCTTGTAATGAAGCAAGAATCCTTCTCATTTTTAATAAGTGGAGGTTGCATCAGCATTCCTCTCAAAATTCTACAGAATTCAATGGGGTGACGGTGGGTAGAGCGGGTCGTCTCGTGATCAGAAGGTCGCGGGTTCGAATCCCAGCTCCCGCAAATGCACCTTGACGTTGTGTCCTTGGGCAAGACATTTCGCCCACTCAATGAATCAGTATAGGCGCTGTATAAGTTCAGTCCATTTACCATTTATTTATCACCACTTGCAAACTGTTAGAAACCAATTATTTAATCTTTTGTTTTTTTATTCTGTCAAATGTGGTCATAGGTAGTTGATTCAAACATCATTATGGGTCATTGGCTTTATAGCCTCCATCTCAGGTCATCTAGGTGCCCCTAACTAAAAAACTCTATTTTTCTATGATGTCCTCGAGGGGGACATCATGCTTTGTGGGGGGTATAACAGCACATCACATATCGCACTGGTTAACGGTGACATGTGCGGTGTGTTCGGGTGTGTTGGACATTTATGGGAAGCAGTACAGGACATGCCTATGATGGAGCGCGGCACGTTACGAGCCTTCATGGAAATTACTAGCCCGGTCGTTTGGGATAAAGCGCCATAAAAATGAGGGGTAACCGTCGGATCCGAGTCTTCATTGAAGGCGGTGGTGGAGGCAAGCGGGAGCCCTCAACGACCCCCAGGGGTGCAGAGGGGGCATTAGGACCACAGCCTTCGCTCGTCGCATGAAGGGCGTATGGCCGCTTCTTTTACGGTTCCAACAAAGGCAACTACATTTGCTCACGTGTTATTAGCACATTGCTTATGGGAAAAAAAGAAGACATTCAGGAGCGAAGAATCCTACGAAGCAATTATGATTGTGAGTTTAAAATAGTGCCTTCCTCCAAACTACAGAGAAGCGCCACAGAGGAATATAAGGGAAAGCAGTGAAGAAATACAGTAAGACACGTTCTTAGCTACCTACACACAACTGGGTATCTTTGAACCCTACTGAACCGCAAAGCCTATTATCTCAGCATATGCACTCAGACAGTTTTATTTTGCTGGTAGGGACCCCTTGTGGTTTAAATAAGTACGCTATTGACTTAACTACGGAAGGCCCTGGTAAGCCGCATTTTGGAATAAAAGATAAATATGTAATTGCATTTTCACTTCATTGCGCGATGAAATGGTGTAATAAATTGACACAATAGTAACAATACACTGCATCCTCGAGTCTGGTTAAGGCCAGGCACGAGTCAGGAATGATGAAGGTCATGGAACGGATTAGGGCGAGTCTCTTATAGGGTCTAAACATGTTCATGGTCTGAACAATAAACTGCTTTTAATGTGTAAATTATACGTATAATGCTATGTTATGACAAAATGTGACTCTGCAGACCTTTTTCTCCCCAAAATGTCAGCATACATTTTAAATATGCTGTGATAAGACTAGCAAATACGTATAAATGTAATGAACTTCCCCTCTATATGTTGCTTTAGTTCAGGGTAAATACTCTTCCCAAGTCAAAATACCTCACAACCATTAAGGGCATATTCAGCTGTTAAGGTACATTATGGCCATATGTACAGGCAGAGTAAGTACATACTGTATGTGTGTCCCAGTGGTGCTGACGCAGGTGCTGCCACAGGCGACGGAGCGGTCGCCACACTGACCCTGAGCCGAATGAGGCACTGTTTTCTGAATACCAATCCTTCCTCCTATGGGATGGCTGCACTGTAGCCAACCCTTATGGTTTATTGGAAATTTCTGTCTATCATCTCCAGCCGCGGTGGGATCGACCAATCATAGGGCGAGACGCTGATTCGCAGTGACGAGCGTGTCATGTATCGTACGTCACGCATTAATTACGATCTGCAGATTTCAGTTACTTAAAAAAAATGTCACTCTTTGTGCAATTTCAATTAAATTCCTATGGCGCGCATATATTTAATGGGAAAGATGACAAGTAACAGTGATTGAGGGTCTATACGTCGGTCCCAGGACAGTAGGGAAATTAACATATCCAACTCCATAATAGAATACAAAAATACATTAATAATGTTACCATATCTTGAGTTGAGCTAATGGAAAACATTCCCATTTGTAATTACAAAATGGACATTTCGGGTAATTACATTGCAAAGATGAACCAGGAAAGACCCGCATATTGAGTCTTAAAGCTGCAGTTCTGTTACTGGATTAGTCGTATATCTTTTTGAGAATATTTTGTGGTTTAAGCTGACATGTCATTCCCAGGCCAAATCCTCCGTTCACAACATAATAAGCTCATCTTCCACCTCCACATCCACCTTAACTCCACCGGGGGCAGTCTGTTATCGGGACCAATGGATACTTAGCTCAGGTCGCCTTGTGTGGGGTAATGGGATCAGGGCTGGCCTGCTGAATCTCTTTGCAGCCACACAATTTATTTAAATAGCAGACAACTTGTAATGAACACTTGTGTAACAATTAGAAGAGGTGAAAATGCGAGGGTCAATGCCGTTTGTGTGGGATCTCTTTTACCCCATGAGCTCCTTTAAATGAACACAAATGGCAGAGAGGTACTTATGCTTGGATGGACAGTTAGTAGCCAAGATTTACTAGAATGTTTGCAGATTGTGTCAACACGTTCAAAACAAAAATGCAATGCATCTAAAACGTAGCTCGTCAAGTTTATGTCATTTTATTCAACTTCCCCAAACCCCAATTTTGCATCTCTATACATTCATGATATAATAATAGACATACCTTATTAGGATTTGAAGCCGTGATGATCCATACACACTGTGCATTACTTTCGTACTGGATGGGAAAGTTGGGTGATGAGAAAGTTCCTGACGGTCCTTGGAGATTATTGCCACAGGTTTTCACTGCAGAGAAAAATATACACTGAACGTCAGTATTATAAGAAAAGAAAAGTAACAACAGAGATCTTTGCTCAGGTAATTGGTCTTAGAATATTTCAAGTGAATCTATGAAAAAAAAAATGCACTTGTTAAGATAGATAGCATCATAAAAGACATAACAGTAGTAGTCAGTGTAGCAATGCACGTACATACATGGTTGACATCGTATACACAAAAGAAAACTTGACACCACATGCTTTTTTCAATTTAAATCATAATCACATTTTTATACATATTTCCCGCTGTAATAGTAATGAAAACATGAAACTTCCTTATTTCTAACGAAAGCTCACAGTAAAAAAAAAAAAGTAAAAATGTGGACGTGGCACCAGTACCAGGAGTCATAACTGCAATGTATAAAGCAAAAATGAAGGAGTAGAGAAACAAACAGCGGGTCAGATGGATGTTATTGATACTGTCAGCGACATCTCTCCGCATGACGTCCTTAAATTGGAACCTATTGGCCGTGAAATACCACAGGATTAGCTAGAGTTGCTGTATTGATCCACACAGACAGTCACTAACAATTTACCCCAGAAATCGATTAGGAGTCAACACCCCACGACTAGTACTGGAGTCACAACTGCATCTTCCAAGAGGTCTTTGAACCGAGAACAGCAGCGACCGGAATTAGCTGCTACAGTGGAACTGATGGCAATAGGCAAAGAAATCCTTTCTGTTGTTTTTATTGTCTTTTAAGGAAGAAAGAGAAAGTGTGAACTCGACATTTAAGTTTTGTGCACTTAGAAATGACATTTTGCAGTGAATTGTGGAGTAAAGATGTTTCTTGATTTAGAAAGAATATGTACAGCAAAGTACGTTTATAGGATTTCGATATATATGTGTGTAAGTATAAAGTCTTACTATACTTGCAAAAGTTGTCATTTTGATTGTTAAAAATGCATTACAGTACTTTACTTTTTATTCAACATTAATGTCGGCATGCCATCAATTTGGGTAAACACTATCATGTTCAAGAAATACTATCACGTTTGAACAGGTTTTGGACATTTTGAATAAATGTGATCAGAGAACTGTCAAATTCGACATTTACTTCTACTTTCCATGACTATTGTAAAATATATATTTGGATGATTTATCTCTTTGTTGCCCAGCGATCCAGCTTCCATTGAAAGCAAGAAACCACCCCTGTCTTTAATAATGGGTGTAGGTTCAGTGGGCTGTTCCAAATGACACATGCTACACGTTCGATAAAGCACCTAAGCCGTTGTTAGGCGGGCTGCGGTGAGTGGATGTGATAGAGAACCTGCGCGTCTGTCCTTGGCTCGTCCTGTTGGAGTTGGGAGGCAATTTTCTGGTTGGTTTGAAGCAGCGTTTGTTCCTTAATTAGTTTGTTCAGTGGTGGGCCGAAGATACGCCCGCACACATGAGGAAGTCGCGCACAAAAACACCAGGGTACACAAGCTAATCCCACTCGTATGTTTACCCGATACAAACAGAGGCACCACAGATAGACTCAATAACATATGAGGAGATAAAGCGCACCGACAAAAAGGCACTCGGTGTAGCGAACTCATTGGACATACTAATTGCCAAACTCTGTTGTCCTGGAAAGCCTCGCTCCGCTTACACTTTATTTGTCCATTGAATACGGTGACAGTTTTTTGCTTGTTTTGGTTATGAATCCAGGTGGCATGAATGGCATTCATCAGAGTTTAGTGGTTGATTTGATGGATGGAAGACGCACAAACAATAAGAGGCTCCCACACTCTCTAACAACAATTTAGAAGCACCAATTCACCGAACATGCATGTCATTGGATGCTGGGAGGAAGTGGCAATCGATTTCATGGTGGATGTTCAAGTATGGATGTATAGTTCAACTTGGGGATCTCGTGCCCTTGGTGAGTGACTATGAGTTGAATATATATCATTTTCAGGTTTGCACGAAAGTAACTTCCAGCTCATAGCTGCTACCAGCTGTTGAAGGATAATATTAAATCACTATTTATCATACTGGGTCAAGCTGTAAACTCGTACAATCTGTGGGTCAAACTGTACAGTCGTACTATCTCTGTCATAGCCTTGACTGTGGCGCTCAGGCGCCACTGAATGTTTTGCTTGCGTATCGGTATGACGCTCTTAGACGGTATTTATCCCTCCTCGGTGGAAGCATATGGAGACTTGAATGGTAGGACTAGCGCAATGTCTCGAGTAATAAAAAGGGTGTAGTGCTGTAAAAAGATTAAAAATCTGCTCTTCCAGGATGGGAACAAAGCATGGCGTAATACGAAACTTGCCTCGGTGGATGCTGTAAGTGTGGCAAATAGATCCGAGGCACTCTGATGGAGATTAAAAGTCCTTTATTAGCAGAAGGGACGCGCCCATTTCGACCAAAGCACTGGTCCTTTTCAGAGCAGGACTATGGATCCATTTGCCACACACATGGCATCCACCAAGGCAAGTTTCGTATTCCTCCATTGACAATACATGTGTTACAATCTAAATCTATGTAAGGAGAGTTGACGAGTAAGTGCTTTTAAGCAAATCATGTGTCGTTTGGAGCACCCTCTGCAATCAGCGAGAGGAAAAAAACAAGATACAAGCCACCATTTTAAACCAGCGGCCTGCTAACTAATCCACAGTGCTGTAATAGAACAGCTGGGTAGTGGTCCAGGGATGGTTTATAGGCTGCTCTCCTGTCCACCAACCACAGGCTTACTCATGTTGTTTACGTCTAATGTGTCCATGCATCCATACAACGCATAACCCTCGAACCTTCTTATGCTGTACAGTCTGTCTCTCGTCTCTCACTCTCTCTACGTTGAGCCTTCTCATTTAATTCTCCATGCATCTCCAGTTGACCTTCCCCTGCCTTCATTTATACTGTACATAGCCGTGTGGAAGTGAGCTCCGATGCGCCACGTGATAAATGATTTATCTGGCCGCCTCGATGCGTGTGTGTCCGTGTGTATGCGAGAGTGTTGACAGCTCAATCAGCGTGGACAGAACGAATGGCCGACCCCTCATGGTGCCAGCAGCAGAATGGGCACCGTGTTGCTTTAGCGATAGTGCGGGGAGAGTTATCACCAGAATTACCAAAGGAACTAACATCCCATCATTTATACTAAACGCCATCCGTCTCTTTGGCCTGCCGCCGCCTTCCACTAGTCCAGCCTTTCTCGCTAACCTTTTTTTATTCATTTACTGTAAGTGATGAGTGTCTGGCTATCCTGCGAGGCTGACTTTATTGAGAGTTTGCAAAGATAAGAGTCCCTGCCATGCGAAGTCAACTTTCTTTGTTCCATTGTGACGAAGAAAAAAACATATTTGAAGTTGTGTCTTGTTTTTCATGTATAATGCTTGATTAATCCTGCATATTGACTCGTTGCCCTCTCCAAAGCTCAATGACTCGATGATGTCATTAGGCTAGGTGGTCAAGTCAAGTCAAGTTGCTTTATTTAAACTTTCCCTCTGTACCACCAGGATTTGTGTATGTTCAGAAATGGAATCTGATGAACCCAAACATTTCATTGATTATTTATTTTTGCATTTTTATCTCGTTCACATATTGTTTTAGAAAAAAAACACGAGAGGAAAAGACTCAAAAAGATGCAGAAGAAGATTGTGGGTTTGCAGCCAACACAATAACAGTATCTGTGGAGCAGCAGCAAGACTGAGTTGATATTTATATATAGGCTGTAGGCTCAAGGCCGCTATATAAGAAAAGACAAACATCATAACAGTTATGTTGACAACCTGTTCTACAAACGCATCAAATGATAGTTCACCCCAATTCTACAACAACTCTAATTCCGATGGTATATTTCAGGGGTCACGGTCATTGAAAAAGAATCGTCACGCAAAGGTCCAGAACATACGGGTCCATGGTTGTATGAGGATTTTTAAGCATTTGTTAAATCCATTACTGTGATTTGATAATAATGCAATTATTGAATCCTGTAATTATTGCTCTAAAAATAGCAGAATGCATATAGCCTCTATTAGCCTGTACACAATGAAGCACATAATATATGACAGTGACTCCTCTTTGCTCAGTTCAACACATTGAACCCTGCTTAGTCCTGGTTTAGTCCTAATTCAGACCTGGTTTTGTCCTGGTTTAGTCCGGGTTCAGACCTGCTCTCTGCTGATTGGGAAACAGAGGCGCTATTGCGCATTACGATCAGGCGTACATATTTAATTAGGGTGTCCTCTGTTTTTTTTTTTAGTGAGCCGTATTGAAGTAATTCCACAGCCATTTCTAAAAAAAAGCTCAGAGGTAGGACTTTCTCTTTCTGTTCATCTGGGCTTTAGTTTACCACTCTGCAGTCAGACGGGTGAGAGAGGGAGAGAGAGAGAGCGGATTGTGACATCTGGTATGTTGCAAGTTTGTCTGTCTGAAGCGAGTCTCTCTGTAAGATAAACTTGTGCCTTTTTATACTATTATTTATTGGCACAGTATATGGAGGGCATGTCGCCAAGAAGCCCACACCATTTAAGCCATAATAAAGACTGATCAAATTAAGTTTTTTGATGAGAGTAATGAGAGTCTGGCATAAAATGCATTTTGTTGGAATCATAATCGTTATTAACTGGACGGCCCCCGGCAGAAGCATTGTGTAGCATTACTTTATCAGATCAAGTTAAATCCCTGAGGACTCTCAAAGTACATGGACTGCTGGGGTACAGACCAAGATTTAATGATCATTTTGCTTAAACTTTTCCTGTTCCTTTAATGCCCTTGCTTAGTTCTTCCAAGTTTTTTTCTTTTTTTTTCTTTTGAGCATAACTTATTCACACCACCAGCACTGGGAAGGTTACAGCGGGACTTTTCATGGTATGGCCAATGCAGAAGTCAGCCCCTGCCCTGCTCTAGTCGGCACATGTCTCCGTTTCTCTCAGCAGGATGGCCTTTGCGCGGGGCGAGTCGTCCCTGTTGTGAAGGGCTGAGGTCCAATCATCCATATGGAGTAAACCGCTCAAGCATTCAAGGGACACTTAACCCTCACTGCAGCTGGTGATGTTCATGAACCTGCGCACCGACCACATGAATGGAATAAACACTTGAAACGACAATAATATCAAATCATATGGGTGAATCTCTAAGGAAAACTACTGGAGGGTTCATTTGGAAATAGCCTGCAGTGAGTGGCCCGGTCCTGCTGTTTAAACTGCGCTTTCCTTCACGGTGCATGCTGGGACCTGACTTTCAATCCTATAGTTAAGTTGTTTAGGATTTTTTAGACTAGACAGCTTATTTGGGATGGAAAGTAAGTGACATCTCAGCCAACTTGACTTATAAACTCAAAAAGAACTCACATTGTAAGTTGCACCCCGTATTGCATACAGATTTACGATTTAAACAGTTACAGAAGTCAAGACATCTTCTGGAAACATACCTCACAAGATGAATCAACTAATAATAAAGTTACGAGACATAAACTAAGCCGACAGGTGTCTTAAAATTAAGACATCCTGATTCTGACTGCAAAATGGTTTGAGGGCATATTGGATTTCACACTTGGCGACAGGCAATCACTTTCACATATAATTATTCTACACGACAGCTTTTATGAAACTGTTAAGCCCACATAAAAACGATCTCCGACGAACATTACAGCGTTCCCCGGACTTGGTGCTCAAATAGTCTTCAATCAAATCGGGAAACTTTTGATGAAGTGCGGGCATCACAGAGCGCTGGAGATTACAGCGGAGATCGGGCGCAGACAGTCTGTTTTAACAGGCTGCCTGCGGTCGAGACGGATTGACCAATGGACAGAGAGAATGATTGATGACATCATTAGGCTGGCACACTGCATTCCTGAGGCTGTCTGTGCTCGGAGCTCTAATGGGCAACCACACAGATACACACAGAGACAGACTGTCATTTAGTCAAGTGTATCATCGGACTGCTAAACCCTACGGCCAGAACTGTGGGATATAGCAGGGATTACTTGTGTGTTACGTCATGGTTTGTGCCTTTAGTTGCTAGTAAAAGTATTGTCCCCACGGGTTTCAATTAGCACATCAACAAGTGCCACTGGGGGAGCCTGTCAGGAGCAACGGCCATGCCTGCAGTGCCCGTTGACATGTTTCCAGTTTCGAGCCAGAAACCTGGTCGGGAAAATCTAGGTGAAGAACTAAACGGGTAGTGCATATGGAAAACCAATACATACCATATCCAGGTACAGTTAGAACATGCGGACTTCACCTTCTTGCTGTAAGGTCTCTCAAATGCTTCCTGTTTTTCCACTATCTAATAATCGCAAGGAAAGAGAAGAGCTAAGATTTATTGATTAGAACAGCTTATAAATGTTTCTTGAAAGAAGACCTCTGAGATGTTGCGATATAAGGCTTTGTGTGATATGGATACTGTGTCTGCTGATATTGAGATACTGATCATTTGGTGACATATTGTGCAGCACTTACATAAATAATCAATTCCTAGTAAAGAGCTGCAACCAAGCCACTATACAATTTTAAGTGACCACCCCCAAAGGGGAAGGCTAAAGTTAAGTCTAAAACCATTTGGTTGCAGATGCCTGACCCAACCCTTTTCAAACCAAATGTACATTTTTGGGGAAACCTGACTCAGACTGAGCTGACCCCACCCTGTCGACATGGATGTAAAGATGGAGCTGTACACACTAGAGCTCCCTTGGTTGAGTGGGTCTCCTCTGCTCCTCAGACTGCGCTCCCTGCAGTTCACACAGACACAGCACAAACACAGACAGGGAGTGGGCTGGCTCCGCGGCCCAGCCATCTGTCCATTAATCAAGGTGCCACATGGACTCTGTGCCTCTCTGCCTCTCTCGCTCATAAAGCACCGCTGCAGTGGACAGAAGGACGCAGCCGATTAACGACTGTTTTTTGTAGTTTATTTTTATTTAGTTTTCTAATTGTTTAATGTGTCCATAAAGGTGATTACCGCTCTATCACAGCCCCTGTTGTTGATCATTTTCGGTTCCTGTCTGTCACTAAGATGACAAAATAACACATTTTCGGAATAAATACATTTTCTACTTAACTCAAATTTGGTTTTGACAAAAGTGACCTCTTAGTAAATGTGCTGGCTTGCTTCTTTTTTGGCACATTGACTCACCCTGAATGTTATTTATGAGTTTCCACTTTAGCTGTTGGCTGGTCCAAATGTAAAGGTCAGATCAGAGTGGTGTTCAGCTCCTCACGGGCCTTTCTCTCATCCCACATTTGTACAGAAATGAAATAGCAGCACAATAAAAAATGGACACTATTATTCAGAGTTAAACTGAGAACAGTTACATAGTTGTTAAATAGCTTTGCAGAAGGCTATTAGGCAAAAAAATATGTCACATTGTCGTCATGAAGTAAAAGTAGCTTCTTCATAATTGCCTTAGCTATTGCAAGCCAGCCATTTTTAATAGGCAAGGCAAGTTTATTTGTAGAGCACAATTCATACACAAGGCAATTCAAAGTGCTTCACAGTTGCATAAAATTGCAAGAAAACAGATCAAATCAATCAAAAAAACAACAAATAAATTTATCAATTACAGTAAAAGGCAAGAGTGCAGATAAAATACTTTGAGTTTTCATCTGCTCGGGTAAAAAGAGCTGTTTTCAGCCTGGATTTGAACATTGTCAGAGTTGAGGCCTGTCTCACATCCTCATGAAGACTGTTCCAGATTTTAGCTGCATGAAACTGAAACGAAGCCTCACTGTGTTTATTATTGACTCTGGGAACCACCAGGGGACCCCTCCCTGAAGATGGTTCACACGGCTCTAACATGTCAGAGATGTACTTTGGTGCTAAACCATGAAAAGACTTGTACAGAAGCAGAGCTGTTTTAAATTCTATTCTCTGAGTGACAGGAAGCCAGTGCAGAGACCGGAGCACTGGACTAATATGGTCGTATTTCCTGGTTCTTGTCAGGACTCGAGCAGCAGCGTTCTGGATGTACTGCAGCTCTAACAGCTCGTTTAGAAAGGCCAGTGAGCAGCCGTTACAGTAGTCTAACCTGCTGGAGACAAATGCATGGATGAGTCTCTCTCAGTCTGGTTTTGACACTATTCCTCTGATCTTAGCAATGTTTTTCAGATGTTAAAAAACTGATAATGTTATTGCTTCCTATAATAGAGAAAACTTAAAATGGCTGCATGAGCATCTCCAAACTTCAACTCTAGTGCGGTGTTTTCATTTTCAAATGTGTCTATAAAACATGAATGAATATTAGTTGACCTGTGGCAAGGCGAGAGGGCGGACTGCGTGGGCCTATATCCAAATTGCAAGTTGATGCTGCAACTAAAACCCCCTGCAAACATGTTCTGAAATTATTCTTACATTATTTTAACTGCTATCTCAAATGTTATTATCCTGGATGGGTAAAAATTGGAAATGGAAATGAATATCAGCACATCAGTATGTTGTGTACGATAGAGCTTACAATATCAAAGTGGCACGGTAGCACAGCGGTTAAGGCGCTCGTGCTTCACAGCTAGAGGGTCCGGGTTTGATTCCCACCTGGACGGGGGCCTTTCTGTGTGGAGTTTGCATGTTCTCCCCGTGTCTGCGTAAGTTTCCTCCGGGTACTCCGGTTTCCCCTACCACTAAAACATGTACAATAGGCCCAGGGACTGCAGGTGGAAATTAGCACAAGTGCTATAACCTGGTACAATGCATCTCCCCTTTCTGAGGCTAATGTATAGTGTACACTGTCCCTGTTCAAATAAATAAAATAAAATAAAATAAATAAAAAAAGTCAAAGGAACATGTTTGGGCTGGGATTCACAGTCAGTACATGGAGGCTCTGCAGAAACGGAGTGGGCTGAGACCAGGAACTGCCTATTGAGAATCCCCAGAAATCGATGCGGAACACAGTGAAGGGCACTTGTGGCGCTGCTGCGTGAGACTGTGCCCTGCCCAGGCATCAAGCAGCGCCACAGACAGCTGTCAGCCAGTCATGCAACACTACATCAAGCAGATAAACGAGCACCGCTCTGAAGCCTGCAAATGCCTATAGAAGAGGCAAAACTTGCAAACAGCATCAGAGGAGATCAAAGTTTGTGATGTACAGTACGGAGAATATTCAATTTTAGATACTGCTGATTATTCATGCCATTTGGCCACCTGTTTATGCAGCTTTGATGTGGAAGATTTGTACACAGATCCACCAGAATAAACAATATTTCATTTTTTTTTTTATATATATATATTTTTCAATGGAAAGAAACCACATGAACTCAATGTTCTCTCTCCAAGCAAAGGACGCATGTGTGCTTAGAACTCTTTCCTCTTTTTCCACAAGCAAAGGAAAATATTTACACAAAAAAAAACTTTACAAATATAATTAGAACAGTATATGATTAAAAACAAATACAATGAATAGAATTTTTCAAAGCGAAGCAGCTAAATTATCCCATTACTTTGTATTTGTCAGGTTGTTTAATATAAGGTTCCAGCCGCATAGTTCATACTGTATTTGGACATATTTTTGTCTTGACCATGTGCGTACATGAATAAAAAAGGCAAGAGGTCAGGCAAGGAAGATATCATTAAGTTCCCCACGTTTTCACAATGTCCAATGAGGCAGACTGGAAGGGCAATCAAAAACAATATTTTAACGAATGTGAGTTGACTACCAGGCTATTTTACTGTATACTGTGATATGTTGCGTAGCCTAAGTTGAAATAGAGATGCAAAATAATGACTTGCTACAACAGCTACATTATTAGCACATTAGTCAGCAGTACAGTTTGTTTCACCCTCTAGACTCCAGTACAAAGTAACTACTGCTAAAATAGTCGGAAATGAATATTTAACTTGTTCGTAGAAGCACAGCAGTGTTCTCTGTCTCATGTGATCCCAATGCACTGCACCATTGAAGCCAGAACGATAAGGTTCCGCTGGTACATGGATCTTGTCCTTGAAGCAACCTCCGAGTGGTTATTCTGGGATTTGAAAATAAAGTGGGACAGAGCTATCCTGAATAATAATGACAAACACAAACAC
Source organism: Proterorhinus semilunaris (assembly GCA_021464625.1). Taxonomy (NCBI): domain Eukaryota; kingdom Metazoa; phylum Chordata; class Actinopteri; order Gobiiformes; family Gobiidae; genus Proterorhinus; species Proterorhinus semilunaris. The sequence continues at coordinate 12,650,218 of CM038360.1, read as the reverse complement.
TTGAGGAGTAAGAAATAGGTTTGGGGTTTAGGAGTGGCTTCAGTTCGATTTGTCTTTTCCCTTTGCTATTTTCCTTTTCCCAGTACGTCACTAAATCGTTTTATCATAAGTGTAATGTTGTTAGTGATAATGTTGATAATGATCACCGCCCACTCTACCGTCTAATGAGACATCTTCGGCCTTGATGAAAAAAAGAGGAGGATTTTCAAAAAGTTGGCCATCTAGTCAAAAAAGGTCCAGCCAGTTGCACTGATTTATTGGAGAGTTGCAGTGATAACGATATATGCATTTACTTTCTAAATTTACGTTTCTAATCGATTTTGCCCCCTGTAGAAAGATGTGAAAATAGACATATGTTGGAGAAAAAGAGGAGGCTGCAAATTGCCAGCATTGTATTCTGAGCTATCTTTTAGCATTCACCAACCCGGAAGTTAACACTGATGAGCTCAAAGAAGGCAAGTTGTTGTTACCGTAACAATACAGCTGCTAAACTCAAATCCTGTGAAGATGATCGGGATGTTAGAATTGTGTAAACTTTGGTTAGTTAGCGCCCTCCGTAACTGTTTAGAAGAATTGTGGGCAATTTTAGCGTAATTGAATGTTTTAGATCGGTGGTTCCCAAAGTGGGGTCCGGGGCCCCCTGGGGGCCTCAGAGTACATTGGAAAACATTTATTTTGAAAGGAAAAATACATTTATTAACTGTATCAGTTTAAACCAGTCTTTAGGTTACAGTCATAGCTATGTTGTTTTTTTTAATGTAATTTTAACTGTAAAATAATACGAAATTCCTTTGAATGGAGTACATTTTTATGATTTGGGGGGCCCAGAGAAATTCTTGGATCAATAAGGGGGCCGCAGTGTCGAAATGCCACTCCTGTCGAGAAGTGCATCCCTTAAGGTTCCCTTAAGGTTAGGGTTAGGATAACCCTAACCTTAAAGTTTGCCAACAAAAAAAGTACATTGGGAAAAAACATTTTTTAAAGGAAAAGCAAATGTATTTGCTACATTATACTATTTTAAACCAGTATTTAGCCTACAGTCATTGCTAAATTAGATTTTTATGTAATCTTAGCTGTAAAATAATGTCAAATTCCTCAGAATCGAGTTTGCTGGGGGGCCCCACGAGCGATTTTCGGATCAATAAGGAGGCCGTGACATCCCGGACTTTGGGAATAGCTGTTTTAGATGAATAAAGTATTTAATAATCAAATGTAATATAGTGATCAAGATGTAATTGAAATCATTATCAAATACTCCCGCTTCAAATAGTTTGCTTCTGCAACTTTTCATTTCCCGCAACATCCCCAATCTCTCTGATCCTTTGACTTTCCCTCTTTGACTTCTAAGTCCTTTGTAAATGCATGACTGGCTTAATGTCACCGGCTACAGTGTATTTAAACGTCCCCATTATGAAGTATTCAGTAATGATGAATCCATTAACAATTTAAGTGTGCCAATCAAAGGGCATAGACCCCATCCATATCTGGTTACGAGCAATTTAACAAGCTTGATTGGCCCAAACCACAGTCCCAGCTCCCTTCACACTTGCCAGTCCGGTACCAGACGGGTTACATCCTCCAGTCACTGCACTGTACAAGGAAGGGTGTTGTTATGAAATGCCTAACAAAGTTCACATACCCCGGGGTCAGGAGCACAGAGAACAAACAGCCAGAGATGGCGGTAAGATCACGTTCACTGACCCAAACGTACTGAGTGCCAGGCCAGGGGGAAAATTGCATCTGGCCTCCTTAGATCTCCCGTTTCATATACGTGACCCTCACATATGACCTCTCGGTAGGAGGCAACGAGGGTCAAGAAAAGAAAATATGATCAACATCAGTCTTGATTTTCTCTGGGCCTTTCTCTTCAAGAGTAGACGCGGCAAATCTACCTTTGAAAACTATTACACATGCTGCTACAGCAAATATTCACGGGGGCCTATGGACATTATGACTATACTACTGTAGTAAAGATGATTTTGCATGATTATTCTGGAAAAGGTTTTGCATCAGATGCAGCGTGAAAGTGATCCGTATTTTTATTCAGATGCATAAAAAAAAAACGCACAATGGTTTGGAACCCAAAAAAAATGCATTTTCATTGTCAACCCGATTGGATGTTTTCTTCTTGCACCCAAAAATAATCAGAACTTGCTAAAGTCCCATTCAAATTCAACACATAGCCCGCTTTTGTTCCGGACTTTTCAAAGGTGAGAATTAATAATAAAGTTGGCTGTGACATTTTACAGTTGTTCCATTCATTTACACAAAATTCCAGCAATTATGATTTTGAAGTAAGTCTCGTCTAGCACCTGTGAAAAAAAAAATAGAAACCAAACTGTGACTTTATAAGATTTCGGTTAAAGCATGAGTCTGAAGCCCGGTGAAGGGAAACATAACAAACGACTTTGGCATTTAACATGACAGACGGCCTCTCTCCGGCGCTCTCTCTTCTTTTGCACATGGTGTGTGCGGCGTGCTCCAAATGCAACACTACGTAAAGATGTATAGGGTTGGGCTGCACAATTTTGTAACATAATGATAATTGCAATTTTTCTGACAAGCATTGCAATTGACTAAGGCGCCCTCGGTTCAAGAAAGAAGGGCCTTCATCTCCACTGCTGTAAGACTGTACAAATCTACTGCAAAAGCAAATTCCATGCAAAACCATGTGCGAGAACTTCTGTATCAGTGTCACTTCACTATCACCCTGCCCTGGCTGTAAACTATGCACTGCCAATGTTGAAATTTTTTATGAATTTCTCCACTGAGAGATCGATAGAGTCCTTCCTTAAGTTATGCTTCACTCCCGGGATTCAGGTCACAGGGCACACTATCAACATGTCCAGGAACATTCCCATTTGAGATAAGACTGAAATAGGAAACGTCTCAGCTCACAGAAGAAGGAATGCAAGTTGTATACTTATGACCACTTGGAGACTTTGTTGTTTTCCCCAAAAAAAAAAAACCTCTGTATTGACTATAAATAACAGTAGCTTTTTTTGTGATTCACTAAGTGCAACCATTCAAGTTGTGTTTTCCATTTTGTTTGTAATCGTGTTACCCAGACGTAAAAAAAAAAGTCTCTTTGAGAATTCACAATAGTTTGCAGACAAGAATACTAACGTAGGCCTTTGAGTAAACATTGGCGAAATAAATAATCCATCACACTTTTAAGATGCTGCATTTTTAAGATGCTCCATTTCACACATTTGCAAGATTTCTAAAAGAGTTTGACTTTCAAAAATGGCCCATAAAAGTGAACACCTGCAGCATGCCAATGAGGCTCCTCTCTCTCAACCCTGGACTATAATAATGTGTTTTGTTTCAGAAATTAGTATCCAGAAGCCAGAGACTGAAGTGGGCTCTTTCCACGCCAAAACAAGAGCTCGTCAACACAAATTGAAACCGAGGAGAGTCCAGACTGAGTCCGGTCTATTGTATATTCGCAGTCTGAGCGGGAGAGGACCAGTGCGGTGAGTGTGTCTTACCTTTACACACTGGTCTGTGGTCGCTCCAGGCGGCGAAGACTTCAGCCACTTTCTGACAGCTGATGGTTTTACTGCCCTGAAGAACATAGTCCTCTCCACAGGTAAAGTGCACCTCACTCCCAATGCTGGAAATCACAAAGACAAGAGGTCATAGTATGCAGCAGGTTTCGTACGGCATATTGTTTTCTTCACAGCAGAAATGTTACGGCTTTCATTATGAAGGAGAAACTACAGTATATGTGGCTAGTCTGACTCAGGGATCACTGCAACTCTCCTGACGGCCCACTGACAACGTTGAAATTGCGCTGTGAGAGGGCTGGGTAACTTCCTGTTTTTGTGACCGTTTCATTTCTGTGGGTATTGGCTTGACCTTTATCCTAATCTTATTCCGTTGTTAATCTTACCTTACATTTGACTTTGTACCTCTAATCTACATTAGAAATGGAGCTGCAGCACCAGAGAGGCCGAACCTATAACACTAAAGACGATGACTTTTTCTACGGCACTTATCCGTCTTTCGAGGCGTTATGTGTTGAATATCTCACCTGAAGTCGCTGCCGTGTCTCTTCCCGTTCTCCGGCTCTCCTGGATCGGGGCAGGAATTTGACGCTTGTCTCACGCCGCCTTCGTTCACTACAGAGAGCACACGCGAATCGTTAGCAACAAAAACGGACAAAAAAACGAAATGCAATGAGGGATACTCAGGCAGCATGCTTTCTAACGAATACATGGACAGACATGCTATCTAGTGCCTATGCTGTGATGTGGGCCGAAGCTGCTCCTGAACAGAGTCATTATACTAAAACAGGCCTGTCATTTCAGCACATGCACAGTGTCTCCGGCGGGATTTGGGGATCCCCGCTGTTAGTTCTGCTTGTCACTTATCACAGCTTAGAGTGTTGGGATGAGGAACAGGTTAGACAATGTGGGATATGAATACAGTTAGTGAAAAAAAAAATGAAAAAAGACACTGAAGCACACACAAAACGCTCTCAAAAACACAATCTAATCGGGACACTAATACTCTCCAGGACGGACGATGACAGACTAACGTAGGGTTTTTCATTGGAAGTCCGCATTTTATTGCAATTGGTTTTTGAGTACTTCTTCTACCTCTCCCGCACCGCATTCAACTTTGTCCTTCGTTGGAAAAAATGGAAGAAACATTGGCTTTGGGGTTCGCCACGGACGCCCACGTTCCCGTGTTTGTGGATGAAAAAGAATTATCTGCTGTGTGTTTCGAGGGGCGGCCAAGGGAACACCGCTTTCAGGGATGACAGGAGGAGTGCAAAACAAAAACAACTTTTTCAATTCAAAAGCTTTCCCCGTTTGAAAAGTAGCGCCCGCCTCATTCACAATTCAAATTTGCTCCCATTTTATTCCTGGAAAAAAATAAATAATTTGGTTTTATTGTCTGTTTTAATAGCGCAGTCGACAGGCTGTAAAATTATTACTAGTAATCATGTGAGTCCATTCGTGACCTACTTCTACTCTACTGGGTGGGTCAAGAGTGAAGAGGCAATTATAAACTAATGGAGATTTTAAAAGTTAAAACACTGGAGTTATTGTTCACATTAAAACACTTGGACACCACAGTAACGTATTTACCAGCAGTAACTTAGCAGCTAACGGAGTTGTTCCACGGCTTTTTCGCTCCACTTTTTACACTGATTTTAGCTGTTTAGTCTGTGGAAAATGTATGCTGCAAACATGGCGGATCTCCATGGTAACTGTGGATTTTCCCGAACTTTCCCTGATGTAATTCAGACTAACAAGCTCCTAACTCCTTCTATGTATAGCATGGCTTAGCCCTTCCCACATAAAAACAGCAGAGTAAATGTGATGAGTGAGAGCTGTGGCAGTATCCTCTCTGTAGGGGAGAGTGGGTGCCCAACCTTTGAGATATTCTATTGGGTCAGTGCAGTTTAAGTGTGAGTGCAACTGAACTGCACTCACACTTAAATATCCTGTATTTCCAGCATGAAAGTGTAATATAGTCTAAAGGATATAGTTTTTCTCAGTGTAGTGGTTATTGAATCCTTCGCAATTACTCATAAGCAAAACACGTAGAACAACTAAGCAAAAGTAAGTAGCACTCTGAGATCCCCTCCATGAAATTGTGGTGATATTTTTGAGTTATTTCTGAGTTTTTTTTATGTATCAAATTTGCCACATGATGCATAACAGAGACTGCTGACCTTTATAGATTTGTGTTTTTGACACCACTTCCATAAGATTTCGATTGTGTGAAGTGGCTGAAAAACATTAAAGATTACTGGTTCAATTCCTTATCCAACCAAATCTACCCAATGAAAAATAAGTCTTAAATTTAGCAATGTACAACTTTCTTTATGCACTTTCCAAAGTGCTGTTGGAAAACCAGTCATGTCAGCACTGATAACTTTAAATGTAAATATGACTTTTATTGATGTTTTATGCAGTAATTTTAGCATGATTCTATGTGGACTGATGGCTGTAACGGGTGAATGAATGAATGAATATTTGTATTTGAGTGTATAAACATATTTTATATTGTACATTTTGTAACTCAACTGCTCAGGGACTACAGATGGAAACTAGCTCAAGCTAAATCTGGTGCAAAGCATCTTTAATTAATGTGTTTGCACATTGTCCCTGTTGAAATAAATGAATAAACTAAACTAAACTTTCACTTTTAGCTATCCTAAACACAATGCTGATTTGGTCAAACCCACTTAGGCGTGACGTGCACGTGTCCATGTCGTCCTGCTGTCGGGACATTGGGACTTGCCTGCTCGTACACGTTTAGTCTCTATCACCAAACCAGCAGGTGGCGTGGTGTGTTTGAGCACTCAAGTGCTTGTTGGAGCACAGAGTTTGTTGCTTTGTTGAAGCGGCTAATTTGACCATCTGGACTATTAACACTATCACAGGGACTGGTAACAGTATCAGTGCAGAGCAGCGCAGACAGAGAACGGGAGTACACAAACACGCACGAGAACATGGCGACAGAAATGTTAACACGGACCGGGACAAGTGCACACTGGACATCAGCAGGAAATAGGTAATAAACTCTGACCCAACCACAGAATCGTATTAAGACATTCAACTGGTCACACGCAAGCACTTACCCAGGCAAGCAAACAAGGAAGGAAGTAACAAGGTCCCGAAGAGGCAAAAGGCACCATTACCAATCATGCACAATGCAACACTGATAAAAAAAAATACAAAGTTTGGACAATGCGTGATGTAAAAACAGAATGTGAGTTTGGTAAATCATATTTTGCCCTATTTTATTCAATATAGAGTAACATCAGCCCTAGTAAGTGAAGGGTAAAAGCTAAAAGCTACATTTTATTGCAGCTACATATAGTAATACAATCGAATATTACTCGAATGACAACACTAAGTAGTACGATTAAGTAGTTCAATATGAATGCTGCCGTCAAAATCAATTATTACCCCCCACTCCACACAACTCTTAAAACTGGGTTGTCCTTAACATAATTCTATATGCTTTCTTAACCCGACCCTCATTTTTACATTTTCATTTGCACATTCTATGCACTTACGCCCAAGGTTTTTACTCCCATTTATACACGTGAACGCACATGTGCTTGCATTTCAACATTAGAGAGGTCCTTGCTGGTGCTCCGGTTTTAACATACAGTGTGCGTTTGCAGCATCAATGCTCAAGAGGTTTGCGCCTATTTGCAAGAGAAACAATGCAGTCATTATGCGGTTTGTAATTAAACTCAGAGGGAAGCATGAAATATTTCTGTGGCGCAAAAAAGAGGCTGACCTTCACTCACAATGGGGAGATGAAGGTTGTGTGCATTTGTCAGTGAAAGGCGTAGACACAGAATGAATAATAAGAAAGCTACCACGCAAAAGGACTGGAATAATCTTAATATATTGACATTGTATTAGCCTTGAGTTTATGTATAATCGTTTGCTGTCTTTTAAAATTCTGCCATTACATACAGTATGTGAACCGCAGGCCAAAATGGTCTTTCCAACTTAAAGGCCCATTTAAACACTTCTCATCTTACTGTAAAAAATGGGAAGGGTGTAGTTGTAGTTTTAGAAGACCCAGCGGGTTTACAAAAGTAAGGATTTCTTCACTTAGGCTTCTGTTAAGTCAGATTAGAAAGTTGTACATTGGCTCTTGGGGTTCTTCTGATGGTCCTCAGGTTCATCTGCCAGATTGAACAACAGTTTTACAGTATGCCTGCTTTAGTCCACCATTTAAGATTGGGCTTTTTATAGTGCTAAGTCTTTTGTTTTGTTTTGTTTGACCAGTTTAGTCAGAAGGGATTATTTCATGAGGTGGTACTCGGTGTGAAACGTTTGACAGTCACTGAGCCATGTAGCACATTCTTTGAAATGCACGATGAAAGACCCATTACGAGTCCATTCATGACGGCTAATGCTCAAATTGCATTGAGATATTTCAAAAAAGACCAGATTGTCAACTTTTGGAGCTTTTTCCGACTCTTCCCAAGTGAGTGCCTTTCAACTAATCTCTCGGTCTCGGTTTTGATACGCATATATTTTGACCATTTCAACAAGACCACTAACTTATTAGCATGACTTCACATTATCGCATTCTTATTTGAGCACTTTGCCGTTATGTAGCAGCTACACACATGGAAGTTTGAGAAGTAGGCCTCGCAAAACAGTGTCAAGAGTGGATCCCAGGACGAGCCCAACAGCGGGCTTTAAATCAGCTGTGGTTATGCAAATCGGAACAGGCAGTGATTAAATATAGCAACGCAAGCCGCGGCAAAGCATGCAAAGCCAAAAGAGCATGACCAACGTACGTACACAAAACAACACAGCAATCAAGCATAACTCTTACAAAGGCTGGCTTTTTTTTTTTTTGGGACCGCATTCTCATGGGGATTTTGACGATATTTGACGACACAGCTTTAGAAATTCCAGCCTTTTTAAGAGTCGATACGAAAATCAAAATGCAAAACGTGAAAAGAGGAGGTCCAAGCGAAACCAAGCCATCACATGTTAGTTTATAAGCCATAAGTGACATTGAGATGTGAACTCACATATTGAAAACTTGTTGCTGGAGTCTTTGCCGGGGAATAACTTAACGCCCCGCGATTTAAAATCTACTGATCGCTTCACTGCAAAAAGGAGAACACAAAGGAGAGGAGGACAAACAAATTAGGTTGAGAGAAGGAAAAGGATTCAAATAATAGCAATGACACATTCTTCTCTCTCACAATGATGGGAGAAAGAAGAGCTCATAAATAAGCAGTTAACCAGCAAAGTAAATGTAAAATGTCAAAAAGAAAAATAGAGCAAGTACTTTATTATTATTATTATTATTATTTTTTTGCAAAGATCCAGTCCCTTATTCTCTTCATTCCAAAGGTAATTACAACCTACAGATACAAAGGGACATGAGTTTAAAGCCACACTGCGGAACATTTCATGTCCAATGTTGCCGTAACAAAAAAGTAACTCAACCTTATAAAAATGCTGATTAATACACAAACAAGCACGCACTGGCGAAATGCACCTGATGATCAGTCCGACACCGGCGCTATCTTTGGAGTCCGCTAACAAAACAAAGCATTTGGAGGGGCAGCAACATCTGGAGACAAGCATGTCATTGGAATTTAATGTATATTGTATTTCATTTTATGGGTGCTGGGTGAAACGTTACGCAGTATGGCTTTGAGTTTCTTACAATACTTAAAGTAATCCCCCCCCCCCCACACACACACACACACACACATCATATGATATTTTCAACAACAGGCACCAGCTCGAAAGCAAAATTGTGGGCCTCAATCAACATGGTACGGCTCGGAAATCAAAGCGCTCGGATAATGGCATGTTATAGCAAACCGATCCCTTTAATCAGCCGAAGACAAGACGAGACCAAGACGATTGCAAGTCAGGGTGCACTTTTTCTTTTTGTGATATCGGCAATGTTGCGGTGTGCACTGTGTTAACATCCATGCCCCGCCTGTGTGGTTTCTGTTGCTGCTGTAGAATTCCCCGCGGGCGCATATCATTATGTTTCCCGGCACAAAATGATAAATAGGCACACGTCGAAAAAGCATACATAACACAAGCAAAGTGTGACCTTTCGTAGACAGGATGTGGGATGCTGGGCGGTTACATAAGACAGAAGGATTTTATTTATTTTTTCTTGAACATGTGTCTACTTTACATGATGGGATATGGGGGAAAATGTAATGATGATCTGAAATGGTCTTTTTAGTTTCCCATTCCCATTTAAGACCCTTCTCCCTTGCTCCCTATCCAGACAAACCTCCGCTGACTCTCTGTCTCCATGGATGTAGCTACTGTCGGACATCAGCACGGGTATCGGAACTGTTTTGTTTTGAAGTAGTGAACCGAAAGGTGGATGTCGAGGGAGGAGCTTGGGGGAAATTGGAGGATGAACAGGTGCCACAGCACCAAATATATACTTAAACTCAAAATATGTGTTTGATGAGGGACTAACATTGAACACATATGGTGTAAACAAGCTCTAAATATTATATTAATACTAGGACTCATTATGCCAGAAATAACAAATGATCATATATAAATATCATATACATATCCCATGTCCCATGCCTTATCAGCATTAATGAAAACATCAAAGGAATAGATGCAATTGGTGTACTATATATAACTTGTGCACCATCACAGTCTGACTCTTTGTTTTTCTCTGGCCAGTCAGAACAAATGAAAGCATTAGTGTCATAAATTATTGATACATAAGCACAAAATATATCATGTCCTGCATGACAAACACACTGACAAATGACCTCAACAAAGACTCTGCGACGGAAAGGCTGGCACGAACTTTTTTATAATGATGTGAATGATGACAAATTACACACGAGCTAATGGGCCTCAATTACCCCATGTTTTACCAGGGGCTGGATACATACATGAGTATACATCAGCGCCTATTCACCAACATGAATGCCCCATCAGTTAATAGCCTAATGATTAATTTACTCTGGACGGTAACATAACTATAAAGGCACACTGTAATTATAGCTATAGGTCCATGCCTTATTTATGTCTAGGTACACCAAAAGTGGAATTTATTATTTCATTTTAAAGACTAAAGGCATTCTGTTCATATATTTTCACCAAGGATATTTACTATAAAGGTAAACTGTTCAAATTCACTGTTAAAATTCAAACATAGTTGTGGTAATGAATACATACCAACTATTACAATTATTTATATGTAGAAAATTACAAAGCCACTGTACTATATTTTTCAGTGATTTGGAGAATCGGAGAATTTATAGATGAAAAGACAAAAGACAGTCCTGACGTCAAAGGTTTATTACAATCAAAACAGGCCTGGAGACATTCTAAGTTCTAGCTCCAGCTTGACCGGACAGTATGACCCAATATAATAAATACTAGTGAAGGCCACATTCATTCTCTTTTAATTCCCTGTCAGTTTTAGCATTTCATAAGTTGATGTGTGACTACTTGCAGGGAAGAGATCAAATAAATACAGACAGAAAATAAATGATGACAGTGGCCAATAAACATAAAATACGTATACACTATACTTATACCTAATGTGTAGAATGAGCCTGACCTATTCACCACAACTAAACCCCTGCACTTCCATCTAGTCCCTTTAAAATAGACAATTAATAATAGTATCTATGAAATTATTTACATTTAGAATAGATAAATATGTGTGATTAATTTGCGATTAATTGCAAGTTAACTGTGAAATTACTATGTATTTTGTTCACATACTGTACATAGAAATAAGCAAACTCAAAACAAATACATGTCCTTTGCATTCAATTAACAGCTCTGAAACAGGATATTGTCAACCTGTAACCTGATGCTTACATCTGCAGGATCCTTTTTAAGGGAATTATTTAAATCAATGACTCAAAAATACCCATCAACTAATGTGAGTCACGCTCCTGTCATGAAGTGTCTTATTAATGAGACTGCTCGGAGGAGCTACGGTACCGCAGCTGTTGCACTTGTCTCTCTGCCATATGCAAAACATTTTTCCTGCTTGAAACCCACCTACACAACAGCGCCATTTCCTTTATGTGTCAGCAAGATGCAAGGCGAGCAGCTAGCACGTCTGATGGAGCACCTCCCCAATTTCACGTTTTGATAATGATAAAAGGCTTTCCTCTTAATGCAATATATCATGTTTAAGAGCAGTGATTCATGATTCATCCCCCACTCATGGAAGGTTTTTAGGTCAGAGCACGCACAATGGAGGCTTGAAGAAGAGCCAGGCCCATTTAAAGATAATAGTAATACACTAGAGGGGGCTTGTTGCTAACTTGTTTGTTAGCGGCCTGTTTCAAATTTCACTACCCACTTTTTTCTACTGGCCACAACTGTATCACTTCCTTACCGTACTTTTGCTTATTTTTAATCTAATCAAAAGGCTATGACCCAAATAATATATAAAATTATATCTCTTGGATGGAACAGAGGTATGGGATGCTGAGTTTCTTATTTGGGAGTGGCCAGGGTAGATTCTACATTTGAAGGACATTGACATCTTATTGTGGTTTGGAGAATCATTAACTCAGAGTGGGTGCTTCAGGTGACCTCGTGGAAGACCAAAGTGGAGACTGATGTATGAAGAGAGATGGTTGGTGTGAGAGAAACAGAACGGAGCCTGGCACTTCGATCTGACAACGGCTCGAACAGCCAGAGTAAATAATGAATTCGCCTTCTATGAGCAGTCTTTGTATTGCGGGTCAAGAGTTCCTGCTCGGAGTATTCGCTTTCTGCATGTTATTGTCTGTCTATCTCTATTATATCTCGAAATAAGTATGTGATATTAGACGGGCCCACTCACTTCAAGCTTACAATGGTGACATTTACCTGCCCGTCTTTATGGAGAATTTGTGTTATTGTTTCTTAGAGTAGTGACTATACTTAAGGGTATGTTATCATGGACATAAAACTCGTCCTGCGTGAACATGCATCAAAGTTAAATACACCAGCGGTAATATTATTCAGGCTACGAGCAGCATGCAGCAGATGGAGGGGCAGCTGCAGTTAAGTAAACCCTATTTATAAAGTTATACAGGCAATATTTCACACGACTGCTGTATGGTTTACCAGTAACAGAGGCAACACAAATCTGTAGCTAAACACAACAAATCATACATCAAAATCGGATTCAACCTAATACAGTACTGTGATTTATGTGCATTAAGAAAGCTCTGCCATTGTGGAGGGAATGTACTACTAACTCCAAGTAAAGTCATATTAGACCAGTAATGAGTGTGCGTGCCCAGACATGGATTCAAGCACTGTGTTTTAAGTGGACATATCATGCCGCCAGTGTGCCTTTTAAACGTACTGCATTGATATTCCACATTTTATAACTTTAAATAATGAATATATATGAAAAGGGCACTATATGAACAAGCCCATTGTTTCTTAAACACTTATTCCTTACCTACAAGTACTAATTTCAAGCTAATGGCATACTTGTATTATGTGATAGATAACTCCTAGCTCAATGATAAACACTTCCCTAGAATGGAAGTGCTTTTAACCGTACAAATAACTATTTTCGGCTTGGCCCAAAACTGACCTGACCAAAACATCAGTATTTATTAAAGCATTTTCACACCTCTCTCCTCTTTTGCACAGTTTTGTATAAAGCAAACCAAATGAATGGGCTTTGAACAGTATTGGATTTTCAGTTTGAGCTCCTCCACCTAAGCCTGGATCCAAATCACTGACTCACCTATTTAGTCACACTTCCACAATAGCATCTGGATTTCCCAAATTTTGGGCACGGTGGATTGAACACTGAGGCATTCTCTATGGAGATGATTGGAACAGACAGGCATCGCATACTTTTGACTGAAGACGCAGGATATGGGCAGGGCGCCTCCAGTTTAATTTAAACGCGCCCACGTGAGGAAGCAGAATATTCTCTACGCACGTTTATTCACAAGACTGAATTATTGTGGAAGGATTTGTAAAAAAAAAACAGCTCCAAAACATGCATGGTGCTGATTCACTACAGAAAGCGGCAATGTGAAAACAGACTTATGATGTACATTGTGAGTCAAATACTGAGCTTGATGCTATACTGGTGTGCATAGGCGTGCCATATTTCTTCATTACAATTAAAAAAAAAGGTAAATTACTGACACAATTACTGTCAAAAACTAAAACCTCAAGGGATTTGAGTTTTGGATAATGTCATCATGTTATTATGCAAAACCAACATTTTAGAGCTTGGAACCAGATTATAACAATGTTGCCTAAGTATAAATAGTGACTTCATTCACACAGTTTTGAGCATCCTGTTCTCTTTGGTCATTTCTTCTTCTACTAGTGAAGCACTGTGTATTTTTCTGGATTTTGTCGACCTTTATCCATCACTTTCACACAATTCACACAAGTATGTTCATATCAGCACCATTGCATGTTGTTGGCTGGAAGTGAATTCATTAAATTGTAAAATATTGATGCTCGGGTACCCAAAAGAATGTTTTTAAACATCTCTTATACTGACAATATTCTATTATATTCTATTACTTGAATACAACGGAATAACACAAAACATCACATCAGACTATAGAACAGTAACACATATATTTTTGTACTGGAAATGTGATGTATGGTACAAACAATGCATTGAATGGAGTTAAACGTCAGTGAAAACACATGAAGGAAATATTCCTTTAGCAACTATTCTTTTAGATAATTATCCCCATTGAGGATGTTTCAAATGAACACAATTTGCAGACGTAATTGATGGTTTGGTCGCCGCCGCTGCGTCCGTCTTCTCCCTTCTCCACTCCGAAATCCTCTCTCACCACAAACCAATAATCATACGACATTACCTTTGAAATCTTATGCAAACTGGCTGCATTCACTCACATTCACTGCCTTTTGATACAACCACATCCTCAGATCCTCTACCACATGAAGCCCTGATTGCGGCAATGCTAGCTCCTAAAAATAATATTAAAGATGATAAAGGGTTGGTTGGTAGATTTACGAGCTAGTATTAAGCCCCCGAGGCCCGACGCTTCCCTCTACTCACTTTGAATAATGGCGTCTAATCCACGGATGACAAGCGAAAGGACGGGGGATTTATTTACACAAAACTAAACTACGTGGCGCTCTATTTTTTTTCCACACCCTGTAATTAACCAAAGCTATTAGCATTTGAAGAGGTGCATACTTGATCACCAACCTATGCGAAAGCGCCATACGTTATCAATAATATCCAATGTGTCAACCTCCCTAAGGGGCTACACTGTCTTGCTTCCCGGGGGTTGATCAACGTCCCCATATCTCGGTTTCTTTTCTACACGCGTATTTGACTGCTACGTTGCCATGGCTGACTTATCATGCCGTCAGCTGTTCATTAGGAGCCAATCACAGCAGCAGCAGACGCACGCGCTCATGAATACGTGATGAGGGGGGATGATGGAGGAGTGTGATTGGTGGGCCGCGCCTTAGGGGGAGACAGACTGCGGTACCCGACACACATGTTGACAAGAAAGGCGAAATCGGGTGTGGGACGTTTAAGCACACGCAGAAAGAGCATTTGGCTTCAGCGGACAACTCACAGGTTGGTGAAAAGTGTGAACCACTGAGCCCGGATTATAAGAAAAGACGGGCCAGAACCACAAGACATTTTAAGAATCCATCTGATTTTGGTGTATTGTGTTGTAAAATAAAGTGAAAGTAAAGTCTACTGATGCTTCACCAAAGGGACTCTAGTTGATCTCTCACTGCTGCCCATAATATACAATCATCTTTCATTCTTTTATTCAGCTCTGTAATGACTATAATTGTGTTTGTGGATGACACAGTGTTATGTGGTCACAAATAATAACTGAGCAAAAATAAATGCATTGAGCCATATTGTGAGGACAGAGTTTTCAAGTATGTTGAACATAACTACTGTAACTGTTGCCGTCTGCATACCATTACCCGAGCTCGGTTCTTCATAAATCAGTGTGTGTTGAACGAATCAACCAACAATGCTGGCATGTCCCCGGATAAAGGGATAGTTTGCTTCTGTAATGTTAGATTTAGTTCTGTTATGTCACAGTCATGCCAGGGAACAAACAAACTCGGGACAAGCCCTTGGTCGAGGAAGCTTGTACTGTTGACCATCGCACCGTTAGGAGCGAGTAACATGCACTTTAATCCGGCCTGTTTTACATTAATCAATTGGTTGTGAATGTGCATCGGCCATTGGTAAAACACTCACAGGGTCAAGGTGAAGATGCACTGTCTTACAAATATGCAGTGACATTTGAATTATGCTGATGTTGAGAGAAAATTTGCTTTCTAAACATCAAATTTGGAATGTTTGAGCAGACTATTGATTTATTTAGAGACACTGGCTTGAATATTAACAAGAAAATATCTCTTGAGCATTCTATGTTTGCAAGTAGTACAATCCAAAACATGCACAGCAGGCTAATCCTCCAGCTAGACTGCCCAGACCAAACAATAGCCTAAGATCTGGACATTGGTGCCGTGTGTGGTTGCCCATTGTGGTCGCCCACTGTTCCCCAACGGCAGTAAAGACGGGTCAGTTACAGAGGGGGGGGGAAATCGACAACGAATCCACATTTAAACCGCAACCCACTTTATTGTTGCCCGCAGATGGAGCAAAAAAAAAAAAAAAAAATAAAGAATATCCAGATTTTGAACCATTTGAGTAACTGTATGGTTGTAATTATGTTTGCCAGGCTGTCATTTGAACATTATGACAGGGATTCAAACTCACTATTATCTGCTCTTACTTGTGATTTTTCTGTTGACATATGGTGAAAGGGGAAACAAGGACATCTGCTTCAAAGCAACAGGTGGAGCTACTTCCGTCAACAGCAAAGAAGAAATACAAACTTAATTTTCACGCAATTTTGGTCATAATTTTTATGGGCTGGGACCATAACCCACGCCTCAGCTCCAAATAACACCAAATCATCCAGGTGTTTTTAAAATCTATCTTCAAGAGTTGGACACTCTGATTATTTCTTTATATAGACGTGACAATATCAGACATGCTACATAAAATCAGAAATAATAAATTAAGGCCCAGTTATGCTCAGAAGACCCTGCGCAGTATAATTACAGCCTTATAGCCAATTGTAAATCAACACTTCCTTTGGTGTTACCTCAGAAATATGACGCTATCTCTGAGTTCAGGCCTATAATAGATTCCGAGGTGCTTCATGCTGTTTGCAGGTGGACACCGACACCCTGACTTTGCAGCGGTGCCAGATTCCCTTCATCCTCCTCCCACACTCTGTGCAGCACTAATGTTCATTAATAAGAGTGGGGCATTATTTCTCGGTGTTCAGACTTAAATACGCACAGTAAATGGAGCTGCTGGCAAAAGCTCATCGATTGTACAGAACTGACTGACTCGCTCCATGGAACAGGGCCAATCTTCATGGTGACTGACTGGACTTTTTTGGATTTGTCTCAAATTGATAACCAGCCGAAACTAATTACACTGTGTAGCATTAAACTAACTGTTTGGTAAGACGGACTTCTTCATTTAAATGGTAAAGTCTGAGGGCTTCTTTGGACAAACCCCAGAAGGTTCTAACTTCTTGTGCTTGTCTCAGTTATCAGAAGGCTACATAAAATCAGAAATAATAAATTAAGGCCCAGTTATGCTCAGAAGACCCTGCGCAGTATAAATACAGCCTCATAGCCAATTGTAAATCTGACCACCAGTCACATGACCACATTCATACAAGCTTCTGAGTTTTGCGCTCTAACATCACATTTATTTTAATGATGTGATTCTCTGACAGTAGTGGTTTGGGTAATAAGTACTGCTTTGTTGGAGGTTATCATTTTATACCCTGCAACACAATAGTTTAATGAACAATATCTGTGGATTGACTTTTGCAAAAGAGATATTTGAGTGGAATAGGAACTTAGAGTTTAAACATATACTATATGGTACACCCACATTGAGTGATGATCTTTCTACTCCACACATTTATATGCAAACCTTAATTCTACCTTCACAGAAGCTGTGAAAAAAATACCATGACTGTTTTCATTCTTCTCTTTGCAGAACAGTCGGGGAGCTGCAGCTCAGGCAGAGAAAGTCAGAACAAACTTCTCATGCCTCAAACAAAGCCAAAAGCTGCTGGGCTTCAATGCTTTGCTCAAGGGAACGGTTCATATCACGCCTTGAACACTACAGAGCTGTAAACCTGTGTTGGTAACAAGCTGTGGCTACCTTTAGAGACTACAATTTAGGAGGAGAGACACGCACATCCAAAGTTCTAAACCAGTGTGCTGAATCCAAAAAATGCAGTGGAAAAGTGGAAAAAGAGATCTGCACAACTGTAGATGCTCACCAGTTTTTATTGTTCACACCAGCAGAGTGACGTTTCGGGGTCTTAGCCCTTCATCAGACTTCACTTCCCTTCACTGTCCTTCAATGCCACTGGGGTAACTTGACAGGAGCAACGAGCAGCAGCAGTTGTATTCATGTGAACAGTGCTCCCTATACGTTCATAACGCGCTGTGCATCGGGCATCAGGTCTCCGAGGAACACCACATTGAGGCCATTGCAGTCGAATGGCACAACAGTGTTAGAATTGAACCCAGGGGCTTCTTGCAGTGAGGAGAGAGCTCAATCACTTCTCCAATAAAACATTTTTTATTTTCTTTGTTCAAAATTAGCATAAGAAAATAAGACATTTCAAAGGCTGGACCTCTCGCCTTGCAATATAAATCTTACTTCTTTATTGACAAGATGGCCTCCATTTACATCAAACTAAATGGCTGCACTGTAACCATATTTACATATTTAAGTTTGTCCTTTAACATCTCCCTGTAGTGCTCGGTGAACAGGATTCTACATTCCCCAAAGGACCACACTGTCATTGGTTAAGGGCTCTGAACACAGGACCCTATATAACATTGTGTGAATATTGCAATGGTCCTCGGGAGAGGCCTGTCACGGCTGAATACCAAGTGAGCTTCAATTTAACATCATTATGGCCGCTTGATGTGTTGGCTGTAAATGTGGGGGCAGTTGGAAAGTTGGTGCCGCATATGATTGACAAAACGCAGCAGTGCGATATCAGTGTCAGCACCGGTTAAAACCAAGAAAATAATATTTATTTAAAAGCGACTGAAATGCACTCTTGTCTTAACAGGAAAACAGATCTAATTGCTTTCAAACCGGGACTTAACGGGGGCGTTATATATGTATAAATGTCCCAATGCCCAGAGCTGTTTAGAAATGTAGCCAGTGTGACTTATTTCTCTAAATGGCTTTGACCTAAACATCAATTAACAATTCAAATGGACAATTAACTCAGGGAATGATGTCTAGCTAAGCGTAGGAGCTGGAGGCGGGCTAAGTAATGCTGAAAAGATACATTGAATAAAACATGATTCCTACATAATGAGTGAAAATGCAGCAGCCCGTGTGTATGTGCTTGAATTTAAACTCACTGAATACAAATTGAATTAAGACTGAATTAGGAGGCATGTCAGTTATATTATTTATTGTCTAACCAATTATTGTGTTGTGTTGTTTTGTGTTGTATTGTATCTGGCTCTTGTTGAAGGATGGGTCGAATGTAAAGGACAGGTAAAGTAAAGTTCACAAATACTGGACAAGTGCAACTCAACTACTGCGTGTTTGAGGCCAGCCGAAGAAACATCTCTGAGTAAGTGCTTTACAAGCGTACAACGAAATAGTGTTCAGGTGTTAGTCCGCCTCCTGGATTTGTCCCTGTTTCAGAGCGTGGTGTCCTGCACTGGACAGCTTCATCTTCCTCCTGCACAGCTGCCTCAGCTCCCTCAGCTCCACAACAGTCTTTCACCATCTTCTGGTTCATCTGTTTTATTCTCCAGTGAACGTCCAGTAGCCAGAACAATAGAAGCTGTGAGCTGTGAGTCTCGCCCGGATACCTTCGGGCTCTCAGTGCCTCTTCTGTGTCTCAGAACTAGGACCAAACAAGGCTAAAATTTAACTAAATTGGGAAAATTATGACTTAAGTTAGCTCGCTGTTTACTTTAAAAAAAAGCTGCTTTCTTCAGGACCGTTATGGACTCTCTGCAGTAAAAAAAAATCACCAATCCCCACAAAAACATGGCAAAGACGTACAAATCACTATCACTGTCACGGTGCATCATGATCAGCAAGTTGGGACAGTTCTCTTGTTTTGTTTTATGATTATTTTCATTTATTTGTGTGTAACAATGAGAGGATTAGAAAAGTCGAGCGCCCTCCACGTTAAGCCCTGGTGTCGGCAGCACCTACAGAGCCCCGCGAGTCTCTGAGGTCTCATCCCGGGCTCTAATAAACTAAACTAACCCTCCCAAAGCACATTTGTTCGTTCAGTCTCCAGGAGCCACATTTGAAATTGATTTCATACAGTGTCCGCGCTCAACCAACACCGCCTCGGGGCCGAGCCATTAGAGTGTAGAAAAGTCGACTCGAGGATGAGGTTTGAAGTCCAGAAACGAGTGAGGAGTGAGTGTCAAAAGCGGAGTTTAAAAGTACATTGTGTGATTTTGTGCATTTATTAACAGGGTGCAAATCATTATGTTTAAAAATAGCACATGGTGAAACCAAACAGAAAAAAAAAAAATACTCTGTGCTGCTATACTGCTGATGCTGTTGTAGTGCAGTGCTACTTGGTATTACTTTCACTACTGCTTTTATCTTTTGTTTAATGTATTGGTTCTTGCGGTAATTTCTTTGTGCCTGTGGAAAAAAAAAAAAACAGGGGACAAAAGCGAGTGTTTTTAGAGAACGGTTCTCAAACGGTTATCAATGACATCGCCATCAGTCATACTGTAGGGTAATGTCAGTAAATGCAGCGGAAAGGTTATATTCAGAGCATTGATCTATCCTCACGGGCAACAAAACATTTCTGACATGCATTTAATAATAAGGGGAATTGAGAA
Organism: Proterorhinus semilunaris; assembly: GCA_021464625.1. Lineage (NCBI taxonomy): Eukaryota > Metazoa > Chordata > Actinopteri > Gobiiformes > Gobiidae > Proterorhinus > Proterorhinus semilunaris. Next base: position 12,629,801 of record CM038360.1, on the reverse strand, counting down.
AACGCATCCATCTTGCCCCAGTGTAATGTAATGTGACTGTACAGAGCCCTATTCATCAACAGACTGGCTGTTCTCCGACAATTATTCTGTTTACAGCCGCTAGCATTAGACCACTTTTTTCCCCACAACTAAATACTGTATATCCGACAAGAGCTATACTTTCCGCTACTTTGCACCGGGAACTCTGCAGAATAAATGAAAGTGAGTGACAGCCGACACCGAGTGGGCATCGCAAACTTGTTAGGGACTCGACTAATCCGCTAAACCTGTCAAAGTGACACTCTCATTAGCATGATGATTAACCTTTTATACTAATTAAAATCAATTAAACAAATGAAAGTCAAATCTCCAGGGAGGCAGCGGCGGTGCCAGTCAATCAATCATGACTTTCTCAAAATGCCACCAGTGGAAGGGAGAAAAGGACAAGAGCCGATCACAAGCAAGAGAGGAATAACCGATTCAGATTTTCATATTACAAAATAATCTCCTAATCTTGAATTGAATCTGACTATCTATTCATTATTTTTATCATTCTTATTGGCTTGCATATGCCTTTATTTTATTTGTTTTTATTTTGTTTGGCCACTTATTTATTCATTTTGTTATGTTGTGTAGTAAATGTGAGACATAAAAGTGGATCAGAATGGAAGCGTTAAATACATTAACCAATTAATCGTGATATAGCATGGGGCTAATCATAAACAACAGAGAATCCCTATGAAAGCGGCTGGAGGAAGGATTTCCAATTTCAATCAAAGAAAGTCAATGAAGAAAAAAAAAAAAAAATCTTTTTTTTTCATTCAAGCTATGTGTCATCTTTTTCTGTGTCAATATCATGAAAGAGATAAGTATTATGCGAGTCTTGAATGGCTTTGCACAATGGTAACATTCACAACAGTATCTAATCCGGTGATACATGATAATCGGTGTATCTATTATAACTTGAAATATGCCCATCCAAAAGACATAAGCTCTTCAGTTTGTGCCATGCACCAGTTTGTGGACCTCATGCATTATGAAAATGAGCGGCATCCCAAACCTATATTCACTTCATACATATTCATGACCACCCGGGTCCACACACGAGCAGCTGTGAGGGTCCGATCGGGTCATGTGAGGCCTATGGAAATGGGATCCTTGCCCCTCATTAGAAAGTGATGCACAGTTAATGGGAAATTAGTTGCAATTCCAGTATATTAATTACCTCTATGGACCAATATGGCCAAGGGACACATGTGGCGACTTCATGCTAAATATATGACAGGGCTGGACTGTAACGGGCATTAACTGGATAAGTGGATATAATGTGTATAAAGTTTTGACCGGCTTATTTCTGCATAGCAGGAAATGATACCATTAATATGTATTAGGTTCACTCAAAGTTCTAAGGCCAGTGAGTAATAAAGCATGTAGCTGATGTGAAAATATCCTATTTTTAGTGAAGAAAATGTTTATACTGTATATTGTAGACTAATTATTTTCTAGTTAAAAGTGAACTACCAAACTCTCGAGAACAAATTCAACAGGAAGCATTTTTCATTTTTTTCTTCTCCATCAAAGGGTTAGGGTTAGGGTTAGAGTTCTCACGCTGTCATCTTTACTGGGTTGTTTTTGCGCTCAGTTCCGTTCACTTCTTGTGCAGTGTCTGTTTAGTATCTCCAATATCTCCAGTATCTCCTCTTCTTTGCAATGAATGGAGTGCACCACTTTGTTCGTGACAGGGGGTTTTATCATTTTGATTCACTCATTTCTGTCTCAGTGTGAAAGTCTATGCTACTTTTTGATATTATGAAAATTAGGAATACACCCCTTTCCTGGTTTGTTCTTTAGGACCGGCACTTTTGTAAACATGTTTTTCTTTTAACCTCCAGGGGTTAATTGCAGTACAATTAGAAATAATTGTAGGACCATTAAGTTTTCCTGAAACCAACAAACCAACAAATAGACCAACAAACTAGTACTGCCTCACTGTATTTAAAATAGTAACGACATAATGAGGTCTTAAAGCTACTATACAATTATGGTGCCTCGAAAACTGTCAGCAGTCTCAGCATTGGACGATTTAAGTAACAAACAGCAGAATCCTGCTGTAAATGCCCTAAGCCAGAAAAAATACCTTAAGTGGACTCATTCATTAGTTCCATCATGGATATACTGCTAAAGAATTTAGCTTAATTCCCCGCTGTAATGCCAGCGGTTTACCATTATTTCTTGCATTGATTTGGAGCTCATCAATCTCTACTGCTGCTGGAGGTAATGACACTCGCTTCCACCTAAACCGCTGCTGTCTGTGCCGCTAAATTGCTTTGCATGAATCCTATGTGAAGATACAATCACTTGTCTGACTGAAGGATGATGGATATTACTCTAAAGGTGTTCAGAGAGATTTCACAGAGATGACAGTGGCAGCTGGCAACCCTCAACAAATATGGCGAAATGAGCATAATGGTTGTTCAGTGGCTCTGGAGTGTTCTAGCTTCAAGAGTGGAAAAATATATGTGTTTTGTGCACAAGTGGCATAACACCGGCCGAAGTAGATCTCATCTGAGGTGGATAACAGTTGGAGTGATTCAATCAGGACTAAATGGTGCACAGTTTGGACATGAATGCAGAGAAAAGATTTTAAATTGTAAAAGTTAAAGATCGCAGTAAAGAAACTGCATAGGCCGCAACAATTTACTTTTCTGAAAATAACAAAATATCTCATCTTCCCAAGGTGTTATTTTAACACCTCTGTGCTCATGTTCCAAAAACACATGTGATCTTTAATTGTTTAAAAAAGCATTCTCACAAATGTTAAGGCTATTTGCTTGAATCAAATTCCGAGGCTTGCAACTTTGTCAATTGCTCCAATTACGTACAAAATTACGTACTTCATTTAGCCCTAAAAACTAGAACACTTTTGGGACCCATTTAAAAAACATACGCACACTGTAATGGACAGAAACTAATCATTTCTGGTTTCGACTGCAAATACTCCATAAATTCCCCTGACCATAACCGTTTGAGAGTCTCACAGACTAACAAGAGGTTGTGTCATGTGTTCTCTCTCAGTGCAGATGATATTCGCTCCCATAACGAGTCATGAGATGCCTGTAAGAGCTCCTAATAGTAGCAGTGCTTATTCCCTGCAGCCTGAGAGTGCCGAGCCAGGGAAGTGGTCGTTTTGGATGGATGCGCGCCTTATTTCTTCTTGCATGAACATTGGGACGCCTGGCTGTGAACCTGAGTGTGACAGAGAGCGAGGCGCAGGAGGGAGTGTGTCTGTAATAATCCAGTGGCACAGTGCAATTTCGGTGTCAATCAGGAGAAGGGCACCGACGCAGGCGGAGGGACTGTTACCATGGGTGTGCTTCATAACAACACAAAAAGCCAGAGATGTAAAGGGACATACATTGCCAAATCTTTTTTTAGCTTGAGCAGGTGTAATTATTTTATTTCAATAGTGCTCCGATTCGAATTTTTTTGTATTTTGTTTTGTAATAGATAAGAACCGGGCCGTTTCTTTTGCACTTAAAAAAAAAAAATCATAAACTATCATCGGGCCAGACAAGTTCTGCTCTGAAACCGTGTTCATTACCGGCACAGCACCACTGACTTGCTTACATGACCTAACATGGAATGATTTGTTCTGTCAGGAAGAGAATGACGATACAATATGCAAATAGAAATTGAGCAAAACAGTTCACTCATCCTTCCCCAAATGCTTGCGGTCTTCGCTTTAGGGGTGTGACAATATATTGATATCATGATATATATTGCGATATTTTGCGGAGCGATACAATACCGATACAATAACTTAACAAAAGGTGTGTGACAAAAATAACCAAACTACGGCTATTTACAAAAGGTCAACCAAAACAAAGTTACTAAAAACTAAAACAAGTGTACAAAACCAATTTCACAAAACTAACAAGTGTCTATTATTCTGATATCAACACTTTTGATGATGTCATGCATATTAATTACCAACATCATGAATATTAATTTTGGGCACTGTTCCCACGGCTCTCAAACATGCCATTGTCAGACCACTGCTCAAGAAACCCAATCTCGACCCCTCCACACTGTCCAACTTTCGCCCAATATCTCATCTGCCATTCCTGTCTAAGTTGATGGAGAAACTTGTTGTCTCCCAGCTTCAGTCTCACCTCCAACTGCATGCAATAGGTGATACATTTCAGTCCGGTTTCAGGACTAGGCATAGCACTGAATCAGCGTTACTGAGGGTCCATAATGACATTCTTGGAGCCCTGGACAGTAAAAGCTCTGTGGTTTTGGTGTTACTGGACCTGACCGCTGCATTTGACACTGTGGATCATGCCATCCTCATCTCCCGACTTGAACACACTGTTGGTCTGCAAGGCATGGTTCTCAGATGGTTTTCATCATATCTCACAAACAGAACTTTTTCAGTGATGCTCAATGACTTTTCCTCCTCAGCTGCTCCTCTGTCATCCGGTGTGCCTCAAGGATCCATTCTTGGTCCTATCATGTTCTCACTCTATATGCTGCCACTTGGTCAACTTATCTCTAATCACAACGTCCACTTCCATTTCTATGCAGATGACCTCCAGATCTACCTTCCTGTGGTTCTGAGCAACCGTTCTGCATTGGACCCTCTCTATAACTGCCTTCACATCATCAAACAATGGCTCTCCCAGAACTTCCTTCACTTGAATGAAGGAAAGACTGAGTACATCCTGTTCACCCCGGACTCACCTAACAGCTCCCCCAGTTTTGGTCATCCTACACCTCAGTTTGCTCCCGCCATCCGTAACCTGGGTGTTATTTTTGACAGCAGTATGATTTTTGACAAACAGATAAGTGCAGTTGTGAAAGCGAGCTTTTACCAGCTAAGGCTACTCAGTAAGATCAAACCATTCTTGTCCCGAGCCGACCTTGAAAAAGCCATTCATGCCTTCATCAGCTCGAGGATAGACTATTGTAACGCCCTCTACACTGGACTGAACCACTCACTCCTCAATCGGCTTCAACTGGTACAAAACGCAGCAGCCCGTCTTCTCTCCAACACCTCCAGACGCTCACACATCACCCCGTCCTCTTCTCTCTCCACTGGCTCCCAGTGCGGTTTAGGGTGGAGTTTAAGGTCCTGATGTTTGTGTTCAAGGCCATCAATGGCCTGGCCCCGGCCTACCTCGCCGACTTAGTAACGGTCTACCAACCAGCCAGAACTCTGCGCTCCTCTGAACACACCTCCCTGGTCACCCCCAAGTTCAAATACATAAAGTTTGGAGGCCGTTCTTTTGCCGTCCAAGGCCCAAAGCTGTGGAACGCACTTCCGGTACAGCTTCAAAACATCACTGAGTTGAGTCTTTTTAAATCACAGTTGAAGACACATCTTTTCAGACAAGCGTTTGATGCATAGCCACTGACTCGACTGCTGTTTTTATGTACATTTGTGTTTTTATTTATGTCTATTATATCTTTTATTTCTATTCTGGAAAGCGCCCTGGGCACCTTCTGGCTGTTGTAAGGCGCTATACAAATACAATTTGATTGATTGATTGATTAATGAGGCAGTGCTCCGCTGCTTTCAGTCAACAGAGGCTAATAATGACCAATAATTCAGAGCACTTGGACTTAACACTGCCACACAAATACATTACTTTTGATGATTTTTTTTTTTTTTTATAATTATAAATAAGATGAATTTGTGGTTGATTTATTTCTTTTGAAATAGGACAGTGGTTTCTTCTTCATATAAATGTAAATGAAGTGAGGCCACTGACAGATGCATAGACTCATTTTCAGTGAGTAAGTCAGGGATCATTTATTCACTTATTTACTTGAGCAAAAGGGAAACACATGTAAACCGTGAATAATATGTAGTATGAAAGGTAAAAAATTAACAAAAATCGTTTCTGAAAAAGATAATGATGTATCGGTTATTTTTGTGCAATAGATCGATCATCGCAGTATCGGCGAATCGTGAGATAATCATTATCGTGAGCCAAGAATCTCGTATCGTATCAAATCGTGAGGAGCCCAGAGGTTCCCACTTCTACTTTTCTTATGGACTTATGATGGTGGGTCTGATGTTGCTACAGTAAGCATGTATAATTAGATATTAACGAGTACCATTTTGAGGGCCAAAGATGTAAAAGGCCATATTCTATTTTGTATTCAATTTAGAAAAAAGAAAAATCAGAATTTCACTACCACCAAGTCATAATTTACAACTACTGCCATCTTTTTATTTGAAATATGCATACATATACTTTCTACTCTCTATGGCCTCGATGTTAATAACAAGTGTCTAGCCTCTGGCCTTGTGCATTTGGACTGACTGTTTTTTATATATTTTTTTGCACCAGGCGTTTTTGATGCTCGGCTCAGAAAAGGGGTCAGTGGTTCCCAGCTTTTCATGTTAAAAAACAAAAGGAGATCTGAGGACAGCCATGGCAGTGCAGTAGAAAGGAAAAAAAAAAAATACTAAAATGTAAAACAGACTCTCCGAGCGCTCGTTCCAAACATTCGCCTCTCATTATCACTGTTGGGAGACATGGATGATGCCAAATGAATTTCCAAACTATTTCCCACCAACTAAGGATTTAATGTCAAAGAGATCCAACTGTACGCCTAGGAGAAGTTGCCCAGGAGAACGCACAAAAGTAGTAGAGATGAGGAGAGAGACAGTGGGAGCAAGAGGAAAGGCAGGGAAACTGGAGTCAACAAGCATAATTAAAGCGAGCTGTGCGGGGGAAACTGTCAGTAGAACAACAAATAATGAAGAAAAATAAGCTGTAAATTGCAAAAAATAAAATGCAAAAAAAAAAAAAAAAAAAAAGGTAAACCTTCGAAATCCTGTCATTAGTGAGACAAAGTCGTGTTTATTTCATGTCACGTTCAGGAGATGCAAATGAAGCAGGAAAGCAGTCCGTCTCCACACTTACCTTGATAATGTGCGCTGAAACCACGGTAGCGGTGATTGCCATCTGTGACAAAATGCAGCCGGAGCCAGTTCTTGTTGCTCACAATAGGCGATGGGATATTACTGCCCGACAGCCTGTGAAAAAGTAAGAGAAAAAACAAACAAACACAACAAAAGTTAAATTCATGAGCAGAAAGTTTTGAACAGTTTTTTATTTATTTATTTATTGCATTTGTTTTGTCGCCAAACAACCCATGGTAAACACAGAAATACCATAGTTAGAGTATACGCATGTAAGGACACTGAGTTCTAGGTGTCAACACTTCCACTGTGGGCTGATTTCGTAAATTTGGTATTTTGGTTAAGGTTAGAGTTTTGAATACGTGTCAAAAATACCCTATTTTGAAAAAAATGCTCAAAACAAAAAAGAAACCATGAATTCGCTTTGTCCACCTACAGTGTATTGTAACAACAGACATTTGTAAAGATAAAAGTTAAGACATGTGCTTATAAACTCTTTGTGAATAGAACACTTTGACTTCCATTTTCGCCGCGTTTTATAAATGTAACTGTGGCTGAGCCTTCACTAAAGCCACTAAAATAAAAAAGCTGGTGTTTGGCCTGAAGGCAGCTCACACAGTGGAGCAGAGACTGGGGATGAGTTTTCCACACGTTTGGTGGAACTGTGTGCCCTGAGACGGGGGAGCAGGCCCAGTTTCCCTTTAGTGTGACGTAAAGGGAACTGTTCTTGAGCCCTCAGCAAAAGTCTACTGCAAGGTAGCTTTGTGTTGTAACAAAGACAAGGTCAGGATTAGTTATAAGAGTGGAAGACATGGTCCAAATGCACTCAGGAATTCAAATAGTAAGAATTTCAAAAAGGAAGGTTGTTATGGCTTGCTGACCAGTGGAACCTCTGGATTGTCACAGCCCCTTGGAGAAGATAACGTAAATACCTAATGCATATGAATGCTATTCTGAAGACATTTCAAACTGTGGAACACGCCTCAGTTCAAATGAGTGCCGAACACTCATTTTGTGATCAAAAGTAGGTACAGAAAAATAATATGATATCTTTAGAGACCAAGTTTTGAAGCCTGTTGGGTCCAGGGACAGCACTAAAGACAGTTACTTGGTTGTTTCAGCTCAAATAAATGATACACATTTAAAAGGAATGACAAATATTTTAGTATATGTATTGAAAAAAGGTATCGTTCAGGTATTGGTATTGAAAACCAAGTATCGTTAAAGTAACGGTATTGTACCCAGCCCTACATGGGACAATTTACATTCACTCCGTACTGTACATGTTTTTAGTGGTAGGGGGGAAATAAACGACGCTGACATGGGAAGAACATGCAAACTCCACACAGAAATATAATTTCCGGCCTAGAATCTGTCAAGTTCTGAAGCACCAGCACCAACCCCCGTGCCACCAACTTCCTAATCACAGCCCCGCACTACATTAGTCCTGCACTTCACTCTTGTACCAGGCAACAACAAAGGGTGAAAAGCCGGAGCCCCACTTCGTAACGATATCAGGATTTCTTGCACGCAGGGAACGTACTGTCCTGATCCGTTGATGGCGCGCAGCACTTGAAGATAGAACCCAATTTGCGACTCTTTCATCAAGTGCACAATATAAGGTTTCCTAATTGGCTGTGGAGACGCACACGGCTCTTGTGTTTGCCAAAGTGAAGAGTGTGAGGGCAGAGCTGGCAGTGGAGAGGAGGAGCGTTCACATCACGCACAGTCGAGTGTCCTTCTGTGGTCGGAAATACGTGAGGCTGCATTAGTGTAAGGCCACTCAAAATCACAACCAGATCAGGTTTAGTCCTTGTAATTTGCGTGGTCCAAGCTTGCACCGCGCTTTACAATCTGATGATGCCATGATCTCAGAGGAAGAAGCGCAAGGGTCAATTCAACTCCAGAGGCAGAAATCTCTGTTTAGCCTCTTGTCTTTGAATCTTGCAGCCACGTTTAGACACCTTTATGTTCACTTGTGCTAACCGACAAGAGGCTGAACATAGGATCATAGGATATTGACTGGAGAGGATATTGACTGGAGAGCTTACAGTCTATATGCCAGTGTGATACCTCATTTGAAAGCCAAGACCTTATAGTCTACGCAAGTTGTGTTTCACTCGCACAGATCTTACACATATTTTTTAGAAACTATAAGGTCTTGGCTTTCAAATTAGGTATCACACTGGCATATAGACTGAAAGCTCTCCAGTCTATACGCTTTGAGACTTGGATGTAAATAATTGTTAACCCTAACCCTAATCCTTAACCCTAACCCTAGGGTGGAAGTTAAGTGGTTAAACAAGCCTGGTCGAGAAACTTGAATTCAGTTACTACCACATAAATCGTACTACTATCCGTGGGTCAAGCTGTAAAGTCTCTGTCATAGCCTTGACTGTGGCGCTCAGGCACCTATACTCTCAGCCACTGAGTGTTTTGCTTGTGTATCAGTATGACGCTCTGAGAGGGTATTTATCCCTCTTCTGTGGAAGCATAGACCGACTTGAATGGTAGGACGAGCGCAATGTCTCGAGTTCATGTCTCCGGTTCCCGTAACGATGGTAAATAAACTTCTCCTGAATAAGACACCCAGACTGCTGCCTATTCTGCATCAATCCTCTCGAACCTCATTGTTATTTCTCTGACAGTTAGGAGCTAAACAAAAAAGTCAATTTTACATGATCTAGTTCCTGAGTAACCAGGCATCGATGTTTGGTCACTAAGAAAAAGTCTATATTTCACAGTCCTTGTTAGAGGCAACCGAATCCCTGAGCTCTCAAAATAATGCCTCGAGTGAAAGTCTAGACAGAACACAATGCCTCCATCTATGTCTTTTCAGCCATAACATCAAATACAATGGCATTACAATACCTCCTTTCTATACCCTCCCTTTGATGTTCGGCTTTTCATTTCCGAACCAACAGGTGTTTGGGAAAATTGTGTACATTTCCATAGAATCTGTTCGGCGACATAACCTTGGCTTCCTCAGGCACACATAGCCTTGTATAAACGTATAAATTATGAAGTGGACTGCCCTCCTGTGTTCTTCTGTCTCCTCCCATAAACCCATGCTGTTAACCTTCGCAGTCCATTAATATCAACATATTCACGTGCGTTCATGGCCGCTGGAATCGCAGAGCCAACAAATGGGAACCAAAAGCCTTGAATAAGGGTGGAATGGTGGAATAAAGTGGGCCGCTAAAATGCTGATCAGGCGTTTTGCCGAGGGCCCCGTGCGTGTTTGTATGGGTGTAACACGGAAGACAGAAGAGAGAGGGTCACCTTGTGCCCTAGATCAGTAGGATGTTGTGAAGTCGCCATTAGTCACACAAACATGCATCCGGGACGGATCCATCTTGTCTAATTTGCATTCAGGACTGTAAGGAAATCAATGATTGTTGCTTTGTAAGAGTAAAACGAGATAATAGCAAATAATCAACCCCTATAAAAAAGGAACAATGTTAGTCTTGAAAGAATTTGTCAAAAAGGTATTTAAAGTATTAAAAGTTAATATTTTGGTGGACATCAAGGCTGCATCAGAAAGTGTTGTTTAAATGCCACAAAAGGATTTTGATTGGAAGGATTTCAATTTATTTGAATTTCAACCAAAGCAAAAATGACATTTGAATAGGTCAGTAAGTTGGCTTTGTGTATGGTTTCACTATACCACCATATCTAAAACAGGTCTATACTATAACAAGGTCTATAATAACACAAACCATGACTAAAGCTAACATAAAGGAGTCCAGAAGGTAAATAAACCGTAAATTGCACTAGTTTGGCTGATGACACAATGTACCACTAGAATAAACCCGTATCACAGTTTGAGAATCACTGGTCTCACCGTTACGTTTTTACTGCTGTCAAACTTTGAGGCAAAAAAATAGATTCATTCACTTAATGTTTAATATAGTACATCACTCACTAGCAGGTACCACAGCGGAGACTATCTGTGCTATTCATATTGTAGACCATGGTATCTTGGCATTTGACATAAAGTAGCAAAGAGATTACTCCATAAATACAAAATCACCCACTGTCTGTCTCCTTGAAACACATTTATCTACTTCATTTATCCTAATTATGTTGAGACATGCAGCACATGACAGACTGACGGTTGAGCTGTTGGCCTGTGTGGCGCTTCTTCAGTCTAATCCCCTCTCTCCCTCACATGTGCTTTCCCACATAGGCATTATTCATGTTTATGGCTCTTAATTTACATGCTGCGATGACACCATCACCCAGAGTGCATCATTAGGGCACGGAGCGTGTGCAAAAATATTAAAACTAGGAATATAAATTATATATCTATACAGAGATGCGTGTAGTCTGGGTCTCAAGAAGCACTTAACACCTCCGGAGCAGTAAGTAGCATGGAGGGCAATTAAAGGAAGGAGCGCTCTTTCGGCAGAGGAGCCAAGGTTAGATAAACAAGGCGACGGAAGAAAGGTCACTAATTTAGGTTCCTTAAGCAGCCCTCCATGGTATTCTTTGTATGAACTCAACAACTCAAGTATTTTCAAGGAGTTAGGTTATGTGCATGGGCTTAAGTGCCATTTTACTTATACTTATGAGTAAAACAAACTTAAAAGTAAATATTCATAATATATGAACATTAGTGCAGCCAGTATACAGCATGTGGCACTACAAATTGATATTGTGATAATTAGTAATCAGTACACAGTTCAATGCACACATTTTAAAAGAGCACAGAAAAGAACACGCATTTCAGAACATAATTTTGTAAAGGTCTAACCTACAGGTTGCAGGTTTTTAATAATCCCCACGAAAACAGGATGTCAGAAGTCAAAGCCGCTGTGACCCCATTATTTAATGTCCTTCTGAGGGGATGTATGACGAGCGGTTTGCTGTGCATAGTCAAAGTCAATTACAAATGAATGGGTCTTGCACAATCAAGTCCACTTTGAGGCTCACAGTAGATGGAAATTAGGTCTGGCTCCGGTAAACTCACTCTAAGGGTTGAACAGAGTGTTAGATTAATATAACTGAATGCAGAGCAACCACAGAGGAACATGTGGCTGAAGAAGTACATGCAAATATTTGTGAGTCATCGTACCCAATGAGCAACTCGAAATGCACTATAGTATAGCTTCAATGAAGGTACTTGAGTCATCTTCTGTACTCAGTAGTTGATGTCTTCGAACGTTTCGCCTCTCATCCAAAAGGCTTCGTCAGTGACAAAGGTCACAATCTGCACGCAGCTGAATATATAGACCAACGGGGAGGAGTTAGGGTAGGCCAGTCTCCTCCCCTCTAATAACAGTTACTCTCACCTGTGGGTAAACACCTTTGAAGTAGAGCGTCTCTAACGATCTGCTCCCCTATATATTCAGCTCCGTGCAGATTGTGACTTTTGTCGCTGACGAAGCCTTTTGGATGAGAGGCGAAACGTTCGAAGACTTCAACTACTGAGTACAGAAGATGAATCAAGTACCTTAATTGAAGATGGACAACTCCTGTACGACTGAGAACTTACACAGACTACAGTATAGCGTTTAGTCATACAATCTCCATCTCAGTTTTTATCACCATTGGCATCAACCTAAGGCTTTATCAGGGGTACATCATACGTCCACGTTAACCTGCTTTGATCAAAACCCTAACATACTACACGTTAAACTACAGTCAGGGGTACTAAAACTACTCCTGTAACCATGGGTTTAGACAATACAGTACAATAATAAAAACAACACAAACTTTTAAGATATTCAAATTGTTCTAGCAAATATATTGTAATAAAAAAATCGATGGCCTTAGTATCAACAGGAGTTTATACATTTGGACATGTCATCCGTAACTGCGGCTTATATATAAACATTTTGGGAACTACAGCATTTATAGATATTACAGTTTAGTGTTAAAATGAATGTGTGCGTGCGGAAATAAATACACAAGACTATTGGGAATCTCATATGTTTCTTGGGAGTGCAGAGGGAATTACACATGATAAAAGATGCAAGCTGTGATAAATACAGTTTGAGTGCAGAACGATGCTCGTGACAGATCCAGTGAAGATTTATGAACTTTAAAAATGAGGAGAACACTATCACACATTAGCATCCAGGAAATGCAGACCCTTCAGAAGAAACTCTTAGCTTCAGGAGTAAAAATCGTTACTCAAAATTACGAGAAAGAAGCAAAAATACTATTCCATATATGGTTTTGATGAAGGAACAACATTATAAAAGCTAAAGAAAAATCAAACTTCTTTAAATGTAATTTCTTAGTACTTAAAGCGTACATCCGCCTGCATTTTCTTGCCAAGCACTCAAGTTTAAGGAAAGAGTCATACCTATACTTCTCCCAAACATTGCCTGGGTTCAAAGCAGCCGAGAAGCCCGTTGATTTTCCCCACGTGAACAATTTGTAATGCATTATTAAATCATTCATCTACGCTGATGGCTTCTGTCTGTGACTGTAAAGTGTTCTCCCCAGATATCTGCTGTAAAAGCACTTCAGAGTGGCCCGCGGCGGTTGTAGATCATGTTCAGATGGGCTCCTGCTACTCCCTTTAATACAGGCCCTGAGACGGCGAGCAGAGCCATAAAACAGCTCAGGTGAAGAAATGCCTGCTAATAAAGGTCACTGAAGCAGCCGCTGGTACTCCACTCATTAAAGTTGTGCTGTAAGTAAGTCAGACATCTCTGCATAAACTTTGCACAGTTGCAGAGGAACGCAGCAAAAGAAAAAGTTGTCATCCATGGTAACGCTGTACTTCAGGGACGAATGAGTCAACAACTCAGTATTTCCGTATGAACACCAACGCAGGTAAGGTCTCAGTTGTAGTTCTGCTGGACCTGAGCGCTGCCTTTGATGCAGTGGACCACGGGATCTTACTTCACAGGTTAGAAAACTGGGTGGGAATCTCTGGTACTCCGCTAAACTGGTTCAAGTCCTATCTCGAGGATAGGGGTCAATCTTGGGACCCCTCTTATTCAACTTGTACATGCTTCCATTGGGTCAGCTAATAAACAGCAACAATGTGTCGTACCACAACTACGCAGATGCCACTCAGATCTACGAGTCACTGACGGCAGGTGAACATGGGCCTGTAGATACACTCTGTCACTGCATCGAACAGATCAGTTTGTGGATGGAAAACAACTTTCTCCAACTAAACTCAAACAAAACTGAGATCATTGTTTTTGGCCCACAGACACAAAGACACAAAGAGTTATCAGTCACCTTGAGTCTCTCTCTCTAAAACCAAAGAAATCTAGGAGTAATCATGGACTCAGACCTGAACTTAAACAGGCACATCAAAGCATTAACATCATCAGCTTTTTACTATTTGAAAAACATTAAGATCAGAGGAAAAGTGTCAAAACCAGACTTAGAGAGACTCATCCATGCATTTGTCTCCAGCAGGTTAGACTACTGTAACGGCCTGCTCAGTGGCCTTTCTAAACGAGCTGTTAGACAGCTGCAGTACATCCAGAACGCTGCTGCTCGAGTCCTGACAAGAACCAGGAAATATGACCATATTAGTCCAGTGCTCCGGTCTCTGCACTGGCTTCCTGTCACTCAGAGAATAGAATTTAAAACAGCTCTGCTTGTGTACAAGTCTTTTCATGGTTTAGCACCAACGTACATCTCTGATATGTTAGAGCTGTGTGAACCATCTTGGACCCTGGGAACTTCAGGGAGGGGTCTCCTGGTGGTTCCTAGAGTCAATAATAAACACGGTGAAGCTGCGTTTCAGTTTCATGCAGCTAAAACCTGGAACAGTCTTCATGAGGATGTGAGACAGGCCTCAACTCTGACGATGTTCAAATCCAGGTTGAAAACAGCTCTTTTTACCCGAGCATATGAAAACTGAAAGTATTTTATCTGCACTCTGGCCTATTACTGTAATTGATAAATTTTTATGTTGATGTTTTCTTGTCATTTTATGCAACTGTGAAAGCACTTTGAATTGCCTTGTGTAAGAAATAAACTTGCCTTGCCAAGCCTTGCCTATTTTCGGCATTAAATTAGTTGAGAGATAGTCAGCCTGTTAATCTCCACCATGTTCCGCCATGAAAAAATGACTCAAGCCTCCTCTGAGGCTAAAATATGAGAACCGTGTTTAATTAACAGATGGATCAACAACTATGTGTTTGCAGTTTGTTTTTTAGTCGCTTCTTTCCTGTAGTTTTTGGCTCGGCACTTGTGAATAATTAAATTTACTCCATCATCAAAAGGCAGTATTTGTCCACAGTGCTCACTATTGGCTTGCAAACCTAACTGGCTTTATTTTAGCTGCCTTTGTTATCGTTTTGCAGTGACGCTATTAGGCTGTGCTGTATTGAAAACCCCAAATAGCGAACACAAACAAAATACTTCTTCCAGCATATGAGTTCAAGGAAATATGCGTAATCGAGAGTTACGTATGTAACTACGGTTCTATGAATCCCGGATGACCGCCAGAGGCGGTGCTGAAGGCACTGAATGTTCCCTTCGCGCATGCGCAGTTCGAGTAGTAATACAAACAAGGTCACAAGCCTGTGACCCTCAGATGGCCAATCAGAGGCTATATAGCCCAATGACTTCCGAGGCTCTGTTCCTACAAAACCTTCTCGCGCGAACGCAAGGATTCTGAGTGACAGAGAATCTTTGGCGGTCATCCGGGATTCATAGAACCGTAGTTACATACGTAACTCTCGTTCTATTTCATCCCTCCTGACCGCCAGAGGCTTGCTGCAGCCAAGTCACGAGAAAACCCGACCACACACCTCATGAAGTGGACTCAGAGGATCCCCGAAGAAGTACAGCATCCAGAGACTGAGACGCCGCCACATTCACCCTATAGAAGACGACCACGAAGCAGCATCACAAATGGCGTCCAAAGGCATCCCCCGCAAGGCAGCCCATGACGTCGCCACACCCCTGGTAGAGTGGCACCTAACAGGAGATGGCAAGGGACGGTTCCCATGCCTTGTAAGCATGAGAAATCACATCCACAATCCAGTGGGACAGGCGCCGCTTCGAGAGAGCACAACCCAGCTTAGCACTCCCAAAACATACAAAAAGCTGGTCCGACTTACGTAGACCCGCTGTGGAATCGATATATGCCCTCAATGCCCTGACAGGGCACAACAACTCCGAGCCTACACCCTCCCCTCCGGGCGATGGCACAAACCGCACGAGCCGCACAGGCTGATTGCAGTGAAAACGAGACAATACCTTAGGGAGAAAGGCAGGGTTAGGCCACAACGTAACTCCTTAGCCATCAGGAGCCCACCTCAGGCACTCGGCACTAACAGACAGAGCGTAACTCACTAACCCGCTTTGCTGAAGCAATGGCCAGCAAAAATGCAGTCTTCAGAGATGCCCACCGCAAGTCCGCCTGCACCAACGGCTCAAAAGGAGGCCAAAGCCGACAGCACAAATGGAAGGTCCCACGGCGGAGTCCGTGGAGCTGCCGGTGGAGGCAGTCTCCTTGCGCCCATAAGAAAGAGAGACACAAGACGGTAACTCCCCACAGCAGCATCGCCGACATTCTCTCGTTGGTGTACTACTCATGGTAAAGATCCTGTTTCTTGTTCGGTGTCTTTACAGACACTCTTGGATATGTACGGCAGAACCTTCACCCCCTGGGATGGCAGGGGTGCCAGCGCTGCCGTAACAAAGCGTGTGAACACCCTTGGAGAGAGAGAGAGCCTGAAGGAGAGCACTCTGAACTGCCAATGTCGCCCTCGATACGCAAACCGGAGGACCCGCCTGTGCTGGGGCGAGATGGGGACATGGAAATAGGCATCCTTGAGGTCTATGGAAGTGAACCATTCCCCCTCGCGGACTGCCTGTACAACCTCTGCAGCGGTTAACATATGGAACAGAAGCGCTTTCAAGAACCGGTTCAGTCTCCGCAGATCCAAGATAGGGCGCAATCCGCCTGTCTTTCTCGGAACGAGGAAGTAAGGAGAATAAAAACCCCTGGGTTGCCGCAGAGGATTCACTTCCTCGATGGCACCTTTGGCCAGGTGGGCAGCCAGCTCCTGATCTAGTGCCAACGCTTTTGCCGGGTCGCCAATGATGGTCATTACGACCCGACTTGAAGGAGGAGGCCGGCGTCGGAATTGCAGCCTGTACCCCCGGGTCGAGGTTTCAACCACCCATGGATCCAAGCCATGAGCAGCCCAGTAGCTGAGCTGCTCGCTGGTTAAATATCCAACTGCCGGCCGAAGACCCTTATTTCCTAGCCCCTTGGCCCCGTGGGAACCTGGGGGTGCGACGGGGACGATAAAGCGGCTGTGCCTGCCCCGCCGGCGCACGGGCAGGGCCATGAAAATCCCTGTCTGGCCTCTGCTGTGTCACCTGCTGGCGAGAACCTTCGCCAACAGGATAAACCCAAGGCAAAACCCGAGTCCTAGGGGGCAGTGGTCCCCTGGACCTGGGAGGTGGCATGGCTCTATTAAGGCCTGACAACTGCTGGCGGGTTTCCCTAGCTCGAATGGTCCTCTCAAGCGCCTCCAGCGCCGCCGGACCAAAAAGCACGCCAGGTTCCACCGGAACACCCCGAAGAGTTCTACCAGCCATACCTGCCGACGAGCCTGGCACAAGAGAGACATCATTCGGCCAAGTTCCCGCGTTAAAAGAGCAAATGCTTGCAGCGCAGCATCACTAAACCGACCGAGCTTGCAGGAGAGCTGCCCGCTGGCAATGAGGCAGAAAGGGCAAACAGCAAATGAGCCACGGAGTTCCGAAGGCGACCAGCACGGGCGCCAGCATTGTAAGTCCTTGTCAGCAGATCGTCCGTGACACGACATTGGGGCCGTGGGCATTGAACAGTCGGGCGCAGTGCCTCCTCGGGAGAGACAATCAGGGAAGCAATGGCCGGCTCAACCGCAGGCATGTGCTCCAGCCCAGCCTGACCAGCACCGTGCATAGCCGCCAGCGCTCTACCATCAGCCGAGAGGCGAGCAAAGGCAGTAGGTTCCCTCCAACATGCCTGTAACTCCCTCAGATACTTCTCAGAGGGCGGGGCGGTAAAGGTAGAAAGGGGCCGCCCACGCCTAAAAAAAGGCACTACCCGTGGCTTCCGCAGCTTGCTGCGGCACCTCCACCTGGAGGCTTTGCAGCGCCAACCGCAGGATAGACTGCATCGAACTATCCTCCGCCTCAGCCAGCGAACCCTGTTCAGAAATACGAGAGCCCGCCTCAGAACCCTGCGAGGCAGCATCCGCACAGTCCTCAGAGAAACGAGATGCAGAAGCAGCCAGCGAAAGGAGATCATCTTCAGGGGGGACATCACATTCAGGGGGAAGGACAGGCATGGTCCGAGTAGACCCAGCGGCCTCTGACACAGTGTCCCACTGGCGAGCTTGAAACATGGATCTCATCTCAGCCAGTTCAGCAGCCAGCCGCTCCACCTGCGAGGAGAGCGCCCTGTCCTGTGCAGCCTTCTTCTTAGGGGAGCCACCGCCACTGCGGACTTGCCTCTACGCTTTGAGCGCCTAGCCGGGGCCGGTGCGGTCCTCCGATCTAGGGGTGAGCCACCGTCAGAGGGAATCTGTGCCAACCGGCCCATTCTCCGTGGCCTAGACATGAAGCTGCAATTCATGCATGGGTCATCAGACAGCCCCTCCCTCAAATGATCGGGCCCGAGACATGCAGGACAGAGATCGTGGGTATCATCAACCTCGAGGCACCACAGGAAACGCAACAGTGCACACCATCCATAGCTATGACCACAGAAGGAAATGGCAAAAAGCGCCGTCTCGTGAGGAAGGACAAGAACACACGCTAGGCCACAAACCGGGGGAAGGCGGCGCACACGCGGCCTACCCCGACCAAAAGAAAAGTCAACACAGCACCAAGGGGCCGAGAAGACAGTTTGTGTGCGAGTCACGGGAGGCCATACAGTTACCGCGCAGAACAAAAGGTTGCGATGGGCACAGCCTTTACAACAGAAAGCTACTAGGCGGAAAAAAAAAAAAAAATAAGTTGGTGGCGTTACCTATAGAGTAACAGCATGCATTTGAGGGAGGAGAGACGAATGCTACACAGAAATCAGGCTAAACTGACACGCCTAGCCTATTTTCCAATCGATGTAAGCTGGGGGGCAGTTTTTCTACGTTCTTCCGACGGATTACTGTGTACAATTGCGCAGATACATTATCCTCCCCTTGTAGTTGTTTCTTCTCAACTTCTCACTGTATGCCTCTGCCGCCAAAAGCTGGTCGGCACGTCATTGTTTCCACTAAGAATGGCGCTTTTACAGTTTGCACAACAAAGCAGCAGGGAGCCCTCTCATATGAAAGCCCCTTGAGGCTGCACTCCAGAAAACACGTTTTTATGACGCACAAGACACACAAACACTGTATAGGGTAAACTGGGGACAATAGAGGATGATACTATTCTGGGGGAGAAGCAAACAGAACCTAATCATGTCTTCACACACAGCTTCAGAATCCACGGCGTAATGGGAAACGACATGTTGAGGGGTCATTATTAGGACAACCAAATGTATCCACCATATACCAAATGTGAATCATGAACTACTCCCACCGACGGCCAGCGCAAAGGGACTGCAAGTCCTTTGCCACAAACTTTATCCATGGTGTACAAAACCTCAGGCAAATTTGGAAAATACAGCATGGGATGAAAAAGTGCAGTGGTGAGTAGAGCAGCCGAAGCGTTACTCTATGTCCATTTTATTCTAAATGTAAATTCAAAGGGATTTCAAGTAGTAGTAATACGTAGCCATCTAAGTAATCACACACGTGTAAAAATGTAATTGGATGAAATTCTTTAGTACTGAGCTGTTGGAGTGTGGAAGTTTTAGCATTGATGTGATCCAATTACAATGATTTTTAAATAAGATACACAAAACCGTTGCCTTGTTGCCTTGCTTCCGTCAGTCTACCCCAGGGCAGCTGTGGCTACAATAGAAGCTTACTACCATCCAGTATTGAGTGAATGAATAATGCGATGTAAAGCGTCTTTGACTGTCCAGAAAAGTCCTATATACAACCAATGCATTATTCATATTTTAACTCACAAGGGCTAGAGCAACGCTTTTTTTTCACTCAAGTGAGTATTGATACTTTAAAATATATTACTTGGGTAGAGGTACCATGCGATAGAACTACTGTAAGAAATACTGTTACATCAAAAAGTCGAGTATGTAACAGACAGTATAGTATGTAAGTGTAAGTGTAAGAAAATAACTGATTGAATACTACAAAGTAGGGGTGGGCCATATCGTATCGCATATCGTTATCGTGATATAATTTTTTATATCGTTGTAATTTTTTATATTGTGTTGGACACAATATAAATATATGTTACGCCCAGCTCCATCAGAGCAGCATTAAGACTGACGGTGTAGGACACAGGGGCTTAAAAAGTAAAATGAAATGAAGTATGTAAACTGCTTAAGTAGATCATATTTGTGAGGAAATTAGTATGGCGTAAAAAACAAAAAAATTAAAATAAAAAAAGAATTAAATATCACTGAATTAATCTTCCCAATAGGCGTAAGGCTGGGATTTTGAAGTAATTTGTCCATTGTCAATTATATCGTCAACTATATCGTTATCGTGATATTTCTTTTTTATACCGTGATATAGATTTTAGGCCATATTGCCCTGCCCTACTACAAAGAAAGAGTTGTTATGCAAATTTGACTGAAGAAGCTCAGAGAAGGAAGGCAGTAGGTCTGAAAATGTTAACAACAAGTGAGTTCAAATGAAGATCAATAGAGACAGACAAACGGCACACCGTTTGTTAACTGCTTAATAATTCATTTTAGCATTTAAGCGCGATGTAATCACTGCACAGCACAAACGGCGTTTTACTTTAAAGCAGATTCCACTCAGGGTAATTTGATGAATAAAACATAAACAACATTTAAATTAAAAAGGTCACGTTCTGCTGCGCTGGATACATGACATGCAGCTGCTGGTGTATGAATAATCAGGCGGAATGGGTGAGAGCACTTTGTTTTGGGAAATTGAAACCACATTTTCACAACCAAATGAAAATGTCACAATAAAACAAAGGTCACAAGACAAAACTCATAACTGAATCAGCGCCAAACGTCAAACCTTGCTTCTCAATGATCCACTGATGTTCCCCACTGATTTGAAGAAGAATTAAAATCTTTGTACTGTCAAGGTGATATTTTTCATTTTTTGACATAATGATATGGGGGGAAAAAAGTCACATTCTTATATCCTTAAAATAGTCTACAACAACTTTTTCCCTCAGAGGGTCAAAACAACCAGATTAGTGGTCTAAAGATTGAATACAAAATGTTGTTTTGCAAGTCAATGTATTATATTTAAATATTTACCAGAGAATATTCACTACACATTCAAAGGTCCAACTCAAACACACTGAAGGGCCAAGTTTGGCAAGAACCGTATTGCAATTTTCCTTTAAATCAGATTGGTAGAGTTTCCCACTTTCCAGTTCTTTATCAAGTAATGAAAATGGTAGAACATTTATATTTGCATGTATATGTATATGACTTAATTCATTTAGAATCTTGTTTTGAACATTGTTTTACAGCTATGGCATCACAAACACTGGCTTTGTATACAGCACTTCAACTAATTTAACATTTCTTTAATAACGACATTAACCATGACCCGTCCACCTCTGTATTTAGCCTTTAGCTTCAACACATGGGCCGGGGTTACGAGTTTACCCGTTGTCTGATGTTGACATTTCGCACAGGCCAAGGGTTACTTGGGGACGGGCTTGTGACTTTTTGTTCTGCCATGTGCTGTTTATGTAGGGCTGTGTACTTGAGGCTATTAATTTGACAGTAAGGGAATGCTACTTAATCTGGCAATCTGTTTTAATAGCCTCAACCTAATTAAGACAGGTGGGGAGCTCCATGTACAACACCAACACATGCACTGATAGGAATATATGGGAAGACATGCTAGTTACTCACTGCAGGGGCGGAGGTGGTCGTCATTAATCAGAATACAGCCAGGTCTATAGTGTATTTTGGCTCTGTGGGTGTACTGTATGTGCGCAATGTGCTGCTATGGCTAAATGTGCCCGCTGTGCCTATCTCCATCGATCTCAAGTGGGCACAGAATAATCAGTGCTCACAACAGGACACCCCTCCCCTCCCTGTTAGCTCATCTGAATGTCCCGCCCAGCCTCCTGTCCCATCGCTTCATTGTACTAGAAGGGTGCAACAGGCCACCGTTTTTCCATACTGAGATATGTTCTTACCTGAGCTTAAGTGATTTGATGCGTACCTGTCCGGTCTATACACGTGCGCTCAGTCAAAAAGACTAAAGATGTTGTTAGCATTTAGCCCCCCCCTCCTCTCCGCTATGGAACCAAACGGGGATGAAGTTAGAAGCACGTTTTCCCTATTTAAATATATAAAAAGGGATTAAAAGGGGGAGCCCCCTCCTGGAACCGCCACCTTAACGTGGTGGAGGGGTTTGAGCGCCGAATGATCCTGGGAGCTCTGTTGTCGGGGGCTTGGTGCCCCTGGTAGGGTCTCCCATGGCAAACAGGTCCTAGGTGACGAGTCAGACAAAGAGCGGTTCAGAAGCCCCTTATGAGAGACCAACAGGCCCGGTTAGAACCATGAGGCCGTCCTTCTCTGGACCCACCACCTGCAGGAGGAGCCATAGGGGCTGGTGCTATGTGACTTGGGCCGCTCCAACAGCTGCCCCCACGACCCGGCAACGGACAAGTGGAAGAAAATGGATGGATGGATGGATGGATTAAAAGGGGAGTGAACTGAAGATTACTGCGCAGACGTCGAAGTGCTTCTAAGGTGTTATTACGCCTTACAATAGTACCCCTTTTTATCCGCTTATATGTTCCTACCGTTAATACGTACCTGTCTGGACTTTGGGCGTGCCCGTGGAAGAGCGTGGTAGTTTCCAACTTCACCCCCGTTTGGAGCTATAGGAATCTGCTGGGAGAGGCCGAATGCTAACAACATCTTTGGTTGTTTTGCATGACTGAGTGCACGCGTAAAGACCAGACAGGTACGTATCAACTCGTCTAGGCTCAGGTAGGAACATATCTCAGTATGTAAAAACGGTGGCCTAATTCCTTTAAAGGATTTGGGTCATGGGTTACACTTTATTTTACACTACCTTGATACATTGTACCCAACTAACTTTAGTACAATGTAATCTGTTTTGGAACAATCTGTAATAACATGTACCTATGCAGAACATACACAGTGGAATAATGTGTATTAGTACTTTGGAGTTACACAATGTAATAAGACATAAGACCCTTAGGGTTAGGGCTTAAGGTTAGGGTTAGAGTTATTATGTCTTATTACATTATGTACCACCAAAATACTAATACACATTAATCTATTGTGTATGTACTTAATTTGGCAGGTACAATTTATCAAGGGTAGTGTAATATAAAGTGTTACCCATCATAGCTTGGAGCATTTACAAATAAAGCATATTTTGACTATGATATGTGCAGGCAATGTAATAAAAATGTCAAGACTGACATAATATATGTGATATATTTTTCATGAAGGAATGTGCTATGTTATAGCGTCAGTTTCACATGTGAAGAACCAGCATCAAAGTCCCCCAGAAGAATGCCTCTCATGTCAGCCCATCCAGTGCTTGTAAAATATATCAGATATTTTTCAAACATTAATTCCACAGCACACGTGGAAGCGCCGCTTGAGCGCGCTTTTACAAATCACTGTTGCTGGGCAAAGAAATTTGATATTTGCCATTCCTGGCAGCAAATAACCTTTCCAGGTGGTGCTAAGCCAAAGCCCCGGGATAGAGCCAGGGGTCAGGCACCAGTGGAGCATGATATGTAGTTGGGCTCTGGCTATAGCAAATTAATTCTACCATTATAAACAGTGCTATTGTCATTCTGGTGAAAAACCTAACCTGCCTGCTGCCTGCCACGCCTGACTATGTGTTAGCATGTGCTCTGGGTCACTGTGGGCACAGATGTAGTTCCAGTCTATTGAACAGTCAGTGGCTTGTATTGGACAACAAGTGTAATGAAATTAGAGTTTAATATAATAACAACACATTTGCTTCGCAGTGTCCACCTGCTGTTCTAGTCGTGTGAATACGAATTCGGAGTAGCTGTCCCGCAGGCGACATGTATTCACAGAGGAGGATAGTAGAATAGGTAGAGATGGGTAGGGAGGAAGACGCCCTGTAGTGCGATGCCTTTTGGGAAAGAAAGAATGAAAGATATGGAGCTGTAAACTCAGGGGGATTGTGAGATGCAGGAGCTGATAAGTCCAAAATTGGGACAAATGGGAAAGTGGAAAGCCAGACTACGAATGTATTCAAAAGAAAAGCTGCACAAAATGTTGCAAAACCAGACTGACCAGCAAGGCAATATAAATGATTCTGTTTTTAACACTGTGATACAGCCTGGGATCTCTATTTTACTTTGTGTTAAGTAGACAGTTGAAGTAAATAGAAATATCTGTATATTTGTATACGTACCTGTTTTATTGCATACTACATTTGACTAATACCATAGTGCATCATTAAAGAGACAAGGAAACACGCCAAATAGTGGGCTATGCACTACTTTAATGGTGATTGAGTCGTTTGACACGTGTTCAGTTAAATTAAATGGTTTCTTCCAGGTCAATTTAGCCTTTTATTCCACTATCCTAAAATGGCTCGCCACATCCTCTGCACAGGCATAAATTACCCGGCAGATGGTAAAAAGTGTTTTACACATAACACTGTTCTCTGCAATAATCAAGCACAACTGTCTAAGCATTTCACTCTTCAGTTTATTTGCAAAACAATGCTAGAAATAATGCTTCACTTGGGGTTTGTAATGTGATTTCTTAGATTCTCATAGATGTTTGCAAGCTTTTTATATATGCCACTTTTCCATTGTTATTGGAGGCCTGTCGTATTCTTACCAACACCCACAAAAAGCCACTACATAACAACGCCACATGGGTGTCTGTCCAGCCCATGTAAAGCCCCCTGCATTTAGTCTGGAGCAGAAGATTACACAGAGGTGTAGTCTACAGCATATATGTTTAGAAACACAAGATTGGGCCCAGTGACATTACTTCATGTGTACATTGTATTGGATTTGAACATACTAATCAGACAATTCATCGGAGCTGAATTGAAAAAAACAAAATAAAGCATTTTTTATGCCCTTGGAGGATAAATATTTCATATTGTGACAAACTCAAAAATCATTAGGATCAACTTCAAATGCTCAAGTGCTGTGATTCCTTTTTCTTAAGGGCCTCATTTATTTTATTGCACATCAAAAACTAAAACAAACACTATGAACAAGAGTTGTCAAGATGGCATTAATTCTGTTTCCCTGACAAGTGTAGTGAACAGGGTCTTGGTATGCCACCGGCGATGGTTAAAAAAAGACTCACACAAAGACGATGTGCTTCATAGCTAATTGCGTCTCGGCTCTTGTCATGGTGCGCCGTATATAATAAAGTGCAAAAGTTGAGGATGCCTCAAAGCTTTGGTGTGACCTATTTCAGGCATGGATCCTGAGTCAATGTGTGTACGACTTTGTCTGCATAAATAAACGCGCTAATCTCATTATCATACACTAATCGAATTAAAAAGCACACTTTGAATCGCAGTGTAATTTGATTAAGCTGTTTACATGCATAGCAGACACACATTTATCTTAATATACCGATCTTAATGCCGTCTTCCACAGTGTGTGTTGATTGACTCCTTTGTCATGTGGCTTTCCCTATGAGCGCTGTGAAACGTTATGAGATGCTAACTGGTGTGTCCTAGTCTATTCCAGGCGTCTCTTGCTAAACATTTTATAATCTTGCGGTTTCATCCGACTTGTCATTTAAGGAGCAGAAATGCAGGGACGCGTGGCGTACAAATGAGAAGATCTTATAAGCAGAACTTGGACAGGACGGGCAGCTTGGGAGGACTCAGATGGGGAGGCGCGTACAACATATGGTGTTTACATTTGAGGACAATTTTCCCCATGATGTTTCTTATTCCACAGTCCTCCACACCAGAGTAATGCGGAGTAATGCACAGGCTCCCGCTGCGTTTAAATCAATAAGCTAGCAAGGCGTTTCAGTGGCTGTGAAGAGGAACAGAAGAAAGTACTCTTCACAATAATAACTTGGTAGATATTCTGCATACCCGGTAGAGACGGAATTCTCTCCTTACAAAAGCGAGAATAAATAAATGAATGAAAAGTAATTCTGCAGGATGTTTATTATTTTTGTTGCGTGGCACAATACCATTTGGGTTCAAACACTTCCACTAAAAACTACAGTATGAAACAATTGGATTCATTTCTAAGTGCCACCTTGCCCCTGTGGACTGTAGTCTTCCCCATGACCTGTCCGCCTCACATTGTCCTTCGTACGCAGCCAGCCAGCCCCTCCTCATGTCTCATGTCTCTGC
The DNA here is from genome assembly GCA_021464625.1 of Proterorhinus semilunaris. Lineage (NCBI taxonomy): Eukaryota > Metazoa > Chordata > Actinopteri > Gobiiformes > Gobiidae > Proterorhinus > Proterorhinus semilunaris. The sequence goes on along the minus strand of CM038360.1, from coordinate 12,603,512 downwards.
TTCTCTGTCGTTCCTTTGGTCTCAATGGAGAGCGCTCTGATGGCTTCCACCCCCCCCCCCTCCCCGCTTCGCTCCATACCTTTTATTCCTCTTCCACCTTTCTTGTCCTGTCAGCTCACATCTCTCCACCCCCTGTCCCTAATCCAGCACCTCTGCCTTTGTCCTGTCCCGTACCCGGCCGCCGTATGTTTCATCTCCCCCGTCACCCCAATTGCCCTTTCTGCTCCTCTCCGCTAACCAATCCCTCCGTGTCTGCTGTCTTCTTCTGCCTGACCTGACACAACTGTCCTAAAGGCACGGGGACACCTCTTCAACCGCCCACCTCCTGCTAGTTTCTCTCTTACAAATAAGATGGCGCTAAGTGGTCTCCCATAAGGCTTCGGACATTTCTACAAAAGCCACATTCAAAGGGAGAGGGTTAATGTCGGGAGAGATTTGATTAGCGGTGCCTGGACAATTGAGTGTGCGGATGCTTTAGGCCTTGGCCCAACAGAAATTGGATTTAAAAATTGATACCTCTGGAGAAATAGTGTGAAGGTCAGAGTTATGAAGTCCACAGTGCTGTACATGAATTCACTATCGGAAACAGGGCGTGTTTACAAGTAAGGCATAGGAAAAGAAAAAAGCCTACAAATATCGACACGCACAATTTACGCCACTGCATTGAGGTGCAAAGCTGATTTAGGCTTTTAAGGTAAGTTAAGGCTGGTCTAGGGCCTGTTTAGACGCTTTGTAAAGTATGAAAAAGTGGCTCTCATATGGTACCATAGAGAACTGTTCTTAAGCTATTTGTCTGAAACCCTTTTTTTAGTAAAAGATGCTGATTTATATTATCAATAATTAACATCTCGCATTCCTGATGCAACCCTTTCACTTTTTGTTGTTCCAAACCAACCCCTTTTCACACAGGGGTGCAAAAAGTTCTAAAAAGCATTCATCTTATAAGGCTGACAAAAATGCATATATCCTCGTTACTCCTAGTTACCATGCCTACCAATCTAAATGGTAAATGTCCTCAACTTACATAGCACTCTTCTACCTTCATTAGGCCTAAAGCGCTTTACAGCAAGGAACCAGTCACCCATTCACGCTCTCATTCGTACACCAATGTACACAGACACTGGAGGCAAGATGGGTGAAGTGTCTTGCTCAAGGAGACAACAGTGGGCACCTTTAGGAGCTGGGATTCGAACCCCTGACCATGAGACGACCGTCGCTACCACCTATGCCAGTGGTTCCCAAACTTCCCTTGAGTCATTAATTTATACTCTGAGTACCCCTACCTTTTGGATCTTGCCAATATTAATACAAAGTGACCAACTAAACTAAGATTATACAGTGTTTAACAGTGTATTGTGTTCAAAATTAAGCTAAAATACTCTCAAAATCAAACCTTGTACTGAAAAACACTTTCCTTTGAAATTTATATTCAAATTCTACTCAGTTTCAGCTTTTTTCATCTCAAATAATTCCAAGTACCCCCTGTTAAGTGCTCAAGTACCCCCAGGGGTCCCCGTAGCCCTTGTTGAGAAACACTGACCTACGCCACCGTCGCTACCACCTACCACCAGGGTTCGAAATTAACTTTTTTGATCACCAGCCAAAGTGGCTGGTAACTTTCTGAAGTTACCAGCCAATCAGAATTTCCATTAGACAAATTTTTACGTTGCGAAAATAAGAGATTATGAATGCCACTGGATGAAAATGTGATAATAGGTATCTAAAACGTCACCAGTAGTGTAGTGTTCATGGGAAATGTAGGACAGAGGGGACAAACCACCCAGAGCGTCTCTGACATGATTTGCATGATTGGCTCATGCTAGTGATGGGATTTTCAGCTATTTTTGGTGAACCGGATCATTTGGATCGGCTCACCAAAAAGAGCCGACTCTTTTGGCCCCCAAATGGCTCTTTATGTTTTTTTAATATATACACTTTAAATTTAGGAGAGATTTGGATTAATGGCTCGTTAAATGAGCCTCTCTACTGCTCCCTGCACAAAACAACTATAATCAAGAAAGCAATTAAAAAGAAAAGAGGAATTAATTTTATTAGTTGCTATAATAATGTGATATTGGCTTATAGTGGTCTGTGTTGTCTTCAGGAATCAAAGTAAATTTTTTGAGGTGGTAGAGCCATTGTTTATTATAGCAACATACACTTTTAAAGCTGCCATTAGTTTCATGTATGTACTCTTTTATTTACAGTCAAAATGCTTCTCCCATAGCTTCTCCCCAGTCCCTCTGCGGCCTCAGCTCCGCCTCCGTGAGCTGCTGGAGCCTCGCGCTGAGAGAGAGTTACAGACTCCAGACATAACTGAAGTTATTACTTAAGCCAGGACTCCTGTACGTTTGTAATGCGCTCATACACATGAGAGGAAAAGGCCGACATCGCGTCGTTTCGCCGCTCCGCGCGTCATCGCATTGTTTTCACTCCACAAACCCAGCGTAACTTTTTCTAACCATAAAACCGAAAATATTAAGCGGATCTCTCTCAAATATAAAGTGACTGAAAGCTATGGATGCGCTGACTACATTTATGGAGTAGTTTAAGTTTATAGAGATCTTGATTTTGTGTAAATAGCAGGTTCATTCCTCGCGAACGGGCTGCGCCTGCAGAGTTCTCCTTTCTCCCTCTCTCCCCGATCCCATTCTCTTTACTCGTTTACTCTTTGCCTTTCTCTATTTTTCTTGAATGTAGCAGAAAGCGGGGCACGGTGAGCTTGATAAACATGCAACATGCAAAAAATAAATAAATAAATAAAACGGCTCGCGGGTGAGGCTCGGCTCTCATCTTTCACTTAAAAGAGCCGGCTCTTTGTACCGACTCGTTCGCGACCGACCCATCACTAGCTCATGCATCACCGGCCAAACTGGCTGGTAGGTTTTTTATCGGTACCCGCCAAAATGATTTTTAACCCGCATTTGGCGGGTTGGCGGGTGTTAATTTCGAACCCTGCCTACCACTTCATTGCAGTCTCCTATAGAAAGATGCCAATTGAAATTCATTATTGAAATCATTACTTTACATGGGTGTCAAGCCAACCAAATCTTTTGCAGTTTTTTTCGCAGTTTCCCCTAAACCAACTTGTGATAGAAACATTCAACTCTTTTGTGATGACTCCACTCCAAAGGTCTCCCACAGTTTATGAACTTCTCTGTGCCTCTTAGATACATATTTGAAATAATCTGATCTTTGAGTTGGTTCCTGAAAGGAGAGCAGCGGGATGCGTGTTTGTCTACTTATGTTCAAGGTCACTGCTCCATTTCCTGTTCGGAATGGGGCCGATATCCCAGCATCCTCTCTGCCGGCAGCATCGATTAGCACCCGGCGGGCACAACATCACACATTCTTCCTCCCGCACATTAAAGGGCCTTGTGAGGACGTATCTGGGAAATCTGAACTTCGATTACCCCAAAGCAACCTTTAAATCTGCTGAATACAATATAAAAATGACAACGTTTTGGTAGCGTGTTGATTAAAACAACAAAACCACCAACTTTTTGTTTTTCTCCATTGTCTATTACTAGCCCATTACTGAGGCGACGGAGTTCTGTGATTTCACTTCCTTTCTGCGCAGCACGATCTTCGTCACCAGCTTGAGGTCTTCTGTTGAAGAAGACCATGCATGTCTCCCCTCACTTCTCCTGCCTTGGTATCCTTAACTAGTAGAATGACCACACATTGGCCAGACGTCACCATTCAGCTTTTGCAAAGGCTTTTTCAGATGTCGCTTACATTTTTAGAACTATTACACAAAATGCTGGTTCACATGAAGGCAATATCCATGCACAGTGCACTTCAGTGATGGCGGGACAGTAGCAGCTGAGCCGAGTGAACGGACAAACCAATTTCTGCACGGCATACGATGAGCAAATTTTGATTGATGATGCCGGAGAAATGGCTTTGTATCCCTGGGACTGACTTGGACTCAGTCCAATTGTGCAGCACTTAGCCGTTTCTCTCTATTAAATCAAACATTATCAGCAGGTTAGCTGCAGCATCATGTAGTACACATGGATTAATCTAGAGGGAAACAAGAACACAAGAAGGAAGAATGTCTAAGAGAGTAACTTAATACTTTTACTCTGGTATTGGCTGAAGTTCTTAAAAGCACCGAGCGTAACATTTGGGATTATACTGTTGCCAGCGATACAAAACATCTGAATGACCAGCTTGACGCAGACATGCTCATTTAAATCTCATATTTGGCTGCCTTTTGTCAACAAAGGCCGCTCACAGCTAAGACACATGTTTGTTTGTTTGTTTGTTTGTTTGTTGTTGGGTTGTTGCTTTTTTAGCTATTTTTCAACAATAAAAATATCCGTAATACAATAAATGGTTGTATTGTAATCAATTAATTGGATGAAAAGTTACGCGGTGTGGCGTTAAGCAAAAAAACAAAAAAACATACACAACGTTTTCCTGTGAATATTTCATCAAACATTTTGCTCAATTACAATTCTGTGAAAATCCTTACTTTAATATGGGTGAATTTGCAACATGAGGCAAAGTCCGTGGTAATAAAACACAAGCAAGCCGCAGCCGCAGCCGGAGACACATCCCAAAATGGACGAGCCTGTACTTCATGTTCAAATTGTCCCTGTTTTTTAGGGTCCTTTGTGTTTTCATTGTTGATGTAACAGATGTTAAAGTTGTGTGCTTATCACTCTAGGATTTCAAACTCCAGGAGAGGTGTGCAAGGGCTGAGTATCTGGAAAAAGAGTCAATCTTTTCAAACTATTAATAAAACAGCTGTTGTTGCATGCCCTTGGCTCTGAGTAAACTGCTGCTGTCAGCTATAATGTAATGACTCACTATAGCATCTTCAATTCTCAGCAGTAAATACACTTTGTGTAGACCTGGAGTGAGTGGGAAGTGCTCTTTATGAGCTGCTGGAAAACAAAGGTGGCATCTTACAGGCAAACAACTGAACACTTATGTGACAACGCTCATAAGGGGCACAATGGGAAAGATGCAATGTCAGAAATGGAACATATATTTAGAACTCTAAAAGGATTGTGCCTTTTAAGTCCACATATTTTTATATTATGGTAAAGTAGGAAAACATTGTATAGATTTTTGTATATCTTTATAAACAATAAAAATCAACATAAATTACTGACCCACGGGTAAATTAGAGCTCACTGGGAGAGAAAGGCCTAAAACCGCACAGTTCATTTTCATTATTTTGATCCATGAATTCCAGAGAAATGGGAATTGAACCTTTGAGCTTTCTGTAAGGGGTTAATGCAGACCATTTCCAAACATCAATCTTACTTTTTTGTTTCTCAAACATGTTGATATTGTTGATGCTGCTCAGTTTCTTAACCCTAAACATTATGCTGGCCATGTGTCATCCTTTTGAAATGAAGCCTAGGCGTTAATTCAACCTGGTAGACAAACTTCAGCTCACCAACCTCCAGCCAATGATCGTACCTGAAAGGGCCACACCTCCACATCAGCGTCAGAGCCGCACCTCCATAGCAGCCAATCATCGCCATCGGTCCCGCTTTTAAGCCCCAGCAATCAAGATCTATTCGCTTCCCAGCTGCGCTGCGACCCACCTCCACCCCATCTCCGCCTCTTCCTTCACGGCTTCTACCCGCGCATTCTCCACGGATCTCCTATACCACCGCCAGTGTCCAGGCTCCAGGGGGAAGACATCCCTAACTCCAAGCTGTTATGTCAATAAATCTCCCTAATCACTGCTTTCGCCTGTGTGAGTCTATTCCAGGTTGAAATGGTTATTGACATTCATCACAGTTATATGTATGCGAGTCTACCGGATGTGTGCAAAAAAAAACTGTGACATGACTGCGGGCCATTGTCGACAAGGCGTCATTCACTGCTCCGACCTGACCAAACTCATTTTTGTACTTGTAAAATAATACAAAAAAAGAAGAGCTTAAAAAATGCTGAATCACACGCGATGTACGATCCTATCCGTCTGAATTTGGAGCTGAGCTGTCAAGTGGGTGGACCTAAGAGGACTTAACCAGCGTGCTATTTTCTGGCGTCATGGGGAGAGCAGCCCGACTGACGGAAAAGGAGAGACAGATCAACAGTCAGACGTGTGCAGAGAGGGAGACGGCAAGACTGAGAAGACTATTTAAGATGCTGCACTTGGTTTCAAGGGCAACTAATTCTGAAACAACAAAATACAAAAACTTGCTTCTTGTGTGTGTGTGTGTGTGTGTGTGTGTGTGTTGTTAGGAAGCTAGGATTACAGACACTTAGCTCACAGCGATATAGTACTCTCATAGGCGCGAGTACACTCCTCTGCATGCTGATTACCCAACATTCTCAGCGTGTGATGGTGGAGAGAGACTGGGTGAGAGAGGAGCGAGAGGTAGAGACGTGTTGAAGCGTCTGGAAGTGATGACGGCTGTTAACATGGATCCAGGCGACATGTGCGTGTCAGCCCCAGCAGCTCAGAACAGCATGGACAAAAAATCCTTCAACACGTTCAAGTATCAGCAAATCACTCATTAGCTTTTGCGCTAATTGCCACTGGCATTGTCGTTTACGAGGTAACATCTTTTGCAAATTGCAATGGAAATTAGCACATTAGCGGTGAGTGTAATGGCACACATTTGGCCACGCTGGAAGAAAAGGGACTAATTTAAGAACTCGGCAAAGACTTGGTATTGCATTTGTTATTGTTTTTTATACTACCAAGTGTGACATGAAATCCCGGCGCTTCAAGTATTGTATGCACTGTATCAGCAAGCAAGTGACTTAAAGGGACAAGATGCAAGTTGGTAATTTGTATACTCACTACTGCCACCTCAGCTCTTACGCGTAACTGCAGTTTCTATATTAAGCTCGTGCATGACGGCAATTCGGACCCGAATTAACACTTTTTTAAGTGACAGTGCAGGATTTTAGAGGCAGTTGTGGTGAACAGGTCTGGGCTCATTCTACACATTAGGACATTGCTGGAGCAGGTAGGGGTAGGAAAATACTTAATTTTAACATTTTTAAACTCTGTATAGTCCTTTTAATGTTTTCCAAAGACTTGGTAAGTCAGTTAAATATCACCTGATTTGGAAATAGCCTGTGGAGTCTTGAAAAGTTGAACGAAAAAGATTACCGTATTTTCCATACAATAAGTCACACTTTTTTTCAAAGTTTGGTTGGGGTTGCGACTTATACTCAGGTGCGACTTATATATCAAAATATATAATTTCACATGTTTGTTATTTTCACACTGACAGCCCCTAGAGGGCACTCTAGGTTGTTGTACCAGTATCTGCTACTCCTGTACCACTGATGAATAAAAAAAAAAGCTAATCGCGGGCTAAAGGATAGATGGCCACAGCTAGAGGAGGAGAGCAAATGAGAGCTTGACCAGGTAGCTTCCCAGTAGAGGCTCGTCAGCGGTGCAGTTATGCCTCCATGCACAGGTAGTTGCCAGGGCTGGTGCGACTTATACTCCGGAGCGACTTATAGTCCGGAATATACGGTACATAGCTGTTGTTGAGTCTTGTTTTTTATTTCAACTCACACTTGGTTTGATACAAAGTCAATCAGCGGGGACATTTTTCGCTGTTGTTTTGTTAAAAGTTAGAATGAAAGGCGCCATCTGTCACCCTTCTATATGTTTATTATGCAGGCAGTAAATAAAGATTTTCTCATTTGCTTCTTTCACGTAGACCACAGTGCGCCGCTCTGAATTGATGTTATGAGACTTGGGACCTCTCCGGGACATTCTCATTAGTCAAGTCATCCTCCAGTGCATCTCTAAGTTGGCAAGGTAATCTTCGGAATATTTATTTGTACTGTCCGTCTGCTATTTTGTGCTATGGGAGTTGGCCGTTCTAATAAATACAAGCGTGCAATGGACAGAAATAGGACAATAAACCGCTGTGGTTATTAATTTAGGAATGCAATTATCGGATCCGTTTAAATAATGAGAGCAATTAACACATATTTCATGGTTATGTACGTATTTAGCACGTCAGCAGTCTTGTTGGAGCCACCTCATTGAAAAGTCAGTAAAGTAAAGGACAAAAACACGTAATGTTCCTCCTTTCACATATCGTGGCCATCTGAAATAACTGTGTTAATTGATGGATTGAATTATTTGTCTCTTTGATCTGGAAAAAAAAGAAGACAAAACAAGAAAGAAAAAAAACAAGATGAGGTTATTTCCTTTTTAATTTGCGGCTGGTGTTATCCTTATAGCAAATGGCAACATCTTTGCTGTAATTCCAGGGTCTTCACTTTTTATTTGAACACGCGAACATCTTTACTCTTAACCTCAAGACAAACTGCTCTCAAACTACTATTCTGACAAGATTTTGTGTGGTTTATACTTGCATCACATGCACACACTATGGACATGTGGGTGGAAGCATCTGCCTGTGGGCTCCTGGCAATGAAGTAGAAAATCGATTACTAATCAATTGTGTCTGAAAGTAGAAGGGAAACCAAATCTATAGGGCTTTCAGTTGAACAACGCAAAGTCCCCGAATGTTCAGCGATTTAAAATGCTGCTATACTTGGTAAGCTTTCCACTCAAAACTATTAACTCAGGCCAATTTGAAACATGTTTGAAGATGGTTTGTATTTGAAAAGTAAAAGTCCTCAGAGGAGAAGTTATGCTGACATGAACAAAAGTTCTCCTCTGTCTTCAAGTTTGACAGAGACATTTGCACACTTTTGGAACAAACCGCGTATAGTTTAAAAGTTGTTCCTTATGCAACTCATTACCAGGTGTTACATTATAAGACTAGACTTTTGAGCCTCTGCCAGACAGAACTTTGAGCCATGGGACTCCTTTGTTCTTTCTCCATTAGCTGTGCTCGTGGGCATAGATTAGATTTAAGAATGACTTAGTTACAGTATATATACAGCATTATACTGGAACTATCCATGTTTCAAATTGGATTAGCTGAAATAAACAATTTAAGTGGTGAACCTAAAATGCATGTGTATAGTCTCAAAGCTATGTTATTTGCATGTAGAAGTATTTATGTCCAAAATCAAATCAATAATACTATGGTTGAATGAGTAAAGAAATAACATTTGGTTAAGGCTTTTGTTGATTTGGCACCTCGAGGAACAAGAAAAGAAATATAATTTCGGCGAGACAGACAAACCTCATCACCTTGACCTTGTGGGCTGGAAGGGACTCAGGCCTATAGTTAATCCAGGAAGTAAAAACCATACAGTTTGATACATTAAGGCTTCCTGGTCCAGCCAAGACTGCAGTCAGGCTGAATCATACAAAGGCCTCACCCGGCATTACCCCAAGGGCTCACAACGTTCCAGGACTTTAAATACAAGCCATAAATATTCACTTAACATCAAGAGGGTTTTTATAGCCCTGTGCAAAAATATGTCCTATATCAATAATACTTTTCCAGAGATGGGAAGCAACTACTACATACAGTACATTAACTAAAAATGCTAATGCAATTAATGGAAGCATGCTTTTATTATATTTATTTCAGTTATAACAGTTATAACAATTATCTTTGAGAATGGTGTGCTGCTTAATGCACGTGCCAACTCAACAAGAAAAAAATTTAATTTGTATTTGTCCCCCGAGCTGCATTTTCGACACCCCTGAGGCCTAGACCATCAAGAACCTCCACTATTAATACAAGCCACTGCTCTCGCGGCTCTTGTGGACACACCTGTGCACACACACACGGCTCTAAAGCAGTTTCTTGGGTATTATTACCTCCAAATCACTTACTAATGCACACACTAATGTCCCAGTCCATGATTAGATTTAAATTGGTTACAGCAACAGCAATGCATGATCAATACCCTAATTTGTCTCTGATCAATAAACAGCCCGTGCAGTAAAAAAATTGTTATGAGTGAACCACTGGCAACCACTCGAGTAAAACAGGAAACAGCACGGATCCATTCAGGGACAAACTATCTTGGATTGGTTGATTCCTCTTTGATATAAACGATCCATAAAAAGGAATACGACACTTCTTTTTTTCTCTGTGGCAATAATGAACTTTGAGGAACCTTTGTGTCCCAATGGAATCGGCAAGAAGTAGCTATTAGTACTTGGAGGCGAGTTTCAGAGAGACATTGCTTATTCAATTTATGCACAATAATGCTTAGTATACTTTCTGTGACAACATGTTGCGTTCCCATGACATCAATATATACCATCATACACTTTAATACTGAGGTGGTGGACAGGCCAAGGATATTGTGGATGTTTTGACCTGTTTTGACATATTGCTCTTATAATTGTGCTTATTCACATAAACATTTCCAATATATTTAAAAGTGATAAGTCATTTACACAGGCAAAACTGCTGTCCACTTAATGGCCACACTATCATATATATTACTCTATATGTTTTGACTCATATCATTTTGGTCCCTCTCCACCATCTGAAATGACCATAGCATTTTCAAAACAAGTTGGAATAAATAATTTGCTCACGCGGACAAGGCAATGCAGAAGTAAAGTATGGACTCACCAGATCGTTGGTGGCTCTGAGCCCTCCACTTCCAGGTAGTCATACTTCTCCTCAGTCTGGAAGTCTGTAAAGATGACAGAGATGGTGTCTCCAGGCTCGGCCAATAGGATCCAAGTACAGTCGGCCTGGTTACCATAGTTGTTGGGGTAACCGGGACTGGTCACCACCCCACTGCCGCCCCCCACAGTGCCCCCACATGTGTCCTCAGCTGTCAATCAAATCAGAGAGACAAATAGAAAACCCGGGTTAGGGAGAGGAGGAGGGACCGAGGTGCGGACTTGTTTTTTTGGACACAGTAATTTAGATTTACTCGGCTTTATATGTTAGAATTATGTTAATGAAATAGCAACATTGGTTTCTTTGCCAATTTGATCACAAATTTGGCCTAAAGTTATTACTGCGTTGATAATTTCTCATGTGCTTAACAGGTCAGCCAGCCCTACTCCCCGCCTCTCTCTCCCGCTGTCACATGACTGTACTTCAGATTTAGAAGGCTGCAGTTACATTCTTCAGTCAGCAGGTTATTTTATGAAGCATTTTGTTAGCGATGTATGACTTTTTATGAAATGTACTGTCAGATCATAAACTGCACGGAAATGGAGCTCTCTTATATGTTAGATACAGAGTATATAAATGGGAATATGGTTAAACCCAATAGAGTCATTAGAATGATTTAGCAGAAGCCAGTTGGAATCCTGAAGTTTAGGCCTTAGGCTGCAGTTCCTGTCACACTCAGAGATGCTAAGAAATGTCCAATAACAACTGCTGTCTTTGTCCACCAATCACAGAGCTCCGCTCTCGTCTCCTCCAATCACCACCAAGGAACTTTAGGCTTCTCCAATTGGTAGTTTTTTGAATCAACAGACCAATTTGTGTAATAGTTAGAACACATACAGTTGTCAGATGTGATGGTAAATTTGGAACTGGTTGTTGGTCACATCTGACTGTTACTGAAAAGTACTGATTTACTGTAACAGATAAAGACACATGGATTGCGCTGTGCACAGAGCATAAATTATACATTTATAATTTATACAGATACACTCACGGAGAATCAAGGTTCCACATTGGACCTTGTTCTGTTACTGCAACAACAAGCCTCAAAATGACTGGGCTCAATGTACTCCTTCACATACCCATTCAGTGAACAAAATTAGAAGTCAAATGCTGAATTTGCCCAGAGTAAATTGAGGCCAGTCCAGTGATCACTGTCGCAGTAACACAGATTTAATGGGAACCTTTTTCTCGAGAGTGCATATAACCAACAGTAAACATGGTATAAATTATACCTGTATAATTTATATAAAGACATAATACTATATGTAACAGACTCTTCAGCATATGTTTTCCCACACACCAGTGAGTGCAGTTTAGGCTGACAAGTGGTGCTTACGGCTGCATGTGATACAACATGTTGATATCATCGGTACTAAGAGAAGCAACAGCCGGACTAAAGAGCACTCACTGATAAGCAGGAAAATACACATGTTTTATACAGGTGTAGACAGCACTGTCAGGTGTACATGCATGTCCCCTGCGGCCCACATGTACAGAAGACAGTGATAAGTATAGAGACCAGGCCAGTCTCCACCCCAGCCAGAGGGGCAACAACTGTGGTCCTCTACACTCCAACAGAATAATGAGTTAAAACATCAGCAATACTCGAATTGGACGAACAGTGCACTGAGTAGAGACAGGAAATACAGAGGCTTACAGGGGATGAAATCAAGAGACAAAACAAAGAGATTGATAGGAAACAGGTTGTTACATAACGTACTAAATAGGAACAAATAACAAGATGAAACAAAATTGTAATGAATCCTAAACTAGGCCTTCTATTATAAATCATTGTGAAATCAGGAGCCATTAACAACTCTATTATTTCGCACTTGATAAAAGTTGTGTCCGTACAAGCTACGGATGGAAACCAAGCATGCTTTGTCCAAAAAAGCAATTCGCCACAATTCAATCACACACAAGGCTGTAGAGAGACAGACAGGCAGGGTCGGCAGGCAGTCTGACAGTCATTTGGTTATTATGAAAATACGTTCATTCTTATTAGTCGGCTGAAAATATGATTTGACCCCAAAAAAAAAAAGGTTTTTCAATGGTTTTCTGTAGTATCAGGTGTGCTTATTAACATACTAAAAGTCTACCAAAATCTGACCACTGGAAAGGTGTAATTTCCAAGATGGCGTCCAAGAGGGTCGCCAAATTCTTAAAATGCTCATTACTCCTTTATTATTCATCTTAGACAAGTCATGTTGGTGTCTAACCCCATGTTTTGGGTATCTAGGAATCCAATAGGCTTGTTCAAATTGCAGTGACATGATTATATAATTGTGAAATAGAAATGGTGGACAAATACTCTGCATTAATATTAGCAAGGTTGTCACGGCAACAGCACACATTTTCATGGATGGGCTCATTTTAAAGCCCCAACCCTGTTCTTCCCAACGCAATAAAGAATAAGTCTCTACAACATTTACTCCCAGAGATATTTGCAAAAGTCTGCGAGCGACCATGTCGGCCCTGACATGGTAGACCTAGATGGGTTTTAACCTCTCTGTTATCTCAGCATATTAGCAATTAGCATATTTACATTATAGTGAAATGATTGCAATTAGAAAGTGATTACAAATCTCTTATTTATTTTTGAAAATAATGCCTTTGATCTGCACTAGATTTACAAATAGTCATTGTCACTCTTCCAGCATGGTGGTCCATATCCTCTGCAACTACACCGTGGTGTTCAGCAGGCAGTTGTGCTATTACAGTGGGCTATCTGCAGGGGACTTTCCGGGGCAGCAGTTATATCGGTCAGAACTTGCACAAACCGATTGTCCTCCAGTTTCCATCCCCAATCCACCGCATTCATGTCACTCCCCTTTCCAATCCACACCATATTCTGGTAATACACTCTGAGCAAATGATATTGAGTTGAGGACTCGGTATGAGGGATACGTTGTGGGGTAACAAATGATTTGGCGGAAATGATTTTCTTGCTAAAAAGGACAAGTCACAAAGAGGCTAGTGAATCTTGCCACCAAACATGGATTGAGAACCATATGTTTACATACACTTCTTAGGTCAACATTATTTATCATTTCTATTCATCAAACTCCAGAGGAATGAGAGGTAGAATTTTCTCACCATTTTTGTATCACTTTTTACAGTCAGACGTCTAAATACACTAATGTTACTATACCTTTAATCAGTTTATAGCCCAGATGATGATGTCATGACCTTGTAAGCTCAAGTCTGGTTCATCCTTGGGTGTAATTTACAGACACTTGAAGGTTCAGGTTTATTGGTTAAAACAATTATGGAAATGTCCAGTCATCAGACAGATCAGAAGGAAGGCGGGTTCTGTGTCCCAGAGATGAACGTGCTGTGTCTGAAATGTGAATATCAACCCAAGAACAAATGCAAAAGACCTGGTGAAGCTTCTGAACCTGGTAAGAGTTTGAGTCCTGTACCGACATGGGCTGAGAGGGAACTCTGCCAAGAAGAAGCCCTGACTCCAAAAGAAACATCAAAAAGCCAGTTTGGAGTTTGCAAATAAAAAAAGGATAAAGATTTACATTTTTGGAGACATATCCTGTGGTCTGTCGGAAAAAAATAAAGTACATTTTGGCCATAATGACCATGGTCACGTTTGGAGGAAAGAGGGGGAATCTTGAAGCATGACAACGCCATCCCAACTGTGAAATACGGGGGTGTCAGTATCCTGCTTGTTTTGGGGTTGTTTTGCTGCGGGAGGAACTGGTGCACTTCACAAAATAGATGACATAATGAAGAAAGGAATCACATTAATGTTACGTATTTAGAAAGCTTTTTTAGCAAACTGTATTGCTACGTTATGCTTAAAAATCCATATGACTGATGAGTCACATTGGTCGCATGTTGGTCTGGCCCCTGAATGCATGGAATCTCATGATGTACAAACCACTGTAAATCTGATTATGATGTGTAGAGACTGGATAGGTAAATTTAACAGGCAATTTTTGTAATTTCTGTTTTTCCTTTGTAATTATGTTTTTTTTTTTTTGCTTCTGCACTTTGGTTGTATGTTGTATATTTTAATTGTGGGTCCCTGTCCATAAGCTTTGCGCTTCTTGGGTTTCCTTTTGCAAAACGAACCTCAATATCAACACAACTGAATGATATAAATTGTCACGTTTTGTAAATAAATAATATGTGGAAAAATTGTACGAACGTCTCAAGAGCCGGGAAGTTAAAGCTTGGACAGATGGGTCTTTCAAATAGACAATGACCCAACACCAAGTTGCCAATACCGGTTACAAAGTGGCTTAAGGAAAACAAAGGCAATGTTTTGAAGTGGTCATCACAAAGTCCTGATCTCAATCCCGTTGAAAATGTATGGATAGAGCTGAAAAGGCATAGGCACGCAAGGTGGCCTACAAATGTGTCTCAGTTACACCAGTTCTGTTTGAGGGAATGGACCAAACCTCATCTAACTATTGTGAGAAGCTTGTGGAAGGAAATCCAAAACCTTTAACCCAAGTCAAAGTCACAGTTTAAAGGCAATTCAACCAGATATTTATGAAATCTATGTAAACGTTTGGTTTTGTAATAAGTAATAAAACACATTGTAGAAAGAAGCAACAGCAACTGAGAACACAAGTCACTCCCCAGAACTTGTTTCATCTCGCTGATGTTGTAAACCTGAGGAACTGTGGATTTGTCCAAACGAAAATAGAGACCCTAATTGTTCATCTCAGCAGAATAGAGAAGAAGAACGAGTAAGTCTGTATCTTCACCTATCAAGGTCATGTGCTGATGTTGTGATGCCTTGCAGCCTTCACAATGTCCACGTCTGCATCTCCTGATGCACTGATAACATTACAGTCCTTCTGCAGTTCCTCAGTCACAAGACCAATAAGTCCTTGTTTGTTAGAAGGTGGAAAGGAAATCTTCTTTTTCCACAAACTCAAAATGTGTGCCGTTACCGTGACAACCTTGCTAATATTAATGCATAGAGTATTTGTCCACCATTTCTATTTAACAATTATATAATCATGTCACTGCAATTTGAACAAGCCTATTGGATTCCTAGACACCCAAAACATGGGGTTAGACACCAACATGACTTGGGGTTAGGTGGGTTTTTTTCATAAATGCAGCCGCCTATATAGCAATATGTAAACGACCCCAGCGCCATGAGGCAAGACATCCGGGGGCCCCAAGGGAGACAGCACACTGCAGGAGACAGAGCAGCAGGCAGTATGACAGATGTGGCAGGTTTTTTTTTTTTTTTTTTTGGGGGGGGGGGGGGGGGGGGGGGGAGTGTGCCAATGGGGCGTCCGCAGTGTAAACACTAACGTAGTCACACGCAGAATCTACAGGACACACACTGTTCTGCCCTACGGTTTATTGATGTTTCTGTGACATTTGACAGACAGGTGCAGGAAGCCGTGAGGAACGCTTTGTTAAAGAAGACGAAATTAACTCAGAGGATTTGTGTAGGGAGGTAAAAGACGAGTGCAGTGAACGTATACAATTCCGGTGTTCTCCATGTTTTATATGAGGGAATAAGGAATTTATAGGTAAAAAGCTCAAAATGTTCCAATTATTAGCCCATTGGTCCTTATAGTTCATCATATTCATATCATATTCATGCCAAAACCCCATGCCCATGTGTCTTTCTTCTTCTTTGTCCACGCCCAAATCATGCAGTCTGGTCTAGAAACCCACCGTCAACAACTCGAACGTGTAGTCTGCATCTTGATACGATTTGGCACATAATGTGGTTAGCATTGCGGTTAATTCTACCGAGTGTCGAGTAGAGGAGCGTGGCGTTTGAGAAAGCGGTGATGTGAAGTGGCATGTGCAGCGTGTTCACATGAGGAGGGTGAAAAGTGCAGATACACTCAGCCTGAAGGGATTACTTTCCACGTTTTACTGCTAAGGATACGAGATGACAAGCGATCAGTTTCAGTTTCTTTCAAATCAATCTGAATAGAAACTGCGTGCTGTAAAATAGTATTTTCTTTTACATGTTTTGTTTAGTCAGTCAACATTGTTTTTCCAGCTTGTTGCATTTTCAATACATCTTTTGAAATCATAGTGACCATGTGGTTATTCATTGAGATTTATCAATTTTAAAACCAACCTTATCTTACTTCTTTCCATCTTCTTTGTTATTCTTTTGATAATGAATCACCAGAGACCCTACGTACCCATCACACTGTCTCTTCAAGGTAATGCCTTCAGGGAGGAGAGTGCGGAGTCAACAGGCCAGATCAAATCGCCTGAAGAACAGTTTTATCCACTAGGCTGTCAGGAAGCTGAACTCCCTTCCTTCCCTGTGCTTCCAACCCTAACCCCCCGCCCCACAATCAAGGATGAGAGAACAATTGAGAAATTAATCGACTGATAATAATCTTTGAATCTTAACTGATTAATTTATAACTAGGTGGGGTACACTTAAAAAGAGAACTGTCATTCTGGTAGTATATCACAGCTGATGTTGGGTGATGAAGTATAAAGTATACCTCAAAACACTCAAAAAATGCTGTATGCTATATAGTCTTAGGGCAAATTTTAAAGTAAAATCTTTTGCGAACTTTAAAGCTGGCTGCAGTTCTCTGATCACTGCTTCATTCTAAGATAGGAGCAGGGGAGGGTGAAGTGGTCTTGCCCTGTGTCTCTAACCCTCCGGAGGGGTCCAGCACACACAGGAGTGCGCGCTCTGAGGCTGAAGGAGCAGTGAAAGCTGCAGCTGCTTCTGTTGCCTTCATTTCTTATCACATCAGAGCACCAGGCCTGCCCTTTTCTTTGCCTTTCTGTCCTCAACTCCTAGCGTGTACCTGCCAGCACTACAACTGCACTTCTTACACAAGTCACACCGAGATATGAGAAGGTTATGGAAATGCCTTATATGCTGTACTTCCCAGAATACACAGGGAAATCACTACGGGCAATATTTTATACAGACACCAAGACCTGATGGCTTTTAAATTAAACAGTAGCCACAAAAGTGACAGGGTGAAAAAGTAGCCCTTTTCTTCCTCTATATTTTTGCTTACGTCACATTTGTACCAATCAGGAGTTCTACGGATATACAAAGACATGTATACAGATGGAGTCAGGCGAAGATGTGAGTTTAGGAGCCGCGTCATAAAAGCCAGCCAGAACAATTGCTCTGCCAAATAAATATGCTAATTTGGCTGTAGGTGGTAACCCAAGGAGGGAAGAAGCCAAACGTGTTACATGCTATAGTCTCAATTAAGAGCAACCGAGGAGCATATACCAGCAGGCCATGATTTACCACCTCCCCCAGCTGTGACATCTCCCCTGCCCAAAAGCAAAACTAAACCGTTACCATTCATCTAGTAAGCCTGCCCTCACTCATCCTTTCTCTCCCTCTCTGACTTCTCCTCGGTCTCTCTCCCTGTGCCCCCTCCCCTCTCATATCCCGGGGCGCTTTGATCACTTCCTCCTTAGCCTTCTCATCCTCTCCCTCTTTCTCTCTCTCTCCTGCCGTTCCGTCTGCCCCACTGCGTTGTCATCAATATCGTAGTCATCTGAGGATTCCCGCTTCATCCACAACTCCATGGTACAGTGTCTCGCCCCTTTTAAGACGTGCGCTCCCCTCTCGGCATCCCCCTGGCTTCCTGAACCTCATTCCCTGATTGATTTTATGTGTAATGGCTTCTCTGGCCTCCATCGCTTCTCCTTGCCATCTTTTATTTTCAGCCATCTTGCTTCCTTCGTCCCCCTCTTCCCCTTTTTTACTCATATCGCCATAACTCCGTTCCCTTATCCGGCATCACTTTGATAGGTAGATCCCTATCTCCACCGGACTTCAATCACACCAGTGCTGTCAGACGCTGAGGATTATGGGACATCTACATCATCCTATACCCTCTCCTTTGCCTTTGGGCTGGAACCATCCCATACCTTCACCTGGCTTATCTGCTCCCACCCGCCCATCAATCAATCTGCCCCCCCCCTCCCCCCCATACCCTGGAAGAATGAATATATATAGCTACTTTTTTCTATGGTGGGGATCATGCAAGCGTCACACATTCCATGTATGATTTATGCTTCGCCTGCCACGCATGACCAAAGAGGACTCATCTAAAGTGGGGGTAACTCAGAAGTAAAGAAATAACTTTCTAGGTCAGCGTCATGTGTTCACGTCAAGGTGAGGTGAGTTTTTTTTTCATCTGTCCCCCCTTGAGGTGTGGCTCGTCTGGGAAATACATCTCACAAGAACACATCATAAAGGTATTACGCCATGAAACAATGTGGATTCTCAGTCATCCAGGGAGTGATCACTGGTGCTAATGGACTGTCCTGATGACTTTGAGTGGTTGAGAGTCTTGCCCCACACTAAACAATTACCGTATTTTCCGGACTATAAGTCGCACTTTTTTTTCATAGTTTGGCGGAGGGTGCGACTTATCTTTCAAAATATATAATTTCACGTGTTTGTTATTTTCATACTGACAACCGCTGGATGGCGCTCTAGGCTTGTGTACCAGTATCTGCTACTCCTGCACCACTGAAGATTAAAAAAAACAAAAAACGGTAATCAAGCGTCAGAAGAAAAGTGTGGCGTGGGCGAGAAACTTGTGAGGGACTGGCGAAAAGCGGAGGCTACTCTTACTGCAATGAAGAAAACAAAACAAAAAGCTCGATGTCCACCGCTAGAGGAATGGTGAATGGTGCAGTTACGCCTTCAGGCCCAGGTAGTTGCCAAGGCTGGTGCGACTTACACTCCGGAGCGACTTGTATACGTTTTTCCTTCTTTAGGATGCGCTTTTTGGCTGGTGCGACTTATATACAATACTGTACTCTTGTTTCCCCAACCATACTTGCCCATACAATGTTTCAGGACTAATCTTTCATTGGTCTATCCAGTTTAACGTGTATCATAACCAAAACAGCACTACTTTAGCATACTAGCACAGGCAAACATCATTCGTTAGCCCCGAAATGAAGTCAGGTCGGTTTAAAGTCAAAAGCTGTTCCTGTTAATAGTGAATAATCATGGTGCAACTGCAGCCAAGTTTTATCTCGCCATCAGTTTACAACAATTTAGATGTAATTTACTGTTTTCAGGGTCATAAGTTAACTCTGGAATAATCACCATGATAACAATCTGTCTATCAGTCTGTGCCCCTCGCTGAGAGTCTCCCCCCTCGGTGAACTGCGCTAAGTCACTCGTTTGCTTTAATTGGCCTAAATGTTAATCGTTTAGTCGACTGACAGCAGCATCTGCGCTCTGATTTGTGGACAGATGTTGGCAGGGGCTAAAGGTCAACATCACTGCCATAGACATGACTTTGTTCTTTATACCACAGCCCATATTAAGTTTAATATTGTTATTGACCATCATTTCCATGGGGGCTGCATGGGCATGAAAACGCTGATTTAATCGCAACATTTCTTTTATGTTTGACTATTTCTGAATACATGCACGTTAAATGTTTTTTTAATTAAATAAATATAATTTTCTATTATATCAGCCATAAAAGTATTAAATCACTTCATCACGAAACACATTCACCTTTTGCGACTCATCCTACCATCAAGACCATCTTACTTAGAAAGGATTTCTTACTTAGATATTTTTTTCATTTCTATGGCGAACACCTAAAGTGTGACAACAAGCTTCATTTGAATTAATTCACCTGTCAAAACCACTCGCGTTGGCTGAATATCTTGAATATATGTATCTTTTTCTACAATCGCTTTTGCATGTGGTGACCTTGTTAAAAGCTAAAGATCTCCCGAGGAAATGCGCAGGCAACTAGGCTTTATTTTCAACCTATGGGTGTTATTTATCAAGACAAGTACTAAATAGTTGAGCGCACACAGGCATGAGCATGGTTTTGGGCATTTACCATTTACCTGTATTACAGTTTTTGGCCCCCAGTGCTGTGGGAATGCTGCGTGAGTAAAAAATAAATACATAAATAAATGACCCCTATGTGTAAAGGTCGGTTCACATATGACAATCAACATTTGTCAACAGTTGCTACACCTTTATAAAATATATCCAACATGGATTAGAATAGTATGCAGCATTATTTGAAGGAATTATGCACAAGAAATAGTTAAACAAAAAAAAGTGTATTCCTTCTTTACTGGAGCTGGTTTTGCAGAAGGTCCACAGCAAATGGATATGTCCAGATAAAACGTAAACGAGCAGATGGTCCACAAAGTTTTACAAAAGACTCACTTTCTTACATGCTGTTGGGTAATTTTGTAGAAAACGGGGCAAAGCCATAACTTTTTATTGTGAGTTATGTAGCTAGATGTTTTACTTAATTGGCCTGGATTCCATTATACAATCTCTGGTTCAACGCCCTCAGTGGGAAAATCAACTGGGTCCATTTCGCCAACATTGAAATACAATACAATGGTACATGAAGAAAAACTGAGTTACAATTCAACATGATTTGGCCCTAACAGTAAAAGATTATAACACTAGCCTGAAACATTATTTTCTTTATATCTGCCCTGGGGCCAATTACCTCTTGCTTGCCCTCTGTAGGTATCACCCATATCCTTCTGATCGACCTGAAGCTAGTACCTATGTGTCCACCATGTAACACAAGCAAGGAAAACTAAAGGTAATGATAACAGTAGTAGGGATGTAAGGACATGACCTCATTTGGTATGCGGTAGTTTAGTGCTGTCTCATGTAGGGATTGTGCATACAAGTCAGGCTGTCGATGCACTGTTTTGCACCACTTTCACATTTCTGTAATAGCCATATTTTGAGTCCGGATTTCTGAAGCGCAACATCCTATACTGGGTGGGGGGGGGAAAGGTATTCACTATTGCATCCAATATGAGATCTGGCTCCAGGGACCTAGAGGTGCACTGGCTGTTTCCTTTGTATTTCCCCGACATCTTTGCATTGCTTAGATTGCACTTTGTACCTGGCCTGCTTCCAAGAATCCAAGATGGATTCCGATCACAAAGAGCCCACTTCCATTACTAGTTTTCTTGGGGATCATATCGTTGGCCTTGTAATATCTGATTCATTCAGAACTGTCACTTAATGCGAGCTGGCGTGGCCCAGTGGCGGAAGGGACATTGAGAAGGCGAACGGGAATTGCATTTTCCATAGACACACTGCACAGATGCATGCCGGGAACTTGATGAGTGCCCAGATTAAATGCTGGATTATTGCCAGCACATGTTTCACAGAGTCCCCAGTGTCCACTTAGGCTTTTATGGCAGGTGAGGATAATGTGTGATGCATTCGATAGTTTGCCTATTCGGCCACGCAGCATATGGCGAGCATTTATCAGAATAAGCGCCAATAGATACATCTTGCTTTGGGTTAAATCGGCTCATCTGTTAAACTACTAATGCGCCTCTAGAGAGAGCCTGTTGAAGGGTGCATTTTAGTTTCATTTTCAAAAATATTCAAAGGATATCACGACAGGCAATTATAATAGCATTTTGGGGGGGGGAATTTTGAGGACACTGCTTATTACTCTCTGTTCTTTGAAAACCCCTACACAATGTGTCCCCTGATCTATGGGACATTAAAGTGTGGGCATTCGAACACAGGCAAAGAAAAAAGTTCCCTGAAGCTAAAATAATGCAAATCAATTAAAGACTAAACTGTGGGGAAATGAACTGGGAAAAGAAAAGGAAAAAAATCTAATATTGAAAAACTGTGCATGGTGCAGCTGTATTGAAATGGATTATGCTAGCAGCGGTCATATCCGATCATTAAAACAAGTTTCTAAACAGCTATACAATTCCCTTTCAGTGCATAATGTATGATGCCGTCCAGTTGTCCATCTACCTATCTGTCTGCCCTCTCGTGTGTGTGAGTGGTGGAAACAGAGTGAGCACAGGACCTCGGGTACCAGGCCCCGTTAAATGTCATCGCTGACAACTTAAACAAATAGCTGCATGCTCAAAGTTTAACGCTTGGCGGCACGGACCAACAAAATACACGGTGTCTGAGTTCTGGCCTTCTTTCCCAGCCTGAATCAGTCAGTTCAAGGGGCCTTAGAGACCATACACCACTATTGTTAACAACATTTCCAAGACCCTAACAGTACTGGAGTGGTTAGGTTCACTTTGACCGACATGGCCACAACGTCGACTATTGTTTTGGTAAAAAGCTCATCCAATACTTTCAGCTATTCTGTCATCCGGACCGGAAGTAGATATAAATTAAAGTATTTTGTGAAAAAGAAACGACAATGGATGACCGACACGTTATAATGTAGCCAATTACTTTACATCGTTTGACGCCGCTATTTTGACAACTGCACGAACCCGTAATGCAGGAGCGTTCAGAAGCAAGTTTTAATCGGGACAAAACAATCTTTAAACAATGAACACAGGATCAGAGTTGTTTTCAAGAATTGCACAAGAGAGAAATCTTTATCTACGACGCCTGTCAAAATAAAAGAATTAGGTTATTGCCGGTGAGTGC
This sequence comes from Proterorhinus semilunaris, assembly GCA_021464625.1. Classification (NCBI taxonomy): domain Eukaryota; kingdom Metazoa; phylum Chordata; class Actinopteri; order Gobiiformes; family Gobiidae; genus Proterorhinus; species Proterorhinus semilunaris. The sequence continues at coordinate 12,580,604 of CM038360.1, read as the reverse complement.
AGTCGAAGTAATAAGTACTGTTTTTAAGGATTTATGTTACAAAATGCCAGACTTTGATGTTTATGGAAACTTCAATGAACACTTTGAAATGCAATCAGCTGTTATTTTTTCACTGAAACTCCATTTGGTATGTATTATAACATTTACATTTTTTTTTTGCTTCTTTTTCTTTTTTTTTTAGCAAATAAGCACGTAGCGATGAGTAAGAGCAGTAAGTATCATAAAAGAATATTAGGGCCATTTGACCACACTTTTCTTCTGCTAAGAGTAAATTAATTGCTGTAATTACACATGGAGAAAATGGATATATGCATACCACAAATCTATAAAATCTGTTTCTAGTCAACCACTTGCCATTACTTTCATGGTCATGTTGTCAGAGAGTTTCATTAACTGTTGATTAACTCTAAAGCACATAGTCTTAATGGGACACTGGCCCTTAACATTGGTCTACTTTATTTATAGACTATAGACTATTTATAGACTAGACTATAGACTTGTTTGAGTTAATATTTTAAAGAATAGATGTCGTAGCAATTTACATGTCAATTGTTACATCATGCAACTAAAATTATCATTTGATTCGGAATCTAACGACAAAACCTAAAAAAAAATATTCTATGAAACATAGATAGACCATGGAGTTGAAAATGATTTCAAGAGAAAGGAGTCTTTTTATCATATTATGATCCTGTCCTACAGTTGATTTGTTAGCGCTGAATTCATAGGGACATAGCCAGAATCAAAGGGGGTTCATCTTCAGATAAAGCGAGATTAAGATCGAAAGCAAAGACAACGCATTCAGAGAGAAAGCGGAAAGTGCAGCCTCTGTGATGACTTTGAGTGTCTGGTCCAATTAGCCTGTCGCCGCTGTAAATAAAAAGCAACATGAAGTGAGCGAGGGCGTCTGATACGCGCGCAGTTCTGGGCCTTTTTTTCCGCACATCTATTATTGCTAGCTTTTCAAAACAGTGAAACGTTTTTAAGTGCTTCCTTGTGTTGATATGATCTGTTCAGTACAAATACAAATAGTGCACACACAACTTGTTATTGACTGCCCCCTAGAGTAACTGCACACTTTATTATTTTTTAAATTTGTTTCTTAAATAAATGATGGTTAGTAAAATACATAGACCAATACAGAACACTTTTATTTTTTTATTTTTTATGATTTAACCCAGATATTATCCTCACCAAAGACATACATGGAGTGGTGTTTTGTATAATTTGTGCATGTTTCAGTAATCTTGTTTATAATGAGGATAAACGCCATCCTAAACTCCGATATACGTCACACAGAGAAATCCACAAAGCCCTTCTGTAATCTGTATTTGAAGGTCACCAAACTCATTCTGATCCTGTCACACTCTCTTCCCTATGCAAATTTGCATATTTGCTGGAACGGTTAGTTTTTGCCCTGGTCACTGGTGTACAAAACAGAGGAAGTGAGCCCTTTGCTGGTGTTTGGAAACATTACACATTTTTTTCAGTTATGTTGCAAAATTACCAAGGTAACAGATTAAGTACCGTAATTTCTGGACTATTAACCGTTACTTTTTTCACACGCTTTGAACTAAACAATGATGTGGCCATTCTGCCCTCTAGGGGCGCTCTAGCGACAGACAGGTGGAAGAGATAATGCGCCGAGGAAGAAGCTAGTTTGATTGTGTTTTGAACATTCATTTTGCGCATCATGAACACACCCTCTTCAACACGAAGAAATGCACATGATGATAGTGCCCCGGAGGAAGATGAAGATGGCGATTAATTACTTTTCTGGTAGGCTAAAGTATTTTTTTTATTTCTTTAACCAGGTGTGTTAAATCGTGCTGCTTTACTGCCATGTTACAGGCAATGTATGGGGGAAAAAAGCATGCGTTTAATTAAACATTTTGAAAAAATAATTCTGTGTCGTCTTTCTGTGTAAATATCTCATGTTACAATGTGGACACCTTCAGTTTATACACAAGCGTGGCCTATATATGTATAATTTGTTATTTCATTTTTACATTTTGCTGGTGCGGCTTATATTCAGGAGCGCTCAAGAGTCCGAACATTACGGTAGTTGTAAAAGCCAGATTAAAGCATTATATAGGACCTTTAAGATCGCTTTACTTGTGGCAAGATTCAGAATTCTTGTGAATCTTTTCACAATGATGTTTTGTTATAGCCAGACTCTTCTGCATATGAGCATGTGTTTATATTAGAGTATTAGAGGCACGTCAGGTCTAGAGATTAAAGATACTGCTATTCCCAAGAAAGATCTTAGAAGATAAATTTGAATGCACATTGTTCCTATCAATTCCTATAAAGCCACAGTTACATTCGTCAATCTATAAGCCATCACTTTAGACTTGGGGTTTCTATTCAGCCGTCGCATAATTTTTACCAATAAAGACAGCAAACCATATGGGGGTGACAAGGGTTCACCGTCTGACAGACCAAACTACGCTGATGACGGATGATTTCATGAAGAAGTGAGTGGCTGCGAGGAAAGGAAAGCAATTAAACGACGCAACAGAGGCATGAACACGAGCGAACGAAGCGAACGAGGAAGCAAGATGGATGAGCAACGGCGAGACATGGATCAAAACAGCGATTGAGAGAATTAGAGTGAACAATGGGAGATAAGGAGACAGATAGAGAAATATGAGTGCACATGGAGACACAAAAGGTATCAGGATGGAGACAGATAAAATCATCCGGCAAAGGTGTAGAAAAATGTGGAGAGATCAAGAAGAAATTGAAAAGAAAATGTTTACAGTTTATGTAACAGTTTTTCTTGGAAGAATTGGGATACTTATATCTTTGTGCTGGAAAAGGGTCTGGATTTGGGAAATAAATTGGTAACAATATTGTGTAATAAAAGGTTCGGATGTCAAAATGAAGTTTGTTGGACATTTCTTTCTCTTTTAAGCACAGTTACATATCTTGCACAAAATAGTAAGCCTGCATACTACATTTTGTACTTCAGGTCAATTGTTGTAATGACTTGAGCAGAAGTATAGTTCCATCTGTTCCTGGCTTTGAGTGAATGATTGTGTGTTGCATAACTACATACATACACAGTATAACATTATAACCATGTGAGATCACGCAAAGATGTCTTTATAGGCATGTCTGGACTTACTGAACCATATTGTCTTTTCCAACACTACAATTAAGCTATTCTCGTTCAAACTTGACACAATTATTCCTTTTCTCTTACTGACAATTTTCTACATTTAAACTTTTCTTTGCTGTGATGCCTTTTCCACAAAACCCTAAAATGCAAATGTGTGATGTGTTTGAGGCCAGTCATCTCCATTTCATGCCACACATTGTTACATGCAATAACCTTCTTCTGGGATTATAAAACTCACAGTTTACGCCCCGGCCAGCTCAAATCATTGGCTGGTGACCTTTGGGGGGGCCAGATGATGCCACAGTGACATTTAAATGAATTTATTCAATTCACTTTACCTCACACAGTACGGGTCACCTTTGTCTGTGGATTATCACAGCCGTGACCAGGTATGACTGGCACGAGGCAAACTAGACAACTAATTACCAGTGGCAATTTGCATTAAATTCAACCCACGACATGCCTGTTGTTTCTTGCTGTGGAACCTACGGGGAACCGACCATTAAGATGCAGAGTCATAATGATATAGAGGCAAGATTTCCAACCTCCATCAAAGTGTCTTTCTTGAAAGTCAGGAGACATATCTTTACAATAAATGATACATACTGTACAAGCACACAGCCACTGCAGAATATGAGTAGGATTCCGTAATATATTATATATTATATCTCATCGCTCATGATTTTTCTAGTGTGTAATGTATCTTTCTGTCAAACTGTCAAATGCTGGGAACTTCCACACATGGTATTTTTTATTAGTTTTTCTGTGTGCAATAATACAGTTTACTATAAATAAGCAGAGTTAAAGTTAGATTACCTTGCGATTTCTTCCCCCTTAAATTTCCAAAATGGCTGAAACAAGTGGCTGTTGTTGCACGGCGTCACACCTTTAATAAAACTAACCAATTTAGTCCAAAAAAGTAATGCTGTGTGACATGCATTTTTGAACTCACACTATTATAACAAAAGGCAACTTGTGAATCACCATACATTTCCGCTGAATTCTTAAGCCCTGCATATAATTTTATACCTAGTTTGACCATAACGCCAATGCCTCATGCTCTGTCTCTACTCCTTTGGTCTATATCTCGGCCACTTCACCAATCACATCGCACTCTTCAGGGAAAGGTCAATTTCAAGCAGTTTTTTTTTTTTTTTTACTCGAGGATCAATGCAGTCACTCGTGGTATAGACTGTGCGTGGATGTGTTTTTGTGCATTAGTGAGTAACACGTTGGAGCCCGTAAGATGTGTGTTTCTGAATTATTTATGAACCTCAAGCGCTCCCGAGGGATCAATGCGAGGCAACACGAGGGTATAATATCTTATTCACAACATGTCTATCTATATTTAAATTATCTATTAAAATTGACAAAAAAACAAAAGTTACCAGAGCATTTGAACCTTTGCCTTCTGCTCAGCAAACTCGTGGTAAATCCATTTTCCAGTGTAGTAGTGGCAGCTTCTGAGAGCCACACAGGGGAAGCTTACAGCCATGAAGCCGCACACGCCCCCACGGCGTGCGCTATTTCTCTGACAAAACCAGACTTTTTCAACCTGAAAACTGATCGACAATAGGCGTATGTATAAAACTGACTTTTTTGCGTGGCATTTGTTTGCTAAAGCCTGTGTGGACTACGCAAACCAAGCAGCTGTGTGGCTGTGTCCCCTCCTCCTCCTCAGTATGTAAATACACACAGACAAAGGCACGCCCGGCTCCCAAATCTCCCAAAAACAAGCAGGTTTGAACCTAAAAGTTTACGCTTTTAAATATACCAATACTGGTAGCTTAAACATGGAGAGGCTTCTTCGTGACTTCAACTAAACGATTCTGGAAAAAAGTGAAAATCACCAATTTTCAAAATAAAAACTTTGTTTACGTTTTTCTCCAAACGCAAGCTGCCGACTTGTGTCTTTGGATTCCACGGCGGGTCACATTTTTCAAGCGCTTTAAGTGATCATTATTAGCATTAGCGTTTACACTTGTTTTTCACACCGACAGTACTGTACCTCGCCATACGGTAAAGAAGGCAACAAGTAAACGTTGACACTTTACAAGGTGGTTAACGATATACAGCATGCCAGCAGAATTGCTGAGAGACTAATTATGATTTTGAAAGGGAATGAACTCTGAAAAGTCAGAGACTACAAACAAGGCCTTCTCCTGACTACATAAGATAAGATAGGACTTCATTGAAATTCATTTTGTGGCATTCACTATGTATCACTAATTTCACGAACGTGGACCATGAGTAGAAAGGGCTTGTGAACTTTGGATGAATTGCTTGCTGAGCTATAAAATTATACTTTGCAAAATATCTGTAAAACTATTCCCACATCCTGTTGCTGATTCACTTCAAATCAATGTTTCCCTTTGACTGGAGGAATGGATCAAATCATCTTGGCACTTAACAGACAAACCAACTAAACAAACAATAGTGATTCAGCGTAACCTTTTGACAGCGAAAGAGGTTTTTTAAGCAAGCGGAAAATATATTATGCACTCAATCTGGTATACATACATACATACATACATACACACATGAAGTGGGGCAAAAAAGTTTTTTGGTCAGTTCCCCATAGACTTCCTATTGGATTTCGGCCCAAATACATGTACTTTTTTGCCCCACTGTACATACATACATCCACACACACATACATATATCCACACATACACTTATTTGCTTTTTGTTACTAATGGGAAAATATGCATCACATTTGCAAGGGGTTTAACTGTGCATGCGTTACTGTCAATAATAAGGCAGATAATGTGCATGTATGTCTAAATGCTATTGTTATTCGGTTATAATCGCAATAATGAATGGGAATGTGTTTGTTTTATAGACACGTAGCCGCTTTGTACGTCAATGATTATGCGCTATAGGTGATAAGGGCCGTGCATCTCCCAGTCATGGTTAAGTGCACAGCCTGATTGCCTGCAACACAGTGAATGAACCACTCATGCAAACTGCCTACAAATACATACGCTGGCAATATGCTTATACTCATCGATACTCGTGGGACTGCTCGCTCTGCTGCAGGTGCTTCTCGAAGAACAAGTGTAATATGCACCATGTCTCAAGCAGAATGTGTATAGTTTCGTGAGTCAACAACATGTCAATCTGGATACGCTTAATTTCCTGGCTATTCCTATGGGAGTGTCTGCTGCCTATCCGAGTGTTTTACTGTATGTTGTATACTCACGGCAAATGGAAATTAATTACATGCCAGAGGATATCACTACTGGACAATTGACTACCACTCGCTGCAACTTGATTTTTCTGAAATGTTGAACTAAAAATCTCAAGAAACAGTATCTCTTGTTAATTAGAACATTAAGCTAACTATATGTGTGCAGTATAGGAAACTGAACATCAAAAGAGTGTTGTTTAACATGCATATGTTATAGTGTAGCCTTCAAAGTAACTTATATCTGCAGCCTCATTTCCAACACATCGCATGTCTCTGAACTCACTGGGGGTCGAATCTTTCCCGGCACTTTCATTGTAAAAAAGTACAACTTGTGTAAAACTCTGCAGATGAAGGTGTTAAAATTCAGCACTACAGGTGGAGGATTGTTAAAACGGTATAATTCCACAGCATGGGCGCCTTCATCTTATCACAGAGAGACGTGCACTGTTTTTAAGGTGTGTCTGCTTGTTTCTCAATCTCGGTCACCTCTATGGCATCGGTTCTCACCAATTGTGTACCAATTGTTAAGTATCAATTGCAGGGCACTATGTTTTTGATGAGGGAATAAAGTTATTAAAAAAAGTTTTTGCAGTAAAATCTCTATCTAAAACCTAATGTGCATGTCTGGAAAATTACTCCAGGATTAAGTAGTGATGAATTTCATATATTACAAAAATGACAGTAAAACAAAGATCTATATTGAGCTAGGTCCCCCATGGCAAACAAGTCCTACTGTATGACGGGTCATCAAAGAGTGGTTCAGAAGTCCCTTACGGGAGACCAACAGGCTTGGTTACATCACCCGAGTAACTCGTGAGGCTCTCCTCTCATGGACCCACCACCTGCAGGTGGAGCCATAAGGGACTGGTGCAGGGTGATTTGAGCAGGTTAGATGGCTGCCCCTACAACTCAGCAATGGATTGATTGGTGGAAGAAGATGGATGGACAAAAATACCAGCAGAGGGCACAAGAGTGGCAGTGACTGCACAGTGGAAAATGAAACAATGAGCAAAAATCAATGGTAGCTTTTCAGCAAATAGTCCAGTGGTTAAGACTGCTACACATATGGCAGAACACTGTTCTGTCCTCACAGTCATGGGTTCAACTCTCGGCTTTTAGCCTATGGCTAAAAAAAAAGTTTCATGGATTATGACACTGTGACTAGAGTTTGGGCACATGTTTTGAGAGTGCAAGACGAAATCACATTTGGTGACTGAATGTGCGGTCAATTGCAAAAGAAAAAAGTAATTGAGCAAATATAGACCCCCTGATTTGGCATGAGTTGATTCTGTTAATTGGGTGGTGCAGCAAGAAGGTCCCGGTATCAATTCCCACCTGGACGGGGCCTTTCTGTGTGGAGTTTGCATGTTCACTCTGTGTCTACATAGGTTTCCCCTATCACTAAAAATATGTACAATAGGTTACACTCTGGGGCCAGGACTGCCCTTCTGTTAGATTACTAATCTCAGTGGGACTTTCCTGGTTAAACAAAGGTCAAATAAAAAAATAAAAAAAGGAATATAAAAACTCAATATTCCCCCTTTTAACTTGTGCTTTTAGTTAATTCATAAAGAAGAAGAAGAACGTTTGATAGCACTATAAAGCACCCCAGAGCTGTCAGAGTGTAGGCTACACATGTAAAGCGGACTCAGTGAAGTTGTTACTGTCTCATACTGTGCATCTCCTTTGCTCTCTGTCAGCGACCGAATCTCATAATGCTAAAACTACGTACATTATGCATGCGGATGGGATGCCTAAACAGCGGTCTCCCTGGTAACCCAAAACACATCCATCATCATCACCATGACAACCGGGGATAAAGCTGTCAATCACTCGGATCTCGAGGGAACCCGGGGATGAGCGTGCGCACACCCACATCTGCACTGGCAAACGGTGGAGGAGGGCGAGGGCCTGTCGGGGCTGCTTACCCTAACAATCCATCAGCCAGCTCACGGCACGCAAGTTTGGGTACACGCCGTCACACATACAAACATTCAACCTGGCCACGGTCAAATCCATCATAACCTGACACGCAACACGAAGACCGCCAACCACCAGGGGGCCCTACAACTGATGGGTAGTTTGTCTAGCGCTCCCCAGGTCTAGAGGGGGTGCGCACCTACATACCAAACTCCCTACAACGCAAACACAAGTTCAATGTAAAATGAAGCTTACTGTATTTCCGAGAAGCACGATGGTAGCAGCAGTAACAGCACAGAGTGGGGGTTAGTCAGACTAAGGTGACTGGCGACAGAGTGAGCAGTGTTATCTGTGAGAAGTGCAACATTCAGTTTAAACTTGCTGGTGCTCAAAAAAAAAAAAAATCATCAATATTACAGGGTTATATGGTGAGTTTGCCCACCAGCGAGTTCTTTGCTTTTGCATATCCAGGCTTCAAAAGAACAAAAAACTAAAAAAACTTTTGCAAACATGCTATACTTTTTTAATTGTTAAATTACGATTTTTGACTAAGTCTGAGCATGCATCATTTGCTTTGAGGCCAAAACACAGATAATGAGAAAAAAACAAAAACTATGTGAGAAATAAAAATAAATCAATGAAAAGGTTTCCAAGTTAAACACAATAGCTACTACTGTCAAGTCAAAAACCATTTCCATCCACAAGAGGGCAATCATTTTTTGACTCTACTTGGGGCTTCAAAGGTATAGGGCCTGTATAAAACTGAAGTCAACTCTGAGGCCTCTCCTGAGTGAGCTGGAGTCATAAAGTTCTCCCTCTTCCACTTCTTTACAGAGATGTCCCTACTGTAACCTCTCCCCTTCTATCTGCCTCTATCTCCTGCTGTATCTCTCTCTTCCCCGCCCAGGTTTCCTTAGCTCGCCTCCTTGTCTCTCAGATTAAACTGTCTATCCGGCTGCCCCCTTTGAAATCCCCCGTTGCACACCACCTCGGGCAGTGCGCGCGTGTGAGTGCGAGCGAGCAAGATAGACATGCTGGCAAACGCATTAACCTGTCAAAGTATGGGCAGACTGAAGGGGTAAAAAAAGGTCGTAAGGGGAAAAAATAGAAAGAGTGGGTGACAGAGTTGGGTTGGAAAAATCTGAACACACACACACACACACACGCACACACCTACACACACACACACATGTTGCCGTGGTTTCAGTGGGGGTGATACTGTTTCCATGGTAACACCGCCTCCTACAGCTGTGTGCAGGAAAAAAAAAAAGTTAAGTTGCAGTCTGAGCAGTCATGAGCAAAATATTTTAGCAAATAATGACCTTGTATTTACTTTGTAAATTATTATGCTCCTGGTAGGATCTCCGATGGCCAACAGGTCCTAAGACCAGTTCAAAAAGAGAGTATGGAGAGAATAATAACAAGGACCGTGACGTCGCCCGGTATAATGCAGCCGGGGCCCCACCATGAAGCCAGGCCTGGGGTTGGGGCTCACATACAAGCACCTTGTTGTCGGACCTTTGCCCATGGGGCCCGGCCAGGCTCAGCCCAAAGGGACAACGTGGGCCCGCCCTCCTATGGACCCACCACCCGTAAAGGGAACTGTAGAGGTCTGGTGCAGAGAGGACTGGGTGCCAGTCGAAGGCAGGTACCTCGACAAACCGGTCCACGCACACAGCTTCTGGCTGTCGGGACATGGCTTCAGCTTGGATTCTGGAGACCAAGAGAGGCTGGCGCTCCACTTCTCAGGCTTTGCCTAAGGTGAGAGGGGGCGGGCTGGGGTGCCACCCCAGGGGTGGGCTTTCTTATTGCCCCCCAGTTCAGCTGCCATGTGGTAGAGTTTACCCCAGTAAACAAGAGGGTCGCGTCCCTACGCCTTCAGGTTGGGAACAGGTCTCTCACTGTTGTCTCGTCCTATGGGCCCAACATCAGTGCAGAGCACCCAGCCTTCTAGGAGTCCATGGGAAGGGTACTAGACGGTGCTCCAACTGGGGACTCCATTGTTCTACTGGGGGAATTCAACGCCCACGTTGGCAACGACAGGGAGACCTGGACAGGGGTGATTGGGAAGAACGGCCTCCCTGATCTGTGTCCGGTTTGGGAACCTTGGGATCTCATCTCTGCTGTTTGCAGACAATGTTGTTCTGTTGGCTTCATCAAGGACCTTTAGCTGCACTGGGGTGGTTTTCAGAGTGTGAAGTGGCTGGGATGAGGATCAGCACCTCCAAACTGAGGACATGGTGGCTTCCTCTCTCCAGGTCGGTGGGGAGTCCTTATCTCAAGTGGAGGAATTCAAGTATCTCGGGGGCCTGTTCACGAGTGAGGGACGGATGGAGCGTGAGATCGATAGACGGATCGGTGCGTCTCTGCTCAGACTGCTGACTCCGCGAACCGGCGGAGTCAGTGGAAGCGAAAGAAACTGGATGGAAGGATGGATAGATAGATAGTCTTCAATGAAATGCGATTCTTGCACTGCTTCTTTGTGCGTTTATGACAGCCCTGTATATCATGCAATTATCTAAGTGCTTCTCAAACTGTGGTACATGTACTACTGGTGCGACTAGGGTTTTTTCATGTGCATTTAAATTGTAAATGTTCATTCATGCTTTAGTAATGCATTTAAGTGATGCTATTTTTTATGGTTTAAACCTAGACATGATTTAGAGGAATTTAGGTCTATTTAAGTTCCTTTTAGATCTTTTTGTTTTCAATAAAACATAAGATCTAAGATTTGTTAATTGTGTAGGATTGAGGGTTTTGGGCTGTGATGATGCACTGCTGTGTGAGAAAGACGAAAACACAGTGTAACAGCCATCCGTCTCCCTAAGCACTGGACATGGTGCTACATTTGTGCTTCATGTGTGAGAGAAGTGCTATCTTAATGCATCACGTTTTTCACAACAGGAACCTTTAGGAAACAAAGTGTGTCAGTGATGAAATAATGTTTGTCTGATATCAAGGCTCTATTTTAGCATTGGCCTATTTGACAATATAAGTAGAAGTATTAAATAAATGAATATGAAATACAAATTATAAATTTAACATTTTCACAGAAGGTTCACTGCACATTGTAAAATCGTATACAGTTTGACTACAGCACTTTACACACAAAGGACAGCCAGGTAGCATTGCATGAGTGTTTGGTCAGCAGGCACACAGAGGTGCAGTGACTATTGTGATGTGTCTAAATGGGTCCCCTATGACTACAATACTACAGTCTGAGATGAAATAAGAAATACATGGGAGATTGTGTGTGCAGCATTTTGCCTGAGTGTGCATGAATAGTTGAGATGCTTCTGTGTGCTCTGTGTTGAGTGTGATGCAGTGTCAGCAGACAATAGGCAAAGGTAGCCTCTGCTATAAACACATTTTCCACTGGTCCAACTGCAGGGAAGTCAAGGATGATTGACAGTTGACTGAAAAGTAAGGCAAACAGACTTTAGGAGTCAGGATATTGCAGAAGCATTGGGCATAGTCATTCTTTTTTCATTTTTGGCTTTTTACTTCTGCTCTACATTAACTTAGCATAAATTACTGCACAGGACAGTGCAGTGTGAAAGTGGGTCAAGAGTACCAGGTTGGTAGAGCAGTGTCTGGCATACATGAGCTGCAGCACTTTCCACTATAGGAAGGACAACCTGTATTTTAGAACCATGTGAATTTCTTTTTATTATAAGGTGACCAGGTAAAGTCCTGATTTAATCCTGGTTTGGTCATGCTTTAGTCCTGGTATACTCTGGAGTATGTCCGCATTTAGACCAGATTTATTCCTGGTTTCTTCTTGATCTGTTTTTTTTGGGGGGACTGACGTAATCTTGTATGCAATGTATAACATTCACCACCGACACATACTATATATATATTTTTTTAATGCACATATTTATAAGAAACGATATCATGTAATGTATAGCTTAATATGATACATGTAATATCTACTTCTTCCTGAGTAAATGTAATATCTACCATTTAGTGTTTGGTTATCTTCTACAATCTGGACTTTTTCATTATGCAGTCACACGTGTATGTAATTGCCGATGTATTGTTGCATCAGTAGAAGTAGGACTGTTAAATCCGGTTAAAACTAAAGCAACAGATATATATTTTTACTGCAATTTTGATCATTGGTCAAATGTATAAGTAGTAGCTTCTCAAGAACCTCATAGGAATATTAGAATATCGGCCTAAATGTGCTGATGGTGTTGCTCACATGTCTCAGAGCTTGTTTCATGATAAATGAATGACGAGGTTGTATTAATAAATGAAGAGTCTCGGGGCTATGTTTTAGCTTCCACAGGCAGATGATGACTATGAGGCTTGTTTAATGTGTATTTTCAGCGTTGTGACTCAGAAGAGGTGACGTTCAGTGATTTCCAACCCCTGAAGCAACTAGTTTGTTGCACACTGTTTCGCTGCTAAATGAAATTATGCTTCTTTACATTTATGTGTGAATGTAAAACAGCGCTCAAACATAAGGTTTCTTTAGAGTAGCTTAAGAAATATTGCAGTAAATGATAACCTACTTAATTAAAAATCTATGCATAGATAATTTCTCCTTAATGCATTTCCGAATAGACATACGTTCAATCCAGAGAAAGAACCTTTCAATCACACTGTCACATTTTTGTAATGTTATTGAAACATTGTACAGGTCAGGGAACGAGTCCAGCCTTCTCTTCCAAAAATTGCCGCTGTATAAATTGGTTTGCTCTCACTTTCTTCTCTCTCACTGGAGTATTTTTGCCGTCACACCGAACGCTCCAACTGCATATACACAAAGGATAAGCGGCTGTGGGCAGACTTTTAAATTGCCATTTTAAATGACAATGACACCATAAGCTCTGATACACTGACACTGCGTTATTCTGTTGAGAGACATTTTAGGCCATTATATGCTCAGCCCCGGGGTCACCAAGCTGCACTGAATAAAAATTATGGATAGTTTTTCAACAGAAATACAAACAGGAAAAAACCAATAGAGAATAATGGAAAATAGAGCATGTGTGAGAGAGAGAGAGCAGCGCTGACTGTTGGCCTGAAAAAGCACAAACTTTATGGCGATGCAATTTAATACTGAAGGTCAGACTATCTTCTACCACGTTTCTTTCTCTTCTCACACTTGCATGCGGCGCTTACCTCTCATCAATCTAAATCATATCCCTTCCATCTCGGTGTTTCGGTTTCATGCCCCAACTTTCTTCTCACAGCAGCAGCCGAATCATGAGCATCTTCAGCCACGCCATCTCCTCCTCTTAACCGACACCAAGTTTAGTTCACAGGGGCATTCACTGATTAATACTTGTCAATCATTGTCAGAAGACACATTTTACCCAAAACATTCCATATTTCTACAATATCCTTTTTTTTACTAAGTACAGATTTTCCCTTACACCTCTACTTCTAACAAACTTCGGATAGCAGCCATCTTGGACATGGACATAATGAGCCGCCGAATGTTGAGTGCGGCGTGACTGTGGGATACAGGGGAGAGGCGTGGAGAGGGAGCAGCCCAGGGAAGGTGAAGTGAGGTGGGGCATAGGACTGGAGCAGGTCTGGGGAGGAGAGATAAGACGACCTCAAGTGTCACTACAAGTCTGCCACATTGATCTGAGGGAGCCAGGCATGAGCGGGGAGAGAGCCTCATTACCAATAATATTATGCATTTCAACTAAAGGGAGGCAGGGCTGCAAACATGGTTACTGCTGTACTTCCTAATTTGCCGGTTTGAGCACAATAGCAGCTTTGTATCTATTTGTAGGGATTTTTGGCTTCCGCGACTTCCGTTTCATTTTGCAATACCGAGAAGCGACTAATTACCACAAATCTGTGTACAAGCTCTTCACAATGTTTGGTGTTATTTCTTGTAAATAAAACTCAGTCAAATGTTGTCTTGAATCTTTAAATGGATTTGGGCTCAGTGGTGCTTTGATGTAAAATAACAACCTCAAATATAGGATTTTGTCTTTGTTTTATTCCTATAGCAACTATAGCAGCCTTTTAGTCATAATACGGATAATACGATTTTATATAAAAATGACATGATCAAGTGACTGTAGTGCCAGCAATATAGTTTACAAAGACTGTAAAAACGTTCTAATTGGAATATTCCCATGTTGTTGTGCGTTCTTTAACTTTAGGTCTATTTCTGCATCCAAAGAGGTGGCATGGCGTCTCACAAGCTATAAAGCTATACTTCCACAATGCTATTGAAGAATAGTCAATACATGTTGATCTCAATGTTGATGAGACCTACTTTTTAACAGGGTCGAACCTCTATTCTTATTCAAAGTTATGCATTTTCTTGGATCTGGAAGCCACACAAGTCTACCATTATAGCCTCAGTACGTTGTGCATGTCAGCCACAGTGTAACACAATGGGCAACGCAATATCCTTTTAGCCTCTCCTGCTGGCTGCACATACAGTACATGCAAACATGTCATAGCCATATAGCTATTCTTTCTATTCACTGCATCTCCATGTGTTAACTTGTCCCCCCTGTGGCAGCCCTCTCTAACGACTGCTAGTCCGGATAAGACAAACTGCAAATAGCTGCTCGTGATGTTTATGTCTACCACTGGAGTATAGGTTTGTTTTCCTCACCCTGTCCTCTCTCCATCTCTACCTGTGCGTCTCTATCCACACACACACACACACACACACACACCACTCTGGGCTTCTCCGTGGTCTCATTATTATCTTGCTAATGGTTCCCTGTGGATGTAAAGCTCTGCTGATCCAAGCAGCTGGAGACACACACACTCCGAACTCACACATATACGTGCAATTCACAGCACGAGTGGAGAAAATGGGAAATCCAGGACCATATGTTCCCAGCAGTGCAAAAAATGTGACACTTTTAATAATTTAATATCCGTGCCCAACCTTTCACCACACATGCAGATCTGCGCTGTCCATACTGCTAATCCCCCCCTCCTCCGAGAGTCGGCCGGAAATTCAATTTTGTATATACACTGATATCCACAGGCGCAATTACTATAGAAAATCAAATACAGACAGCTATTAAATGTTAAAGCTCTACAGGCTAAAGTGGAAGTGCTCACTGCCTGGGCATGTGGTAAGGGCTCACTGATAAGGATTGTAGTTGTTGTTTTTTTTTAATGTAAAGTATGCATGCTTAATTTAATAGTCTAATTACTTTTTGCTTATTTTAGACACTTAATGAAAGTATTTTGCGCAAAGCTATTGAATATTTTGATGACAAGCCAAGACAAACCTACGTGAGAATTTGGATGTTTTAAAACCATGAGAAAAGTTAGACTGCGTTTAGGTTTTAGGTTTTATTTGAAGGTTTATAATCATTTTCCGTCTTAAAAAAGCGTAACATTTTCCAAAAGTTGCTGTATTGTCGGCTCCTTCTGTCAGTTCAAAGTACCGGTTGGTTGAGGGGATTTGGTTTAGACAGACAGCGCTGCTGAGTCGGAGGCTCCATCTGCAGGGACCACTGATTTACTATAAATAGCCTGCCTAAAGTCTGCCTGCGTTTAATAAATGTCAGCTAAAGAGGATATTAGGCAACTCAGTTTGAGAAGTGCTCTGTCGGCCATTTCATTATGGACTAACAGGTTATATCAGAGGCTGCGTCTGCCTTCCTGCGCTGTTTTTTTCTTCTGGTTTCATACACCAGTACAGTTTTGAAAAAGACTGCTCAGCATCAGCGCTAGTGCAAAAACGCCCATTTCCCTGAACACATTGCTTCTAGTTAGCTTGGATTAGATTAACCACAGCGGGAGGTACGCGATTATTTACGGACATGAAATAATAAGTGTAACGGAGGAGCAGGTGTTTGACAAATAAAACTATTTAATTAGCGTCAGTGTCAACAGCTTGGCCATAAAACTCAAAAGGAGTGCCATAAGAAGGTGAAATACAGCGCATTGACAATATGACAGGCCAACGATCTCCTTAGGAGCTCAACAATGTAGTACGGCGACCTTTGCTCCCCGTGCTCATTGATTGTTGTGGCTAATTGGATGGGGTCACACTGTGGGCTTTGTTACTACAGTTTACACATACTGTGCTCAGTGAATAATGCTAATTGTGTGCCTTTAATCTGAAAAGTGTCCATTGGCTTATTGAGATGTTGACTGAGTTCAATTTAAAACAAAGATTAAGAAGATTGCTCTATCATGGGGAGGTCATTAAGGCAAAGCAATATGTACATGTGTTTAATTGTAGAGCGCAGTTTGTACACAACGTCATTCCAAGTGCTTAACAGAAGCAGTGAATAATTCTCTCCAGCTGACTAACTAGACCATCAAGTAGCAGCAGATTGATTTACACATAACACTGCCCTTTTTTGTTTGTTGGCGAAGTGAGTCTCCACCCCAGCAGTTCTGATAATGTTATTAGTTTTGATTGGGCCCAAAAAATCCAGCCCGACCTCACCCAAGCCCATTCACTTTTTACATTTGACCTGCAATGTGCTTGACCGTATCAGCGCAGCCTAGAGCTTACTGTGTTACATGCACGCCATAACCTCTTCACAGTATTCTCATCATTCCCTTCCTTTTATGGCTTTTTTTAGTATCGCAGCAGCTTTTGCACGCTTACATCCAACATTTACACCAGATTGCTTGGTCTAACCCACTGTGAGTTAAACACTGCTGGGAGAGCCTAATGGTCACCCGCATGTTTCTCACACGCTCGTATACTAACCTGGCATTTTGTTTGTGCTACTTAATGACAATTTTAGTAGTAAACCGTGCTCACGATTATGTCCTCGGTGCTGTGTGCAGCTACACTTACAAGCTGTGATTTACAGTCTCGTATGAAAGCAGAAGGACTCGGTCATGGGAAAAAAAAAATGAGAGAGTGAATGAGTTCTGACAGTGTGTTATTAATTATGGAACAAAGGGTGACTGTGACTCTGAGGTCACGCTACACTGACACAGCTATGGCTCTCACATCTTTTATAAAAGGCAAGTTGTGTGGCCATTTAATCACCTGCACATGGATCATTTAACAAAAGGAATTACAGTCTATCTGTATGGTACGATACGTGCAATTCAATTAAAGTCAGAGGAGTACATTTTGAAGAGAACTTTGATTCTGGTGTATGCAAACCTTTAATAGAGCAATAAAGTATCAAACATAGGGCCAGGACTTTAACTACTGTAAATGCTATACAATATCTGACTATGTTCCCAATATTCATGTTTTTTGTTTTTGATTTGTGGCTTAGCGCAAATAAACATACTAAACATTTAAAAGCAGCCTTAGCTAGGGTTGGACGATATGGCAAAACATTGATCATGTATTTTTTTTTTTTTTCTCATATTGATTGATCTTGATTTTTGATTCGATTTTATTTTTCAATAAGAAAAATAAATACATAGCTGATTCATTAACTTAGACACACTCTCTATTCAAACCTCCGCTCAAACTAAAACAAATAATTCCCTCCAGTTTCTTCCATTGTCTCGTCCAAACTCCAAAACAAGGAGCTGTTTGTGCCAAAGTTATGGCTGTAAACATGTCTGTTATAATGTCCAGTGACAATTATTGTGCTTGACTTGAGTAGAGATTGCAATTCCTAGTAAATTTCGATTAATTGCACAGCCCTGGCTTTAGCTCACAAATAATGCAGAAATCTGTGATTGGTTGGGTTTGCATATGCAAAGGGAAAAATATGAACTTAAGCAGAACGCAATGTCCCGACACCAGTAAAATGTCACAACACCAGTCAATAACCATGTGCAGGAGAGTGCACATGTACAGCACTTTTATCATATTGTTTTCAATACGGCGCAAAGCCCACAGATGAATGAAAAATATTAACCTTTTCAGGCTTAGAAGTAGAGGTGGTCAGTGATGAAGAAGAGAGGCTTTTGAGGATCTGTATTATTTATTTTATTCCTATATATATATATATATATATATATATAATGCACACTCCAGAGCAGTGGGTAGTGGTTTAAGCCACACATTTATGATTCACACTTTAATTCATACTTTTTACTTTTAATACTCAATAAATTGACAGGGCAACTTTTTCTTATGGGTATTTGACAGAAATTATCTGTACTTTGTTCTCAAGAAACAAAATGAAATACTTTAGCCACCACTACCTAAAAGCGTTGATTTTTTTTGGATCGCTGATGGAGATTTGATTATATTTTGACTTATTTTTCTTGAAATGTTGCTCAACGCTGTAAAACACAGAATACAACAATAACTGCAAGACTTTGCAATGACACATAGTCAGTGGAGAGAAAGAAACCATGATCAGAACCAGTTTTTCTAATGGTGCTGGACTCAAACAAACTTCACTTCTCATTTAAAGATAAGATAGATCATAACTTATTCATACCATCTGTGATATTCTATTTGGCTACTTTTAAGGCTTTTCTTATGAAGAACACTAAACTTTCTCATGCAGCACTAAAAAGCCCAACTGTATGAATCATTACCAGACATAGCTTTTAAACTATGAATGTCAAATGAATGTGATTAAATATTAAATCTCAATTGTTATGTTAAAATATAGAGTATATACACAGAGCATTGAGAGAAAAGAGAAACTAAAACTTCTTAAAGCACATGTAGAGTTTGTCCTTCTTTACAAATCATAATGTCTTTTAATCTTTCATAGATAATAAATAATGTATCTTCCATATCCGCAACAAGGCACATTAGCTTCACAGTTGTCTCAAATATATGTTTATACACTAGAGACCCACTAAACGAATTCTTCTTGGGGCATGTAATCTGTGCCATTACATCAGACATTGTGGGGCCATGGTGGAATATTCACAACGCATTTGCAATTAGCCCCATGAACACGCAACCAAATCACTCTGCACAATAAAGAATCTTTAATTATGTATTAACGTGTAGTCAAAAATAATTGGAGGCAACTTTTTCTGCATCCACAACGGCAAAACTACAGCAATGACTCACTAACGCAACTGCACGCAATCCCTAAGATTAGCAGCTCATTTTGACAGTTTTCAGGGTTACACCAGGGCACAGAACAGAGGGATATTTTGTTTGTGCCTTGGCTGAGATTTCAATCCTTTTTATTTTTTTCTTCCCCCACAACAAACCTCAAGTGTTTTTTGTTTTGTTTTGTTTTTTATTCTGCTGTAGCAATGGTGGAATCAGTTCCACCAATATTTGTCCAGCACCCACCAAAAAATATGCAGCTTGAATCTTATTACTGGGTGCACACACACACACACACACACACACACACACACACACGCACACAAAATACATATTCATTTCCCTGCTTTCCTAAGCAAAGTCGGTGTGTTGCCGGACCATTATTACTTTTAGTAATACATTGAGGTCAAAGGCATCGATAGATAGATAGACGCCAATTACTGACTGTTATGACCATTATCGTGACCTTTACTGTTTGTGATGAACAAATTACAAATGTTATGTACCATTGTAACTCTTACGGTCAACATCTATTGCAATTTTGCAACTCACACTGATAGGAGTGATAGGCAACAACATTAAGGACCTTGGGCTTCAAAACACCCTATGCACATCGCATACAGTGCACACAAAAATGCGTCTACACATTTGAAGTGCCTTTCATTTCAGGTTGACTTTTTTAAACAAAACAGGCCAATATCAGCATTGGAAGACGGCCTCATGTTGTGCATTTCTGGAACCGAAAACCAAATCATTTCTCAAGCTACAGTTATGCGCCAAAAAAGAACATGCATCAGGGTCACTGGGGGTTACTGGTAAATTTCACATTCAGAGATAGAGTCGTATCTTGGCTGTGTTTATCTTCCACTCACACTCGCACAAAAAAACATGAATATTCATAAGCGGAGTCTGTATCAGGCAGATCATGATGAAATGCTCTGCAGGCCATCTCGGCATATGTGCATGTTTTTTGGAGGATTTGGAAATTTCTTGAGTGCTGAAGGATATTTCTGTCCCGTAAATTATTCTGTGCCAAGGAAAAAAAAACAAAAAAAGAAAATAGTAGATTTAGCTATGTGGCACATTCAGCACACAGGGCTGGGCAGGAGTCATGGATTTTTTAAAATGTCCATTGGCTATGAAAGATGCAGCAATGAGCAAGAATAGGCAATTTCATTTATACATTCTAAAATAAGTACTAAAATAGCACATTCCTCAAGCAACATGTCCCGTCTTTAAATAACAATGTTTTCATGCTTGACCTGAACTGCAATATTCATATCACACTTCCAAATGTGCAAATTTTGCAAATTTTTTCTTATATAGTGAAGACTACAAAACAAAACAAAACTTTTCACCACATTGTGATTTGTGTGTTGTAAAGTATCAAATACCTTTTTCCCCAGCTGTCTTCCCTAGTGAAACTTTAGCACCGTACTGTACATCCCATACCGCTACAGTAAACATGATACACTGCATACATAGTCTACAGAGTTGCCTAGCAGTATTTCTCTTATATATTATGCCCATGGGCTGTTCAGTACAACACAGCAGCAGTATGCTGATGCAGCATGCTCTAATACTTATTTGGTATTTGGTGAAGTGATTGTAAAATAGGCTTTACTCCATCCACGGCTACGCATGTCAAGTGCAGACATATTAGATGGATTTCCACACAGGTTTGAGATTACTAAATGACCGAGTGAACATGTCTAGCCCCTGGTTTCTGTATCCTTTTATCACCGCTCAAGGCAGCATCCTATTACAGCGGAGCATCCCGAAAGGAGGGAATGTGACTGAAACAGCCATTTTAAACTATGTGCTAAAGCAACCAGAAAAGTAAGTCAAATTCGCTTTCATTTCCCTGGAGGTGTCAAATATTAAATAAAACAGCCTTTGCACATTGTACAGCTGTGCAAATGCAGCTACAGGGGAATTTAGGTTGCAGTCAAGAAGAAAAGATTCTAAAGTGGAAGTGGTCAATCTAGCTACAAAGAGCTATACACATGCTGCTGGTCCCAAGCCTGATAAATGTATTACCGTGTGTTTAGGATTACTTTATGCAATTCACTGCATGCTAGAAGGTGAATATTAATAAAGAAACAGGGAAAAGAAGAACATGTATTATACTATAAAACAGAAGTTTGTCTGGTACTATTTTAAGTATGTTTTAAAAGTTTAGATACAGTGTATGATTCTGCAGCTATGAGATATTCTTAAGTGATTATTGATTGAACTTTTGATGATATCATCCGATTACTTTCTTTGATATCGTGAGATAAGGGGTGGCTTAACAACTGTGTACATGCCAACATGTTAGCTTTAATGCAAGGAGGAGGTTCGCAATCAAAGGTAATTTCATAGCACAGCCAAAAATAAAAGGCTGACACATTTTATAGCATGACATAGGAATGGATTCTCCTCTATAGCATTGCTGCTGCATGAAACACCAAATAGCCAAGACGAATCAGATACTTGTCCTTTTAAAGCAACACTTTCAGAGAACTCCAACACCTAACAATGTCAAAGTGATACAATTGTGTACCATACGTTTTTTGTTTAGTTGCAATTGATGCTTGATAGCCAGTAAACTTAAACCTGAAAACGTTGAACACTTTGTACCATCTATACTGTACCACTGCTGGCATTTGCCCACAGTCCCTAGAGTTTGTAAGCCAAGCTGTGTGCCTGGGAGCTGCGGTGGACATATTAGTAGCTTAGCTCCTCTTAGCCTCAGTGACAGAGTGACAGAGACATTGCTAATCCAGCACTGACAAGCTGACATTTCGCCTGCTCCTTTCCTCCTTTTTCTCGTCCCTCCATCTCCCCTCGAACAAAATTACAGTTCCCCTCAGAGTCAGGCTCATTCTGCTGCGGTTCAGGAGATATGGTGAGGTGGGCAAGTACAAAAAGCATGCACAGTGCTCTTGCTTATTGAATAATATCACACTCAGCCCTCAGTACTGTACATGCACTGTATTTATTTATTGGTTTATTTGGTCAGGACAGTGCATGTTAATGAACATACATGGGTCTCATGCATGTAAACAAGCCACACCGGATTGTAGCCTTGGGCTAATTTCCATCCGTTGTCCCCCATGAGCACTTTTAAACACACTCACATTCATCCTGGCCTATTGTACATGTTTTTAGTGGTAGGGGAAACCGGAGTACCTGGAGGAAACCTGCATGCAAACTCCACACAGAAAGGCCCCGTCCCTGGTGGGAATCGAACACGGACCTTCTAGCTGTGAAGCACGAGCGCTAACTGCTGTACTACCGTGCCGCCGTATAAGAGATTATAGCAAATGCTCTTATTGCTGTGCTTTGTGTCATGATGGTACTCAATAAGAGTCATTCTGAACAACCATCTTACTACTGAAGGCCTGCTCTCACAATAGTTAGAGGCTAAGATTAGAACATGACCTGGATCTTTAAATCAGAAGTAAATGTATAATCCATCAGGACTAAATTATACTATTTCACACAACTGTCATGAAACTGTCAAAATTCAATTACCGGCAATTTTTGCTTGGAAGTAGTATTTTTTTGGACCATTTGGGCTATGGAAATCCTTGTGAAATCAGTGTTCAAGTCAGAAGAAAGTATTTCTTTTTTATTTTATTTTGAGAGGACAAAGATGGCATGGTGATAGAATGGGAATATCCCCTACGGTCATTATGGTAATTACATGGAAACTGGACACACCCCGGATTTAATTTATGGTAATAATTAATCCTTTCCCTTGCCTATAATGCTAACCCAGTGTAAAGACTATTTCCATTCTATGACTATTTCATTATATTAAACCTGTTATCATTGTGATGTAAGGTAAAATGCAATCTAACATCTAATCTTTTTGTTGTGCATTTTGCTGATCTTTAGTTTGTTCACCAAAATGTGGAACAAAAAGATCATTAGAGAGATAACGAATGAAAGAAGAAAAAAGTATAGCAAGTGAAGTTTTAGTACTTCACTTACAGATGCGTTGTCTGCCAGAGTGGACAGTGACAGCAAGCACGTCCTTGTATCTGAGAATGATCCAAACCTGGGGTCAGATGATTCAGTCAGGGTCAAGGCATGAGTGTGTGCGCCACGTATTAGCATTCATTGAGTAAAGACGTGGAGAGGGGAATGCTGAATAAGACAGTGAAGTGAAGTCCCATCTTCACAATAATGGCTTCTCTTCAATATGTAGGCATGGCACAGAATAATACTGAGGAAAATGGGACCTGAATAGTATCTGACTGATTTTTTCAGTCAGATAAAAGCTCTTTTAGTGTAGCTTATATTGAATTTATTTCAAAAGGATCATACAAGAGTAAAACAAATTCAATATTTCCCTGTTAGAGTAATAAAATATGCATAACCTAACCTTTAGATAATAAAACCTAGAACAAACCTACACATTAGAAGGCACTTTAACAATATTTAATTTATAGTAATTTTTTTAATCATTTATAATCACTCATAAATAGATGCTGTAGTAACACCATCCCTGTTTCTGGTTAAACACAAGCTCAAGGACGGGATGCTTTTGATGTATAAAAGTAGTTTGGCTCTTTCCATGGATTCGTTGCGAATATAGAAATCAACACGGGATTGCTGGAAATACACAGCAAAGTAGAGAGCATTGTATCTGAAGTTGTATGTGCCCACGAATGGGGGATGTCTGTAAGTACACATGAACAAGTGCATACTCAAATGTGGCTTAGAAAACAGCAGTACACCCGCCGACCAGCGTCACCCACCACACACTCCAAAAATAGTCCAGCAAATGCTGTGCGTTTGCCTGTTCTCCCACACACACACTTTAATTAAATGGTCTAGAAGGGGAACACACTGTTCTTCGACTGCCTGCCACACACACACACACATGTCTGTCTGTCTGTCTGTCTGTCTGTCTTCAGCAACAATGTAAGTTATGAATATTCAATGTTATGTGTGTTAAAGGAGAAGTAAGTGATAAATCAAGTAAATCTGGGTATATTTTGGCTGTTTAAAGAAACTGAACACGAATGTGCATAATTTGGCTTTTTTTTTTCAGGCCACAAGCCCTTCCTAATGTAGCCTCATCAGGCTCTGAACTGCCACTGGATAAAAGGCAATAGCAAAATTGTTTTTTAAATTAACTGCCTTTTCATTTGTAGCAGTCAGTCCTCTCTTGTTTTTCACAACTAGATGTGAAGTCCACACATTGTTAAAGACAAAGAACAATCCTAATCTATGAGGTACACTGGCATTGTCACAGCTATAGGCCAGAGTATGGGCTATGATGACAATATGCCTTACTTACTTATCCTTTAACATAGACTAGAAGGCACATTTGATCTGCTTTGCACAGATAACAAACACTCACTCACATGTCATGCAAACACATGTACAGATTTGACAACATACCTCGACAAATGGGAGCGGGGAAGTCCCACACGGCAGTGTTGCCAGCATTGGTGGTGCACGTTAGCGTGGCGTGACCGTCTAATACGTAACCTGGGACACAGCTGTAGTGCACACTGTCACCAACTGCATACTTCCCTCCACCGCTCAGCACAGCCTTGGGTGGCACTCCGGGGTTACCACACGAAGAGCTCTGAAGTTCTGCAAGGAGCAAAAAAGGAAACATAATGGTGAGGTTGCATTTCCACAACAATTACAATAGTTTCATGACCTAAAGATTGACCAAATATTAATGGAGTCTAACGATACACGGCATGAAATAATTTGGGGAAAGAAAAAGCTTTGATATGTAATTTGCCATTGTCCAAAACATGAGTTACACTTTAAACCCACAGTTAATGTGATTAAAATGGCATGGAAAAATGTAATCGTAGGATAGTAAGACAACCTATCAAAATCCATGAAATAACTGTGTTTTAATGATAAAATAAAATGGCTAACCCACTACATTCTAATGCATCAAAGCGGACTTGTATTTAAACCAGGTCTTAAATGTTACTGAAGGGAGTGAAAATCCACTTAGGAAGCAGTGCATTGCATGTGTGTGCATGAGTCAATAGAGATTGAACTCCAGCAAACAGAGAGGAGACAATTCAAGTGTTTTATAGTTAATAAGATTATCCCCACAGGGCGCATTTACCATTCTGTGGGACTTTTGGCGAGTGTTGCATGTAAACATCTATGTCCACAAAACACAGCGCTGTCCCCGTACACAACAGTGACAACAGCAGACAGGCAGTGAATGGAGGGCTCTAACAGCCCATAAACCAGGACATAGATGGGCGAACAGGGACTCACTGCAGTCTTATTGTTTGAACTTGATTGATATGAGGAGGAAGCTGTTTGGGCAGATACAGGGCTGGAGGGGATGAGGAGAAGACCATTGGGGGGCATGGAGAGTGGGGTGAGACAGGTGGCGCTGGAGAGTAATCACAAAAGGAGAAAATGAAATATAGAGTGAAATCTTGTAACAGAGCATCACAATGTTTGGATTTTGAAGTAACATCTTCAATATACTTCAACTGTTAATTCAATTTCACATTTAATATGCCTAAATCTTAGTAGGAGGGGTCATGACATGTATTTATTTTATTTGATATTTAGTAATCCAGTCCTTCTAAGAGACAATTTGGTATAAATTAATAAAAGGTTTAGTAAAAAAGATATTATAAATAAATGCATGGCTAAATTAGGCCAGAACCATACTGTATGATGCCTAGAGTAAGACTTGACCTGGACTAAACCGAAAATAAACTTCAGTTAAATCAGGACAGGTACCGTGCTCACGGTGCTTCCAAATGAAAGACCAGGATGACTTTTGAAAAGCATTTGCAAACTTTGGAATTATGCTTCAAATTAAAATCTAAAGTGCAGCCCCAAAGGCAATCTTTTCTCTTTTAATGGCATGACTGTGCAATGATTATTCACCACGATGCCAGCAGTAAAGAAGATTTGATGTTGGCAAATGAAGCGAGTGGATGATTCTAATATTGGTTAGTCTGATTGATCCATTTATTTAGATAATGACTATTACACCTTTTTCCATTACAGAAGCCTAACTACTTTCTGCAAACTGTATTTCTCTACTTTGACTGTATCCACAGCTCTGGGGCAAGAATGAGAATGAGGACATTATGGCCGTCTCAATGGTCAGAGAAAACCAAGTAATGTTGACTTTATGAGCTGCTGTAACACATAGAGTGACTTCCAGTGACTTTCTTATGTCCTTTTAAATCAAACCCCAAATGCCTTTCTGCTTAGTTAAGTTCTGAGGAGAATGAAATGAAAATACCATAATCTATGATGTTTAAAAAGTAATTATACAACACTGGGCGACCCTGGTGTCAACTTTCCCTGCTTCCGACCCGGCAGCCTCAATACACACTAATGGAAAACATCTCCCTCGCTGCTCTCAGTTGTCCACAAAATCCCGTTTGGCTCTCATTTCTGAGGTTTATGACATGACTGTATTTTGTCTACAGCTTTCGGTTCGTTGATGAACATTTTGCAAAACTTTATTCATCACGATCACAAGAAGCTAACCGGCTAACGGGCAAATCTAACTGTGGGCTAGCGCCACTTTAGCAGTATTTAGAATAGAAGCCAAATGTTCAATTATGAAAGTTGTAATTATTCTTCAGCTAATGTCACCCTATAAAAGCTGCTGTATTCAGCTCGTATCTGAAGTTGGACCACTCGCATCATCTCCGAGTTCGCAAGCTGTAATTATGACTTTGAGCTGCATTCTAAGGCCATTTTCCAAGTCGGAGGTCGGAAATGTACCCGTTGCCAGTAGTTGCCCTTGATGCAGCATAAGCAGTATGTTATCTTAAAATGGATTTGTGTTCAGGATCCATGCTTTAGATGTTTTGGTGACATTAAACATTCTTCTGTGTAAAAATGTCCCAAGAAATAGATCTTCTTGAGCTGTCAAAGTTATAGGGATATACTATACGCACTGTGACGACCTTTGTTCAAACGGTATATGCGCTGATGAACTGAAAATGACTTCACAGCCAGATGTGGCAGTAGGAAGTCATCTTGATAGAACATAGTATGATCCCTAATAGCACCCGAATGACCATCCCATTAGCGCTCAGCGCACAGTCCACTGATGTGTATGAGCTGAACCCACTCGCTGTGTGGCTGATAGGACGCTGAACTGCAACCCCCCTTCGCTTTAGTGGGGCCACACGGACACGCTAAAATCAATATGTCCGCAGGTCGCAACACTGGGCCAAGAAGACATCCAATCAGGAGGCAAAACCGAGGGTCGTCATGGTGATGGATGACCCCGGGTGCAAGTGTGTGGAAACGTGTGCGCTGAAAAGTATCTCCACTGGTGTCGTGTCCATATACGCCTAGCTGTAGCTGTGTAGAGATAAGGAAGGGGGGAGAACTGGAGGGGCCTATCAGCGTCTTTAGCAAAACGATTTTCTCCTCTCATTCATGGTCTGCACAGGTCCCACAGATTTCCAGGCCGCTGACACGAACTAACAGACAAAAAAAAAAAAAAAATGGCTGTGTACACAACCTGGCCCAACACTGCGGTCACTAAATGCCAAAAGTTTCCCAAAATATAATGGTCAGCCCAGATAACGTTCTCTTCACCTTTAAAAGTGTGGGGGAGAATGTGTTCATATTAACACAACCCATTTCATTGTGCAGCGGATAGTCCCGTGGTTGAGGCTGCTGTTCTGTTTCCTGTGTCTTTGGTTTGGGTCAGTTTCCTGGGTGTATCTGCCCACTATTCAACCCCTTCACCCGGTTGTGTAAAAAAGTCATTAAGATCATTTTCCCCTTCTAGAAATGCTACCTTTCTAAATGATATTTTATTTTCCAAAGTAAAATTGGATTTCTTTCCCCTCTATCTTCTTGTTACTGTTACCTGTCCCAGGCAATTAAACTCTGACATCCAAAAAGAAAAGATGCGGTAAAGAATAGTTGGCAGGGGCTACTCCTCTTAGCTTTTTTTCAAATTGGCTCAAAACAAACCATCAAGACCTGTTGAGAGTCTTGATAAAAAATTTAAAAAAAGCGACATTATGTGTGAGTCAGAAAAGTAATGGACACTGGATGGAAATACATCGTGTGACATTGCAAAAGCTTATAGAAACAATGGCAAAGCAATTGTCTTCCGTAATCAAAGCTTAAGACGTTTAAATTTAAAGATTTAAATTTGTTTGCGTTTTCATCTTCTTCTTGCGACCCACATTCTTCTATCCCCTCTTCGTTGTAACACCCACTCCCATCACCTTAAAACTTTGATTACCTGATGCTATCACCCCTCCTCTCCCCGATACTCTACCCAATCCAACTTATATACTGCCCCCTCTTCCCATTTGTTTCATTCCCTCTCCCTCGCACTTTGCACTTTATAGTGAACATCACACAGTTTCATTACACAAGTTTATTCAGTAGCCCGCGGCAGCACCAAACTACTTTTCATGGTTTATTGCGGCTAGCTTCAGTCTTATTTATTCTCTCCTCCCTCGACTTCCCTTTTCTCTTTCTATCCGTCCATCTCTGCAGCCCCGTCCCACAGTTTCCGCCTCTCTCCCCAGTTTACCATAACCATGATTTGGGTCTCACTGGCTTCATTACAAGCTGCTTCTTTTATGGTCCATCTGCAGTACTGTTTGTCACGCACATGCAGTTGGGGAATGCATGTGGAGAAGAGAGAGGTTTTTGTTGTTGTTGATTTTTCCTCTACAGTGTGCATACATTTACCTAGCTTTATTTCTCCTGAGATGCATTGCGGATTCTATGTTGGGAGCATGTTTCGAGCGAGCGGGGAACATGGAACAGAGGGAAGTGATGTCAAGGTTTTTACATTTTTGGCTGAGACAGATACTGAGAAAGGCTGAAGTGATGGGAAAACAATGAGTAGTATAAAAAGTGCATGTTTAAAATTCATATGGAAAAAACCTTTACATAGCTTTACGTGGTTTGCCGACAATGAAAGAAGGAGCAAGTAAAGCTTAAACTATCATTCCGAACATTGTTCTACCATCCCAATACTTCACAAGGTTGAGTTTACCAGGTTTTGCAACTTTCAAGGACCAACATGGAGCTTTTAATGTGAGTGTTAAGCTAACATCAACCTGCCTAATGGTTCACAATCAATTAACATGCACAATCCACAAACATCTCCTTTTGCAATATTCTGAAAGGCAAATATAATTTAATTCCAAATTAATCAATGAGTCTGTTTACAATTATAATAGATCCATGGTTTACATGCGCTCGAGTAACCTGCTTATTAGACATATCCTGGTTAACGGCACTCATATTATATATATATATATATATATATATATATATATATATATATATATATAGACTCCAGAGAGGGGTGGAGCTAAACAAATAGCAATGTTTTGTGGACATTTCTTTAGCACAGGGACAAGCACTATCCAAGGAAGCACTTACAGACGTGAGAATTGAAATAAAAAATAAAAAAATAAAGTTGGTTTGTTACACCAGGGAGTTAAAAAGTACTTGTTTTGTAAGGTTACTTCAATGTTTTTAAAATTTTTTAGAAGATACAAAGCCCAGTACCAGATAAAAAGTATTTTGGAAAGTTTTTCCAGGATACTGTGTTTACAATGGTACAGTATCCTCGAAAGAGTGGTAATATCCCAGTGAGTGCGTTTATAAGGGCTCGAATTTCTCGGTTATTATCGGGAGTTTTTAATATTCCGGTTTTGTCTCTTTGATCATATAAAAGCAATTCCCGATTATAAAAAACCCCAAATAGCAGTTTCCCCGTTCTGAGAAACCTGGATTTTCTGGCTGGGATTTTTCATCAGTAACCGGGATATTACTTAATGTATGCGCTATTTTTCGGTTTTAAGAAACTTCCCATTCCTTGCGTATGCGCCGTTGATCGTAAGTAAACATGGCAGCGGCATGTCCGAAGAGCTCCTGTTTCTGGAGTCAAGAGGAGACGGAGTTTTATATTTTAACCATAAAAGAAGTTAAGGCAGTGAATATTTAAGATGGAAAGAAGCATCGTAATGTGGATTTATGCGAAACTGACGGGGACTGTTTCAAGGCGGCTGGTTTTCCACAGTCGACCACAACACAGAGCCGGATGAAGTTTTTCCTCCACTAACCATCGGTGACCTCCATCAGCATCACTCTCTCACACCAGCCTAGAACCTTCTCCCAGTGCTCCCTGGTCCTCGTCGGTGATAAAGACAGACCCAGGATGGGTCAAGGTAAGGAATTACAAAGAACAAGCCCCGCAATAAGCCACACATTTATGCTTGTAATATTTTCACCGTATTGTGCTCAAAAATGTAATGTATGCGCCTGTGGGGACAGAGCTTAAATACGAAAAGCCGGGTTTCCTTATTTGATCATCTAAACAAGGGATTTAAGTTTCCCGATTGCTCAGTGTCATATAAACACCATATCCCGAAAACTACCATAACCGGAATATAACTAATAACTGGGAATTTCTAGCCCTTGTAAACGCACTCAGTGAGAATATCCTGGTTTCTACAGTAATAACCTGGATATTGGCTCATCCAGGAAACTGAAACCAGGATTCTGTGTTTACATGAACCAGACAAAACAAGGAAACTTAAAATCCCCATTAATAATCAGGTTACTCGAGCGCATATAAACACACTCAATACTGTACATTGTCTGGAATGTTTTCTGGTTTGTGATCGTATTGTTGCCGTAGTTCCACCAGAGGTGTGGCTGCTTCAATACTTTTGCAAGTTGTAATTACTATTTGATCTGGGAGATTTTCCCCTATCACTCATAGAAATGTCCTTCTGTAATGATTTGGGACAATATTTCAAATGAAGTCGGGGATGACTCACTGATGCTGGATTTATGTCAGCTGCACCATATAAACAAGAAAGTCCCATTTTACACAGCCTACAGTGACAAGCATGTATACAGCTTTCCATTAAGTGCTCCAGAAAAGCGAGTTTTAGAAAATGTACCCAAAAGACTTTTCTCATAAAAGGTTTGCGTTTTACAAGGGCCCTAACAGATGAGTCGTCGGGTCTGTAAGCAGCAGATATGCGTTTGTGCCACTCCGACTTGTAAAAGCATCGACTGGCTGTCAATGTTCAAACCCGCACCTGTCCTCCAGATTTATAGAACGCTACGGACAACACTATTAAAGACTTAAGGATCCTGCG
Organism: Proterorhinus semilunaris; assembly: GCA_021464625.1. Lineage (NCBI taxonomy): Eukaryota > Metazoa > Chordata > Actinopteri > Gobiiformes > Gobiidae > Proterorhinus > Proterorhinus semilunaris. The sequence continues at coordinate 12,549,345 of CM038360.1, read as the reverse complement.
CCATAAAACATTTTGGGCCCGGTAAAAAGTTTACTGCACGAATAGTATATCACCTTTTGGATAGATGGATGGACACTGTTGGCAATGGAATGGGGGAAAGTCCAAAAGATACTGGAACCGTTGGGGAGATCATTGTGAAGCCGTACTGCAGATTATATCAGAGACTTCAACTACACAGTCAGAATGATAAACTATGGAATTAAAATACCGGAATTGTTTCTGTTTCGTTAGTTATTTTATGCATGGCTGGTGCTTAGTGGTCAGGAAATTTTCAAACTTTAAAGAATGTTTTTTAAAGACTTGAACATAAATATCTAAATTTATTAAAACACATGATTTGCAAAATGTGCTTCTTAGATAAAATAGTAACATGTTATGTTAAAAAGGGGAAATACAGTAGGTAAGGAAAAAACACAGCAGAATATAAAAATAGGGCGTGCACTTACTTAAAACTAGAAACACCAACCTAATGGTCAACACTGTTCAACAAAACGAGGCAAATGTAGGCACAGAACATACACTGGGTTATTGACAGAGAAGTAAACAAGAGTTCAGCAAAAGTTTAATACGTGTTGTTGTGGAGCCAATTTAAAATGTTGGTGGAAAAAAAAATATATATATATGCCAGCGATTCAGTTTCAGTCAACTTTAACACATCCATGTATTGTCAAATTGACAGAGGATTTATTTATTTATTTATTTTTACTCAGGAGAAATAAAGATTTCTTAATTGTTGGAACGTTGCTGCAATAGCTGTCAAGCAAACGGTCACTCTCTCTTGGTTTTAGGCAATTTTCTTAAACCTCCAATTTAACAAGCCAGCAGCAATCAGGACATGGATATGGTGGAATTATTATGAATGCATTTACTTTTTTTAATACTGGAAGATTAATGCCAAGATGACTTTAGCTGCATTTGATATTTTTGACACTTTTTGTTAGATATTTCGGATTATACCAAACAACACACATTATGATTGGCCTTAGCAGGAGATGACGTACAGTACAATATACATTATTATGGCTAGTACATTTTGGCGGCATAAGGATTTGATTGACTTTGACAAGAGCCATGTCATTATGGAGTAACTTCAAAACAGCAACTCTTGTGCACGATTCCAACTTGGAAGCAATCAGACTCAAAGGAGATGGTTATGTTTTCTTGTCCTAGAGCTTGGGATGTTTTTGAGATTTTTTTCTGTTTTACAAAATCTTAGTTAAGTTTTGTGGTCTGCTGTAAACAAACACAGTTGGATTATATCAGCAACATATTGGGCATATTAGGTGCAAATAGCTCAGTCTCCAAGTCTCCTCACAACTTCTTATTTTCCCAAAGTAAGAACACTTTAGAGAATTCCCTTCGGAGTGTGGATCCCTGTGGGGCAGCGCAGAGGAATCTCCAGCTCCACAACTACTCATTTAACACCAGTTTGTTTGCTTGGCCCAGTCTAATGAGCTACCTTTAGATTCATAATAGCTCCTAAGCATCGCCGGCACAGGGAAATGCAGGCAGGAACATCTCAACTAATTATAGACAAATGGAAATAGGGTGCTGGCTTGTAAAAAGAATTATAAGACGTGTGCTAACAGGAAATAGGGCATGTGTGCATAATATGTATAGATTGTGACATTTTTCTGCATGAATCACAGTATTTTTTTATGTAAGAAAAAATAACAGACACATTTATTCACGCTTCCATTTGCATTCTTTTATGGCAGCTACCTTTGGCACAACTTTGAGGTGGGATCTTTTCTTATTCTTCACATCATTAATGAGAGCAACAGGCAAGATTAAAGTCCAGTACTAATAACAACCTCCCTTGACCGCTTTGCAATTGCATTTATAATGTTTTAAGCAACACAGCTTATTACAGACGGAAATGAGTTTGAGATCGAACAATACTAAATCAAAATACCATTCAGTTCATTTGACTCCTGCTTAATTGTCACACAGAACTCTTGCTGTGTACCAGCTAAAATTAATCCACCCACAAGCAAACTGCTCTTCTCTTTAGACACCAATTGGTAGCTGCTTTGTGACAAACTAATTAAGTAATTATCATTCATTTCAGACACATTGACACAGGGAAACCGGCTGAGTGGCAGAATACAGCCACAAGGCAGGGGGCGGCACGGTGGGACAGCAGTTAGTTCTCTTACATCACAGAAAGAGAGTTCGATAAACCGGCCAGATGGGGCCTTTCTGCATGGTGTTTGCGTGTTCGGTGCGTGTCGCCGTAAGGTGTTCTCGAGTTCCCCTCCCACTTTAAACACCTTCCAAGGTGAGGACACCCCCAAACACAATCTTGCTCAGGAGGAAAGAAACCAGAGAACAACAGATGAAAATGCGCCCCCTGGTGGAGATCAAACATAGATTGGCGTTTGTGACTGTGTAGGCTTTGTTTCTCGCTGCAGAGCAGATTACCACAAAATTCCCTGAAGGTAGGAGCTGTCTTAGTGCTGCCGGGGACTTCAGAGCAGGCCATAATTACCACTGGTCAATATGATGATGGAGCATGAAGGAGGAGATGGAGTCTGAGCGGTGTCTGATCTCTGCTTTGTGGTTAGAAGCTTTCCATGACTAATCCCACGGCACGAGCCTGGCAAGTGGCCTGACCTGCTCAGTGGATTGTCCAGTATAAGACAGTCTGGTACTGCTTCGATTGAAAACAATTTCAAGGTGCAGACTATATAGTACCAACCCCATATTGGACATAATTTCAAGGCCATGTTAAACGGCAACATCTCCTCAATTTCACTTTAGCCAAACGACCTCTTCAAAATGGCCAATCCCCCTAAGAGGCACACACACACAAATCAAAACAAGCTCATCATATTGGAGGACAATAACCCTGACTGACCCAGTTACGATATATTTCTGCAATATGTACTTTTCAGCTTTTCCATTTCCTTTTCGTAATTGAACGAGCCAGTAACAATGGCGGGTCGGACTGGCCACAATGAAACGCACAGATGTCAATTATAAGCTCTTTACCTGTACTTTCCGAGCTAAGCCTGTAAGTGCGTCTTTGCCCTCTCTAAACGTGCGTGTTGGTGCCGTGAGTCCCTGTGTGCAAAGCTTCTTGATGTGGTGATTGAAGTTTCTGAAAGCAGCGGGTCAATAAACCATTAAGATTTCTCCCTAAAGACGTCCTGCCAACAGAACTTCATTAGACACACACACGTGGCCACAAAGAACCCCCCCCCCCCCCAAAAAAAAAAATATGGGTCTTGTGCCTTTTCTTCTCCGTGCTAATTGTGCGGCGCATACAGACAGCTGTTGTGAGAGAACTATTGTGAGAGAATGGGGAGCAGTGTTTGCTTGGGGCTTTGAAACGGCCAGAGCTATTGCCATAGGTTTGATCAGAATAGGATGAAATCAGCTGCGTAAACAAACCGGCAAAACACACTGGGTTTTAAAAAACAACTTTGGTCAAAGAAACTTTTAAAAAGAAAGATAAAAAAAAAGCAGAAAAGAAAGTATTTCTATGTGTAATTTGGTAATTTAGAGGCACATTGCGTAACATTTTAGATTATACCATTGCCAGCGATACAAAGCATGATCCTAATGATGGGTTAGGGTTAGGTGTCAAGCTAGTCAGAGAATGGATTTGGATGAGGACTTAATCTAATTAAATCGCGCATTTGGCTGTCTTTAGTCTGAATCTCCATAGAGATGAGCTAGAGACGTACCCACTCCCAGTAAAGTTACTTTAGGTTTCAGGAGAGGTGAGTGTAACAAGAAAAACACATGTTTTTTGGTCTTTAAAAAAATAAATAAAAATGCAATGTAATACAATAAATGCTTGTATTTTTCTTCTCTTTATTGGGTGAAATGTTATGCAGTGTGGCTTTAATATTTAAAAAAGCTTGCAAGCCAAAACATGACACCAATAGGAATGAAATGGGCCAATTTCTTTTTTAACAAATACCAATTTTCTGCTGCCCTCTTTAGTAGTCAGAGCAGACATTAGACCACATCACTCTAAAGTTTGGTGTAATTGGTTCTCCAAAATAGGGAATTCGATTTTTGGTATCTATTATGGGGGGGGGGGGGGGGGGGAGACTACCAAATCAAATTTAAATAGCTAAATACTGTTGGTGTTCAGAAATATTATAGCATAGTCCAGAAAAAAAAGAAAGAAAGAAAGAAAAAACTCCTCATATAACACTCCTCTCGGTCTTTCTCATCGGTTCCCTTTAACCCCTCCCCTTAGCCTTCACTCTCACTGTGCCTGTGGATGTGCTTCAGGTCTCAGTTTTAATTAAAGGTGTGAATACTAATTGGTCAGATCAATAATTGGTTGTTAGGCCTCGGGGGCTGACAGCCAATAGAAAATCGTTAAATGTCCACCATCACCGTCACTCCGCTAAACATTTGACATCAAGTCTGACACGCAACACATTCAGCTACTGAGCACGGCGCACCTGCAAACGCTTCCTTAAACGGACTCTTTGGAAATCTATTGATACATGAAAATACAACATGGTTACAGACTCACAAGAAATGCTATCAGGCCGACAGGAAGCTTTAACCTTTGTATGTTTTGGTTTCAGAATATCATCATGCAGTCTGGGAGATGGTGTAAACTCCACAGAGAAAGGTCATAGTGTGACAATATGTTTTTATAGCCAGGCCTGTGTGTTTATTTCAGTGATAGCCACTCATTCAGCCAGCTTGGACATGACTGTTTAGCTCCAGCAAACACATGCAGTACTAACAACTAAATTGTTAGGTAAATGCAGTTATGTGACAAAAAAATGTAGATTAGCCAATTCTCTAATCTATTTATCAAAGAGTGAAATGTTCTCAGTTTGGTTAACGTGCAGGGGAGGTTAGCAAGAAGTCAGAAAGTTACTGTAAGTTTCCGAAAACTAAATCGATACCCATTAAGAAAAGCAAGTCAAAGCAAGAAGAGGCAAAGTGTTGAACATGTACTGGGGAACAGAGGTGCTATGAAACAAAATGGAGCAAATGCGTACGTCCTCTCAGAAAAGCCTTTTTACACTGATCAATAATCCGCAGTCCTTCTATCTCATCCTACACTTCTGCTCCTTGGCTTTTGTTTCAGCTTGAGCCCTATCCGCCTCCGTCCCTATGAAGAAGACAGACCTTGATCTGCAGAAATACAGACGTGGGTAAAGAGAGTTCAAATTAAAAGTAACACCCTTGACAAAACCCGGGGGAAATGTCTTTGTGAAAACATAATATTACTTTAAGGGATTGAGAGATAAAGTATAGATGATTTACATATTGCAGCTAGCGTAAGAACTAAAAAGATGAAACAAGCAATAACGTGCAACTTGTTGACTTTAAGTGAAATTGAAATTCGGTGAGCTTTCACAAGTTACTTAATATCCTGTATGGAAGTTTTTAATCAAGACTGATTTGTTAGTCTAACCCAAAATGTCATCATTTTTGATATATCACAGATTTTCGGCAGACAAAAACCAACTGTGAAATATAAGAATCTTTATGTTCACTGGGTAGAGATTTTACTCCTGAACCAAAATGCCAACCTGAGGTACAACAATAATATCCATCATTGAGGAATGTGCTATGTTATTGAGTAAACTAGATGAGTTGGCTTAAAAGTTTGGTAGTTTGCAGCTGTTGAATTCAGGACGGCACCACACACATTGACTTTCACAATCTGCTGCAAAACAATGTTTTTACATAACACATAGACACTCACCCAAGCTCATCAAGATAGAAGCTTATTTTGTGGATTCTTTAAAGTTGTATAATATGTATGTAGTGAATCATACAGTTTGTGGCGAATTAGTTGGAGGGCTTCCACATTAGTAATGTACATTTAATTCTCATATTTTCATCCAGTTTTACCCATAATTTCAAAAATTAGACCCTTTTGAGCGTTTCATTCAGTCACACCACTACAAATTACATACTGTAAGATGCAAATGTTCTCAATGAGAACATGTGTAACTCCAACTATATAGTTATATTATATCGTACAATCAGATGAACAACCCAGATAGGCAAGATAATAACAACCCATATTAAAATGCATAAAATAAGCTTGCCCCAACTACAAAGGGCCGGCGAAAACATGAATAAATTCAGCGGCTTCCTTTCGCACAGGTGCACAACATGCTAGGAGTGAGCAATTATACACGCTTTGTGGCCGAGGAAGGTAAAAAAAAAAAAAAAAGCGCTGAGCACGGCCGGTTAGTTCCGCATTTGGATCAAGATGGCAAAAAGGGAAAAAGATCTAAGTGGCTTTGAAAGGTGCCTGTTTATGGGGCACAGATGGCGGCAGATACAGTCACAAATGCTGCTTAACTGGCGCCACTTTGAATGGAGGTGCTGCTGGGATGAAAGGGAAAGCGTCAGTTAAAAGGGAGGTGCGACGGTTTACAGTGCAGTAGATGAGTCAGATGCCGCCAAATTGACTGTGATAGGCAAGAAAACCAGGTGATTAGGCATATCAAAAGTGCATCTAAGCCCAACCAGGTGAACAAAGCACCAGGAAAATTTGCTGTAATCTGCCTAATTAAGAATTCGCAAACCAAAAAAAAGTTTCACCGTTTTCTGTTTTTGAAGGAGACGTATTATGCAAAATTGACTTTTTGAGTGTTTACCCATGTTATAATGTTGTTTCCTCATTAAATAGTAATTTGCTTTATTCATGCCATTCAGGTAATCTTGTTCAATTTAGTAGTCTGCTCTTCAAGTCCTGTATTATGTTGCAAAACATATCCAGAAATGTCCCCCACATTGCCAAAGAATTGCAAGAAGGTTCCCAATGGGGGCTTTCCTGTTGATAGAACTTTGTATTTATAGCATTCCTCTGTCTCCACGACCAGCTCCCTGTCCTTGTCTGACGATGACAGACGTTTGCCAGTGCGTTTAAACATATGAGGTGATAAACAGCTTTGTTATGTCTTTCTATCTTTTAGGTGAATTTAAGCAAGTAAGTAAATGCTTTATTTGTCATTGAAATTACGTTCAGGTGTTTGTCCTGAGTCGCTGCGACTGAGCGGGCCGCCACTGTGGGCCAACCGGCATGTTTTTGAGGGCAGGGGAACCGGAGCACCCGGAGGAAACCTGGCTGGCTGCCTTCAGTGCTCCTCCTCAGAGCGTGGCGTCCCGTACTGGTCAGCTCCTCCTTCCTCTCCCTCCTGCACCGCTCCCTCCGCTCCACAACAGTCTTTAAACATCTCCTCATGTGTCCATTTTTTGTTAAACCCCTATACCTTGGTGCCTCCCTACAAATGTGTAGGTCTAAAAAAATGTTTACTTAATAAAAGAAGAAGCTGGGTCCTTCAGCACACAAAGACATAATAAATATGATAAAATAACTAATTAACCTGATTTAAATAGACTTTCCGCCGTGCATGTGTGCTCCCTGTTGTTTCTCCTGGTTACAGTACAGAGGACGCTCACAGTAGCCTACCCTACACTGTGCGTCTACACTGTGTGCACGAAGATTTGCGTGACATCTAATAGCTGTGGTTACTGTTCCGTGACTTATTAAATTTAACATCAAAACCCCCCGAATGCTGACTGACACATTCACAAACACACGCACACCCCCACAAGTCTTGAAGCTACTGGCCTAACATACTGTAAATATCTAACCAGGTCACTATGGATTATTATTATGGAACGTGATTCCAAAGAGGCATAGATTTTACCACTGGTTGAATATATAATGTTGAAGCCCTCCACTTTACTGCATGTACTATCATAAAACAGTATCATATTTGGGATGGGTTGAAATGGCGCTAAATATAAGTATAACCTCCCTGTGGGTTTCCAACAGGTGAACCACGTGCGCTTTCCGGGAAGCAGCTGTGCAGATATTAAACACAGTTGGACGTTTGACAATCTGCTGATAAGAGACAGTGAAGTGCCTTGACACACGGAGCGCTGTTGCCAATTAAACACAGACAGAAACCCCATGGACGGACCTTAAGTAATGAAACCTGCTGATAACCAGTCCAAAGAAGTCAAAGTTCTACATGGTGGTCTTTTATATCATATCATTGTGATGCGGAGACTTATGGAGGCACAGTTTGACTCAGCATTAACAGCCTCGTCTTCTGGGGTATGCAAATCAGGGAACGCCCATCACTTGTTTGGCACAATGTTCTGGGCTGGAGGTGGTGACCCTGAAGGGATGCCGTTTGATTGGAGGGCAGAAATAAAGCTCAAAGATGGACCAACACTGGCCAGGGGGATGTCTGAATTGTCACAACAAATTTAAACTCACTGAGCAGATATTAATGTGATTCAGTAAATCTCTTTAAAACGTCTATGCAACTGTCCGGAGCTTATAATGTTTTCCTCGATCAGTGTAACATTTGCTGAGCCTGTTAATTTTTTATTTTTGCTGCAAAGTGACTCCTTTACATTTAATGGGGGGACAATTATTAAAGCCAGACACTGTTTCTGTTGCAGACACTTAAATATTTGGCATTGTATCAATCAAATTAAATTAGCTGTGAGGTTTGCCGGACTTTTTGTAATCTTGGGCATCTCCCTTCTCGAGACAGAGCCTTGGCAGTTTGGCAGGCTTTGGCCATAATTACATTACACAGACATCAAATTGATACATTGTGTAGAACGACATTGAGTCCTGATACTTAGTTTTGATGGCTGTTTTATAAAATTACACACACGCACATACAGATAACAAGCCAGAGTTAAGGTTGTGTTGAGTTGTTGGCAAATCAGTCCCAAGTGTAAATATTCTGAAATATGCCAAGTAATATTCTATAGTGAGCAGTCATTGCCATTCTTCACCAGCTAGTGTCTTTGAACACCTGGTCCTTGCAATTCCATTCTGGATGTCTATGGTCCAGAAAAGGGATGTAACATGCTGTTAATGCAATTGGATGGCTGTGTGATCATTAAGAACACATACTTATTTAAGACAGAGGTAGAGTAATAGTTTTATGCAGAATAAAGATACAAAACATTGCAGCAAAAAACTCACACGCACACGCGCACCAGCACACACAATCCACCCCCCACCACTTAAGATTTAATGCTTAAGATTTTAACCATGTTCCGTCTTCAAAAACTTACTTGGGGTTTTGTTTTGAGTAATTCGCGTGTGTTTGAGTATTCTTTTTTGAAGTGTCTGGGCACCTGCTCACACAATTCTCCTCCATTTATCCCAAGCTCCTCCCACAGGCTTAAGTAACCAGGAAGTGTGTTCCTTGCAGCACAGTTTATTTCTCCTTCAAAGAGCACCAACCGGAAAAAGCATCCGCCGAAGCTTCACTTCTAGCTTGCTCTGATACACGTCCTGACATTTCCTGACAGCACAAAGGTTTCCAGCTCTCAGCAGCCAAAATGAGAAAAACCCTCAAATCCGCAGACATGCGTCGTGGTTGGATTTTCCTTTTTTTTTTTTTTTTCTCCTTTATTAGAGATTTTGTAATTTGAAATAGTGATTTTTATCAAGAGGTAAAAACAGCCTGTTTTACATATAGAACAGCACGGCCAAAGAGGCTTTTTCATCCCTGGCAAGGCTTAAAAAGCTGCGGTTTAACTGTGGACCTGGCAACACTGTGACAGCATAATAAAAAGCATAAAACTCCTCTTAAAGTAAGTAAGCCCTATCATGGAAAAATAGGTTAGTTATTAGGGGGAAAAGAGTTTATACTAAAACTGTATTTTAACAAGCTTGTGGGTTAAATGTCGCTTGTGGTTCACAGAAACCGTAATTCATCTCTGCAATAGACTTTTTTATTAGAAATATGCTTTAGAAATTATTACTTTAGCACTTAAATTCCAAAGCAAACATTTAATATTGCCTGTGGATATTCTCTATGCTGTATAATGTATTCCACTATAGTAGATTTGATTACATTTCCCAGACCTACCCTCAAGCAAATAACTTCCAGGATCGAAGAGACTGGGACCAAGATGAACGATCTCCTGCTGTGTGCTACATATGTAAAAGGCCAAAACCTGATTTATTACACCAACATAGTCCTGGAAACACAGTATATGCATAAGGCAAATAAAGTCTACTGCCATTTCTAACTGGGGCTTAAATCCCACATCTTTGTCTGCGTAGGAGGAGGGTTAAAATACACATCTCAAAGTTTCTCACCAAGTTGAACCACTTACTTGTAATCTAAATCAATCTATGTCTTGTACACAACACAAAACCATGATCCAAGTAGTATTGTTTACCCTAAATGTAAGACAAAAGCATTGCTGTCAAGTTAGAAGGAAAATAAAAACAGAATTGAATCAAGATTAACACATGAGAAATCCTGGTATATAAACCCAATGGAACATCTGCATGAATCCAAACGACAAATGATTTCAAACATTCTTATCTGCATAGAGCCAGTAAATCAGAGCTGAATAAGGTCTAAACAAGGACTCCAGATCTGACCAGGACGAAAGCTTGCCTAACCTTAACCCTAAACCAGGATTACCAGTCATAGCAACGCCACAAGAGCTACATGTGACTCTGAACCTAGCATAGGCTTCAGATGGCTGTAACAACAATTTGAAGTAACGAGAACGAGAATTTGAGCGACATGAGTCCAAATCCACCAATCATTAAAAAAAAATGTCACTTTTACACAATTGGCTCCGTCCTCACACCTGGGGACGACCGTCTGTACACGCGCCGTATATATTTGTGCCATAGCTCTGATTGATGTTGCTGCGCTGAGGCTGACCTTGCAGGGGCTGGAACAGTGAAGAGCTGCATTCATGCTGTAGATAATGCACTAACGCACACACGGCCGGCCCTTTAAAACACCATCGATTTCTGGAGTGCTCAGCAGCAAAGAGCGCATTACGTCCGCTTCTTTTTTTCAAGCGATACGAGCCTTACCGGATAGATTTTTAGTGGGACAGAGACAGGAAGCAGGGGGTAGAGATCTGCCAGGTGTATAGTATGTGCAAGGCAGGGTCACCCCTTTAAATCCACGGGCTTCAGGACAGTTGAGCTTTATTGTGCTGTAAGTCATGGGAAGCAGAACATAGGAGTGGGATATATAAATACAATACAGAGTTAGAAACACCTGAGTTATATGCCTGTCTTTTTAGAGGTGTACACGGCTGCTTACAACTATGGGTATTAGGCGGTCACATGTAAAACAATGGCCAGAAAGAACCAGGTCTGATTAACCATAAACATTTTTTCCTTTACTTCTCTTTCTGGTTAAAGTCACTGTCCTTTATTAATAAACAACTCGGATGGGTTTCTATTGTGTCCATACCAAGGTATTTATGGATAAAACACACTCAAATAATCTACCAATGGGATGGTCCTGACCAAAGTTCCCTCTAAGTTCTCATGTGTCTGAGCAAACACATTCCCTTGAACCACTGTGAGCGACGTGCAACGCGTTAGGTAGTCCTCCCCTGGCAGGATTTCTTTTGAAATTAGGGAGGCTTTCCTGTATTCTAGTTTCAATATTCTGAGCTCCTTTTATTATATATATATATTAAAAAAACGTGTCTTGATTATAACAACCTAATCCTCCTTGAACTTGGGCCCGCGCTGCAATTGTCTGGTTTGCCCATCTTATAGTGATAGCCCTGCCAAAATAGTAGTACAATACAGTAATGGTATTTATCTACATTTTTACATTTATTGTTGATTTATTACACAATTTACCATTTACAATTAAATACAATATAAACCAAATGAGGCTGTACAGTGATGGGACAGAACCCAAAACAAAAACTTAGTGCATCAATTTGAATAAAACCCATTTTACTTTCTTCGACCCCTCATGTCTGTAATGGACCTCTGGAGCCGCGAGGACTGTTAATAAGAGCGTTTATCAGCTATTCTCAGGTTGGGATTTTATTTTGTGCGCAACATACAGTAGAGTTGCTGTGCGTAGACAACACGGGAAGAGCTTAAAGGGAACATTGGTCCTGACACTATTGGTTTTAGATAATGGCACAGTAGCAAGACTTTGGTTTTATACTTTACCATCTCAAGACCATCATTTCTAAACGCAAAAATTAAGTGACTAATACAAAAACTGAGTGGTCATCCCGAGGCATCCTCTGCTCCCCTCTGTTATTCAACTTTCTGTCAACTGCTTTCTATTATTTGCTGTGGTCTTTTGCTGTTACCACTTTTTTTTTTGTCACCTATGACTAACACGGACAACTCATCTCTACTCATGCTGCTGCACAATTCTGTTACATAAAATCTTCAGCACTATTTTATGATAAAAATCTGTTATGCATCATCCGCTGTTAGATCTTTTTTTCTTGACATTATATTTTCCCCAACACTATTGTCTATTCGCGTATTAAATCATGCATGCGCTAGACATATACTGCACACGTGGGAATGTGGAAAAACACGTGAACATAGACAGTAGCCTTGTGCACCTATCTACACCTAGACAAAGAAAAATCCATTGTCTTCTGTCCCGGTCTGAAGCACTTTCATCTCTAGGGACACCACTGACATATTCTTTCTCATTGTGAATGCATGACGTGGGCCAGTGCAGTATAAGCACACATATATTTACCCAGTGCTGTGTGTGCTGTAGGAGCTAAACATGTTTACCGACCCATAGACAGTGTGGGGGGGAAAGGCAGCAGTGCACACATCACACCAGGAAAGAGATGTCAAAATATAGATTTCCCGAACTCTATAGGAACATACATGTTTTATTATGCTTATTACTCTCAAGGACAATTAATGAGTAAAAAAACGCAACATACTACGACACCTGCAGTGGCGCTTATGGCCTCTAGAGGCATGTGTTACTTAGTCCTGCTTTAAGGTGTATGTTTTTTTCTCTGTAGGAAAATGTGCCCCATCATAACACCGTTTTATGGGGAAGGAGCAGATCTTAACCTAGTTTTTCAGCACAACTTTAGGGATTTAGGTTGTTGTCTTTGTGGGAATCGACAACAAAATCTGGAGCACTCAATAAAAACTCACTCAGAAGAACATTGTGAACTTCACACAGGAAAACCCACATGGTCAGGGATTCACACTCAGGACCTTGTTGCTGTGAGGCAAGAATGGTAACACTAAGCCATCCTGCCATAATCTGGATCTATTACATAATGATTTATATGACCCAGACTAAATGCTTTGAGCCACAAAGCTCTGACGTTATTATCCAACATTGGCAAAGAACGTAACTACACTGAATATTCCTTTACTGACCCTGTGTAAATGTTGAGTCATTGTAGTAAGAGAAATACAAAAAATCTTAGAATGTCTGAAATGTTCTGAATTTATAATAATTTTATAGTAATTGTATTCGTTTTTTTTTTTTTTTTTTTTAAGAGAACAAATGTAGGACCCAAAGAGAGCATTGGATGAAGCAAATTGCCCTAGCTGTATTCCATGTCACCATAATGTAATTGTAAATCTTGCCTCAGAGTGGTTGCAAAGAGGTTTGACACTAAAGTAAGAGTTTCTCTGACTGGCTCTGCTATACCGTGACCTTGTTTTCCATGAGGCCATTCTCTGATCTGAGCAACACAGAAGAATGAAGTGAAAGCCTGAATGAGAAAGTGTCATGGGGAGACGGTGGAGGGCAGGTAAATGGATGGATATTGCCGTTTCAGGGCTTAGAGATAAACATCAACATCATTGAAACCTGGGACACAACTATAATCCCTTCAACAGTGATTTACATGCACTGGCCAACAGTGGTATGGATTAACATATCCAAACAAGACTGCTTAAACTGATTTCAAGGCCAAGTACACTCCTTTACACTACTAAACCCAGCTATTTCTTTAAGTATTTTATGGAATACATAGATTCAAAACAGTCCTTTTCCTACTTTACCATTGTTAATAAGTCAACTAAAATTGGATGCAGTTAGAGAAAGGATTTTTTAGATGGAGACCTAAAGTCAATAGCAATAATAGTAGATAAAAGCGTGTCATCACTAACTTTCTTTTGCTTTCTGACTGCTAAAGGTTGAGTCAATGCACGTGCTGTACATGGCAACAGCAGATGAGTAGTTGTGAGCTCAGAGGAGGCAGAAAAACAGAGATTGAGAGGAGGGCAGAGGGCAGTGGAATCTCTCCTGACTTGTTAGCCACACTGGTAACGTGTTTTCGTCTGAAGAGCATGTTCTGGTGCGTGTTGTGAAGCAGCTGCTGTACATTAGGGAGCTGTGAGCCTCTGTCTACACTGATATACACACCAGGATGTTTCCATGTGTTTATTGGCTGAGTGGGTAATGCACATCCATGTTCAGGGCTATGTTGTATCTCTATGAGACACAAGCAACTACCCTGATTCCCCAATACCCAGGGGTTACGAAGTGCCAAGGTGCAATACAGGCTTATGCTTCTGTGAGTAAACTAAGGGAGGCTTTGCACTCCACTATTTATAGGATAGAACAGATATATATATATGGTGATTTAGTTTCAGTTTAGTCGAGGCTTCAGGCAAATGAATAACTCAACATACTGCACATCTATGCTGTGAATAAAAGGCTTGCATATTGTTTCCTAGAGCTGGAGCTACGTATATTGTTAAGTTAAGTGGGATGTAGCCAAGAGCAGTGATTCTCAACATCTGGATCCACCATTACCCAAGGTAGAAGTATCGCTACCCAAATAAGAGGATGTGTTTGAAACCCATAAAGCATCTGTATTTTCTCACAGATTTGAGCTTATTTAAGCATTGATTGAACCTGCAAAGCTGAAGTAATAATCAAAAGACCGCTACATATTTGAACAGATTTGGTTAGTGTTTTTGTACTTTTCCGGTAGATAAACGCTGAAAGAAATGTACAATAGCCCAAGACCCACTGAAAATGGGTTCGTGACCAACTTTTGGACCCCGATCCACCAGTTGAGAACCACTGGCCTAGAGGATCAAATGAATGTAACCATGGTGCTTATGTTTTGTCAAAAGACGCTGGTACTTGAATTTGATTTACCATTAACCATTGGTGTACTATAATGTATCTTTCATAGTCATTGTATGCATCATATTAATTTAAATTTAGGACAGCCCTGAATGCCGCAAGTTTTTGACAAAAAAACGAAACCACTGTTACATATGTTCATGGATGTTTTCCTGACAGTCATTAAGTATTGACCAGTCATTTATTTATTTTTTTACTTTTCCCATAGCATTAGCTATAAGCAAATAAGTTCTGAATATTTCTTGGAGTTAAAAACATCTTCGCAGTTGTCCTCGCTCTTATTGAAGGTTGTTGGTTAGGTGTGTGAGTGTGTGTTAAGTTTAACAACGTTTTCTTTTTTTAAGCTATCTTGCTGTTTCCTCATTTGGCTGAGCTAATATTATGATTGATAGTGTGGGAGTACACCAAGGGTGACAAATAAATGATGCAAGGTGATATCAGTGAACAAGTGAATGGTCTGAAAGCTTGATGTGAATGTGCCTGGCTCCGCGTATAGTTTGTGTTGCAATAATTCGTGATTCCGTCTCATCAGCACAATATCAAACTGCCTCCGACATCATGCTAAATAATACATCACTCTTCTCTTTCTAGGCTTCACCCACGCACACACACGTAATGTACACACGCTGCATGATATGTGCTGCAGTCTGAATAAGTTATGACCTGACAGGCTTCACAAGCCTGGACAGAAATGCCTAAGGAGTCAAATAATCACTTCAAAGGAGATCCTTTAAGAAAAGGTCACATACCTTTGCCCTGCCTCACACCGCCTTTTAGCATTTGTAGCAGCAAAGTTTTCTTCAATTGAAACCTTTTTTGATATAGATTGATGGTTGTCCTTCATGCATCTAATCTATCTGTTTGATACTTGTGGTTTTATGTGATTCCTGAGGCTATAGTCCGGAGGCAGTACTTGCACAGGTGCACGGTGAAAGCCAGCAGAAGCTCCGGATTGTTGAGTTCTAACCCAAGTTTGATACACCTCAAATGCCTATTTGTTTTTTTGTCCAGATCCACACTGGAAATGTGCATTTTCCCCTACTACATTCTTAAATCTAAAAATGCAAGTAAATTGAATACTAAAAGTGCTTTTTCTTTAATGGGACTTTTCTAAAAATTGCTTTACAAGTTAATCTATTATTCATTAGCTGGTGATAAGCTACAGGCTGTATGTAGCTGCCCTAAAGCTGGCTGACGGAGGAGGTGTGCCTGTCAAACTGCGCCACTGGCCCTTTCAACCACCATCAAGCTCTGACACTACACGCATACACAAACAAGGCGGGTGATTTCCCACAGACTCAATGACAGTATGGGGTTTGAACCCCTGCCCTTTTGCATCTAGGGTTAAATACTTTAATCACTGAGCCACATACTGTAGCTATGACACATACATAAATATACACACAGAACTATTGAGAATGTAGATCTCTTCATTGTTGGATGGTGTTTAGGTCTTGGATGAAAGAAAAACATGAATACTGAGTAAAAGTGTGATACTACCTTGATGACTAAACACTAAACAAATGAGTTAATGAATGTGGAGAGTGTAGGCCGGCCCATTTGGTCTAAAGGAAGACACTAGCTCAAATCAAAATGTATGCATAATAACACAATCATTATGTCAGATAGGCCACCAAAACCCCTTGTTATCGCTTTTTCACATAATTTTGTTGTTGAATAAACTTAGACAATGCCGAGAGAATCTGAAACCACTCCAGTGTGAGCTTAGTCATAAGGATTACATGGGCTGAAGAATGACTGGCCAAAACCCATCTATGCCAGGGCGGATCGTTGCCTATCCAAAAACCCTCCTCCTCGCTTTCCCACCTCGGCTGTGCTGTGTGGCTTCTGATTCTGAATATGGAACAGAGACAAAGATGATCAGCATAATGTTGCTATTTGTGTGTAAATGCCAAGTGTGTTTTTGGCTGCGTTTCCTCCGTCCTCCCCCCTGCCCTGCACCCTGCTCCAACTGCCCGATGTATTTTGCAGCCGGGGTCCTTCAGATAAATCCCTGGATGCTCTCCCTGAGAACCTCCTCTATGTTTCAGACGCCACATGGTCCGATGTACTGGAAAATAGAGCCAAGTAGCAAAAAAGAAAGTCGCCAGTGACTAAATCTGGGACAACGGCTTGGACACACATGCCCAGACGCAGCATGTGAGCAGACTGACGCTAGACTCGCCGCAATCAGAGATATTGTCAAACTGCGGGCCGACCAAATATGCATAGAGAGGCAGGAAGGACACATGCTAACGAATGTACAGAGCAGTAATGAGGTCCGGGAAAGAGACGAGGATTAGACAAAAACAGATATTTTTGTTACTTGCGACCAGCTGTGAATATTGACTTGTGGGGCAGTGTGGAAATGCTAGCAGTGAACATTGTCGAAAGTGGTGCTTTGAAGTCTTTATGCGCAGTATACCAAAGCGGAGGCGTTGATATTTGTGATGGGTGTGGGCGAAAATAATTTGAACTATTCCTGGTATTTTTTTGGTAGAGGATAAAAAACAGTTTCCTCTACAGTTCAAAATGGAACGAATACAATGAAATAAATGTTCTGGTTAATCTAAAGATTAAGAATAGTGTGCAACAGAAAGGTTATCAAATGAAATGTCAAAAAAATAAATAAAAGGCCACGTTTTTAACACTATTATGTAAACATGCTCTGTAAATCTTCACTTTTATGTGCTGCTGTGTGCCTGCCTTCACTATCAATGAAGGGCAGAGAGGACTGTCACCTTGAGCTGCGTGCATTATCTGTTTAGTCAGTAGCGGCGAACTGCATAATTGTTTTCTTATTTGTTCTGTTGGTTTGCTCAGTCTTATGTATGTGCCCCCTGGTAGACAGTATTATCTCCGTCTCTACGCTGCGAACCAACTGCTTCGCTGAGGACATCAAAGATTTTCTCTTCTAATCTGATATCTTTAGTGCACACAGGACACAGCGCTGATACTCCCAGGCTACTAATTTTAACTGTTGGGAGAAAAAGAAAGCCACTTGTGCCAAAGCTGGATAAGAATGAATGATTGGGGGAATCTCAAAGGCAGAATCTGAATTGCACGGATTGGTCATATCCAGGTGATTAGTGCAGTAGCTACTAGCTATATGAAAAGGCAGACTATACAGAATGTTCTTTTCTTTTCATCATACGATTCTAAAATGAGGCTTGGCTATTTCTATAGTATTCATTTATTTATATTGCAAATAACCCTGCAATTATCTCTGAAAGTCCCATTGAAACTACAGACCTCTTACATAAGAGAGAATGGGCCAGATCTTTTGTTTCTAAACGCAGGCTGTAGAGTAGACATCGCTCTTTTTTCTAAGCCTCCTGGCCACGCAAGCATGCGGTAGATTGGGCCCAATAACTTTCGGAAGGGTTCCTGATCTATATTGTATCTGATCTATTGTTGTTTTGTTATTTCCTCCAGAAAGCTATACATGATGTTGTCCAGTAATTTTCTAGTTGAGATATCAAAGCCATCAACTAGACTGGGTTGTCTGAGTTGAGAACGTCCCTGTTCATGCTCAGATGATCAAATGCGGTACTAAAGCAGTTTTTTTTTAAACTTCAGTTTTCCCTGAGAAGAGGAGTCAGTACTGCCACAGCCCTACATAGTTCTTATGGTCTAGAACTGAGGAAACACCCAGGGTGGTTGGGTCACCTATGTCTCATCGCATTATCAAACTTTGTTCAGTTTGATCAGATGAGCATGGAGAAGACTGTGAGAAGAGAGGCCGAACATCCTCAAACAATCCAGTCAAACCCCTTCTGCCAGAATTTTTTATGTGACAGTTATTGCTTTCTCTTTCAACCCGTTGCTTCAATATGTTACTGCATCAATTAATATCTATTATCCTTAATTATTCAATCATAGTTTTAGATTTGTATTGTAATTATAATCCTTGTGAGAGACAGTGAACCACTTGTGCTACGGGTGGAAGTATTGAAACCGATCATCACCGTGTGGTTCCCCGGCGCTACAGAACGGGACAGGCACCAACTGCAGCGCATTATGTGTGCTGTTGAGAAGGTGATTGGCTGTGAGCTCCCATCTCTCCAGGACCTGTTCACCTCCAGGACCCGGAGGCGTGTGGGTCGGATCACAGCTGACCCCTCTCACCCCGGACATAGACTATTCACCCCTCTCCCCTCAGGCAGGAGGCTATCCAGACCCATACCTCCCGCCACTTGAACACTTTTTTCCCCTCAGCCATCAGACTCATGGAAGTATCCTCTCTTGCACTCGGTGGTGTGTCCACACTCAGATCTGCTGCTATCACTTAACACTTTATATCACTTTATCACTTTACTTTAAACTCATAAACATCTGTAAATATAATCCCACTGTTGTTCTAAGTCATTTGTTGTCGTCTTACCATATTTTACTTTTTATTTTGTATCTTATTTATTAGTATTCCTTATGCATGCCCCCTAAAGCCGTATAGTTTAAAGTTGTATAGCTTATTTTATCTAACACTATTCTGTGTTGTATGTTTTATGTTGCACGTCCGCACCAAGACAAATTCCTAGTTTGTGAACCTGTTCTCAAACAATGGCAATGAAACCTATTCTGATCCTGATTCTGATTATGATTGAGGTGCCGTACCTCCTCTTTCGTGTTCAAGGATGTTTGACAGACGTCTATTTGAGAAAGGAAAAAAGGATGAGCTCGTCAGCCATTAGTGGGTCCTCCCCTTTGCTGAGGTGAAAAGAGTAAAAGAGTTCAGATTGGGTTCAGTACGAAGCAGGCTCTGTCAAAAAAATGGCCATTTGAGGGAAGCGGCCTGAATAGACATGGACGGTCTACTACACAACCCACTGATGGAAGCGGTAACTATGTTTTCAAGTGACTGCAGATAGAGCATATGAGATGTCAAACGGGATAATTAAGGCGGTGCTGGTCACAACCCCAAATCAAACTCATAAGAGCGAATATAGACATTTTCTGACCTTCGTAGTTGAGTTTGAAGCCGTGCGCAGAGACGGCGAAGTCACTGGTCAGTCTCAAAGAGAAGACGTTCCCAGTACTTGTGACCGGCGTGGGAACCTGGAACCCTGTTAGCCTGTGGAAACGCAAACACAAACAAACATTTTAATTTGGAGAGGACATTTCAGGTTAGTGCAAGTTAAGTATCATGACACAACACGAAGAAAACTAAAGGGGGGGAAAAAGTAATTATCTCATGTACATTCTCCTGATTGAAGGGAGGCTGATATCATTGTTGCCATTGACGGGCTGGCTGGCAGGTCTGTTTCGCGGACCTAACAGAGAGATAGAAGAATCTTAATTCTGGTAAATAACTGGCAGCTTCAGTCACTTGGAATTAAACTAAAATCTGAGCTAAGGCGTATTTCTATCAAAGCTGTCCAGGTGTGCCTTCAGCCTTTCTTGTTTAAATTGACTGTGGGACTTTTATGGAAAGAGCTCCTATGCCTCGTTGCGGTACATTTTCTCTGTCCGGGAGCTACCATTCTCTCACTACCTCCTACTTTCTCTCCTGCTCCTCTTTGATCTCGTGTCCTCATCTCCACTACATCCTTTTGCACTTTCCCTTCTCCTCAAGTTACCCATGTCTCTCTCTAAACCTGTCCATACTTTGATTCTGAGTCTTTCCTTCAGTGGCATTTAAAAATATGCTGCAGGACCACCTTTGTCCTTTTCTTCTACCGATCTCTGAATCCCTAAAGTTAGCTTGCTAAACTCCTCACCTTGACTATAAATATTATACACAGTGTCTCTTTCTAGCTCTGCCTTTAATATAGCAAGTAATTATCTCTCTTTCGCTACTGTTTCTGGCAATGCGAGTACTACTGACATTAATTGTATTATATAAGACAAGGTATCTGCTATAAAAAAAAACATTAAAAAAACTGCATTTGACCTTCACCAATACATATCAAGGGCTTCCTAAATTGATTTTGGGAGCAACAATTACAGATCTATTATAATAAACTATTTAGGATTACAATTGAGCAAATACTGTTAATAGATTTAAGGTAAATGTGTTCAATTTGGCATAATGTGTGAGAAATTGACCCTACACGGATAAAATGGCTTGAGAGCTGACCTTTGTTTAAAGCCATGAAGCAAACGCTCCAAACCCCTCGCTGTGTCTCGGAATGATTCTCCCAGTTTCATTTGTTTGTTTGGTGTTTGACTCTAAGGAAAACTAATTTAACTAATAAGAACCCTTTTTACCCTGTGTTTCAATCTACTGTGTGCTACAAGGGACTTGTGTATGTGACTTAGGTGGAGTTCTCTCTGGAGAATCGGTTGCCAAGATACAGTTTACCTCAAAAGAAGAAGAAGAACCACAATATGAACCACTCAACTCTCAGAAACCTGGTGTCTACCTCCACTGCATTTCAACAGTTTTTCCCCAATTCCCTCCGCAGTCGGTCTATCCTCCTCCATGAACTTGTGCTATCTCATCATTACATCTGTTTGTGCCATTTATTCTGTTACCTCCCCACCCCCCACCTCCCACCTCTGCAGCTCTAACCGTAAGCTTTCATGCTTGACTTCTCTGTGCACACTTTGGAACTAATTATTGAGATTTTATGTATCTAATCCAATATCACAGCAACAACTCAAGTGCCCTGAGGGCTTGAACGGGATTTCTCAATCCTTGGACCGTTCACCTTTTACTTCGCACTAGAGAAACACGCTTTCACCATTGCCGCTTCCATTATTCTATATCCTACTTTCTATGAAAAAAGAAATAAGTGGTGAAGCTAAAATGACCACATCATATTTAGAAAGAGCTCCTTAATGTTACTACTCGAGGCAGCCGAATAACAGCGACACGAAAATGTTAATGATTATGGTATGTATTTAGGGGCTTAAAGGGTGGTCACAGCATGTTCCTTTTGCCTTAGGGCAGCTTTGGCAATAGAAGTCTCCAAATGACTGGGAATAATAATAATAATAACAATGGCTTACACTTGTATTGCGCTTAATAAGCCTGTATTACCAAGTTTCTCAAAGCGCTACTCTGTGGTGGTAAGCTATTGTTGTAGCTACAGCTTCCCTGGGGTAGACTGATGGAAGAGAGGCAACCAGTCTGTGCCATCGGCCCCTCTGACCCCCACCAACCACTCACTCATACACTACATTCACCCAGGTGTTGTCTTCCTGGTGTTCCCAAACAGTCTCCCATCCAAAAACCAGCCAGGCCCTTCCCTGCTTAGCCTCAGAGATCTGACGGGATCAGGCAGAGCAAAGGCGGTATGGCCTTGAGGACTGTGAAAACAATGTACCTAATCATGGGCCATTCATTTATTATCCATGCAAGATATAATTATTAGATATGCAGTATTTAAAAGCCAAACAAAACAAAGATTTCCAAGAGAAAAGAAAAAGAACTTGAGCAGAAGACGGAAAATGAACATTAGACAAATCTTATACTTTGCAAATGACAGCTTTAAGGTCCAAATAAGTAAACAATTAACAACTTGAATTTTTCACGCGAGAAGACGTGACACTGAAGCGACTGTGGCACTACTAGAACTCTCACGTCAAGAGCGTGAGATGGAATATGCAAATCACTGCTCACATCACAGTTGGGTTGTAGGAGTCTTGTGACAAAGTATTCCAAAGTTTCAAAGAATAGATGCCGGATGCGCTCCACATTTATACACTTTATTTTACACAGACTCTATTATGTTCAGATGCTCCCCTTAAAATCACATGAATTAATGCCTTTCTTCTTTGGAACATGTTATGGAGGTAAAACAGAAAAAAAAGATATTCATTAAAGTTAGTTACTAGAAAAAAAGAAAATCTGAACATTTTGGATAATTTACCTTGGACTAAACAGTCAAAGTCAAGTTTTGTTGCGCCCCTTGTTAAATCACGTTAGCCGGAAGAAAAGGACCTTGTGAATATCCGAGGAGTGCTTTGTTGGAGATCATCACAAACACATACACACAATCACAGATAAAGACCCCATCTTTATTTTCTCCAAAAGCCGGCGTGCAGTCTGGCTAATGTGATTTTCAGCCCCGGTGCCATTTTTTCCATTCTTTCTTCTATTGTATCTGATCGTGCCTTTATTGCCAAGAGGGAAAAGAGATTTGTCATTATTATTACTGTCATGAAAGACGGCGAGACAAGGTTGAAGAGATAAACTGTAAAAATAAAAAATGTACGTGGAGAAGGATGGACAGGATCAGACAATTTGTATGAGCACTTTGGCTTTTGTACAGTGTAATATCCTTTTTATTTAAAATTCAATTATGGAGACCCGCATGAAGTATAATGGACCGGTCATCCGATGTGGGAAAGAAGGGACTCAAGAGAGGCATCCATCTGAGAATCTTTCTATATTAAGACTTATATTTAAAAATGTATTGATGATTGTCAAATATTAAACAATAAAATAAAATCTTACGTAAATATAATGAGCAAATATTCCGATTGGCTGACCCAGGCACTAAAAGCAAACACACGTGTAAAGAGGAAATAGCTCATCATTACTGTATGCCTGAGTGCACTTGGACACACACCTTTAATGAAAGAGGGAATAGGAAACAAAAAGATTTCCTCCGAACAGATAGCAACCCTTGCCTCCTTAGTGTACGTGCATACTCCCCGGCCCTCATCTGCCATAATTAAGCATCACCTTGCATACACTCTTTTATCTGCAATATGTCAATATGTTTACTTAAATGGATGTCTGTGACACTTAAGACAGTATCATATTCCTTCTCAGCGCTGCAGAGATGCCCAAGGTTGATACAGACCCCTCGCAGCGCTTCTTAAAGGGGAAAAATAACAGACTCTCCTTTTTTGTTCCTGGACCTTTGGAGGTGACACAGGCATCAATGCGCTCAGAGCCCCCCGAGGAGAGAGACTCAGAATGGGGCTGAAGAGCGGATTAACCTCCCAGTAGAGCCCAGTGGTTCAAAGACAAAAATGAAATAAGGAAAACACCATTATTATTTAATTTTTTTGTGAACAGATTGGATGGCCATAGAAAAAATACAAAAAATAAGCATTCAGATTAGATATGCAATGTATTTCAAGATTTTGTTAACTGCACTTTAAACATGGTCCGGGGCATTAACGTTTGAAAGAAGAGTGAACTATCGGGTTTGCAAGTTGGATGATGAATGGAGACTATTATAGATTATTGTCTCCATGGGGGGCTTTTCACCATGTTACAATGCTGTATTCTCATCAAAAACATTACCCCGAGCCACTCACGCATCTTCACAGTATTCTTAGAATCTTCCCCAAAGGCTATTATAAGCACCGCACTGACAGCTCCTGTTTCCAAAAAGCTCCTGCTGAGGTCCTACGTATCCAGGAAGTTCAGAAATAGAGCAACACAAGCCAAGCAATGTATTCATTCTTACCCCCCCTTTTTTCCCTCTATATTGAAACAGCTGGAGAATCAGAAAGTGAAAGTGATATTTTTTGCCGCTCAGATCAATATGGTGATGATGAAGTATAGTGATAAAGATGTGTTTGGCATTATTACCAAATCTTTGACATTATATTTCATTTCCTGAGGAATAGCCCCTTGAGACGGACAATCTTGTTTTCAAGGGCGTGCTCTGATTAACGTTGACAACTGAAGTACCAGCAAAAAACAACAACATAATAGTCCTTTTAAATTTGCTTTAACAAGGTACCCAAGAGTGAACATAAGTAAACATTCTTCCATGACACAAGATCACGGTACCTTCAAGGCTGGACCAGAGCTCACAGTGGCCCACCATTACATACCATGGTTGTGAAGAAACTACAATTAGGCAGATTGTTGATAAAACGGAGTATACTATTGTCTTACAGGCTCTTTTAGTGATACAAAGCGTGAGTAGAAGAGTAAAGAAACCCGGCATGGGGGGGTTTGCGGCTCATGTTGTGCTCCTGTCTTCTCCTCCTAATTTATAAGGCTAATTTAATGGATGGCATGCCGGTGCGGTCAAGGATCCTCCCTCCATCACGCATAGAAATGGGAAGAAAGTGCAATCCAGGAAAGAGAGAGAAACAGAGAGGATGACAGATTTGCAGGACACACCAGTGACTATTGACCACATGTTACTATACCCTGAAAAATGGCGGCGTGTTTGTGTCAGTCAGTGTAGGGCTGTTAATCAATCACTGACTACAGACCCTGAACTTTGGACACGTGTAGAAAAAAAAATCAATCAAGCTGACGTGGAGACCAGCACTTGGCTGATATACAATAATAGACCATTATTACTCTCACTATTGTTAGTTGATGAACACTGATAGATTTATGGTGTAAGATCATGGTTAAAGAAAAGCCAGAGATTGTTTTTGTTTTGTTCTGTTCAAGCATCAGAGTAAATGTGCCAGAACAGTAGAAATATTTGCAGGCCAGGGGGAAAAAAGGGTTTCAAAATATCATAAAGTAGAAACTTAGTCACAGCAGCGGAGAAGAGAAAGGTTGAGCTCAAGCTTGGGGGACCCTCCCACAAAGTGGAGAAGATAAAGCAAAAGGCCTGTTTGTTGGCTAACAGGTAAGTGAATGTGATGTCAGAATCACTCAGTCACTAATTTAAATCACTATGTATAATATTGGCTCATGCTGAATGGCCATACCCGCCATACTACTCTGTATTACAGTCATAACCTTGGGTCCATAATAAATAAATAGGCTAATCACACTTGCTAATGCTACTGTGGCTAGTGCTTAAATATACTCACTGAGGAGACTCTGCGCCTGTAAAAACAATTCTTGCAAGGAAATAATTTCATTTGCATTGCTCCCATGTAGCCTTTAGTAAGAACTCTGGTAGAGCTGAGCCCAACAGCTGTACTCGGGAGTGCTAAAGTACGTCCTTTTGTTTTTGCATTTTAAGTAGCCATGTGCTCCGGGTGCATACTTAGTACGGCCTTCAAAGTAATGCAATAGAACTGGGAAGGCCTGTAGACGCCAATAGGACTAAAGTAGCATGTATCTGCAACAGTTACAATAATACTGTGGCGTTTAAAGGGGCTTAAATTGCTGGGAAATACTTCATGCTTATGTCCAAACTTGCAGCATCTCTCCCTTGTTTGCCCACGCGCAACTCAACTCAACATTGACCTAGCACGTATTTCGGAAGTGAGAAATTGAGAGTTGTTAATTTAAACCAATATTGTCAAATGAATTGGTACAACAGCAGATAGATAGAGAAATACTTCATTGATCCTGAGGGATATTCATGTTTCAGCAGAATCAATTACTTAACATCAAACTTTACTTTTTGTTCTCTTTTTTTTTTATAGTAGTGTTCTCAGTTGTGGTCTAGACTACTTACTGTAGGTTTTTGGTAAGATGTAAATATTAAAACAGTTATTGCAGCTTGTTCATTCCATGAATTACAATACCAGACTGTTAGATGTGCAATCTAAACATGACATACCGTATTTTCTGTCTTATACTCCCGGGCGACTAATATGTGATTTAAATGTTTGTTTTTTTCACTCAGATATATACTTTCACACACCGCTAGAGGGCACTGCAGGCTAATCGAGTAGCAGAAAGAAAGTTTGGAGTGAGCGAGAGAGCAGAGGTTACGGCAATGAAGTAAACAAAACAAGCTAATCACGGGCTAAAAGCTAGATGGCCACAGCTAGAGGAAAGAGTTGGCAGATAAGAGCTTGAAAACATGCTGTTAGGAAAGGATTGTCAACAATGCAGTTACGTCGCCGTGCCCAGGTAGTTGCCAAGGCGATTGATTTGGAGTGAGATCGAGAGTTTGGTATGTTCTTCATGCTATAGTTATCTGATCTGTTTATGTGACGTTAACATACCAGACACCTGTTTAGTTCATTGTTTATGCTTCATGTAACCATCAATGTGTTAAGTTAGCATATCGTGCATTTATTCAGCCTGTGGTTTTATTCATTACGCATTTTTTGGCTGGTGCGTCGTATACTCCGGAGCGACTTATAGTCCGGAAAATACAGTATATAGATGTTTTAAGATGCCAAAAGCTCATGAATTACACGGCTAATAGACATTCTATGTAATATACATGTGTGTGGGTGGTTCTGAGAGTTCCTCTGTTGATCACATGAATATTAATTACAGAGCCACATGATGAAACAACACTGAAATCTGGGAAAGTGAAAAGAAACAGTGGCCATTCAAGATTCCAAACATTTTGAAGTGAGTATACAGCTGAATTAATAATCAGTCCGCAGTGTGCCGCCAACGATATGAAACAAGAAAAAGAGGGCTATCGAAAAATCAAACACGCTTTAGACAGCAGGCAACTCAGTATGGGTACATATATATAAATCTGTCTTGACAAGCTCCATTTGTCCATTTTCAGACACCATATTAACAAAGGAAAAAGTGGCGTGTCTTGCTTATAAGGACACAATGACAATAAGAATTTGATTGGGTGGGAGGGAGGGATTTAACCAGAATCCTACAACCCAACCGATACTTCTCTAGAAAGCCTTTGGATACCTGTAAAAAACATGAAGAAGAAATAGATCACCCAGCGTCCTCTGAATAAAACTTTTTTGCACAAGTTAAAACAATAGTGTGTGGATTAAGTTTTAAATGTCGCCACCGACATATTGTTTGGAGAGTAAATGACTCAGAAGGATCTGAAATTCATTTAGCATTTTGCCGCTGGCTGTGAATGCACCACTGGGTATATGGACACGAAAAGAGTTCAAGGGAAGTAGAGGTTCGGAGCAATTTGGTCAGTGAGGTCAGGATCAACTCAATAAAAGACTCACAACAAACCCTACACAAACGTACACGCATTACACACACATATGGCCGTGCACAATGTCCTATAACTCTCGGACAACCAGGCCAAAGGTCCCAGGACACCCATACCTCAGTGGTTAGGGACTATAGCTACATGTTGTGACACCAGCTTTGGGCAAACAAACAGTATTTATGAGTCACACTTAAGGGACCAAAGCCTTGGATCAGATTTCGTGAGCCATTTTTTGTTGTTCTTCCCTTCCCACCTTCACAGTGGTAACATTTTGCACTTTATTTGATAAAGGCACATACACCTGATGCCCTACCTGACACAATTATCCTTGCTGCAGAAAAGATTGTTGTTGATTTGGATATAAGACGGATGCTGAGTGCGCCTACCTTGCTGTCCGCCTGTCTTTCACTCTTAGATAGATCGTGACTGGTGCCCCCCAGAGCTAGTGCTTGTTTAGGCTGCTGGCTGGCCCATCATTTACAATTAGACCTGACGCTTGCACACTCCGACACAGACACACACACACACACACATTAATGTGCAACAAACAGTCATGGCGAATGTGTGCATGAAGTAGCCCACACCTGCGTTTGGGAGATAGGTCAGGACAGATTGCATGTGTCTGCACGGATTTAAGGGGGGTTTGCGGCAGTGTCTTAAAGGGATATCTGTTAGTGTGATATATGGACAGGGAGACAGAATGAAGAGTGATGGAGTAGAAGGGGAGGAACATATTCCATAAAGAATTGCAAAAATCTAAGTTAAAAACAATTTGGTACTCATTGGCTGATATTATGAAACAAAGAGGCTGATATATATTATTTTTAAGTGACATCATTCACGTTCAATTATGTGGCACACGTTTAATCCAGTATGTGACTGTCTATAATGATGGAAGTGCAAACCACTCTGTCATTGTGCAGTTGGGAAATTTGTAAATTTAGAAGTATTTTGGAAGCACTGCAGGAGTCCTGAAATGTAAAACATGGCACTTTTACTTACTAGCTATTTTCTCTGTAGTTTCCATTTTTTCTCGTGTTCAGTGTAATATAAATAACTACAGTCAAGTTAGAGAGGAATTCCAATTCATCAATTCGTCATCATGGCTGATAATTGTTTACAGCACCAGGTATCTATTAAATGCTGCTCACGTTTCATACACATGTTTGTTTGCTCAGTTGTTGCTAAGGCACTTTCCCAACCCAATCACCTAACTGTAGAGAAAAAATA
This sequence comes from Proterorhinus semilunaris, assembly GCA_021464625.1. NCBI lineage: Eukaryota > Metazoa > Chordata > Actinopteri > Gobiiformes > Gobiidae > Proterorhinus > Proterorhinus semilunaris. The sequence goes on along the minus strand of CM038360.1, from coordinate 12,520,529 downwards.
ATGATGACGTTTATTTGAAATAATATTCTGGACGGACTTTCAAATGAAGATGAAAATAATAAAGTTTTTGTGCACAAACGAAACAAAAATAACACTGACTCTTAAAAACGAATCAAATGGAGATCTCAAACAAATCCCTTAATAATTGGACATTTTTCTATGACACCATTCTAGCAACAGCAGATGTGATTTCTTACATTACTGCGTGATTCTACAAGGTTTGCCTGAGGGCAGAGTTTGTTCTCAGTCATATAGGCTTAATGTTTAATAGCACTTGTAGAACTGCGCTCTGAAAGCCTGGGTATATTATTTCTATAGCGTTAGATATACTGTAGAGAAATGATGATGTCTTGTCCCTGTTGTGAACATGTCATCTCTAAACCTTTGAGTGTTGCGTAATGTCTGAAATTTTCTTTCATCACCATTGAAGGTCCATTCTATAAGAAATAATATATATATATATTCTTCTGCCCAAAGCTCTTCTTAAAAGATCTTTAGGGGTCCTGCTTGTATTATTTTAATCCTGTGACTCTTTTAGACAATGCAGGCTGCCACACACGGTCAGGCCTAAACACACATACACAGTGTCTCTCTCTGCTCTGCTGCTCCCTCCATTATCCGCCCAGACCCAAATACAAGAACTCAATTAAAAGAGCATGTAGTGACCTTAGCGCACTTGCACATGCGTGAACACACACACATTCACGGTGGTATCAATTAATCACTGTCTGTCACTGACCATTGTCGCTGTCTGTGTTTCATCATTGAACCATAGAACTCTAGTGCTGTGTATGGGACGTGTCCCACGTGTTCCTACTCTTATTACCTACTCTTAGCCTGCAGTCAGAGGTAACGGCTGAAATAATAGGACCTTTCGTGTGCAGTTCTGTGTACAGGACAAATAGCAAATTATACACCAGAGCCAATAACATCGTAGTTAGTGTCATTGTTTTTGTCAAATTTATAAATAGCAAACCAATACATACATTGTTATATATTAATGTTATATCTTAATGTTGATATGCAAAAATTAAGTACATCTAATATTAACCATTCTAATGCTGGTTAAATGGAATATAATTATGGATGACAAAAAAAAAAAAACGTTTGTTATCGTCCCTTCTCCTCTCTCTTTTGCACTTTGTGAGTGTGGCTGAATGAAGATTGGTGTGTGCTATATTGTTTTTTTTAATTATTTTAATATAAGTGAGTTGACAGGTTTGTTCATTTCATTGCATTGTTGACTGTGTGTTGACATGCATATGACACATGAATCTTATCTTATCTTATCAAATACAAACTCAATTAATAAAATTAAAGGAAATAATTCCATGTATGCCTCAATCAAATAACCCCAAACTAAACAGACATGAACAAGACTTTTGTACATTTGTATAAAGGTCCCTGCAGCCAAATGAAGTACTATTTAGGAATAATAACTAAACTAAAACTATTCTTGACTAATTTCTGTGAATATTCATTTTCCAAAGACCTTCATTAAAGATAAACTTAAGATTCATCAGTCTGCAATGTGCTTTCTTGTCCTCACCATACAGAATAACATTGATGTTGTGATAAATGCAACCTATACAGTATGTTTCTTAGACATAATGCCGAGGCTGCTGCTGCATGTATTACATGTTTGTAATACATGTTTGTTGCATGTATTACAAACATGCAACCTGCACCAAACGATTGCAAAACTGAAATGAAAAGCAGGAATTGTAAGCACCAAAAAGCCCTGCGAGAGGATTTTGTAGCGGCAATAATATCAATGTGTGGCAAACTCATGATGGTTACAGCCTAAAGGTGTGGAGAACGCATTTTATGGCTCACTATTGTGCAAACCTGTCTCCTGGGAGTTACAATAGTCACAATAAGGGATTTTTGGACACCACAATCCCAAGTTGGAGAATAGCAGTGTCTGAGTAACATTGAAAGTCTTAAAATGGGTTTCTTTCTCGCTACAAGAAACAATTACCTGCAGTAAAACACTGGGAAAAACGGCCACAAACCACATCTGTTCGAACCAATACGCCAGCCGTAAAAAGCCATGGATAGAGAAGCTCCCTCGAGTGAGAACAGCAAAGACTGCCATTTGTTCCATTTTCACTGGAATAAAAGTCTCAGTCGTACAGGAGTTTTCCATCGTAGCAAAGGTTACTGGTCTTCAATTCTTACCAACAATATACGGACGAAAACATTTTGAGAACATTTGTTATGAAAGACTGTGTTTCGAATGTAGGAGTATGTGGGAAGCACTTTCAAGCAGTAGTCTGTTATTAAATGTGCTTGAACTAATTAAGGAAGAATAAGCAGTGGCTATAAATCATTGGAGCCGCATGCAGAATTTCCTGTTTTGAGCTTTTAAGCATGTTATAACATCGTTCCCATGTCAGAAGCAGTATTTTGCTCCATTCGTGCAGTTTTGAGTAATCCTGCTAATTTTTGGTTGTGTTGTTGAAGCGCTCCAAACTGTGTTTCCTGGATTATAGCGTGTTATGACTAATACACAAAACTGCCTTTCAAATTTTTAGAACTGAGAATCCGACATCTGAGCTTTTATGTGCTTAAAATGTGTTCATCATGGCAATCCTGACCAGCCATGGCCCCTGAGAATTAGATTATAACATATCAATGTTGGGGCATATACCCATATACTTTAAGAAGTTGTTGTTGTGGCGTTACTTGAGGAAAAAAGAAAAAGAGAAACAAATTCTGTAAAAATATAGACACTATAGTTCCCCAAGTCAAAACAGCAAGGGGCATCATGTGTTCAATTTTGACTGGGACAGACAATGCAGTCGGAGGCGCAGTAAATTCAAAATATCCCGTGGTTGAGTGAATCATTGTTGCCGTGTCATGTTTCGTGTGTCTTAATGCGACGTACCACTGGGAGCTGGTGTCGTCCCACACATTCATGGACAAGGAGCACGGATAGGTTCACTTTTCACAATGATTGACTCACAAAGCTTGAAGTGCCAGGGCGCTTGTTTTACAGATAATGAGAGAAGCATGTCTCTTCCTACTCACCCCATCCACTAGCAGCTCCTGAGGCGAGGTGGGCGGCTACAACATCAGCCCAATATTGTTGCCTCACACTATGCTCAAACTTTGTAAAATAATTGGAAGATTGCCGACGTGCTGCCATGGACAATGGGAGCTTCTTTTAGAAATTCAAAAGGCCAGAAGTTCAATGCATAATTGTAATGTTAACTTTTGCAAAAGCACTTGAGGAACAAAAAGGAAAGGAAATAATTGTATTTTGTATAGGATCTCACAGACATGGTGACAAAACATGGGACAATTTGGTGGTAGTCTGCCAATCTGTGCCGTCGGCCCCTACAACCACCACCAACCACTCACTCACTCACTCTCACATACACGCCTAATTTTTTTATTGGTAAGGGATCTCCAGCACCCGGAGGAAACCTACACAGACATGTGGAGAACAAACAAACTCCACACACAGAGGTCTGTCTGGGGCCAAACCCAGGACCTTCTAGCTGTGAAGCACGAGTGCTAACTGCTGTGCCACTGTGCCGATCCAGACTTCAGGTTTTGTTTGTGGCTAGGTTAACTCTCTTGAAAAATACCCCCAAAAATAGCTTCCTAAAGTTATGACTGCACTATTGTGGTAACCCATGGGTAGACTGATAGACGTAGCAGTCTAATTTAGTGTGTTATACTCCATCCACCACTTCAATCGTCATGGAGGACAAACAAGAAAAAAACAAAACAAACAAAAAACATAACAAAATAAAAAACTTTTTACTAAATATAGTTGCAAAAGATAAAGACTAAACTTGTATGTGTAGACTAAGTCAGCTCATTCTCAAACTGCAGCTTGAATATTACCATTTTGCAGCGGCTAGCGTGTCTAGTGGTCTAAGACAGGTAGAGCAGTGAAAGATTGACAGGAAAAGCAATGCTGCGTACGATTTTAGTTTAGTTTAAGAAAAACATGGCCACCCTTCATTTATCACCTATTTGTTTGCTCTACTCATCTTCCTATCAATTTGTCCCTGTCTTTGTATGAAGTGCCAGTGCTCTCTTGTCTCCTTCAGGGGCATGGCTCCGGCTGAGCGGCTGATCACAGAGTGATTTGTCCCTAGGGAAGAAGCTGCTCTGACACCTGGGTGACTGCCCTGGAGAACTGGTGGCGTTTGCATGTATCTGTCTGCCTATGTGCACATTGGTATGTGTGTGCCCCTTGGGGCTAATGGGCAGCTTGAAGGGATTACCAGCTTAGCTATTGAGATTACTGGGAGTTCACACACACACATGCACACATACGCACACTCGCATCCAGAGGCTAAACTGTCAATATATCCCGAGCCGTCCAGGGGTATATTGGCTTACTGGCTACACCTCTGTGGTTCTCATTAGCATGCGCTCCAAAACAAACAGGGTTAAGAAGAGTGAAGCGTGACCGGGCTGAGTGAGCCTCTTCAGGGTCATGAAAATCCCACGCACAACCAGCCCCCAGGCTATTACAGAAAAATAAACCAGTGCCAAATGACAAGTTATTACAGTGCCACTCATTAAAATAATATTTGTTTCTGAAAAATGTTAAAAGTATTTATGAGAGAAAGATTTCTATCTAATTGAGTGAACCAATTTTGCTGGATAACTTCAGCTCAAAAAAATCTAATCAATATCCAAGTTACATATAATTTTAGTGGTTGTGATTGGAAGGTGGATTTTACAAAATGCAATACAATTGTCTTGTTTTACTCTTTTTGAAGAATAAAGAATAAAGAAATGTAAATGTACCTAGTACATGTACATTTTCTACCAAAGCAGCACATGTATTATACCCAATCAAAGTATCTTATCCTAGAATAAAAGTGTACATTATACACTATTTGAATAGCCAAAGCAAATTGCTTCGAACTACAGTTTGCCTTCAATGTACAACATAAAGTGACGACAATCTTTTCAGAGATCTATACCCATTAAAAACTGTAAATGCTAAAGCAGATTCTGGCAAATTTTACAGTGTCTCATTATCCGCCACTGAAATAATTAGACCATCATAAAGATACTTATTCTTTGTCTTCATTAAACAGATTAAAGGTAGTTAGTATTTAAATGTGTTCTCTGTAGAGGCTTATTGCATCTATCTGCAACACTCAACAGACCATTTACTTTGTACCAAAAAAGAAAGACAAAAAAAAATAAAAATCAATTAACATCATGCAGCCTCAGGTGTATTAAGCAAGAGGTTGACATAATCTCCCAAGACTGCGGTGTAACCACACTTCTGACACTCGAGAGAGATACATCATCGGGGGAATTCGACTCCTGAATATTGTACCACACTGTTAACGTTATTGTAATAATTATAATTATAATCTTGCGACAGGATGAGCTGAAAAGAACAGCGGTAGTTATCGGGGACGGAATTAATGACATTTGGAGAGAGAGAGACAGATGGGGCTGTGGGGGCAACGAGAGAGGGGGCCGTGAATTAATAACGGGAAAATTGAGGAGCTCAAAGACAGACGTTTAGAAGAAAGGGTGCACTATGTTCATTAGAAAAAGACTGGGAATGTGAGATTGTGCAAAAGAGATGATGGCGTTTCAATAGAGACATGATAAAGAAGTGAGCGTTGAAATACTGAGAAAATAGCAGAGAGGACAAACTCAATTATAACAGGAAATGGAATAGGTAAATCAATCACAGCCATTATTTTATAATCCTTTTGTAAAGTGATAGTGAGATTCATTTGAAGCCAGGTGGTGGAAAGAGATAGAGTAACCAAGCAGGGAAGCTGAATTTGACACGCCATAGCATATGAGTGGTAGCACCAGAATCTACAAATCCAACAGGAATAATCTCGGACAATAAGAATTCCAAGATTATGTACAGTATAAGTGCTGCTTAGTTCTGTGTGACTACTCTTAACGTTAAAAAAGAACTAAGTCACTTGTTTACCTTGATCCTTTTTCGTAGTCCCCTCTGGGGGTAATATAAGTGTTGATGGGATTATTGGGGGGTCTTTCACCTCCCCTTGGTGTCACTGGCCAGACAACCACCCTTGCAACTTTCCCTGCACCCAGTCGGAAGCGCAATGCACACTAATAGAACCACGAAGAAGAAACTAACAGGCTAATGGGCAAAGCTAACTGCGGGCTAGCGTTACTTAAGCAGTACATTTCCATTGTGTAATTGGATAGACAATAACCCTCTCTCCCTTTGTCTTTTCTCTCAGCGTAGTATTTACTCTCATGGACAATTAATGAGTTAAAAAACTGCTAAATGCTATGACACCTGCAGTGGTGCTTATGGCCTCTAGGGGCACGAGTTACCTAGTACTGCTTTAACTGTATCGGCTTAAAAAAAACTTCAAACATATTAATTTACTCACAGTTATTAGACCCTTTCCTTTGTGCCCAATGAACTTGTTGTTCCTAAATAACTTAAAATACTTTGGTAACTCAACTGTAAAGAGTTCAAACACATAGGTGACCAGTCACAGAACCCAAAGACACAAGTCGTTTTGGGACATTATGAGATAATAACAGATTGTTAAAGTGTAGTCTCCAAGCTTTCCAATGATGTGTAACACATGGAAATCTGATAATATTTGGAGGTGCAGCAGTGATTTGAAGTTGGCAATTCCCAAAAAACCAAAGGGGTTTAAACGGCCTCTGAAGTTTTGGGCCATTCTCACCTCTCTGCTGTTGGGAGGGACAATAGGGCTCATTTACATCTCATTTGGATAAGCCACACCCCCTGTCAAACTCCCCCTCAAAGCAGTAAAGCACAGAGAGGGAGCACAAAGGTTATTGCTTCCACAACAAACCATTGTTTACCAGTTTCATTATGTGTATCTGTTTTATTTTTGGTTTCATTTATTGATCTCACCTCACAGCAGAAGGTTGTTATTGTTCTCTTACATTTTTTTATATCAATTGATAAACTGTCACTGGCTTGAGAACGTGTTGTGTAACACATGTAACTTTTATGTTAAAAATAATGTTAATGTTCAGATCAAAAACAGTGATATATTATATACAGTATGAGTATGAATCGTTTTTATTGCCATTGTTGTTTTTTGCTAATGATAAATAATAAGAAATATACTATTGAAAATAAAAGTATATATCAATTAATAAAGCAAATCACTCAAACATTGCTTAGAGAGCGCTTTTCATACAAGAATGATGAAAGATAAGTTTACAATATATTTAAAAAAACAACAGAAGAGATCTGGTGTTTGGGTATTTTAATGTTATTGCAATGCTCTGATTCATGAAACCTCACACAGTTTCTACACATCATCCCCCCCTAAAAATTCATAATATAAATACTTTAAGTGAGTTACAACTTTACTTTAAGCCATAGAAAATTGCCAATTGAGTGAATATGAATCCATATTTCAGTAATAACGGATCAATACCTAATATTTACCACATCACATGGAGGTTGATTTTTATTCCTTCAAGTTTTTATTATTCAATGCTTTAACCTTTTACTGTTTTTTTACACTCAACGCCATCTGTTCTTAAACAATGTTTTCCTCTAAATCTGCACCACATAGTATGCACAGTCATTTGCACTTTATGAAAAAATAAATAAAAGTTTTCTGTTTTGGCAAGCATTGTGAGTGGTCATTGTCCACTTCTTAAAGCATAAATATTTTGGCATTTACTCAAAATCAAAACATAAATAAATCCAAAAATAATGCACAACAGTTTTTCTTCCTGATAAAGGTCTAGTAGGATGTTCTGAGATGAATCGGCGTTGCTTCTTCTGTGTGGGTAGTGGTGGGTGAATGTAACACAAAGTCTCTAAAACTAAATTCAGGTGGTTGGTTGATAAAGTGACATTGCAGAGCTGCTCCTCTGCAGTCCCGTGCAGTGGGTGAACTCTCCTCCTCCACAAAGTCCTGACCACTTTGTTTATTTGTTTATTTGAGCAGTACACATAGTGCTCAAAAGGAGTGGGCTGAAGCAAAAGCTTATGATTGCCCACCCCCAAGTGCAATAAAATAAATAAAAAAAGAACATTTCAAGCAGCTACATTCATACAGACCAACTTACAAACTTACCAAAAAAAATAATAATATATGAACTTTTAGAATGGCCTGATGTTTCCATACAGATAGGTCTGTCTGTGGATGTTTAGTCCAGGTGGGGCCAGGACAGGAAGACCATCCATACGGGGCAGAAGAAGAAAAAAAGATCTTCAGTTAAATGTTTCATTGAAGCAAATCAGAAAACTGCACTGAAGTCGGTAAAGTGAAAGTACCTCAGCGATCTCTGCCAAAGTGTTGACTCCTGTCTTCATGGAGGCTTGATCAGTCCAAAGCCACAGTCAGGGGAAAACAGTGTGGCAGCAATAAGGAAGTTGATTTCAATTTTATCGTGAAGCTTGTGTCCAACACGCCAGGCATGAAGTTGTTCTTGTTCGGCCCACTGCAGTTGTCACAATGAAGATCCACCTCTGTTTCAGGAAGTACATTGGTCCTGGCTGGAGAGGGTTTGAGGGAAAGTGTAACTGTAGGAGAGAGGGAACTTGGATTAGATTAAATGAAATGTGTGCCTTTTCATAACTGTCTAACAAAGGTAAAAATTACTATATTGATGCTATTCTGCATTATTTCACGCTACTATTAGGCTGCTTATTCTCATGAATAAATCGCCCTTTAAGGGACATTAATAAAGTAAAGTGAATGTGTGTTAAAGATCACCTGCTGAGCAAAATCAAAACATTAATGTACATAAAATATAAATAAAACAGGGATGGAGGCATGAGGAGGAGGAGAGGGATGGAGACAGGAAGAGAGGGGACATAACAGAAAAATAAGAATAGACACATACCTCTGGTCTCTGGCGGAAACTTGGCATAAAGATTTTCTTCCTGCATCTGGTCGGGCTGGAGCTGTTAGACCCGGCCTGAAGAAAAAAAAAGATCTCAGACTCTGTATCTGTACTTCCTGGTTTAGTCTTGGTTTGGACCTCAGTTAGTGGTTGGCCCTGGTTTGAGTCAAAGGAAAAATCCTGTACATTGATGAATACTTTTACCTTATAACGCACGAGTGTCCGAGCTAGCTAATAACAATAGGTATGAGAAAGTCTAAACATGGACTAAACATGAGATAACGTACGTGTTTTTAGAATGAACACAAGATGATGTTTACTAGGCCATAGTGATGTAGATAATGGACATAGTGTAGCTGCTCTTTAATTTACAGACACAATCCTGCTGCTTCTCTGTCTGTGTCTGCTCCGCCTCACACTGAGAGAGAGCTATGGATGCGTTTATAACTACATTTATAACTTTAGAAGCCTCCTGTACTACTTGTAATGCACATACACGAGAGGAAAAGGCCGAATTTGCGTTTTATCGCCGCGCGCGTTTCCCATTGTTTACATTTCACTGCAGTAATCCAGAGTAACTTTATTTGGTCATAAAACCGAAAATATGAAGCGGATCTCTCTCAAATAAGAAGTGGCTGAAAGCTAGGGATGCGCTGACTACATTTATGGAGTAGTTTAAGTTGGGAGAGGTCTTGGTTTTAGTGTAAATAGCAGGTTCAGCTGCACGTTAGCTTAGCCGCTAGCCGTTAGCTTAGACGTTAGCCGTTAGCTAATAACAGCACAATAGACTCGTCAAAACTGGCACAGCACCAAGCGATAAAAACAAACAAACTTTCACTCACCCGTCTGAACCTTTGCCTTCTGCTCAGCAAACTCGTGGTAAATCCATTTCCAGTGTAGTAGTGGCAGCTTCTGAGAGCCACACAGGGGGGGCTTACAGCCATGAAGCCCACACGCCCCCACGGCGTGCGCTATTTCTCTGACAAAACCAGACTTTTTCAACCTGAAAACTGATCGACAATAGGCGTATGTATAAAACTGACTTTTTTGCGTGGCATTTGTTTGCTAAAGCCTGTGTGGACTACGCAAACCAAGCAGCTGTGTGGCTGTGTCCCCTCCTCCTCCTCAGTATGTAAATACACACAGACAAAGGCACGCCCCTACAGCGGCTCCCAAATCTCCCCAAAACAAGCAGGTTTGAACCTAAAAGTTTACGCTTTTAAATATACCAATACTGGTAGCTTAAACATGGAGAGGCTTCTTCGTGACTTCAACTAAACGATTCTGGAAAAAAGTGAAAATCACAAATTTTCAAAATAAAAACTTTGTTTACGTTTTTCTCCAAACGCAAGCTGCCGACTTGTGTCTTTGGATTCCACCGCGGCCTGGAACACAGGAAACTAGTTTCCTGTGTTCCAGGCCGCTGCATTGTGCACTAAAATGAATGAAACAGACGCTTTGTTTTTTCTTTTGGCAAAAATAGAAAAACTGTATTGCTGAACCTATGCTTAAGAGAGAGAGAGAAAATATGTGGAATACATGGATCCAACTTCACACAGATCCGTCTTGTTCCAAGGATTCTTTTGTTTAAAAATTAGCATGTCCCTGAAAGCCCTAAGTCATTGGAGTGGTAAGTCATTTGAGAGAAGCAACACCACAATGTCTACTTTTCTTATCTCTGCTTTGTCTTTTTAACCTGTGCAAAGCTTTGTGGCCCTAGCACACTGAACACACATCTATCGATGCACTCCTTTTACCCCCCGCAGGGGCCGCACTGATGCAGGAGGAGATGAAATACCACCTCCTCAGGGGTAAACACACCTCATTTCACACTCACCTCACTAGCACAGCTCCGTAGGTATACGCTCAAACCCAAATATGTCCATGATTTTATATTGTCCAAGTAGTAATTTTCCACACCAATCACAGAGCTGCACTTTCCTGGGCGTGCTGATGGTGGTCTCTGTTCTTTTGAGAAGAGAATAGTCTAAAGTTGTGGTTGTGGGAGTAGGTACTGTAGGTGCGGGTGTGGGGCAATGTGGATGGGACTTATCCAGGTGGAACAGAGATGCTGTAGGGTGGCAAATACCAACTGGGTCACTTTGAAAAAAGAATTAGGGTAGATACATCCCAAGATGAGAACCTTAAGCATATGCTATAAAAAGCAGCCAGCATAGATCAGACCATTCTGTATAAATTCTAGATTAAAGTTGTTTTAGATTTAGGTCATAATTTAAGCAATAATAAACAGCTATCAGATGAAAGACAAACTATGCCTGCACTTACTTTTATTCACGGTGGTCTGTAAATGATGAAATAATGTATGTAATTTATGAAATAATTCTCAATTAGAACAAATTACTAAAAGTTTGGTGTGTTAAAGATGGTGGTACTATAACTGCTATTGAATCGTATAGCTTCTCTCATTTTAAGCAGTGGGATTGGTCGGCGCTTCAGCTGTATGTAAGGCATAGTATTTCACCCAAGTCTGCAATTGACCATTTCAGGAATAATGGGCTTCTTGATATAAAGAGAATGACCCACTGACTTCTTGGCATTAAAGATACTCTACAATACAACAGACTAAAAATCTTTTTCCTTTGGTTTTTGTTACGCGCAATCATCTCTTAAGGGCTTCCTCAGTTTCATCGATTTTCTTCACTACTGCAGTTTTCTCTGAGCACCACTTCACATTTCTATCCCAGCTCTACTACTTGTTTACCCTGCCTTTCATTCTGTTAAACTATTAAAAGTATCCAAGTAGAGCCAAGCAGCAACAGAGACAAAGATTATTATTCATGGTTATTGTTTATTTGTATTTTTCCTATTGTATTTTTGCTGGATTGGACAGGATTGGAAGTTATATCCACGTTCTCTCATCAGAAACATACCTGCAGTTCTTTATTCACTTCCTGTTTAATTTGGCAGTTTCTTCTTCTACCGCTGAAGCACTCTGATCTGTATGTGTTGCGTTTTAGACGGAACACAAAACAATCCAGGACATTTTTACACTCATTTCCACTGTTGCCTGCAGAGGGCACTCCAGGCCAATTTGAAGTCCTGGCCAGTCTCTCACAATCCCGAGGTACCTGAAAGAATGTTTATCAAAACTGAACATGATTTGTCCACTTTAACTTGAAATGGCTAAAATTAAACAAATTTAAAAAAAGTAATTGTCAGTATTTATTTATTTTTCATATTAATCTCTCGCATTTAATTGTGTTTCACTGTGACCAAGGATGTGCAATTCATTTCAGAAGAATGCACCTGTTAGAATCTTTTAACCTCTTGACCTGGCCTTAACCGAGCGCATTTTCTCCAGTTCAGCTTTACTCAAATCTAAAAGCTTAAAAAAAAGCAACAAAAGTCACGAAAACAAAGATGAAAAATGTGACAAAAGAGCAACAAGAACACGACAAAAAGAAATACAAAAAAAATATGAAAAAGCAACAAAAGAGACAAAAAAGAGACAAAAAAAGAGACAGAATGTAAACTAAACTACTTAAAACACATTATATTGTTTCCTCTTCATCTGTTTGATTTCATTTGATTGTCACTTGCTGAATTGCCATGATCTCTGTATTTTCCTATGAATGTTTTATATGAGCCGTTTCTCCATTTTGGTTCTGATCCTTTCCTCTGAAGTAAAATACGGGCCACATATGGTCTGTATGTAGCCCAGGATAAGCACATAGTGATATAGGAGCCAGGACCTCAGTAGCCCTGGGTCGAAGTGAGCCGTGACAGGTGGCTTATGACACATGTAGTATGTTGAGCTCGGGGCTGTCCATGTGCTATTCACTGCAGAAGCACACAGAGCAGTCGCCTCTGTTCTTCCTCTGTTCCAGTGCGCAGTAGTTGCCTCTAAGCCCCAGTCACTCAGTCTCTGCCCTGTCTAAAGCCACATAGCCCACATATGCCTGCACCTCCGGGTGTCCCCAGGACTCCCACACTGTCACAGCACCCGCTCCATGACATCTGACAAAATAAGCTGCCATACAGACTGTTAGCATGCCCCCACTGCATTGTAGTATACAGTATATTCCATATATACTACATTGCAGGCCATTGTCAATAATGGCCTGCAATGTAGGCGATGTGGCCATTGTTAATAATGGTTGGAAAGTGATAAATAATTAAAAAAAAAAATTCTGTTAAACATACACATTAAACAACTTTAGACACTGCACAATATTGATTATCTGCTAATTCAGTTTTGTATATTGTATATTTTATGAAAATATACAAGGTCATATAGTATACCAGACTTAAAAATACATAACTTTGGCTGCATAACAATCATTTTCTTTTATTTTACTTTACTTTTAGTGAGCCATTGAGCCATTTTAGTGAGCAGTCTTTTGAAATGGGAATCCAAAAGAAAATACAACTGTTTGAGGCTCTGCGTTTCTGCTTTGTAAAACCCGCAGAACTCCTAAAACTGTCAGTCTTTTAGTAGCATGTGACATTCATCTTTGTTTTGCAATAACAAAGCCACCAGTCGAGGAGATAGCGTCTTTGCACACTGCTCCGTCTGCAGCACTGACATATTGCCACGCTACAATAACCTTTATTATTAATGATGTGATTTCGTCAAGCTGTCTTGGTTTTATTTTTAACAGAAGTGAGTTTGCAAGCAGATAGCTCCTAGTTCAGAAGCAAGGTCCCAAAAGTCATACATATTTTAAATATGAACACATTTTCAGAGACTTTCCGGGTGTTTTCTCTTCTTCAAAGTGCATTTTTATGTAAAGTGTTTTTTTTTTTTACCTGTCATTATGCCCCAAACCTTATAGAAGTTTAAAATGTCCTCTTCTATAGTCTATTTAGTTACATTTATATGTTAAAAAAAAACAATAAAACAATAATAAAGATTCATGTATTACACTATATATATATATTTATTTATTTGTATTTGTATATATTGTCCTGAATTTTGTTAGCAGCCATTTAGAAAAAAAAAAATTTGGAAGCTATGTTCATGTTCCCTCATGTGACACCCCTGAGTGCTGCCACATCTTATTATTTTAATCCCAAAATGTTGGCAAAGCAAATCACGCTCTCTGTTCATGTTGTGCCTTCATTTATCACAGCCCAAAAACACTCTTGGCACATGCATATTATTTCTCAGACAGCTGCTTTAGTCTCCAAAGTCTACTTGTTGTTTAATGCTTTCATGCACCGACCTTTTTTTTTTTTTATGTGTGCTTCAAATGACAAGCTTGATATACCACAATGAAGCATAACATTACGATTCCTTGAACCAATTCAGTGTGACCACCGCAAAACAGGAACACCACATACTAACAAAACCCAGACTGCACTAAACTATAGAAAAAAAGCTTTGCTCCTGGAACCTGAACCACCGATTAGAGGACAAACCATTCTTCATTCATTCAAAAATAATAATCTCTGGAAAATGTTACATGAAATGCATTGGCAGCCACTTATTGTCTTGTGTGTGTCTACATCTATCTCCAAATGTATTCCTCCTGTTCAAACAAATTACCTTGGCATTCTTAAGTGTCATTTGTAAAGCAGTCAGAGTATTATCAGAGGGGGGGAAAAAATGAACTGGCATTTGCAATTAAATGAAAAACGAATAGATTGAGAGGAGGATGAAAAGGTGTGTGACTGAAAGCCCAACACGCGATGTGACAAACGACCACTGGAGATAATTAAAAGTTTGATTCAGAAATGTCACAGTGGCGGGACTGGGATCTCCTGGTTACCGCGAACACATCGCCGGAGCAGACACCGGCATGATGACAAAAGGATAACATCTTTTTCTCAGTGCGGTTCCATCATGTATATTAAAGTGAAGTTTGCGTGTGTGGCTTCGGTCAGTCTACCTCAAGGGCAGCTGTGAATGAATGATGACAACAGTGTGGCGCTTTGAGAAACTTGATTACACAGACTTGTATATAGGCTTGTAAAGTGGGAGGAAAACGTATGTGAACGCTTTGGAATACATATACTTATTTATTGAAGGTTTTTCTGCAAAATATCTTGATAAACGTTTGAATTCATTTTTCCTTTGATGATAGCAAGTTGTCCAGGCCGTGAGGCAACAAAACAGCTCCCCCACACCATGATGCATGACATTCACCACAGCGTGGAATAAGTGATCCCTTGTATTAAATAAATAGCTGTCTGATCCTTCTTTTGTAGCAATAAGTGCTTTTCTGTAGTTGCAGATTAGACACGATCACGATGAATCTTGGACCATTCCTCTTTATAAAACAGTTGCAGTTCAGCGAGATTCCTGGGTTCACTTACTTTTTCCTCCCTGTCCTGTGAATGTTTACTTGTTATGCCCATTAAAAATATGATAACATGTAATTGTGTGGGTGTTATTAGTTAAAGCAGACACTCTTTATTAATTCCAATTTTGGCAGAAATTTTAGAAAATCCAAAGCATTCATATACATTTTCCCCACTGTATGTTTATTATTATTTCTATACTGCGTGTTCGTCTGGTGTAACATACAATCGCCTTGCTTCGGTTTCTTCAATGCTCACTTATGAATGAGAACATAAAAAGCAACAGTCCTGTAGTTATGAAGTCTAGTGTGCATTTTGCCTTCTACTTAGCCCAACACGACACAGAATAGCCCATGTCACACAAACAGGGCTCAGTGTAGTTTCATGATATTTAATACTGCTGGGTGCACATTTTTCTGTCCCTCCACATTTAAGGTGCTTGTGCTTTGAAGCCACGTAAACAAATAGTGCTCCCTAACACCGTTTGTTCAAGTGTGAGTGCACTCCCCAATCGAGCTCGAATATGGAACAGATCAGATGGAAGTGCGAGCGTGACCTCGTCCGAGTGTCCTTCCTTTTATCTTGAATTGCACCGCAGACGTTCGCCAGCCCCCTCAGCCGGCCCAGGACAGTGGGGCGCAGCTGACAGAGGAAACATGTGTGTTCGGGCTATGCTAATCACTCTCTCCATAATCACCATTTTCTTCTTGTAAATGGATCTGACCTTTTAATCACCAGTTTGCCCTGTGTCCACCAGCGCCCGCGCCGCCGTCTGCTGTGTGTAAGTGTCAGAGCGATGTGTGAAAGACAAGAGGAGAACAGAACGAGAGGAAGAAAGAGGCAATTTGGCTTATAGCGAGTGGCTGATTGTAACTGCGCGGGATATAAATGTACTGCGTACACAGGCCGTACAAGTCCATGAGAGGCACTGTGCGGGTGCAGTGCAAGACATAATTTCCTGTTATTTCAGATAAGCAGGAAATCCTAATCAAGTGCGAGGGGATGGAGCATTTCCGTCCTTATAATCTAGATTTGTTCCCGTCTACATTTTTTCCCGAAACCCATACTTTCTTATTTCCACTTTAGTAAACTTCATATTCCATTTGAAGACATTTATCTGGCTTTTCAAAAGAAGTGTCAGTATAGAGGGTATACACGAGTGTTCTTTAAACTCAATAGACTAGCTCAATTGACCTTGTGCCTATTCCATTTCAGACTTTATGTTTATTATGTCATCATCGGTTAAACGTTTAAATGTCTGAATAAAAATAAATCTGAATCTGAATCTGAATTCATTGTAATCATTGCTATGTTTTATTGGGGAAAATGTTAAAACTACAAAGTTCAATGTAATGGTATGGTATTTATATTTTATTTTTTTCAAGCTTGCGGAGCATGATAAAAATCTGAACCATCATCATTATTGTTATATTATCATTATAACCACATAATCATACTTCTTGATTTTGAAGTGTCATCCCTCTCATTTCTATTCCTCTTTCAGTGTAATTAGCTTAATATAACATTTGCAGGCACAAAGCCAGTGGATTGCCCGACAAAGGTCAGTTCTGGAGGCGGCTGATTAAAAATGATGCCCACTGAACCACACCAACATGACCGAATCCACGGGTTTTAAAGATTTCTTGCAATGACCTAACAAAGTAATCTATCTAAAGTGTTCATTTCATCACATCATGATCCCAAAACTCCATCCATCCACCCACTGTGATTTTAAAAATCAATTTCTGACCTTAGAGAGAACTCAGAGGCTGAAAAAGCCATTGGATAGTAAAATATGTTGTGGTTTGGACTTAAAGACACATCAAGACCTGGCTTTGCCAGCAAAATATATTTTTAAATAAATACTGACTAACTTCTATATAGCACTGATGAACTCATTGAAGCAGCTTTCTGAAGTGTTTCTACAGTTTGGCAAAGACCAATAGTCAATAGAATGCACCCATGGAAAATGAAGTAGTATTGTAATAAGATAATTACAGATCTTGCGAACACAATGAACATGAATAGAGTCACGGGCATATGTCATTAGAGGCTATAGACCTCTGAGTAATGTTATAAGACAATGAACAATAGTCTCTTTCATTGGGCTTTCTTGCACTTGAAACATGAAGGAATTTTTGAAAATCAAGGGGACTCTAATTTCGCATTGGCAATTTGAGATATTTTGCCCAATGATACATTATTATTGGTGATGGTCATGAGCTTTTTTTTTTCAAAATGTTGAAAATCGAAGACCTCCAAAATAGCAGTGGCATAATTGTTATTTAAAAGAAGTTACTTACCCCGACCAATGTCATCTTTTCAAACAGATAACATGTGTATACTATTAAATACATCACAAAGTTACACAGAACGTGTATAATGTACTCCCATTAACGTAGATTTTTTTATGTATCACACTTGTGTATCAAAACAAGTCTTGTAATGTCCTACCTGGTTCTGAAGTTGGCCGGATGAGGATGCCCGTCGTAGAGAGACAGGAAATCATATTCTTCTTCTATGGCGAAAGACAGAAATACGAGCTGGATCCTGCTGGCATGCTCACCCACGATGACCCAGGTGCAGTTGGCCCCGTTGGGATAGCCATAGGGGAACCCTGGAGACTCTATGCTGCCGTTTCGGCCTTTCAGCGTCCCACCACATGTGTAGATAAAACCTGCAAGAAAGAATACAGTATCTCCATGTAACTCTCTCTCTCTATATGTATATATTTAATAAATAAAACATAATGTATGCCTCAGCACGGGATGCATATGAAACACAAATCCTGAATCCTCCTGCATTCCTATGGTATGCACATGTACAGAACATTCCCTTGTACAATATCTATCTGGGTTTGTGTGGAAACATTCAACATGAAGTCAAAGTAACTGCACATTAAACACTGAAGGACCTAATGAAATGTTGCATGTTATATCTTTGATATTTACTGTAACAGGTAGAAGTATGCCTCATAGAGAAAGGCACTGGTTTTATAATTGTAGGCTTTGTAATTGTATATTGTACAGTAGCACATGAAATCAAACGTGGCAATGAAGACTGTACATTTGAAGAGCTTTCCGAGCAGACGGTGCACCAAATCCATTTAAGTGCAGCTATACAGTTTCTATAGGCATTTCAATTGATTATAGTGGAACGCAGGAAGCGGAGGTTGGCTGCTCAATTTGCATATCTTACATGTAGGCAATATGTGAGGGGTTAAGCTCTGCATATGTTAGGTCTGCACTGGTGCCTGAGATACAATATCCACCCACTTGCAAAGGGCAAAAAGCACAATGTTCAGAGCGGTACCCCAGGAGACAGTTTTCACTTTCAGCATGTGGCCCGGAGGGAGAACTGTGCCCTTCCACCTAACTGGGGAGGTGTGATCAATACTTCTGCAGGACTCTTTCACAAGGCGTATGAGTCAGACAGGAAAGGAAACGAAACCAGTTTAGCGTAACCTAAGTGAGTTCTTCGTTGAGCAAAGAAATAAGTAATCACGCAAAACACAGTAATTTCTAGGATCCCTCTTCACTTACCCATGCAGGCCCCAGTGGATAATTATGATTTAGCCAAAGAAAACCCAAAGTAAATCAGGAAAGACAAAACTGCAAAGCATCCTTCCTGAGAAACAGAAGTGCAATTCCCTCTGTGCAATATTGTAAATGTCACCACAATTTACTTCAGCATGATTGAAAACATGTTGTCCATAGTTGGTCTAACGCAGCTTATTCCTGGTATTTTGTAGCCCTCTGAATCGATGCTGGATGGACATGCTCCTCCCTTGAACCACTCCACAGGACCATGAGGCTGCAGAGTCAGCTTACACAGCGCTAACCCTGGGAGACAGGGATTTAGCATTATCCCCATCAAGGACGCCACGGCAGACAAGAGGAATTCACCAGCACACATCCTTGTTCCAACGCTTTACAAATCGTTTTGGACCACCGATCTTTACTTTTCTCCTCTCTCCGACGAAAAGACAAAATAAAACCTGAAACCCAAGTGTAAAAGGAGAGGGATCAGTATTTCCAAATAAACGCTAGCCACTGTTGCCCTGAGGCATACTGATGGAGACACGACTGCTGTTTGTGTGACAATAGTTAGACTTCTGTAACGGCCTGCTCTGAGTCCTAACTACAACCATATTAGTCCAGGACTCAGGACTCTGCACTGGCTTCCTGTAGCTCAGATACAAGTTTCATGTAGAGACAAAACTCAATTTCTGACACAGTAGACCAATGAACAAAACTGCGACTCTAGAAACCATAGGGAGAGGTCTCCTGCTGCTTTCCAGGGTCAGGACGAAAAACAGTGTGGCTGTGTTTCAGTTCAAATCTGTAACAGTCTTCCTGAAGATATGAGACAGGCCTCTACTCTGACAATGTTCAATGTACAAATTTATCTGCCTTCAAATTTTTTTAGTAGACTACATATAATTCCTTTTTGTTCTGTAAGCCACTTTGAAATATTTTGCATTGTGCTCACACACACACCTGCCTAAAGCCTCTTTCAGAACACCATCAGTCATAAACAGAATGTGGCTGGTGTGTCTTGGAAATCAAAATAAACAAGCTCTACAACAGAAAGACAACATCAGAAGCCCTATAGATGCTCTACCTCATATCTTTGATTCCAAATGGCTGCCGCTGTGTTTATAGTCCTTGAACTGTCTTTTATTAATTGCTCTCCTCTGTGTGCACAGCTCAAATCGGGGTGTTCATCCTTTAGCCTTTCACGTTCTATAAGTCCTGTAATTCGGCATGGCAGCCCAGGCCACAGGGACAGCAGAGGGGGATACTGCTCCACGCTATTCTAAGCAATTACTTAGCATCACCAGAAAGACCTACATGTGCGTGAGGGTGTGCATACAGGGAAGGTACCTCGACCTCATTTGACCAGATGATTTCCAGGCCTTCAAACTGGCAGACACAAGGGCCGCTGAAAATCGAAGCGGGCGATTAAAGAGCGCGCAACCAATCAGACTTAAGACTTGACAGAAAGAGAAAGAAAAATTCATAGATCTGAAATCGACACAAAGACACCTACAGCATTTCTTACAGCATTTAATAATCAATAGCATTACTGCAAACAAATGTAAATAAGTGGTTACATAAAATAAGGTAGGTTTGTTCATTTATTTCACATTGCTTATTTGCATCAGCCACCTTCTTCTGAGCATCCATTACTGTGCAATAAGAATGTTAACAGCTCAAATAAACTAAACTGAACTAGGTAATTTTTGTCCAGGTTAGCAAAAATTTAAGTATCTCCGTTTGACCGAAGACCTCAGCAATATGTATATACAGTATAGGAATTAAAGGATAACAAAATGGTTAATAGCGCACAGGATGCTTCCTACTAAATGCCGCCCATGAACATAGTGCACAGCACAGCAAGAAAAACAAACTATCGAGCTGCCACCACTTTGGCTCAGTGTAGGAAGTAGAAAATATGTGTTTCCAAAGGAATTAAATTTTATGATCATGGTTAGAGGGAATTTATGCTTCAGCAGTTCATGTGAGGACGATGCATATTCGAGGAAAAGGTCTTTCCATCGTTGCTCTGATGTAATGAAATCAATTTATCTTCTGCTGCTTTAGGATACCGACAGTTTGGTTCGTGGAATGCACCTAGAAACAAAAAAAGTAAAAGTATAGTTGTTGGTTTTTAACTCTAATGTCATCAATCCCCTCCTGGAACCGCCACCTTAACGTGGTGGAGGGGTTTGAGCGCCCGAATGATCCTGGGAGCTCTGTTGTCGGGGGCTTCGTGCCCCTGGTAGGGTCTCCCATGGCAAACAGGTCCTTGGTGACGAGTCAGACAAAGAGCGGTTCAGAAGCCCCTTATGAGAGACCAACAGGCCCGGTTAGAACCATGAGGGCGTCCTTCTGTTGACCCACCACCAGGGGGGCCATAGGGGAAGGTGCAATGTGATTTGGGCAGCTCCATTAGCTGCCCCCACGACCCGGCAACGGACAAGTGGAAGAAAATGGATGGATGGATGGATGTTAGGCATTATACCTGATTTTTGTCCTCCTTATGTATATTGTAAACTCAGATATTTGTGCGGAAAAAACACTGTGCATCTAATTATAAAACATTTGTATCCATTTTGTAAACTTTGTGTGAAAGTGACCCTGAACTGTGACCCTGCAAGGTGCGAAATCTGCCAATAAACTCGTCCCAGTGGAGAATTGTGATTTAGACGACAACTAACAATTTAATTTAGTGGCTTCCTCTGTCATTGTTTGATAATGTAAGAATAACCTTTTTAGACCCACTTGCAAGGGCAAAAAGCACAGGGTTAGGGTTACACCAAGGCAAGGCCACAGGTTTGTCAGCTACAGCAACCAACAATATTCAGACTTTGTTTTGTCGCTCTTATTGTAAAGGAATAAATATCCAAATAGAAACATGCAGATCTCTTTTTGTTTTGTTTTCGGTCATGTATGGTCCTCCCCGATCACTAAACCTTGACTCAAACAGTATGAAACACATCATTTCCCCACATTAGTGTTTCTGCAGGTTTGTACGTCCGTCCATTCCCTTCGCCACCTCTCTCAGCTCCTGCTCATGGAGGTTAGCAGGACTCTGGAGAACGGTCATTAGCTTATCTCGCACATAAAGACAGACAGCTATTAGCACCTACGGACAATTTAGAGTCACCAATTAACCCCAGGTCCCAGCGCATGTCTGTGGTCTGTCGGGGACGCGGAACCCTCACAATCCTGGCTATGGACCAACGGCTGCGCGGCCATAACCCCTTCAGAAACCAGACCACTATGAATCGACATAGGCTTTATCTCCAATCCCAAACTACAACTGAAAGCGAGCGCATACGCAAACTTAGCCCCTAATTGGACGTATTTCTCTGGTAACGTCAGATTTCCAGCATAACATCCCGAAATCAATTGGTACTTAAGCTTTTTTTTTTTTTTTTTTCACTGAACCGCAGTCTTCAAAGTGTCACACCGTTGGTAATGAAATGACATGTACAATTAATATACTTTTTCTCTTTATGAAAATGTGGTGGGAAAGCGCAACATTAATCACTATTTTATCTGGGCTTAACATATTTGCAGAGGTCTTGGTATAAATGAACTTGCTTCATTAAGTCAAACAATTGGGACAGGCTAAGGGATGGGGTGAGGACATCAGACAGAGATAGAGAGCAGTACAAACAGAAAGAAAAGCACGGATTCACACTCGTTCATCACCGAGAGCGGATAAAAGCGTGATTTAAAAGTCATCACTTAGAGGCACCGAGTCGGACGAGGGAGAGGAACAGTGAGTAGCAGAAAGGCATATAATTACAATGACTAACAGAGCAAAACTGACAACGCTTCCACACAACATGCAGAATCACAGAAAGCTTAATCCATCTATACGAATGTTTACATTTTGATGGGTCTCAATCGTTTGAAAGCTCTTGTGCAGGCCCCAAGCCAAGATAAAGAGCAAAGGATGTGTCAGGAATGGCATGTGGCATCACAATGAATAATGCAAATCCCTGCACACACAAGAGGTAGATGTCGCCTTCTGGGCCACTGCAGTAACGTGGCCCAGAAGGCGACTCGAACGCATCAATCTTCCTTTCTATCTAGGACTAGGTGAAAGGTTGTGGCATCTGTAACCTGCCCGTGTTTGTAGTGATCCAGGTCATCAGAATAAAACTAAGGAAAACACAAGTAACTGATAAATAATGTCCAAGAGACTGACTTTGGGATGGTTTACAATGAATGGTACGTTGCTCTATATTAATGCGTGTTTTTCAACATTGCACTTATTTCTTCTCTCATTCTATTGTTTGGTTTTGTGTGAGAATATGTTTTATTATAAATGTGACGTGAGTTCTTTTTCAGTGTCACATTTTCACCCCATACAAGATGGTAGTTTTAGTCACAGATGAAAGTCTACTTTGAGCAGCGCCCACTGATGTATTTGAATCTACATCACCTGTGGCAAAAAACAATCAAGTAGCTGTGTTGGCAAATTTCTATGGAAATTCCGGCTCATTTTATAGTATCATTGTAACAAGACCAATATACGTAGTTAAAGAGATAGCGCTATTGGAAACGCAACTCACTGAAGCACTGAGCGGCCATGACAGTGAAGCCTCTTAAGCATCTCCTTCTGCTTACCTCTCCGTTCTTAACATAACCAGCCCCTCCCTGAAAATTCGAAGTTGCTTACTCCCAATCCCAATCCCAGCTCCAACCTGACATTTACACACCTATATGTGAACCCACAGACTCCATCGTGATTTAATTCAACAGCTCTAACCTCAGGGCAAAATGTACGTATGTGACATTTATGGATTGGGGGCTTGACAGACCAAGAATATGTTAATTTTAGTGTGAAATTGGTAGAATTTTATATTAAGGCACACAAGGCTGTGTGTGAGATGTCCCAGGACAAAATGTTTCGCCCAACAAAACTAGTTTAGGTATTAATCGCAGATACAATATCAAATTTGTGGTTACTACACATTTACGAGACCCCTTTATAATAACATCCCATACAAAACTTGCAGTGAAAGGGCAACAAACAATTGCCATTTTCGTCCATTGATATCAATCACTGTGCAGAAAAATGAGGAAAACAATGCTGGATGCAGATTAAACTTGAGGTTTACCCCAATTGGCCAGCCCGCCGAGGCTGATCGTATCCAAAGCAGAGTGGAGAGTGCCTTCAGGTGTAACTGCAGTTCTTAGCTAATAGTGCTAATGAGTAAGACCGTTTTAAACTGTGTGTATGCGCTTGGTAAAGGCCTCTCTATGAGGATAAAAGCTCATTTGTAAAAAGTGTATTTTAATGAACACACTGTGAAATGCATAGTGTTGATCTCATTTCTCAAAGCACACTCCTCTTCAGCATTTGAGATAAAGGGCAGTACTGTACTCCACGGGCTATTAAAAGACAGGTCTAATGTTTTGTATGAACATTCATTTCAAACTGTCATTATGATGTTTTCCCAAATGGTTTGATTTACAAGTAAGAAAAAAAAAAGAAATCATAATAAATTTACAAAATCTGAACAACTGCACAATCTGCACAATTGCTAAATAGAAATGTCAAAAACAGCACTTTTAGCTGCTGTTTTGATGTATGAGTATTTAAAAAAAAAAAAGTTTAATCACTTAATACAATATTTCTGATTGAGTTTGTAGTGAAACCTGTTCGAGACATACAGTACATAGCACACATACATACACACAAACATACATACATGAATACATACATACACACACACATACATACATGAATACATACATACACACACACATACATAGACTTTGACTTTCTTTCTTAACCCTCGTGGCGTCCTTCAATTCTGCACCCTTTAAAGACCTTAATGTAAAAAAATGTACACTTCAAAAAAGAGCCTGAAAATTATATTTTACAAAAATCCTTCAGTGGCTTTTGGGCCATTTGGATGGGCTGCGGCTCCAGTGGCTTTCGGGTCAAAATGACCCAAGGGCACCACACATGAGGTCACATTAAGCTTTGTCAGTTCAGACAAAGCCATGAGTCATTAATACCATGTTTCACCATGAGACTTAAGAGCGAAAGAGAAATGACCCAATTCTTCATTCGAAATGAGACCCCTGGTGCGACCTCAAGGACCCGCTCTCCAATCCCACGGCCCACACCAGCGCACATACACACATGCACATACATTCGCCAATATCATTCATCCTCCGTGACATAATACCTCTGTGGGAAAAAAAGCCCTATGTTTAAAATTCTCTTCCATCTCGCCTCCGTGTGTCTTGCTGTTTGTCCGTCTTGCAATTCATCTCCTCTACCATCGTCTCCCTCCTCGTCTGTGCCTCTCCCTCTCTCTCTCTCGGGGGGACAGCAGTGATACCAGATTCGCTTAAAGAGCTATTCCGTCTAATCTCACAGACTCTCATTTATGATTAAAGAATGGCTTTTCCCCAGCGGAGCAAACTGACCAATAAGATAGCAGCACAGCCGACAAACCATCCAATCGGTATTCCAAGCACAGAGCCTATACTCGAGCACCAAGGCCGAAATGAAATGTGTCCAAAGTGTGTACTTGAAGACATATTCTTGTGGCTGTTTTTGCATTTAGTGTTAATCCGAATGTCTGTCCATGTCCCTACAATTGATTGCATCTCTGTTTTTTTTCCCCCTTCTCGTGACGAAAGATGAAGGTCATGGAATTTCGCAGTTTGCTGGAGTGGGGGTGGGAGAGAGAGACAGAGAGATAGCAAAACGCAGGGGGAGAGTAAGCATGTTTGAAATGCCCCATTGCAATGCGCTGTCAGGAACGCTTGTCAGCCAAGAATTAGACTGCTCCACGCCAGCCGCCACTGACTGACAGTCGGCCCTGCGGTCTAGACTATACCCTGGAGTGGAGCAGTCTAAATAAGGGAAATGCCTGGAGAAAGACAGAGGGAACACACCGGGCCAGAAATCAATTTACACCAGTGTCAGTCAGAGGCACGAGGGCAGGGAGGAAACTGAGATCAAAGGGTGACGACAAAAGCACAGCAAAGGTTAGTATAAAAGAGCAAAGACCTAAACAATGAAGACATTGGAGCAATAGTGAAATGTTGAAAATATATTTGACTAAATCAATTTGCTTTTTAAAGTGGCTTGCAACATTTACACAAAATAAAAGGATAATAGTTCAATAAGTCTGTTCGCATGAGTGGTTTCCTCAAGGTGCTTTGATTTAACCCATTTACCCAAAACTTGCAGGTTGTGACAGTAGCATTGAAGGGTGAGTCAAATGCAATAAAAAAAATACATTAACTTTAAAGCTGCCCTCAGCTATGTCTTTTGGATTTTTTGTTTTCGTCAGTAGGTGGAGTAGTGAACCCGGTTCTGCCCCCCCCCCCACACACACACACACACACACCTCACCTGGCTTCCCCACGCCCCGCATTCCTCCTGCACACAGACATCTCATGAATCTTACGTGCTACACACATTTATCAGCAAATAAATAAGATATGTAGCAGAGTAAATGTTTTGAGACTAATATTTATTTGCTAAACTTCAACTTTCATGTAAGTCTGTGTTTTTTGGCATTTCGAACATAGAGTAATACTTCCATTTAGAAGGTTTACGGTGCAGATGTAACGCCTCACCATCTTCCCAGTGCAAGTACAAGTGAGGAGGAAAATGATTTGACAGCTCCCTGTAGATATTGGATTATTAAACAAATGGACATGGGCATTTGTTTACTTGTTTATTTGTGACACATCTAGTGATGCAATGTGGGAATGCAACCATTCCGGGCTGGTAAAATAAAGTAGCTGAAGGCAGCTTAAGTTCACATTGTGCGGTTAAGACTGTATAATGCCCTACTCCTTATCATTTCATTTCCTAATACTCTACATGTGTTTGAATGGAGGCTACTCTGATATTATCCTCTTAACTCGGCTAACAGTGCAAAATAAACTGTTGCACATCAGTTTATTTTGCACTGTTAGCCGAGCACATGCAGTGAAAATAATAAGTGTTCACTTACAGGGTTAGCCGCAGTCTCACTAAAATGCTCTCGTTTCAAATTGACAGGGTTTTTCTGTCACATTAGGCTCCTGTTGTTAGAATTACAAAGGCAGTGTTATATGAGAGGGAAACTTGTGAAGAAGTCAAGAGTGGAAATGCCAAAGACGTGTGATCAAATCTGCCGTTGTCAATCACAATATCAGTTTGAGAGATGTTTCTTCCTTTACTTTCATCATATTTGTACTACACCAAATAATCGGCCTTTTTATACAGTTCAGTCATGCAACATCAATGTTTCCTGTGTGGCTGCACAATCACACAGTCGTTTGCACTCTTGCCACACAGCAAGATGATACCTGGTCAATATTTTTCGGTTTCCCCGACCACTACAAACATGGACTTCCCCTCCATGGGTTTACCTGAAAATTAGATATGTAAACCTCAGTATAACTTTCCAGGAAGAAATAAAATTGTATAATGTCTGTAGGAGACACGTAGGGAATGTAGCCTGTCTGCATCTGGACAGTACAGTAATATAAATGGACATTGTTAGTGTCTCATATCGCTTAGTATAGGTTTTCTGAGGCACCTGCAAAAGCCATTCATGTTCTCCTATAGGAAAATAATTGCTATAACTCAAATCACAGTCTAAATCCATATTTACAGTATGCAAAGTTTTTTAAGTGATTAGGTTTTTAATGTCAAAAACGTTATCTTCAAGTAATTACCCCTTTTAGCGCGACTTCCAACAGAAATGACCATGCAGGATTACGCAGTACGAGTATTCTGCAATACTGACTGTTCATAGTACATATGTTACTAATAATTACTCAGGCTTTGGAAGACAATCAAAAAACAAAAAACCTACAGCATTATTTCCTTTCCACTAATAATGAAATCAGGCACAAGCATTCTTTATTAGGTCTATTAGTTCACCTAAATCCAAATGCCACTTTTGGCTTGTTTTGAAATGATCAAAACATATGATTTAGAAGCAAAACTGCATTGTTGGAAAAGGTGTCTAAAGTGTAGGCATGAGCATCTAAATGGCATGAAATTACACAATATTCGCAGGGTATATGTTTCAAATTGCTGGCTTAAATGATGGTCAGCTAATGGCAGCCTCAAGGCGAGGCATTGTGCAAGCCTCTGCAGCAGCAGAAGCAAACAAGAGCCAAGGCGGACAGGAAGGGATCAGGAGCGCTCACATTCACTAATAAATTAGAAAAAAGAAGAAAGAAAAAAAACTGCTTTCAAAGAAACTGGGTCACTGAGGAGAGAAAGAATGTGTAGCAGAATAAAAAATGCGTTTCGTTCTGACTTATGCATGCATTTGTGGGCCGCTGTGAGGGGGTTTAACACTTTTCGTGGTGCCTTTGAATTTGGGGAAAAAGCTAAATGCTGTCATTCCAATATGATTCAAGCAACACTTCCTACTGCAATATGCCACATGAAAAAAACATCTGTTTGAGCACTCATCTTTTTGTCTTTTCCATTCCAAGGTCACAACAGCAAATAATCTGCCTCCTTTTTTCACTTTGGTTTTTACGCCGAATGCCCGTCCTAACGCAACTCTGTCGACTCTTGATTATGTGCTTCGACCTGCATGACCTTTTTAGCTTTTTAGGTTAAAATAAGGTCTGATAAAATAAACTGGGGTAGAATCACAGCATTTTCAAAACTTCTCCAAGCGTGTTGAAGTGAGACACAATTGGCCGTTAGTGCGGGATTAACGGCACAGAGAGAGAAGTGCAGACAGATTGCGTCTCGAGGCTCACTATTGATTTGTGTCTGCTGAGTGTCATCATCGCCAATCTGACTAATGAGGCCCTACACACAGCGCCTCTTCCTTATTTCACAGGTAAGCCGCTCACTGTCTGTCGCCATAGAAACACAGGTTATCCCCGCCCACTTTGGTTTAGAGTGACCACAGGGACCATCAGAGCATAACATTATATACGGTCCTATAGAGGTTGGGACTGAACTTAACATAAATTAATGTTAAGGGAAGGGGGAAAAAAATCAATCTGTTGACAACATGCAGGCCCAGATGCATGATATGAAAAGCTATCAAGGGAGATATGGAACAACATGGCCACTGTGAATGTACAATATCTAACAATCTAATATTCAACACTACGGCACTATTTGACAACTCCATTGGTTTATTGTGCAACTTATCCCCGAATCGTAGCTGTTTTGCTGACATAATATCAAGCTCTACTGCACATGTGGAACACACAGACGCTAACTTATACTGCAGTACTGATGGTTAACCCTGTGCGTGTAGGCGTAGGGTACAAGTTCAACTCGAAGGCTACACTTTTACTGCAGTCATTTTCTAGCTATATCAAATACATATAAAAGCTCTAGACATAATGACAAATACCCAAAACAATTCATTTTCATTCAGATATTACGATGGTATAGTATGATCGGTTGCTTTGCTCGCAACAATCAGGATTATGATGATGGGCTACTCTGGCTTTCAAGTAAAGGCTATAAGCTTTTGTTCTTTTTTTTTACTGTGACTGCACCTGACTAAAATTTGCCCAAACTTAGAGAGTGTCTTAAGACTCCAAGAGAAAGTGAAGATAGTATGTTGAAGTAAATTAGTTACGCTATTGTAAACAACCTACAGTATTTTCCCAGACTCAGGCTCATCATGTACAGTAAAAAGCTCGTTGTCCATTTCATTTTTTAAACCCACTTTAAAGGGAGAGAGAGAGAGAGGGAGACAGAAAATATTAAGTGTAATTTTATTATCCTTCTCCCTCTTGCTTTAATCCAGGAGGAAGCCACACTGAATTTACTTCTCTATCACCAGGACCCACTCTTTTCCCGGTTCCACTGACATCCAACTGCTATTACGCACACAATCCCTGCAGGATGAGCGCGCTAAGTGCCCAATTACAGAAACCCTCTCACTATTCAAATTCTCCACAACTCCAAGCACCCCATCCGCAGCAGGCCAAACGTTCCTACCTCAATTAAACCACAATCCACCACAGTTACTGGTGATTTGCCTATTTTACACTGTTTACTCCGAGTATTTGTTTAGATGCATAAAGGCCAGCGCTCACTGGTACGGAGCGCATCATGGCACTTGTAAAGGCTTTTCTCTCCCCTTATCATTCATAAAATAAGACTGCTAGGTCAGCGCTGTCCGTGCAAATATGGCAAAGGTGGCGCTTTTTTTGTTTGTACAAGTTTATAGTGAGCTAGTGACAGACAAGAGTGTCCCGCATGCACCAAAGCAGATCAGATAGGTGAGGACTTTATTGATCTCACAATGGAGAAATTCAGATACTGCTTTCATTGACAGAACAATAATTGTTTCAAATAATCACAATCAGTTCTAACCCCACCTCCCCCATAAGGACGTAATAGTATGTCGTTTTTTTTCTTTCTTTTTGTCCCCGTTTATTTCGGTCAAAAGTATTGACAAATTATGTACTATTCACTTTAGTTTAGTTTAGTTAATTTGTTTATTTGAGCAGTATCTCAGTATCGCAGTGCTCAAAAGGAGTGGGCTGAAGCAAGAAGCTTATGAGTGGCAACCCCCAAGTGCAATATAAAAGTACATTTCACACAATGGTACAGAAAGATCAAAACAACGAGACCTCATCCAAGGAGAATTTGATAAATTTCAGCGGCTACATTAGCACAGACCAACTTACAAACTTACAAAACAATATTTGAACTGTTTATATAATTAATTAAAACGAAGCACAACTACAACAACGATCTTGTTTCATGTACAATGTCTAGTACAAAGCAAGCAAACTTTTAATTCTCTATGCACAACATTTTGATCTAATATGATTCTCTGAATTTATGAGTCAAATCATTATTTAAGAAATAGCTCTCAAAGTTAATAGCGGTATAATTTCCCTGCTGTTTTTGTGACTGAAACCAGTCAGGCTGCTAAATCACAATTTAATGCTGATGATTGATGCGTCAAAATAACGGGTTATTGCCTTCACTTTAATCTCCAGACATTTGGACGGCACTAGACATATTACAGAAATGTTATCACTGTTAAATATTATCTTGCTAATCACAGGAGAAGAAAACAGGAACGTTTTGTGCGTTAGAAGTGTAAAAGACAGGGCTCTCCAATTGTTGCCCTATAAGCTACTTTGCTGTGTGTGTATAGGCTACTGTAGCAAAATACCAATCCAATTACATCTTTTAAGTAAATAATCTGAACTTTTTGATCGTGACTTTTGGCATTTACATTTTCATGACATTTAGATGTTTATGTGTTTTTTAGAGCTGTGTGATTAAATATTCTCAGGATCTGTGGCCGATCAGTTGCTAATCATGGTTTGATTAGTTCAGACTATAAAGGAGTAAAAGTATTTAGTGTTAGATGGTTAAGGAGTGTAAATAATGAATTTGGTGTTTATGTTGATCTTGATAATTCTGTCTTAACTTTTTTTATTGAACGGAAAATCAAAGTTTGACAATACTAATAAGATGTTTCATGTTTTTCCTTTTTTTGCCGTAATTGCATTTATTAATTTGTATAATTTAGTGCTTTACAGAAAATTTCTGTTTTTGTGGTCTGCATAAGTGAAACCTGTTTTGATCTTGGTTGTTTGCATAATTACTTGCAGTAATTACTTCGTTATTTTTATTCTGAAACGTCTACAGTATAATTGCTGTGGGCAAATTTTTTTAGCTCTAGATTAACACATTGCATTTCTGAGTAACAGTTCATTGCTATAGTTTCCCTTATATATACTTGGAGGCAAGTAATTGTAGCATGTCTTTATAGCTTAATAAAGTCACCAACTCCGCTCAGGCAGCCTGGGGCTGTTTAAGTCTTTATTTGATGACGTCACTGCCAGAAGGAAGACTTGGGGGTTAAAGGTGACAAAAGCCATGGAGCAATTAGAAAGTCTCCTTAAACACATCTTCAAGGAGCCATTTGTAGCCCCCACCAATCAGTCCTACAGTATTTGTGATGGAGCCAGATTAGCAACCCAGGATCAACCTCCCAGATCGGATCAATCAAACACTTTCACACTCTTGTTCTGACCAGCAGAGTGATCCAATTATTATGATTATTCTGGCTAATTGAATAATAAAGAATGCATGAAACTGCGAACAAACGAACAAAGCTGCAGCACTTGACATTTTCTGCTTGACATATTTATCTATAAATGTAATGTGTCTTGGTTAATGACTAAAGGTATACCACGCTGAAAGACCGCGAGCATATCACGCCATTTTTTCCCAACATCACAATATATCATAATATGTGTATATATATATATATATATATATATATATATATATACTGTATATATATATTATCACAATCCTGATCCTGAAGGATCCAGTCCCAACCAACTATCGGCAAATAACCTGCCTGTCCACAACGTTGAAGCTCATGTCCGGCACCATAGCAGCTAAGATAAGCGGGCATATGGATCAATACATGAGCACAGCTCAGAAGGGAATCGGTAAAGATACCAGAGGTGCCAAACACCAGCTCATGGTAGACAGAATAGTCGCTCGAGACTGCAGAACCCGACACACTAACCTGAGCACTGCCATGACTGATTACAAGAAAGTCTACGACTCAATGCCACATACTTGGATCATTGAATGCTTGGAGCTATACAACATCAACAGGACTCTAAGAGCCTTCATTGCAAACTCGATGAGGTTGAAGCCAATGGCAAGCCATTTTCACAAGTCTCCATCAAATGTGGCATATACCAAGGAGACGCCCTGCCCCCACTGCTGTTCTGCATAGTTCTGAACCCCCTCAGTCAAATAATCAACAAGACTGGCTATGGATACCGACTCAGGAATGGGGCAACCATCAGTCACCTCCTCTACATGGATGACAGCAAGCTGTACGCTAAGAATGAGCGAGACATTGACTCACTGATCCATACCACCCATACAGTGCAGACATTGGGATGTCATTCGGACTGGAGAAGTTTGGTCGGATGGTGACTAAGAGAGGGAAGGTAGTCCACACAGAAGGGGTCTCAGATATTGAGGACAGTTACAAGTACCTCGGAATCCCACAGGCAAATGGCAACCTCAAAGAGGTGACAAGGAAAGCGGCTACGGCCAAATACCCCTTACGAGTAAGGCAGGTCCTAAGAAGCCAGTTCAATGGCAAGAACAAATCTCGGGCAATAAACAGCTACGCCCTGCCAGTGATCGGATCCCCTGCAGGAATAATAAGATGGCCAAAGGATGAGATACAGACCACAGATGTTAAGGCACGAAAGCTCCCAGCCATGTAAAATGGAGGGTTCCACCCAAAATCCAGCACCCTGAGACTGTACACTAGCCGTAAGGAAGGAGGCCCAGGACTAGTGAGCATGAGAGCCACTATCCAGGATGAAACATCCAAGATCCATAAGTACATCAAGGACAAGGCTCCAACAGATGACGTGCTCAGTGAATGTCTCAGACAATGGGGAACAGGAAATGAGGCGCTGGAGGTCCCGTCATGGGAAGTCAAGCCCCTACATGGGGTGCACCACCGAAACATAACTGAAGTGGAGGATATCAAGAAATCCTACCAATGGCTGGACAGAGCTGGCCTGATCATGGCTGCACAGGAGCAGGCCTTGAGCACCAGAGCGATAGAGGCCCAGCTCTATCACACCAGACAAGACCCCAGGTGTAGACTGTGCAAAGAGACCAATGAGACAATCCCGCACATAACTGCTGGGTGTAATTGATGCTGGCAGGGAAAGCTTAAATGGAGCGCCATAACCAAGTGGCTGGTATAGTGTACAGGAACATCTGTGCAGAGTATGAGCTGGATAGGTCAAGGTCAAAGTGGGCCACCTCCAAAGGTGGTAGAGAATGACCGAGCCAAGATCCTGTGGGACTTCCAGATACAGACGGACAGAATGGTAATGGCGAACCAACCGGACATTGTGGTGGTGGACAAAGAGCAGAGGAAAGCCGTTGTGGTCGACATAGCAATACCAAGCGACTTCAACATCAGGAAAAAGGAACACGAGAAACTAGAGAAATACCAGGGGCTCAGAGAAGAGCTGGAAAAGATCTGGAGGGTGAAGGCATCAGTGGTGCACTCGAGGCAGTGACCCTCAAACTGGAGGAGTGGCTACAGCAGATCCCAGGAAATACATCAGACAACTCAGTCCAGAAAAGTGCAGTTCTAGGAACTGCAAAGATACTGCGCAAGCCCTCAAGTTCCCAGGCCTCTGGTATAGGACCCAAGCTTGGAGGAAAAAGATACTGCCCGTGGAGTTTGTGTATATATATAAATATATATATATATATATATATATATATACATAGATGTAGCCTGCTTTAATTTATATTCAGCCTTAAAGTAATACTATATTAATATATAATAATCATAATGTATGTAGTAGGATAAGAGTGTGAGGCACTGGCATGCTAACAAAGATAATGTAGTAATGTGCTGAACATGGTCTCAAAGCATTAAGGCTCTTCTCAAAGGACATTTGTCAATAAGTGCTGCCAGCAGTAATTTTAGTACACTTTTAAAGGCTGATGCAGCTAACGAGAGACATAAAGGCTCTCAGAGTACTTTAAAAGTTTTCATATGTCTTGGAAAGAGAACATTTTGGCTTGTGGGGCTTTTGTAATAAAAGCCTAATGGAGGCACATATTTCAAATGAAAGTGATCTTGGTACATTGCAGTCCAAAATATTATCATAGGTTTGTTAATATTTAAGAAATTACAAGATGGATAGGTGGCATGATTGGAAGCACAAACAGTTTGGTTTAGGGCATTTCCACTGATGAGTTTTTTTCAAGGCTGAGTAAAGTTAAGTATTTAAGTACTTAAGGCAAGAAGAAACAAGAACTTTCCTAAACAGAACTCTCCTATACAGGACAGATGAGTTCATTTGACTTGGTGACACTCCACGTGGTACAGTGACATCACGTCATGCATGTTCCATATTGAAGAATTGAAAAGAGCAGCTCATCCTTAACCTGCTCCACTTTCTGAAAGCACAATCTTCCTCAACATTGTTGCATTTAAAATTATCTTCTCACATCGAGCAACTTTCAAAACACAAAATCCCACACTTTGATCAAGTTTGACACACTTTCAAGTCATAATATGAGGGATTGTGAAGGATTTGGTAAACAAACCTCCTCCCCATGGCCTTTTGTCTTGTTAAGCGCACTTCACAAAGCAGAAGTCAAATTCAGATTTGCCCCAATTTTTTTCATGAAGTCTAGACACCTGTCATGTGGTTTAGAGCTATTTTGGTTGAGAGGAACATACCTAAACAGACTTAAATAAAGGTAGGGAATCCAGAAAAAAATTGTGAGTTTTCTTACCCTTTGCTATGCCCGATCCCGTCAGACCTTGGAAGCTAAGCAGGGAAGGGCCTGGCTGGTTCTTGGATGGGAGACCCAGGAAGCCTGGCCAATGTAGTGAGTGAGTGAGTGGTTGGTGGTGGTCGGGAGGGGTGATGGCAATGGTTGCCTCGCTTCCGTCAGTCTACCCCAGGGCAGCTGTGGCTACAATAGTAGCTTACCACCGAAGAGTATGGAGTGAATGAATAATACAATGTAAAGCGTCTTTGAGTGTCCAGAAAAGCGCTATATAAAACCGATGCATTATTATTATTATTATTATTATTATTATTAGTGTGGAGTGCTTAGCATTAATCATCAGCATTTGGTTTTAACCTGGATCTTAGTCTTTTCCGACTTTTATTAACCTTACAAACTATTTTGACACATCACACACTATCTTACACTAGTCTCCAATAATATATTCAATTTTTAGCACTGGAACTGGAAATGGTGACAATCTGCTTAACTTTAGCCTCATTTATGAGTGATGTTGGCAACAAAAAAATGGGATTGGGCCACTTGACAGTTTCACATAATCTTGTCTTTATTTCTGACATTATATATTCGATGTTAGTTAAAACCTGGCAAGACATGAAAAGTCTTAAAAGAGGATGGCTGAAGGTTTCCAAATCGCAGAATGTAGCTCTGCCAAACGGAATATAAAAATATCTGCACTTGTAACTAGGGTTGGGCCATATTGTATCGCATATCGTTATCGTGATATAATGTTTCGATATCGTTGTAATTTTTATATCGTTGTGGACACAATATCATTTATGTTACGCTCTGCTCCATCAGAGCAGCATAAACGGTGACTGTAGAACACGGACACACGTGCTGAAAAAGTAAAATGAAAAGGATGTAAACTGCCTGAGTAGATCATATTTGCGAGACAATTATGCCGTAAAAAAAAAAAAGAAGAAAATATCACTGAATGAATCTTCCTAATAGGCGTAAGGCTGGGATTTTGAAGTAATTTGTCCATTGTCAATTATATCGTCAAATATATCGTTATCGTGATATTTATTTTTTCATATCATGATATAGATTTTAGGCCATATCGCCCAGCCCTACTTGTAACCAACCAGTACAATATAACATAAAAGACATACTATTTGTTTGTTTTTTCCCTGCAAAGATCTGACTGGAGTGCAGTGGTGTAAACGGAGAAAGTGAAAGTAAAAGAGAGTTTGCCTGCTGCACAAAGCTCATTAAAATCTCACACATGCTTTCATTGAGTTGGAAAGACATCATGAGGTTAGATAATCCAAAAGAGTTAAGTGAATTGACAAATACAGGCTTTGAAAACAAACAAACAAAGATGATTAACCACTTTCCGTCTTTTCTCAGATTGCCTATATACTGTATACATAGGCTTGGCCGACAGGAAGAGGCCAACGTAAGACTCCCATTGGTTTGGGCTCAGAATTATAACCCAACTGACAAACCCTAATAAATAAAAGTGAAGACATTACATCAGGATTGTGTTAGGAAAGGTGGGAATGAGTCTGGACCACAACTAACAGTTTAAAATTAAGCACCTTTTCTTAGGTGCTTAACATAAGGTACAGGGCCTTTAGGCTTTAATATACAGTTTACTCAAAGAAACTGAGGACCCTTGATGTTTTAATACATGTGCAGGGACTTCTATTGGATAATGTGCGACAAGACTGTAAACTGTAAATGGATCAAGTATTACAATCATCAGTTTGTACCAACATCTTGGAAGTACTATCAAAGAGGATGGAAAGCTGGAAAAAATAAATAAAATGCAGGATCAGACAGGCAAAGTTCTTTGCACTGGGAGTGCACAGAATCCTTAAGAAGAAAGATCAATCTCCCACTGAATAAGGTTGCTTAGATGCTGTGTTTTTTATTGGTGAGGTGTGACGGTTCACCAACAACGCAAAGAAAAGATTGCACTCTTTTGAAACGTGAACCTGCCTGAAGAAAATTGTACAAATTAAACGGGAAGGAACAAGTGACAGACCAGGACGTGTTAGGTGCTTGTGTCTGATCTAGTGCAGCGGAAGATGAGATGCGCTGGTCATATTCCGCCGAGGAGAACTGCCAAATATGGTGTTGGAAGGATGCATAGAGGGGACTCGAGCCAGAGGAAAGTGGAGAGGCAAATGGACTGATGACATCAAGAAATGGATTGAAGCAAAGACGCACTCAGAAGAGCGATGCACGGAAAGCCATGGCCA
The DNA here is from genome assembly GCA_021464625.1 of Proterorhinus semilunaris. NCBI lineage: Eukaryota > Metazoa > Chordata > Actinopteri > Gobiiformes > Gobiidae > Proterorhinus > Proterorhinus semilunaris. The sequence goes on along the minus strand of CM038360.1, from coordinate 12,483,384 downwards.
TTCTTCAGGTCAAAGATGGCACATGAAGAGATTAATTTAAGTGGAGAACCAGTTGTGAACCTCTTTTCAGCACCTTGGACAGCGCCACTGCCTGGAGGACCCCTAGTGACTGACAAAGTTGTAGAGGGACATGATAATAAATGTCAACAATACTGCTTTGTGTTGACAAGTTGTTTTTTGTGAAGTATGTTATTTCTTTGCGTATGAAATGTGTATTATCTTTAAATAAAAGTTATAGATAATTAAAACTTCAGCAATAGATTTGAAGTCTGACAGTTTATTTTGGCTGTACTTTGTACTTTGCTTTTGTGAAGTTTTTATCAAAGAGTAAATACGCACACATAAAGAGGTTGACAGATTAGCTTATCTATGTTCAGGTTTTACTTTTATAATTTTCTAGTAGCTTCTCATATATTGTCTGTAACCATAGCAACAGGAAAACAGGTCAGGGCAAGGCAATGCCAAGAGGCCGAGGCAATTAGTAGGAAGAAAGAGCAAGAGACAAAGGAAAATACTAATTGTGAAAGTGAGCGTGAATTTTAATGAGAGGAGCGTGTGAATATAGGTTTAAAGGACATATATAATTATGGAAATATGCCTCCAAGCATCAGGTTGTCTGTTCTCAGTCACAGTATGACACTGAAGACATGTTTCTTCTTAAACAGTAGAGTTTAGATGTGGGAAGTGTTTCGCAGCAATTTCTATGATCTGAAAGCATTTATTTAAGGCAATGTAATGCAAAATTTGCTATGTTCATTGTTTGGAATGTCTGCTATAGGTAACAAGAAGTTAGGTCAGTGCTAAGGAAAACTCCCCACTGCTACCCTCACTTTATTATATAATGTAAGTATTTTCATCTTGGTTGGAACAATTACAATAACCTCAATCAAATAAAGAGCTTTAAAAAGCAAACTCTTCATCTTCCTATGTCTTATTCCCAGGTTCAGCCAGAATGTATCTTGTATCCATGACAAGTATATCACTCAGAATTAAAGTTTCATCGCCTTTTAAGGACGCCTTGTCATGAAATTTTAAAGAGGCAGTTTTAGGCACAATAAAACGAACGTTAGACGATTTGTGTGCCGTTTTACTGCCATTTCTTAAATGGAAATATTAAATGACCCTATTTCAGGGTCAAATTTCAATCATATTAAGATGTGTGCATTCGTCTTGGACATAAAGAAGACATTCTGTGATGAGTAAGTGAGGTCAGGCTTGATAACACAAGTATGAAAGAGCAAGATGGAAGTTTTTATGTTTTTTTTTTTTTTTAAGTAAAACAGTACATCCTGTACCCGTTACTTTTTAATCAAGGATATTTTTGTTTAAGATACCATTCACTCACTTGGACTTCTTTTAAGATAGCCACTGTCCATTTCTATCCATGCTCTGAGCATTGCCTGTGTGTGAATTGTAAAGAAGGTTGCGTCCACTGATATTGCTAATGTGGCACGGTGCCAATCTCATTAGCTTAGCAGTGGGCAGAGTGCCCAGATAGACACTGTGTGCAGTTGTGTGTGTAGGTTCACAAGCCTGTGTCTTGGAGCATCATGGCCAGTAAATGCCACTACTTTCTCTGATGCATCCAATAATGATATTGGAAGGAAAGTGAGAGCAATTGCGAGATAGAGCGCACACTGAAGAGGATGGAGGATATGCATGGAGGAAATGAGCTGCTTGTCCTTATTTCCAAGTGCCAGCATGTATAGAAGGTTAATGTCCCCGAAAAGCAGTGTGTTGACTAAAGTGAAAGGCCTCTTTGCTCAGTAATTACCATAGAGTAACACTTGTCGACGTGACTGATAAACTTAAGTGCTTGACATGGGGAACCTGGCAGTGTTTTGTGCACCACATGACTTATTCCTTGCCCCGTGATTGGCTGTTGTAGTGGCAGGCCGCACAATAAAGAGGAGAGAGGGGTGACGATGGAAAGTGACTGACTGTGTAATTGGTGCCTTGACATTAGCTGTCTATGCGAGTACTCTATCTGAGGGAAGGTGCAAACAGGAAATGAGGCTGCACTTACACCTGTGTCAGCGCTGAAGAGGAAAGGTGGAACAGGAACAAAGTTAAAGTCTTTAAGATAAATGATCTGTTAGTTTTTAAGCTTTAGTGGTGATTCGTGTATTAGTAGTAACTAGAGGATTTAGGACATCAAAATCATTGGATTTAGTACACTGAGGAGGCCAATATACAAAGTGTTTGCTTATGTGTTTCTGAATCTGTGTTCTGTTTTTTTAGGGACAATATTTCAATATGAAAATACACCAATATTATTAGCAGGTGTACCTATTACAAGTTGCCCAAAAGCTTAATAATGCAACCAAATGTAAAATGGCAAAGAATATACTTCAATAAATGTTTTGATTAATTCTTCATTAACGTTATTTCACTGCTGCTTTTTAAACTCCAACCATCAACAAATAATCACACTTTTCTTGTGACTCCGGGGCGCTCCAGGGTACATTTTCTGTCACTGCCTCTTCTCCTTCTGCCTAATATGCTGAACTTGACTTGGCTTTTCAACTGTTTAAAGTCAGTCTTGGTGGGGAAATAATGTTTTCCAGCCTTAATAAGGTGCCGTGCACAAAGCCCCTGGCATTATAATTAGTTTAAAAATGGGGGTGAGCATGAGGGGTGACATCAAACAAAAGGAAAGTGGAGTAGCAGTGCCAGGAGAGGAGCAATGGGACCATTTTGGTGAGAGGATCTGGATTAGGGCTGAACAATATTAAAATCATGCAATATCCAATATAAATGAATATTGCGCTTGCGTTTTGGGAGATTTGCTCAAGTGGAAATCATTTTTCTTGGACTTTATTAGAAAATATTAAAATCGCCATATATATGAAGAGATTAGACTTGCACTGAACAAAACTCAATAAAGGTCTATAATTCATCCATTGGTCCCCCAATTTTAAAAATATATAATTTTCCTTATGACCCGCGGAAGATCCAAAAGCTGGCTTTTTACAGCAACACTTTTCTTGTTCACTGTAGCCTCGCACGTGTTGGCGTCTAAATAATTTAAATCAGGATTATTATTTAACAATAATTTGAATCAGGACTCCAGACTCTTATCATACTAGTTTTTACAAGAACATAGTTAATGCAATTATATTTAAGATTTCATCATATTTTTCCAGTTTGCCTTCTTATGTCATGCTTTTTACTTTACGTGGAGATGAGCACAGGGCGTGGCATAAGAAGAGGTAAACATTCTTGTTCAAAACATTCCCCGGGAACACAAATATTCAATCTCAGTTGGAATATCCTGGCCAGACAACCATAATGTACACAAGAGCCATGAATTCTACCCAAACAACAACCAAAAAAATAAAGATAAAATTGCTCGCTGCACTACAACACATTTGTAATACACTGTGGAGCTTCAGTTAGGTTGCCTTTGGTGGGGCAGACGTTTTTGCCCTCCATTTCTCCAGCCGTCACAATCCAACGCTTCCCCTTCATTTCAATATTTAATCTCTACATCCATCCACGAGACAGATGCAGAGTTGAAATTTGGATTTGGAGAAGGGCCGAGCACCGTGATGTCCATAATGACGTATGGGAAAAAAGATGATGGGCTAAGTGATTGTCTAACTGAGCAATTAACTTCATTAACATCAATGATCCCCTGAATCACACCTGTGTCAGAGCACCTGTCTGGAATCCATCCTAGTGCCCTTGATACTGGGCTGGATACTCGATTAAACACTCATGTTAGCTTTGCTGGAAAAGGATCAAAATGCGGCTACAATGGCCACTAGACAACGTTGAAGAGTTACACTTTTTCTTTTTCTTGATGTCTTATTATAGCCAGGCCCGGTGGATGTACTGAACTTTGGTGTTCGCCAAGGGAGAGCACGCGCCATATGAAAGAACACATCACACACCAACTGTACTTTTATTATTGGAGAATAGGAGCAATATGAGGTGGTGTGAATAGTCATAAGACCCAACAAAGCAATACATTTGAAAAGAATTGAATAGAAATGACAAAACTAGACTATTCAGTTGCTACGAGTCTTTTGGGTTTACCGTGGTTGCCAAGTTTTTATCCAGGATTGAGAAAAGTGTAAATGTTGCTTGTGTTTATTTCAATGACACACTACAGTGGGAGTAAAATGTACGTGAACGCTTTGGAGTTTCTCACATTTCTGCCTAAATTGGTCATAAAATGGGGTCTGGTCTTCATCTAAATCATAAGAATGAGTAAACAGCGTCTGCCTAAACTAATACCACCCAAACAATTACATGTTATCATATTTTTAATGGCCATAACAAGTAAACATTCACAGGAAATGGAGGTTAAAGTACAGTGCCTTGCCTAATACACCTTGAACTTTTGCACACTTTGTCATGTTTACAACCTTAAACATAAAGATTTTATTTTGAATTTGTTACTGAAAGTTCACACACAAGTAACAGACAACTATGAAGTGAAAGTAAAATGATACATGATTCTGTTATTTAAAAAAGAAAAGAAAAGTGAAAAGTGTATTCATACAGCATTTTTTGAGTGCATTAAATTGCCTTTGTAACATTCCCAATGAGTGCAGAAAGTTCACACTAACCATTAAATAGAGGTCACCTGTACGTAATCTACTCTCAGTATAATTACAGCTGTTATGTTTCTTTATTTGGTAGGGAAAGTGCAAGTTAATGAACAAGCCACACCGGATTGTAGCCTTGGGCTAATTTCCATCCATCGTCCCCCATGCGCACTCTCATTTATCCTGGCCTATTGTACATGTTTTTAGTGGTAGGGGAAACCCGAGTACCTGGAGGAAACCTACGCAGACACGGGGAGAACATGCAAACTTCACAAAGAAAGGCCCCGGGCCTTGGTGGGAATCGAACCCAGACCTTCTAGCTGTGAAGCACAAGCTCTAACCGCTGTACTAACGTGCTGCCTGTGAGGGCCTCAGAGCTATGGTCAGAGTGTATTGGTCACTAAACAACATCATAAAGGCCCAGGAGCTCACCAGAGAGGTCAGGGATAAAGCTGTGCAGTTTAAAGTTTAAAGTTTAAAGCAGCATTAAGTTATACAATTCCCAAGATTTGAACATGTCACGGAGCACTGTTCAGTCCATCATTCAGAAATGTAAAGAGTTTAGCACCACTGCGAACTTACCAAGACACGGGCGTCCACCTAAACTAACAGACCGAACAAGGAGAGCGCTGGTCAGAAATGCAACCAAGTGCCCCAAGATAACTCTGGAGGAGCTGCGACGTACTGCCGCTGAGCTGGAGGAATCTGTACATGGGACAACTATAAGTCGTACTCTACACAAATCTGGCCTTCATGGACGAGTGGCAAGAAGAAAGCCATTATTGAAAGGAGGCCATAAGAAATCCCGTTTGAAGTTTGCTAGAAGTCATATGGAGGACACAGCTACCATGTGGAAGAAGGTGCTTTGGTCAGATGAGACAAAATCGTCCTGAGTGCACCATCCCCAGTGTCAAATATGGTGGGGGAGCATCATGCTATGGGGCTGCTTTTCCTCAGCGGGGACTGGGAAGATTGTAAGAATAGTTGGGAAGATGGATGGAGCCAAATACAGAGACATTTTGGAGGAAAACCTGCTGGAGTCAGCAAGAGAATTGAGGCTGGGGCGGAGATTCACCTTCCAGCAGGACAATGACCCTAAACACAAAGCTAAATCTACAATGGAATGGTTTAAAAAAAAAAAAAAAAAAAACATTGTGTTAGAATGGCCCAGTCAAAGCCTGACCTAAATCCTTTTGAAAATCTGTGGAAAGACCTGAAAACTGCTCTCCTTCAAATTTGACAAAGCTTGAGTTGTTTTGTAAAGAGGATAAATGTCAGTCTCTAGATGTACAAATCTTGTAGAGTCATACCCCAAAAGACGTGGTGCTGTTATTGCAGCAAAAGGGGGTTCCACAAAGTATTAAGTTATGCTGTATGAATACTTATGCCCGCCCGACTTTTCGGTTTCTATTTTTTGATAAATAACAGAATCATGTATCATTTTGCTTTCACTTCACAGTTGTCTGTTACTTGTGTGTGAACTTTCAGCAAAACATTCAAAATAAAATCCTTATGTTTATGGTTGTAAATATGACAAAATGTGCAAAAGTTCAAGGTGTATTAGTACTTTCGCGAGGCACTGTAAGTGAACTCAGGAATCTCACTGAACTGCAAAGAGGAATGGTCCAAGATTCATCCTGATCATTGCGCGCGTCTAATCTGCAACTACAGGAAAGCAGTTATTGCTACAAAAGATAAATACATTTTCCTCCTACTGTATATACTTGCTCTACTCCCTCCAGATGTGGCTTTGCAGTGCTTAACTCAGAAGAAAACAAGCTATGTATTTACAATGGACCACATTTGTTTTATATTGAGGTGAAACCTTTCTTTCAACAGAGCATTTGCTCTGAGGAATATCTGCAGACCTTGTCTTAAAAGCATTAAGGCCTTTACATTGAAGACAAAGCGGTGATGCAGTAACATCCTTGAATCCCTGATAAAGAGAGATGCAGGCCAACAGGGAGGAGGGCAGTCCCTGAGGTTTTCATAGATGGCGTGTGGCTGTAACTCAGGGTTAATGTGACAAATTAATGGACGTGATTTCATATTTTTGTTGCACTTGAGTTCCCGCAATTACAGACCCAAGTGGTATCTGATAAAAAACATCACCACAGCACATATGTACATTTCATTTATCTGCATGTAGTGATACAAATGAAGGTAATTATCACTGGGTGAATTGGGATTCACACGACCAGCTTTAATCAGACGCTCTACTCCCACTCGTTTTACATTGCGCCTTTCTTACTGCACTGTAAAATCGTTGCGGCTCTATTGAATGAGTCTATTTGTGACCAGATCCATTTTGCCCTTCGAAGCATCACTTTACTGTGGTACATACAGGTGTTAAGAGATTGAAATATATGTATTATAGCTACAAGAGGTCACATACCAGGCTGTTACACACTCGCTTGAATGAAAAGTGTTTGAAAAGGCTATCAGGCGCACATCATTCCGATCCAATCCAAGTACAGTACACATTACGCAAAATCAAAACAAAGGTCTGTAATAAAAGCCGTAGAGTGTAATAAGTCTGATATCTCCCCTGGACTGGACCTATGTTTGCTCCAGAAACACAGGCATAGAAAGCCTGAAGCCCGATACTAAGGCCTTAACCTATAAGATGGCAACAAGCAGGCATACATTCTGTGCATGGCCTGAAGCTGTAAGGGCGAAAAGACATGAAACAGCTTCTACAGACAGGAAGCAAGATTTGGACTTCACATAAAAGAGGGAGAAAGCAACGACGGCCAGAGCATGCAGAGCCCAGGATAAGACTACTTTTCCCCCTAAGATACTTAACACCGTTGGACACAAACACGACCGCTTTGGCTTTGAACGCCGTGCCCATTTCAGATAGCGACTGAGATACAGAAAGGGCACTGCCACCGGGATTAAGGGGGAGACACCAAAAAAGAGTGACAGTTTTGAGATAAACACTCCACTTCCTTCAGAATGTTGAAACATCACTATGATTGTATGGAATAAATCAAAGATAGCAGCCGCCAACATGCCCTTAGCTCGGTCTTCTCCTGACACACTCTTGGCTGTTGCTTAATTTCTCCCTTTGATGTAAGCTATACCAGTATAGCCAGTGGCCAGCTTTTTATTATGTGCTTCCAGTCTGCAATGGCCACAAAGGGCAATCATAATGCATTTATAATAGTAGGTCCTTTTGCCATCTATCTTTCTATAACCCCTTTCCTTACTTTGATTGTGGGAATCTGGTGGGAGTGAATCTTGTTTTGTGTTTTCTGACCTTTACTTAAGACCTAACAAGTCCTTTCACACTCCCCTCGCCCTCCCACTCAACACTTAAAAGCCAAACAAGCATTGCTTCATTAGTGCGATGCAGGCTCCCCTTTGAGTTGCACATGACTGCTGGTTTGCCCTTTTAACTTAAACCTTGACGCAAACGTGCAAATAACCAGTGACAGTGAGTCTTGTTGTTCATGTTGGGAGTGAAGCGGCCCGTGGCAAGACGGTGGGCCCAAACACCAGGCTCAGAGTCAGACGGGCCCTGACCAAGATTCAGTATCACAGTCAGTCCGTTTTAGTGAAGGAAGTGACTTTATAAATAATATAAGAACTAATGAAGCTTTCAGTTGTCTCTATTTTCCAGGTTATCACATTTAAAGCAGAACTAAGTAACTCATGCCCCTAGAGGCCATAAGCGCCACTGCAGGTGTCGCAGCATGTTGTGTTTTTTTTTCACTCATTATTGTCCGTGAGAGTAAATACTGCGCTGACAGAAAAGACAACGGGAGAGAGGGATATTGTACATCTAATTACACAATGGAGATAATTTTTGTCACTCAAACTTGCAGGTGTGGTTTTCTGGCCAGAGACACCAGGGGGAGATGAAAGACCCCCCCCCCCCCCCCATCATACCATCAACACTATTACCCTCAGAGGGACTAGACTACAAAAAGGATGTATTAAGGTAAACAGGTTACATAGTACTGCTTTAAGGTTATATTGAGAATCTAAAGCAAATTTGGCACTAAAGTTAAAGTTAAAGAAATACATTTCTCAAAAGACTTGAAAGAAGGCAACATGTGTGGCCCCAAAGTAAACACCTATGATTAAATAGAAGGTGGCCATATTACTCCGAGATACAAGCATACCAGCACATGGAAACAAAATAATCCACTGTAATCTTCATTTAATTTACAGACTGCAGACTGGGAATACCAAGCTAGAAATGCAGTTTGTGTACACTCTCATTTAGCTCTATAATCTTACTTAGTAATTTTTCATTTTTGACAATACAATTCAATTTTATTTATTATTACAGTCTAATAATAGCACGTACCGCCGCAGAAATAGTCTGCTTTTCATTTCACCTGTCATAATGTTACACTTGGGTCGGCGAATACCCTTAGATGAGGCTCTCCACACATTCACGCTTCATTGCTTTTTAACTGATTGTGTCATTAATAATTTCTGCAGTTAGACACACACACCAACAACGCAGCCGCAGTTGTTTCCTCGCGCAGGGAGAAGAAGCTTCGGCCTCAAGCGTTGTTCGGTGTAACAAGTCAAAACAATGTGACAGAGCTGACAGTTCAGATTAGACCACTAGGCCTTAAAACGACCATGTGTGTATGTGCCATTCCTCAAGTGTCTGTTTTTTTTTTCTCATCTGACTCACGCTAACAGATAAATGTCAGGGGTTAACGGCGAGTCAACATCGCAAGAGTTGCCCAAAGGCTTAGAGCAACATAGTATGTGCACAAATTAATTGACATCCCCTGGTCAACAATGTGTGTGACAAAGAACATATTCCAATGGTGGTGGACTGGACTGGTGTTTAATCAGAAAAAGTCAAATCAAAATGAGTTCAGGCAATTTCTATGAGATCCCTTTTCGCTATCCAGTGGTAATGGCCAAACATGTACAAAATATAGATAGATAGATAAAAATAGAGAATTTCAAGATTACTTTGCAAGGAAAGTTTGTTTTAATTATGTTTTTCAGTAAAAGGTTTGAACTTGAGGCTATTGTATTATTTCAAACTCAACACACCACGACAAACTGAATAATCTTAGTTTAGTTGGTCGCTTTGTTATACTATTGGCAGGATCCTCGAGGTAGAGGGTTCTCGGGAGTATAAATGAACTCCTCGAGACAAAAAAGGCTGGGAACCACTGATTTTGATGATTGATCAACAAACCTCTTTGGTGTACTGAGGTTTGTACAGTTCAGTCCAAATGTCAAACTGGAATAAATCCACCACATTCACTTTCTAACAGAATAAGAAGTTGAAAATGGCCCGAGTCCATTATGGCCACCATGATTTAATCTTAACATAATGGTCTGGTATCTGAAATGAGTAGGGTAATTTTGGATCATTTATACAGAGCTCCATAATAACCGTTCATCACTCATCATCTTAATCATCATTATCATCAACATTAGTGGCCCCAGCAGCAAAAGCAGCGGCTTGCACTAATGCTACACAATCATTTGGGTAAATACAAATAGCCTGTGTGTAGAGACTGATCAGAAAGTAATTAAAACTTTTTTTGTTTGTTTTGAAGCCAAACATAAACAGAGCGAGATTAATGGCTTTAATGGGAGGCAACGGGGTGACACCAGTTACTCTAAGCTCAGACAAGTCATGGAAGCTAACCACCCGGGTCTATGGAGGGAACGGTAAAGATGCACTTTGTTTGTGTGGGATTTAATAGTTGGAGCGCTCAAGAGTGCGCGCAATTATGCAAAGGTCGAAAGAAGCCCCACTCATAAATGATTTGGCTTTAAATGGGGAAGTCCAAGGTTAGACAAATCAAATGCGGTACCAAGTCGGATATGGAAATTGCGTTGCTGTGACGGCAATTCACGATAAGCTGAATTAAGAATTGCAAACAAAGTGTCAAGGTAGAGGTTCAAGTGGAGGAATTGGGTAACTCGTGATAAAGCATTCATAGAGATTTGAATTTTTCATTCAGATGATCTTCACATTTCATTCAGGAAGTGCATTTGGTTGCACTCCATCTTTGAAGAGAGAGCAGAGAGCAGACAGATGGATGAGAGACTTGATCAAACAGATCCAGCTGTGATGAAAGGTGAACTTGGCTCTCGCTAAAAAAAAAAACCTAAAATCGCAACGTTTGAAGATCGTACAAGCATTTATTCAGACAGTCACAACCACTCGACAACAAAGGCAGCGCTGAATACAAACCCAGTTGCGCTGTTCCTAACACAGTTTCACCAATGGACCGTGCAGGGTTAACACAGATGAGATAGCTGAGTAGTTCTCTTTTCCTCCCAGATGTATTTATCTTGTAGGTCACAATCCCACAGTGGAAATCACTCTCTGACCTTTATGAGCGGGCTTGTTTTTATGTTTCCTTCTGTTCTCCAACTTTTACATGTACTTTGTCTACTTTACTTTTTACTCCCAGACTAATCTAATCTGGGGAAGAAAATGGCAAAAACTTGTAAATGTCAGGGGCTTAAATTATTAGCGGATTTTGAAAGTGACATTTTGCATTAAGTCAGAGAGTCATGGTAGACCAGCTGGATATTAGCCACGCCAACTCTCCATGCATCTAAATCCTTCTCGAATTATCATTTAATTTATGACATTCGATTATTATACTGGAACTTGACATTGACATTACAGTAATGCGTTACCGGCACAAGTCGTCTTTTTGAGTGTTCCGTTTTTGTTTCTATTTTTTTTTTCCTGAAAACAAAATAAACACTAAAACATTTACTTTCAACTTCTGATGTATTGTAATGCTGCCCTATAACGTTTACGCACTGAAAGTTTCATTAGGAGGCAGAGGGGGATGACAGAGGAGGTTTCTGCAGGGGGTATTAAGAGCTCAGAGCGCTACCACTGAGATCCCACTGAGATACAGAACTCCTTAAAAGGCTATATGCACACACTGGCACAAAGTCAGCAGGCCCCAAACAAACACATACTGGAGCCGAGAGGAATATATCAATCGGAGTCTGTGCTATCTGAAGCAGCCAGTGCTCCCTAAAGTCATCAGGAAAGTGGGGGCACAAAGACTGAAGAATGGACATCTCACTTGAATTAGATATGTTATAAAATTAGACATATCCAGGGACGGCTGATATAAATGGGCAAGGTGGGCTGAGTCCATGTTTAGACCATGGTTCACATCTGTCCGGGTTCAGCGCTGTGGTTAACTTTAGCAGGAGATAAACGACTCCTTTATGCTCTCATATCATTGTGCTGAGGGTAACTGCGCTGTTAGTAATCTGCTGTTTAAATTATGTATTGGTGCTGTTTGACTGCCGTCTATAGAGTAAACTTTTACCTTGTTGTAGGTCTGAGGCTCTGGATAAAAAATAAATTTAAAAAAAGCTCTGATCATGCTCTGGAAATAACAGTTGTCTGTAATGCTTGTTCCGCGGGTATTTGCTATGTGGTTACATGCTTCTTTTTAGTCTGACAAGTGGTGGTAAATGTGTTAAATAGATCTGATAGTAAAACAAAATAAAACCCGAATACCTAAACCTAGAGTTTACATCACCAGCCGCCACTGGATATATCCACTTTGGGGGGTTATTTACTAAGCGTTTCCTCATGTGCAAAACAATTAGCCCGTACAAAAGTGGATCAGCAGCAGTCATTTGCAAATGTTGTCTTTACGCAGCATTCTCTCATGTACACGCCAGACTTGGGGACTTTTTATTATATCGGAATAACAAAGTTGTTGATGTAGTTTGGGTTGCGTTTGGAGTTAAGACGCCTTGGATATTCAGCCAACCTTGTCTCAGGTCGGCATCTCAAGGGTCTCCATCCTATCAGTCACAACCTCATCGATCGTGAAGGACTCAACAAACAGCGATCGAGCCGGACCCCTATACCGCGGGAATAAAGAACGCTTTGAAGGGTCAGGAAACATTTCAGCGGTGAGAACTACACACATCCATCCAGGGGAAATCAAGTATCAAAGATGGCGGCTTCACTGGGCCAGTGGGGAGTTGGCGTTGGAAGTCTGTGTTCAAAAGGAGGGGAGAGAATTTGCTTTGTTCCCCGCAAACAGCTTTGTGCTTGTGGATTCACTAGTGCGGACTTTAGCGTGTGCTGAGAGGGCTCTGCATGTGCTGGCCTCTAAAAGGGATGGTTCTTTTATGGCCTCAAACAGGGCGCAGTGATTTGTAGCTGCTGTGACAGGACTGATATATGGCACCTTTAAACACCAGGACGGGCTGCTCTCCGGTCAGTATGCTCATTCATACCTTTCTGCTTTCCCCGTGGCACAACTCAACATCTGCATAGTGTGCACTGATTTACTGCATACATTTAAGCGCCTAATGGTTTTATGCAAGATGCCCTTTATGTGAATACAACACAAATACGATGAATTGAATCAATTAAAAAGACGATTCAGAAATACAAAGGCAATCAAGCAATCAATCAGTCAGTCATTTAATCAGTAATTTAATCAGTCATGACAAAATGGAAAATAAAAAGATAGTAATATGTTGCATTCTGCATAATAATTATAGGACTCGCTTTAAACTTTACAATACACATATAATAAAAAATCTCCTGACCAAGCTGGTGACTCAATATCTGACAATGGAAAGTAAAAGATCAACATAACAAGGCTTTTCATTATGTCACAACACCTAAAATGGAACTACTCGAATAATTTTGGAGTAAGTTTTGTGTTAAGTTATATATGACATTTCTAAATCAGTGCCGTCATAAAGATCATTTCCATGTAATTGCAAAGTTTAAAATCCAGTGGCCAAATCCCTCGGATCGATCCTCAGGGAGCTGGTTCTTACAAATATGCTCCAGAGGTGTTACACCAGTTACCAAATATAAATTGGCAGAATTTCCTCTAGTTCTTTTGCGACTGCCAGTTCCCTCAGCAGGCAGCAGCCTTGGCAGGCATACACTGGAGAGAAGCAGATGAGTTTTGGATTGGTGGCATGTTTGTTGTGTTACTGTTTGTCTCAAGTCTGTTCCAGATATCAGCACCTTAAGAGCTTGAGCCTCTCCATTCAAGTACCAATGAAAAAGGATCTTTTCACAGTGTAGCTCTTGCAAATGTGTAAGCCCTTATAGGACCCACTGTTATGGTCTGGGCATTTGGATGCAAGGTGACACAAGGAGGCACTATTCCAACATTCTCAGTGTAAATGTGAATCTACTTTCTGCAGAGTTAGACTTTAGGTCAGACACCATGAGTGACAGTGACATGACGCTAAATACAGTGTGGCTTTGTTTTCAGTAAACAGGATGAGGCCTCATTGCTCTTCAGTCATAGAGCGACAGGTGAAGAAGGAAGTCATGGAGCTTCTGCTTTTAGACAGAACTTTATACATGTGCGGTGAATTGTAAAATTAAAGTATGTAGTAAATAAATTCAAAGTGAAATGAAAATTCTAATTATTATTATTTTTTTATCACACAATTGATGCTTATAAAGGTTGAAAAAATATCTACATATATATGATCTGATGTAGAGTAATGTTTGTCCCAGTTCCTCTGAGTCATGGTGGATCATGGTGGACCGTAGATCTACTTTTACTTTGGAGAAAATAGTTACTATAGAAACTGTGAGCTTCTTCTGTAACATCTGTCCACATCAGTCCTGCTTCACCACGACTCAGAGGAGCGCGGACAACCATGACTCGACAGCAGATACAAATGACAAGGGTTGTTTTTTTTCTATAATTTATATTTAAATGTACATTTTCATTATATAAATACAGAATAGTCATACTTGATACGAAGGCATACTTGAGATTCAATCTTTTATTGTTACATCCAGCAGAAGTGTAATGTTCTAAAGCAGAAGCTCCATGACTTCCTTCTTCACTTCTCAGTCTGTGACAGAAGAGCAATGAGGCCTCAGCCTTTTAACAGAAAATAAAGCCACACTGTATTTAGCGTCATGTCACTGTCATTGAAGCCAATCAAATCACAATGACTCAGAGTGGGTTGGGCTCAAATGGGCACCAAACGCCAAGCTCAAAGCTCTGAGACAAAAATAATAAAACCCACAGCTTAATGGGTTAAATACAACATGAAACATTTCTACAGTTATCAGTGAACCATACAGAAATATAGAGAACGCTATTGAAACATGGGCTTAAATGACAATGGTAAAGATTAACAGCCTGTTCCAACCACCCTTAATTCCATATGAGTGGGGCCCTGTGTAGATTTGAACCAGAGATACTCTAGTTTGTCTATTTCACAAAGGTCGGACTTGCTTAGCCTGCAGTTTTACTAACCACAATGCGAAATCCTTTTGAGAATAGCAATTGACTTTTCCTTCAATTGTTAAATCCTAATAGAAAAAATGTATAAGTTACTTTAGATACGCTTACTTTTACTGACTACCTCCTTTCTCTGCCTGTCTATCTCTCAATTCAATATTAATTCACTTTTATCTTCTATTTAATTCAGTGACTCTCTCTGGAGTCTTCTTTTCTTTGATCGCTCATGGCTCCCCTCCTCCTATCCCCTCCTCACACCTCTGTTTTCATCCATCCATTCTTGGCGTTTCAATCTCATCTTGTTTCCCATCTGCAGCAGGTAAAAAGCTGCGACAGAATGCTACAGAAAGTGAAGCGTTTCATGAAGTTAAAAAGGGAAAGATAAGATGACCGTACAATGTATTAGCAAGATGGGGGCAGAAGAATGCAGAAGGCAATTTTTAAAATGAGAAAAGAGGAGTGCGTTTAGGGACAAATGAATGCGATGGGGCAGAGGGAAAGATGAGAGCGGAGAGCGACGGGAAAATGAACAGGGAGTTGAATGAGGAAGAAAGATGGTGCAAGCAGTGGCAGCAAGAAACTCAGAGGCCACTCCTCCGCCATAAACCGTTCAGTCGTCAATCATCACAAGCAGGTATAGAGGCTTTTTGTTTTTTACTGACCCCTTGTGGCTTGCATTGATACATTGTTGGCAGCTCACAGTCGAACACACGTTTTTTTTTATTACAGACAAATGTTCTTAAGCAGTCAACTGTACTGGGTTGGTTTTGCGTTCTCACCAAAGCTTCATCAATGACTTCCGCAAGCCAAATATTAAGCCTACTGATGGAAGAAACAACAAAATGTATTTTCACTAAATCACAATACAATAAATAGCAGGGCAAAAGTACTCAATTGAGATGCAACCAGCATATTGTCATCAAAAACGGTGAAAAATTACAAATTCCTGATTTCCAGAGCCCTTCAAATTTTCTAGATTCATTAAATTATTGAACTTTCTCTCGACCTGCACTTTCAGGACAGACACAGAGTAGATTCCTTCAAACAGCACATTAAAACATACCTGTTTAGGAAAGCATTCTAGTCCGAATGAGTCTGTGTTGCCTGTGATTATAAATGTTGTATTCTTAGATATGCTGTTTTTAAATATGTTTTACCACTGTGAAGGACTTCATGAAAAGCGCTGAACAAATAAAGTTTACTTATTTACTTACTTTATTAATATTACAAATATGGAAGGATATCCATTTCCATCAGCGGGACACAGACCTATTTAAGCGCTAGCGCGGCATCTCTGGAATGAGTTGTGACACATTTTATTCACTTTGTTGCAATGTATTTTGTTGTTCTTTCAATGTACAGCACTATAAAAATACAGTTTTCTCCATTAATTCAAGAAAATGTTTTGCCACACAAAGAAAAAGAAACCTAATCACTTGCTCTCTTCTATTGACCCTAGACAGGGGTTGATGGGATGGAAATGCACATAGGAACACGGCGTTAGGTGCAAAAGAGTGGCCAGTACAAGTCAGTGGCAGCTTCTCCAGATTGCGGAGATTTCCTGGGGTTACATCAGCTCTCTGTCGACAGGCTGTTGAGAGAGCATGAGCCGCTCACCAGGGAGAATCCAATCACTATCAAAGCAGTTCAGGAAATATTCACAGGGTGTCCACATACTCGCCCTGTCAACATTTTTTTTATACATTTCTAGGATTGAATTTTGTTACTCAGTGAACTGCGTATGAAACTAATAGGACCGCATGCTGAATTTCTGCTTGGCACAGTCAGTGTGTTAAAATAGTCAACAAATGGACGCAACAGCTTTTCAGTACTACAGTATTCATGCCAAGAAAAAATTAAAATCCGTTTTGGCAGTTTTGGCAAGAATAATTTCGGCTTTAGGGGTAACATTGACTTCTGCTTGTGTGCAGCACACAAACATGAAAGAAAAAGTCTATCCCAGCCAGTGACGTGCGGTCAGGGGAGGCAGGTGAGGCCAGGCCTCCCCTGTCCTCATGGGAAAAAAAATGAACGTGCACAAATTGCAGAAAATGTGGAAAAAAATGCTGAAAACCATACATTTGCGGAAGCCCCATTATAAGTCAATGGAAACAAATCTACAGATTTTTGTCAGATTGCGGAAAAAACGGAAATCGCAAAATTCCCAAGAGTAATAGCATAGCATTCTCTTGAACATGCTGAACATTTTGATGTATAACTTGTTGACATTTCTGAAACTGTGAAAGCTGTGAAACGCGCAGAAAATCTGGAAAAAAATATAATAATAAAGGATAAAGAACATGAAAACCAATGATTGACAGCAGAAAGTTCCGCAGTCAATCAATAAAGTGTCCAACTTTGATTTGGACAGCACCGAGCCACAACTCTCCCAGCTCTAAAACTCCTGTGTTGGCTCCGTGCAACAGTGCCTTTGCTCTCACTCTCTCCAAGTTAACCATCATCCATATGCCGACTGAAACTAAGCTTGTACCTCTATGGACTCATTTCATGCCAAGCTCAGAACCAGAATCTATAATCCTCTGTTAAACGACACCCCAGATGATTGGACAATGACCTATACATTTAATTAACGCTCTCCCTGATTGGAAAATCCCCCCCCCCCCCCACACACACACACCCCTGACAGCCTCTTTTGAATGATGCAAAGCAGAGAAAAATTACACTGAATAAATGCCATGATTGCAGCGTTTCACTGTTCTTATCAAGAGATTACTACATTTGAAAAGTCTTTTGATGTCAGGGCTGGAGGGGATTTCTTCGATATAGTACAGAAACTAAAAATCAAACCAAGAAGACGATAATTTGATTCAAGTCATTTGGGCTTATTCAATTACTTTTGCTCTTTGAGAATCGTTTGAATGTAAGTTTGAGTATATAACAGCATGGAGGGGGGCGTTTGCTTATCCCAAATTAAAATATCAAAAGAAGACCGAGTTGTGCGAGCGGTTTAGGACACAGCCCCACATTGCACAGTAATTAAAGTATATAGCACGGTGCCGTTGATGACACCGCGCTTATCATTACAAACCATATTCAAACCTGGTAATTTATTTGTGTGTATGGCGAGAGGGTTGTCGGTTTGAGTCAGAACACATATTGTCGTTGCGTCTCTGGATAACGGCAATCACTGCATATATAACTATATAACTGAGAACACAAGAGAGATGGTGGGAGGGGTTGAAACTTCATCGACAGTTAAAATCATGTGGGCAACAAAGATGACCATATGATAGTGATTCCAGACAGATTACCTTTTTATCGCTTTGATTGCGGCAGAGTTTTATTTCCGCTTATAGTTTTACTGCAAGAACTAGGCCGCCCTCCCTCTCCATCTTTCACACACAAACACATACATTAGCCTAGAGCTCAGAACAAAATCCACCTGGTGAGAGTTAGACACACATGCAGCACTCACACAAAAAAAGGCTCACGCAGAGGCCTGGTACAGAGACGGCCTGGGAGCTGGGGCCAGATATGGGGAGCGCTGCACTGTAAACATGAGGCTCGAATTCTGCTATTTGGTCAATTCAATAGTGGTAATAAGACGTAGCACTAATGGACCTTTAGAGCGAGAAGTTAGCGTTTTAGATTTGCGATATGTTTTCAAAGTAAAGATTTCACAGGGCACATTTTAATATCTTCAGAAACATTAACGTTTGAAAGAGGACAGGTGTTTGAACTGCTTTGTGTTTTTCCCATACCGTCCCATATATTAACGTAATGGGCTGATCAACACTCGGATGTGAGAAGAGAAGTAAAGACGGGGCGGCCCTTGTGATTCACAGGTTACATCTATTGAATCATTGTGTGATCAGGGCAAATTCCTGTGGGACCCCAAAGATTCGAGCCCTGCAGCACCCACGGGATCAGCACCTATATCACGCTTAACCTATGCAAGAGTGACTCACGCATGTCATAACATGTTTACAATGGAGTCAATTGACACTGAGCCAAAATCTCGTGCCACAGGAGCGCTCAAAATCGAAATCCCACAAGATCTCGCAAGATCAAAATTACACATTTTGAATTGTGGGTTTTCCCTTTACAAGGATGCATCCAACATAGTTACTCAAGACAGCTGAAAGGTGCTTAGATAATAGTTACCCACCAAGGTTTACATAATACATGAGTTTGCACTTTGCAAAAAAAAAAAAAATAATTTTAATTTTAATTTTGTATCTTTATTTGTTATTTATTATTGTACTGTTATTACTTCTTCCTAAAACAAAAAGCTGCTTAACAGTTTATTATTGATCGGCTTGACTTTGAATTTAGCCAATTAAACATGTCTGCTTTTACAGTGCAGCGACACGCCTCACAAACCACTATACACACAAACACATACAAACGCCTGGAGCGGCCCACAGCTACACCTGGCTTGAAAACAGGAGCGCGACGGCGAGAGACCAATAGATGTGTGCACTCCGCCCGTGAATTGAGGTCACGCAGAGAGAGACAGAGGTAAAACAATGGGAGGTAGGACGAGTTAAGAAGCAGCGGCGGTGTGAGCAGCGCCGGCAAACGTTGGGGAAAGGGGAGAGAGCCAGTGCTGCTGCTGGTGGTACAAAATGGGCAGATCATGACATACAAAGATGAATGCTGGGCTTTAAAACACAATCAATTGAACATTTGAGCAAGCACACTGGAGATATTATAATACTAACAAAATTATATACATGATTTCACCTTGTTGGAAGCATCTATTTGTTTACATACAATTGCTCCTCTATCCTTTTGGCGTCAGAATTAACCATGATACAATGAAAGAATACATTCACCGTGGAAGATCTTTCTGCAGTGTCACTAATCGTCATCCAACCATCATAACCTCAGCCAACACCACAGCAGCCCGTCATCCACTGCATCAGCACACAGAATGTTTCATGTGAACCTTCATTTAAATGAATTCTTCACTTAAACCACCTGCTTCCCCGGCTTCTCAGCGTGTAACGCGCTCCACCGCCACCCCGCCATTACGTCAGCAATCGTCACCCTCTGATTTGGCCTCTGACCCTATCGTGTACCACCGCAGTGTCCAGGCTCTAGGAGAAGACATCTCCCATAAGGCCTGTGTGTGCGCATTATCATTGCATAAAGTCTTCTGCCAGGGTCTGTGCGCTAAAAGAATAAATGTGCAATATAGCTCCTCAAATATTCCTCTTTGTTTCTGCTTGAGCCTACTGGTTTATATGACAAAAAGTGAATCCCTGTATTTTTGTAAATAAGCCACAAATTGAGCTGTAGCAGTGAGTGAAGCCCCAGAGTCCTCTTTTATGCTAAGTATGTTTTCTGGCTTATTCTCATGTGACATTTACATCGTCTTCTCCCCCTCTGGCCCGAGCCCCCTCTACTCTGCCTCTTCTGTCATCACAGGGGAAGCTCCTTGAAACTCCTCATTTGGCTCTTCAAGAGGATCTTTTGATGAACACAGCTCTGCTAAAACCTCATGGAGGTTTCCGTTTAGCCTCTGGAGGCATTTTTCCACCGTAGCAACATGCTGGAAAATATAGCAACATTCTTGAATAACATTATGTTAAGCCTCGCACCCATGTTCATTAATTAATACGCTTTCTTTCATTCTCTGAAACTAGTCATATATTTTAGTAATGCAACATAAATTATGATATCCTTATTTTTTCAATGAGCAATGAGAGAAATATTACGTACCATACTCACTCACACACAAACATAGAAGACACAATGAATGGATCACAGAGAAACAAGAGTCAAAGAAAAATACAGTCACTGCTACCCCTCTCATCATCTGACCTTCACTTTCTGAGGCACTACAATAACCCCTACACCCCGGATTATGGACTCAACAAGCCCAATATTTCCAGTTTGAATAGAAATGCAAAACATGTATTCTTGGAAAACAAAGGTGTGAATTACATAAAATAAATAAAGAAACATACAGTATCTACAGTATATTGTTACATAACTTCATTATAAGTAAGCAAGTGCTTTATTTGTCATTGTACAAGCGTTCATCGAAATAGTGTTCAGGTGTTAGTCCTGAGCCGCTGCGACTGACCCACTGTGGGTCAACGTGACCAGCATATTTTTGGAGGTCGGGGGAACTGTAGCACCTGGAGGAAACCCGGCTGGCTGCCTTCAGTGCTCCTCTGATCCTTTGAAACGGCACCTCCTGTTTCAGAGCGTGGTGTCCTGCACTGGCCAGCTCCTCCACCTCCTCCTTCCTCTCCCTCCTGCACAGCTCCCCCTGCTCCACAACAGTCTTTCACAATCTTCTGGGAAGTGCTTAGCAGTTAATCTGTTTTATTCCCCAATGAACGTCCAGTAGCCAGAACAATAGAAGGCATGGGTGGCTTAGCTGTGAGTCTCGCCCAGATACCTCCTCGTTTGTCCCTTCCATGTTTCCTGTAGCTCCTCTTGTAACGTCTCCAGTGCAGGTGTGGGGGGCTCTTGGTGCCTCGACTTGTGTCCCTGGAAACCACGGCGGGTCACAAATGGGTTTAGCTGAAGCTAGCTTTTTGTTTACTTAAAATTAATGGATTTTTACTTTTGGAATCAGATTGGGTTTCGAAATGCACTATTAAGCGCTATATATCCTTTAAATGAGAAATTCACCTCGAGCATAGATGATGACGTAAAGCCCAACTGCACAGCCCATGAATCCCTGAGCCACAGCCAAACACATCCATCAGATGAAAGGAAACAAGTTTATCTGGTCAGCACAACTTCGCCCCTCAGGACCGATGCTATCTGGATGTGTGCGCCTCACACCTTAAACTAGGCTGCTCTGTCCCCGCGGGTTTACACTGACACCAGCGCACACAGGGGAAGGTTCACTGCTCAGTCTGAGCTTGGACTGGACTGATGCTGCAGAGACGGCTTCACACTTTCAGGACACAGCAAAGGAACACGCAAGGGAAACCTTGAGCCCATCCAGCAATATACGGTATATTTGTGCCCATGATAAAATGTAAGGCTGAACAATTATGACAATAATAAATAAATAAATAAATAGCTTTAATTATTTGTGAACATAGACAAAATAGACCTTAACCGTTGGCAGCTTAAAGTTAAGAGCAATGTTTTTCACTAAAAAACAATTTAACACACATAAATGTACCATTGTAGCTCAGTGATGATTTTTGACATTATTATTTCCATTCATTGCCCAACCCTAATAAAAGGAGAATGCTATATCAATAGAAAACCATGTAAAATACAAAAGCAACAAAGAATGAACCATTTTCTGCATCTGCCTCCAGAATGACTGAGCAGATTTCTGATCGCTATCAAGATATTTTCTTACAGCCGCCTCCTTGTTCAAATGAAATCTGGTTTTATGGAAGGCTGTTGTTCCCCTTGCTGTTATGCTGGTTTGGCAAGTCACTGAAAAGTGCAGCTCGCATATTTTACCATAAAATATCATACTGACAAGATTATTGTTATAAGCATAACAAAGCACATGTCGCTGTGGCTGCTAATGCTAATTTTCCAAGCATCTTTAGAGACACACTGGACACAGTGTGTCGTGCCTGTCATTCTTACATAGTCACGCAAGCCAGTGGCAGCATAAAGCAAGTCAATAGCCCAGACACACCCTGATGTTTTATGTTTCATTTAAACATACAGTTGTATGTATATACAGTATGAGGGGTCGATTACTCCAAGGAGTAGACAACATGTAAACTGTGGACCCTGCACCACTTCACAGGATACCAGCAGTCTGCTTCGAACCTCAGGCATTTTTGTAATATTGAATTTGTTCCCTACAGCATAAGAACTGAAAAATGAAGTGATATACAATTGCAAATACAAACACATTTACAGCCTCTTTTTGACACATTTTCAAAATCATCCCTTATAGGACATTTAACCTATAAAGAATTTCAAATGACATAGAATCACAGGAAATTGTGACTGTGTAAAAGTTCCCTTCCACAGCTGGGAGGAGTCAGGCCAGGCACACATCTGCATGAATACCTGTTTCACTAACACACTCTGAGTCACTAAACGGTTAATATTTTACTTAATGATTTGCAACAGTGCAAATAAGTGGATGCTTTTGAAAGATGGAGAGCCTGCTGAGAGGAAGGAGGTATAAAGGTTCACTTTCTAAAACTGTCGAAGTGCCCTTGAGCCTGACATTCAACATTGAGTAAGAGAGACACAGTTTTTGGCTCTGTGCTTGTGTGAGGACAAGTGTGTGGAATTTGAGTGGGTTCAGCTGTCACCCTCCACACTAAGGTCTTGTAAAGAGAATTTTAATTCCTTTTTTGGTTTAATTTTCTTATGTATGTTTCAGGTACTTTAATTTACAAGATCAAGCCAATTTTTTGAAAAGCGAAGTACCACAGTCCGCTTCACGGACCCATCAAAACAGTATCTAAAATACTGCGGACACAACGTGATTGTGTGTGTTTGGTAGCACTGACAAATAAAGCAAACTCATAAACATCTAAATACATTTAATGGCAATTCTCTGGTCCAGAATTAAACAACTTGAACGTATGACAACAATTTACAGCATGGTTATTTAACTGACAATGAAAAAATACAATTTAGTTTCCCAACATAGGGATATTTTCTAATGTTCATTAGTGCCTAAGTGTGAAACAAAGAATGCATAAAGATAATTACACATGGCTTAAGTTTGACTGGACTTGGCAGAAAACTAAATTCCTCGCAGCACTGCACATGAAATATTAAGACCATCACGTTTGTAGGCAACTCTTCGAAATAATCGCTAGAGGCTTGTGTCGTCGAGCAAAGTATGAATAACACTCCCTCATTAATTAGTGTTATGCACAAATCCATTATTTAGGTCCAAGAAGAGTTTGCTAAATGCACTTAAGAGTCCTCCTTGGCTCCCTTTTGCCGGGTGTAAAGAAAGGCTTGTAGGAGTAGCAGTGAATGCCATAATCCAAAAATAATGAAGCCTCCTAATTAGCCTAGCGTGTGTGAAGCTTGTGTGTGTGTGCGTGTGTGTGTGTGTGTGTGTGTGTGTGGGAGCTTGTCAGAAGGCGGGTGGTATGATTTCAGTTGTCGGGGGGTAAGTGAGTGTGAATCAACCCTGCTGACATCAAATGCACTCGTACAAACAGCTTGTGCTAAGATGCACGCGCCACTCAATGCACCAGTCATTGTTCCCAGTGCTAGGGAACATACGCCGGGCTAAATGAGCTTAGTACAGATTAGTTTGATGGCATGCAGTTTGGCGAATTCACGCACATGATCAAACAGGACATGATTATTAACCTTAATAACCTACTTCAGGGTACTTTATAAGTGAAGTCAGTGGTTCTTCAATTAAAAGGTGGTTTTAGGGAGTAAAATGAACTTAATGGTCTTATATTATGCTTTATTTAGACTTTTGCAAGTACTTTAGACCCATTGACATTGGTACAGTATTCATTGTAGTATAACTTAAAAATAATGAAATAGCTAATACTCCTAGGTTTAAAGATGTTATAAAATGCAGTTATAAAACACACCAGCATAGGGAGCACGTCTTCCTTGTGTACATCGGTGACCAGGGCAAAAACTAAAATATGTACCAGCAAACATGATCATCAGTGCTAGTTTGACTCAAACAATCAGAACAAGGTTGTCTAGACCTTCAAACACAGAGGAGCTTCATAGAAAGAGTGATGTATACTGGGCTGGTGCTTTGAGTTCAGAGGAAGGAGACTGACCGAACATGAAGGATTGCTATATGTTTATTTACTTATTTATTTATTTATTGGGTTATTGGGTTGGGACAGTGCATGTTACAGTAATGAACAAGCCACTCCAGATTGTAGCTATGGGCTCATTTGAATCTGTTGTCCCACACTCAGACACACTCAGGACTTTTTGTTTTGCATAAAAAGTTGCATAATGCACCTTAATGCACACGGAGACGCTAATGCATGCTTTTATCACCAGTCGTATCGACTACTGTAATGCCCTGCTTTCTGGTCTTCCCAAAAAGAGTTTTTGGGAAGGTTTACAACTTTTAAAAAATTCAGCAGCTCGTGTCCTGACGAAGACCAGGAGGCGGAACCACATTACACCGGTTTTAGAGTCGCTGCATTGGCTCCCAGTGTGTTTCAGGATCGATTTGAACGTTATTTTAATGGTTTTTAAATGTGTTAATGGTTTTGGTCCTTCTTATCTTTCAGAACTGCTTTTACCTTATGAAGTCAACAGAAAGACTCACAGTGAGGCGTCTTTCCAATATTATGGCCCTCGCCTCTGGAACGACCTGAGGAGGAGCTCAGGACCGCAGAGAACGTTCATGTATTTAAGAGCAGGCTCAAGACCCACCTTTTTAGCTTAGCTTTTACCTGACATCTATTTATTTAGTCCTAATTATATATGTGTATATAATAGGGGCGACGGTGGTGCAGATGGTAGAGCGGGTCGTCTCATGATCGGAAGGTCATGGGTTCGAATCCCGCCTCCTGAAGGTGCATGCTGTTGTTGTGTCCTTGGGCAAGACACTTCACCCACCTTGCCTCCAGTGTCTGCGTACATTGGTGTATGAATGGGTGAGAGGTTCCTTGCTGTAAAGCGCTTTGAGTGCCTAATGTAGGTGGAAAAGCGCTATATAAGTTGAGACCTTTTACCATATACACATACATATACACATATGTGTGTATATGCATGTATATATGTATGTGTATGTTTGTGGGTGTATGTGTACGTGTATATGTGTATGTATATATATATATATATATATATATGGATGTATGATGCGGGGGCTATTGTTTCAAATGTTGTAATCTGTAAAGCACTTTGTGATACCTTTTGGTATGAAAAGCGCTTTATAAATGAAGTTTGATTGATTGATTGATTGATTGATTAAAGGAATTTCCAACCCATTATTGTTCCAAGCTTTTTTGCCATTCCTGCATGCTGAATTGACTCTCCAGTAATGTAGTCTTTAGTCTAATCTATTACAGAACGGTCCTGCAAAGAGCTCACTTACATAGGCAACATATATCAATAGTTGTCAAGTTGTCGCCGCAAATAAAAACACTCATTCTAATCCAGTTGAATAAGCCATGTACAGGTTAAAAATCGTACAAATGCTGCCTAACTGCGTACATCACAGGGCTTCTTGCATCTACAAGCTGCAGTGCATAGTGTGGCCAGAGAGAGAGAGAGGGAATGGGGTGGGGAGTCGTGACACATGGACATTATTTATGGCCGTTCACTATCTGTGCTCCAGTGCCGTGGAGTTCCCATGGACAGTGCATCACATCAGCATTAGAATATACTGTATGTGTGTGTGAGCGTCGAGAGGAGCAGCGTCGCAAAGGTTTTGCTGAGTCATTCGACTAATTTCATTTACTTTTGAGGAAACAGCTGCAACGTAACCTTGAATAAACTTTGATGGCTCACCGGATGATTTAGAGGAGCACAGGTAGCCAAAGAGATGTAGCAGAGGAGCGGAGATTGTGATGTGAACCTATAATCACAGCATCCAATAAAAAAAAGATCAGTGCACTGTAAATCTGTGATGCTATTAAGGATCGGGAAGCAGAGTAGTTCAAAAAGAATTCTGGCAATGAAAATTATCATATCGTCGACTGGACTAGGTTGATTGGGTAGAGGACATTTTGCTTCTACATGTCTTTCTGTAATTGAAAGCATTTAAAAACATTTAATAAAGTTACCGATTGTTGTCCATGAGAAAGTAATGTAATGTCAAAACAAGCTTTTGATATTTGGATGCAATACGATTATCCTCAAGGTCATCATATCCTCTATTAACCCATGCCTGCAGACATGCAGAGTATACATTTCTGGTCTTTTACTACACACTGGTTTTATTGAAAGGAGCCCCATTAGCAGGCACTTGTATAAGCCATTTGCCACTCAACTTAATCAGGCTATTTTACATCATAGAATAAAATGGCCTTTTTACAGGTCTCTACACTGGCCCATTAGCAGCTAACACTTACCATATAAAGACAGTGACCTTCTGTCTTGCTGCTCTTGCTATACCTGACAATCTTCCTATCGCAAAGCAACTGACAAAGTAACAAAAAAGGGGGGAGGAACCTATATGTAAACCAAAAATTGCTAAAATTATGATGATCTAATCGAGCAACATACAAACTATAAATACTGTATAAATATGTAAAAAAAAAAAAAAAGTGACATGGAAACCAAAATAACATGGCAAAGAGAGGTGATTACAATCCAAAAACATTGTCATTGTTTCTTAATTTACACTTTTTAAGAACTGGGTTATCACTTGCTGATAAAACTTTTTTCATTTACAAACTAGTACAATCTGACTGCGAGAGCTGCAGATAAGCACTGCGGGGAAATAGACTCACGTAATCTTCTTTTGGTGTCATTGCAGAGGCAGGCTTCTCCATCATGTATGAATGGGCGGTGATCATACCTGGGCTGATTGTCATGCTCCAGGCTTGATTTCAGGCTATTTTCCCCACAGACAAAAATAATTGCAGCAGTCATCACAGTTAGAGTCACCTGAGAGGGAAGAGGTTTGGCAAATCATGCATTTTACACTTGAAAGAATAAGATATGAGAAAAGAAATGCATGAAAAACCGATCCGCTCAAAGTTTTGAAGGAGTTTCAACTTTGATTTGAACCGAAAAGAGTTTGAGGAGTGCTTCTTAAAATGGAGCTGTCGAGTGTTGGGGGATGACCTAAATACATACAAAGTCATTGCTACACTTCAGGTAGTTGAACTAAAGCAAAACTTAAGAAGTCCCCCAATACCAAACTTTTTGCTAATTGCACTGCACAACACGCATAGGTTTATTCATGGCTCTCAAGGAATTACTGTCTTATTGTATTTTCCAGACTATAAGTCGCACTTTTTTTTCACAGTTCGGGTGTGACTTAAACTCAGGTGCGACGTATATAGGTATATCGAAATATATAATCCCACAGTGTTTGTTATTTTCACACTGGCGGCCGCTAGGTGGCGCTCTAGGCTTGTGTACCAGTATCTGCTACTCCTGTACCACTGAAGATCGAGCAGCAGAAATTAAGTATGGAGTGAGCGAGAAACTTGTGAGGGACTGGCGAAAAGCGTGGTTCAATGAAGAAAAGAAAATAAGCAAATTGCGAGCTAAAAGCTAGGTGGCCACAGCTAGCTGAATGAGTTTGCAAAGGGGTGCTTGAATAACGTGCTGCCGGGAGAGGCTTTTCAACGGTGCAGTTACGCCTCCATGCCCAGGTGCCAAGGCTGGTGTGACTTATACTCTGGAGCGACTTATATATTTTTTTCTTCTTTATTTTGCACTTTTTTGGCTGGTGCGACTTTTACCCAAATAAGTACAGAATAGGACTGTGGTTGGCTGGAGCAGTGACTGGATAGCATTCACCAGTAATTTGCTGATTCAAACTAGTGACCTTTTTATGTGTACAAGGCACTGCGCATCAATAGAAATAAGATTCAGTG
Organism: Proterorhinus semilunaris; assembly: GCA_021464625.1. Lineage (NCBI taxonomy): Eukaryota > Metazoa > Chordata > Actinopteri > Gobiiformes > Gobiidae > Proterorhinus > Proterorhinus semilunaris. Next base: position 12,455,178 of record CM038360.1, on the reverse strand, counting down.
AATGATGTTGAAAAGCGCTCTGACGATGTGGCCATTTTAAAGCCTAAAATCCAACACTTGCTACAGCGTGTGTACACTCGCCTTTGTGCTGTTACACACCATTTAAATGTAAGCCTTCGAGGGTTCCTGGTACTGTGCAGCTCAGCAAATTTTGTTAAAGAAAAGAGGCGCAGAAGTTCTCAGTCATAAAACAACAATGCCCTGGGAACTTACGCAGTTTTACACATCACTAAAGCATAAGAGACCAGACCCACAGCAGGGTAAATAGGAAAGAGTAAACGAGTTTATCTGTTCGATACTGGGGAAAAGATACTGCAAAATATGCCACAAAATATAACGTACCCATTCCAACGTGCCATAAAATGCATTCATCTCGTAAGGATAAAGACAAAACTTAGAATTTGTCTCTTTCCACTTAGAGTTAGCATTGCCTTATTATGCATATCATACCGTATCATAAAACGATATCCTCTTTGCCACTGACCCTGGTTCCCTGTCCATCCTCCTCGACCTCTCCGCAGCATTTGACACTATAGAACATGCCATCCTCCTCCACCGTCTACAATCAACTGGCATCTCCGGCACAGCACTCCTCTGGTTCACCTCCTACCTCTCCGACCATCACCACTTCATCTAGGGCAACACCTGCAGATCTCGCACTTGCCCCGTCACCCACGGTGTCCCCCAAGGTTTGGTGCTCGGCCCCCTCCTCTTTACCATCTACATGCTTCCCCTCGGTCAGATTATTGGGAATCCATGGCGCTCTGATGAACACACTTGGATCCTGCGATGGATTATGGGCTTTTATAACATGGAAAACAATGCCGTGTTCCCTGTATGTCACAACAGAATCCAGGATATACAGAAACAATCAAAGTCAACCGAATTACTTAGAACTATGTGATGAAAAATCCTACTCCAGGTTTGTTTTTTGTGTGGAAACAACAATACAACATGACTCAAACTCAAAAGAAGTTGACTTTGTATGATATATCTGTGGGATATATGTCGGAAATGCTCTAAAAGGAGACGTGCCAAGATATTAGGATAACCACAACAACAATGAGACAATAGCTAGTGTATGAGATAGAACAAATTCACTATCAAAATATGAAGAAAACGCTAAATAGAAACAAAGAAAAGGCGCGCGGCTCGGACAGCGAGACAGAGCGGGCCTTATCAGTGGGCTGCAGGAGGCGTGAGATGTAACAGGGGAGCGCGCTGAGAGCTGTGCGCTGCTGTGTGTGTCATTGAAGTGACTTTGGTCAAGTTCGGAGAGTCCAGTGACAGATGGACAGAGGCAAAAACATCAACATTTAGCCATCCGGTTTCTTGAGAAGTCGCAGTCTGTAAATATCAAGTAAATATTGGAGAAGATATGGACATATCCGAGTGCCTACGCAAAATCCGCTGAACTGCAAAGGGCATGAAGTTAATAAAGTTGTAGTTTTAGAGGTGAAGAGTCTCAGAATCAATACAGACCACTTTGAAGAGTGTTTGGTGACCTCTGTCTCTGCAGGAGATGATTGATTGAGAGAAAACACAAACATTGGCAGGGGAATAGTGTTAACTATGCATAGCAACTAATCTAAACACCGCCTGTGTTTGGATTTCATTTTGTCATCTCTTTTGTCTTTATATAAACTGAGCCTTGTATCAGTGAGCTGTGATAAGTTTGGTCTTTGCTATATATACAGGTCCTCGTCATATCATAAAAAAAATCATTTATTTCTGTAATACAACTTAAAATGTGAAACTAATATATGATAGACTCATTACATGCAAAGTGACATATGTCAAGCCTTTATTTGTTATAATTTTAATGATTATGGCTTACAGTCCATTTTCCAAATATTCTAATTTTATGAGATTTTTAATTTAGGGTTTTCACAAGCTGCGCCATAAAAATTAAAATGATAACAAATACAGGCTATACATACCTCACTTTGCATGTAATGAGTCTAATATATATTAGTTTCACAGTTTAAGTTAAATAACAAAAATGAATGCACTTGTTCATGATATCCTGATTATATGACAAGCGCCTGTATTTTAATACTTGATAAAGGTTCAAGACTAATAAAGGCCCAAAATAAAGGCCCTAATTTTCCAACAGGTTGTCATAGGTAATGGTTATTGGAACACAGAAAACATTCCAACTAACCACAGAACTGTGAGTGAAAACTGCAATAGAGAAGAAGCATCTTGACAAGGGAAACAACAGCAGTATGATTTAGTGCCCAAAAATGCATCTGCACTCACCTTATGCTTAAACAAACTATGTATTAATGATGTTATATGTATATATTTTTTTGAATGAACATAAAACAATGTGGCCAATCAGAGTTTACAGCCACCTATTCTTCCACTATGACCCTAAACTGCAGATAACACCCCAAACTAACCAGATTACACCTTTTCTGCCTTCATCTGTGTGATGGAGCAGCCGACTGCCTCCCAGCTCTTCCTCATGGCTGATATCCAGTCACCCTGCACTCTTATCTTTGATGTTTGGTGTTTGTATCACCGTGAGCCCCCGCCCCCAACACACACACTCTGTCTGCCTCCTCTATCCTGTCGCTGTTTTAACTTATCTACAGGTCTTTGTCTGAATCGCTGAAGAACTGTGCATTCTGTCATCATTTGGTGGACCTGTCGACACAAAGTCAGCGGAAATCCCTCAGCATTGTCTTAGTATGCATGTTTGCTCTAGTGTTTCTCAAAGGACGATTCGCCTTGATGTGTTGTCAAGAATAAAGCACCAACAGAGCTTATTAAATACAGACTCATAGGACTCGCTGGGCACACACACAGACACCGTTTATCTGCGGACCTTGATTGGTACAGAAGTAACTTTTTCATTGTCTCTGTTTCATCCATTCCTAGCTCTACAAACATAAGTGTTGGAGCCATCACTGTTCTCCCTGGGGATAGCTGAAGGTTAAAACCCCTGAAGATCAGCAGTCCCTGAGAGACTCAAGGCAATAAAAGACCGTTTTAGCCCTACCTTCTTCATTCTGTAGCTTCAAAAGGTTTAATTAAATAATTTAATATTTGGTCAAAACATTAAGGCTATTCAGGATAGGAGAATGATTATCAAAAATGTGCAGCGGGCGAGGCCTCTGCGACCTGACGTTCTTTCTCTAGGTCAAATATATAACTATGGCCCTTCCACTCTGCATAAAGATAGAATAGGGATTAGGACATGGAAATATGACCTGCCTTTAATAATACAACACAATACAATGCATAGAATACAATACTATACAATAATAGTTTTAGCAAACATTAGGCAAGTGGTCTGTTACCCAAACCAGTAACTTAGCGCCAACAAGCTGGAAGTAACAGCATGTTCCAGCTCGCTTTACCCTGGACCGCTGCTGTATTATTGAGGCTTGGTATCACTCATTTGGCCAACTTTCCTGCGCCTCAGTCAGTCAGCCAGTAAATGAACAAGTTCCCAAATCCATTCTTCATTCCTCTGCTCCTTAACACCTGTATGGGCCTCAATAAAGCCCCTTTCTCCTCCGGCCGTTAAGAGACATCCAGCTAATTGCTGCGATAAAAGGCTTAGAGAAGGGATCACTATATATTAGCCAGTGCTTTGTGTATAGATACTAGAACAGGTCTCTGGGATCCTTTACCGCAGCAAGCCACTGAATGAGGACAATACAGAAGGTGACAGAGTATAATGTAAGCCACAAATCCAACCGTTATGTGTTTATTGGTATAAAACAAATAAAGCATGCATACAAGCAAAGTGGCATAATAAAAGCTCTTTTTGTGCACAGTCTGCATTGTTCTCCCTGTCTCTGGGTTATTTCCTGAACTAATATACCTATAACGAATTAAGTTTGCATTTTTGGTCAATACGTTCAAACGAAACGAGGACACACACATTCTTAAAGCAGAGATATTTCAGTTTGAAGTGACGAGTATAACATGAAAGCTCTGTATATTTTGGCAAAGTTTGATTTGCGCAAACTGAGAGCAGTGACCCCACGTTCAGTCCAATACCCGTGTGTCGGTGTGAAGAGCGTGGAGCACTCTAGTTTGGAAATTGCTGCATCGGTACTGTAAATTGTTGTGCGGAGTGGATAGCCTCGCAGAATGAGGTCAGTATACAGAGCACTCAAAGTATTTTGTTGAGCTAAAATACATTTTTAAATGGAAATAGATCTGACTATTATAGCAGAGGTATAATTACTTTTGAAAAATATGATGGCGTAAGTACACACATTTATCTATTCATTCATCATCCCATTTCTTTATTGAAGAAATGCCAATCTTGCCTTTTCAAACAAAGGGGAGTGGATGGCTAGAACTAATGGGTCTCATCGGTCGTCCCGAGTACCAATACGTTTTAAGGGTTTGGCCAATGAACAATGACAGAACCACAGCAAAGATTCCACCCACAAACCAAAGGATTAAACATGGAAATCATACTAGTACATCCTAATTTCCTGATTGTTCAATGCGAGTACACATTTCTGAAAACGTGACAGTTGGTCAAATACAGTTTTATCCAATGTCAAAGCATTTTTAATGCAGCTCAATTATAATTCGGTCTCAAACAAAAGAGGTCTGATTCATGGTCTTGGCCGTGAATACAAACTGAAACATTTCACTGACATATTTGAGCTCGTTCCACCTCCACAGACCCTGGGCTGAATAGCAGAAGTCAGCGCTATTGTATGGGGACTTTTGAAAGGCACTCTGTGTAGGCAGTCATTAAGTAGAAGTCTGGGAGAAAGGTGAAGGGGGGAAAAAAGAAGGTACAGTATGAGCTAAATTGCAACGTTTGATCACAAAGGAAGTCCTGAAAGGCACAGCCGACTCAGAGAGGTAACAGAGCTGATGATGTCATCCCGAGACAATATCAGGCACGGCTCCACGCGCTGAATAATGGATCAAGTGTTCGGACTGTGACAGCACCCACAGGAGCTGGCTTCACCAACCAAGTCTGTGAGTCAGGGAAACTGGGATTATTTAGATCTCAAATCACAGGAGTCAGTCATGAACTTCGAATTGGGAGGCAAATGAAGTCACCCGGCAGCTAAATCCTGCCTGACATAAACGGGAAATGATCGGGAATAAGGCTAGAGTTTGGAGTTTGAGTTGTGCAAATGGCCGCGTCATGTGCTATGGTTAGTGCGGGCAGGTGACGCCCAGCTGTGTCCTGAGCGACTGTGTGTCTCTTTGGGTTCATCGGCGTGTGGATCAGACAGAGACACAGGTGCAGCCTCTGGCCTTCATCCAACACCTGCCCAAGAAGCTGTGACCAACACACCAACACGGGAGTTACTTCAAGTCGCAATGTTGTGCCACCGTTTAAAATGCTGTCAATCAATAGTGTTCCGTTCGATTTCTGAATAACAAGTGCTGAAATAGGAAGTATAGCATCATCCATAGCTTAAAACGGAATAGGGAAAATGCAATGGACTTTAATGTGGTCATATCCTGCTATACTACAGAGACACAGTGGGTTATGTAAACACTTAATTAACACTTAATTAGCTGACAATAAGTATACCGCTTTGCTTTATGAATGTGAAATGAAATTGTGATCTAAACCCCGTGATTGTCTGCCAATTTGGAGACATTGTCATTTCTCGATTCACAGCTTCTCGGTTGAACGCAGCTGTGTGTGCCCAAACACTCACCCAGTATTTCTGTTGCTCAGTTTTGTCATCCTCTGAGTGAGTAACGGATTGGATCTAACCAGGGCTGGGCGATAAATCGAATAAATGTGCATAATTCATGCAATGTGGAAAAAAGGCTAAATCGTAAAATCGCGTCCGCCGCTCCATGTCCCTCCCCATGCGCCATGCAGCTAACTTCAGACGCGCTCTTCTTTGGAAATGACACCCAGCGACTTTCTGACAATCTCTGCTGCTTCACAAAGGCCACTTGTTGGGTTTTTAAAGAGTGCATGATGGCAATTTCTTTGGCCATATTGCCCAGCTCTAGATCTAACCAATCATAGAGTGAAATTTCAGCAACAGCAAATAGCATTAGTTACCTCTTAAAGGCGATATAAAGACAAATTAAAATTCTAACCTGGACTGTTAGTGTGCCATAGTGTTACCAGTGATTCCAAGTAATGTGATTTATTAAAGGAGAAGCACTATCAATTCAAAACATTCTAGAGGGTTTTTTTGTTGTCTTAACTTTCTCCCCAGCAGGCATCCACACACGAGCCCTGTCCCAGTATAACACATGTGTCTTCGACGAAAGTGTGGTTTGGCGCATGCACCTTGTTTTTGGACCATCCTTATCCTTCAGTTTATGTAACTCCCAAGGGAGACCGGGCCCATCCAACCTGCATAATCTTGTAAAGCGGTAGTTTTGGCTTGCCTCCTGCCTCACCTCACCTGCGGGAGACATGTTTGTATTTGTGTTCGGTGTCTCGGCACATTTACAAGCAGCTGCACGCCCGGAAGACAAGGGCCAGAGAATGGTTCTGGGCGAGGAATCTTAGGCAGTCACACGCAACGACAGAATGGGAAGTAATGAAGTGCGGAAGAAACGCCGCTGTCTGACATCAAACTAACGCAGCGTGACATGACCATTTTACACAACCACACATCCGCACGGATCAATAGACAGATATCAAGCAAAATATTTGGGAGCGTGGACATACGCCTAGACATACAAATGTTTGGGTCACATAATGCCCCATGACGCCGTTGGAGTTACAGATGACCTGGTTTGGTGTGTTTTGTTCAAAAGAAAGCTGCTCCTAATGATCCAATGGGTTTTCAATAGCACCTGGCCGTTCTGATGGCGCATTAGTCCATTGCCTATTGATTTTTTCTTGAGTGTGTGACGGGGGTTCTTTGAGATTGTGGTTTATCGGGCAATGACACAAAAACAAAACAGAAAAATACGTACTTTGTGAAATATGTACAGTATTTCTGTTGAACTGGCCAAAAATGATCATAGTACAGCTAAACACATTTGAGACCTATTAATTTCTTCTTCTGAGACACTGAAGAGGCACCAAGAGCCTCTTCAGAGAGTTTGCATGTTCTCCCCGTGTCTGCGTAGGTTTTCTCCAGGTATTACGGTTTCCCCTACCGCAAACAAAACATGTACAATAGGCCAGGATAAATGACAGTGTGTTTTAGAGTGCGCATGGACGACGACGGATGGAAATTAGCCCAAGGCTACAATCCGGTGTGGCTTGTTCATAAACAAGCACTGTCCCTACCAAATAAACCAATACACTAAACTAAATGAACAGTATCATCACTGCATTGACCAACCCTGGGTTAAGCTCGGTGCGATATTCATCTCGTATGTGGACTCACTGGCGTTTGAGCCTATACAGGAGATAAATGTATTGTTGTTATGTGTGTCTTTTTCTTTTAATATGGACCATCATTCTAGTGTCCGGAATAAAGTCAAATAATAATAATAAACCACGCTCTGAAACAGGGACAAACCCGGGAGGCGGTGCACAGTGCCTCAGAGGATCAGAGGAGCCAGCCAGATTTCCTCCGGGTGCTGCGGTTGCCCCAACCTCCAAAAACATGCTGGTCAGGTTGACCCTCAGTCGCAGCGACTCAGGACTAACACCTGAACACAATATCGTTCTACGCTTGTACAATGACAAATAAAGCACTTACTTACTTAAATCTTGGTAGGGAATTTGAGTTATCAGCGTCTATTTCAACTCAAGTATGAACAACCTCAGATGCACAATATTAGGACCACAAACAAGTTTTTACTTACACGTCTTTTTTTTTATGTAACACCAATCATTAACTGTGCAATTACTCATTTGAACACAGAGACTAAAGCCTAAAGAAGCCCATGTCAGCCATCAATAAATGTCTCAAATTAGACTGCTAACTTGCATCTAAGGGGGAAAAAAATATATCATCTTCAGCACGAGTGTCTGGATGTTTCACTACTTGACCTTTTCTGGTGGAGTTTACAAATCTTCCAGAGGCAACACGCGCTTCAAACCCGTGTGAGATAGACAAAAGTGACATCTTCATACCAGTTCTACCCAAAGTTCACCTTGTAGTCCCTAAGTGTCCAAAACAATGTGGCAGCACTGACATTTAGCCTTTTAGCGGTAGCTGCGACCATCTCCATCTCTCTATTTTATCCATTTTCTACTCGTCCCCACTGATCTGTGCCTCTAATAACATTTCCCAAAAGCTGTCAAATAGCAATATTGCATGAGTTTCCCCTCATGTTAACACCGAATAGTATTTGCGCCGCACTTTGCTACTACACAATATCCTCACTGGGCGTCATTACGAATTGATTGAATTGTTCCATTTTCCTCAATAGCTATGTTTTAAAGCAACGGGGAAAAGCGCACAGAGAAGTAAACAAATTTATATGATTTGGGAGAGTGGAGGCAAACAATAATATGATTTCAACAAGCTATGTCTAAGGAAAACAAGGGAACTGCTGTTGGAACAAATAAAATGGGTGTCTGGGAGAGAGTAATATAAACACTGTGTGGTCATAAACACTGATGATGCAACCACTGGCTGTTTAGTTTTACACGGTATATGTGGATGCCACTAATTAACAAGTAAATATGAAAAGTATACTATCGATAGCCTAACTAAAAAATAACACTATAAATGCCATGATTTCCTGTTGTGTGTTTGGGGACACATTTACAGTGCCTCTCGAAAGTGAACACCTTGAACTTTTGCACATTTTGTCATGTTTACAACCATAAACATAAAGATTTTACTTTGAATTTTTTACTGAAACTTCACACACAAGAAACAACTGTGAAGTGAAAGCAAAATGATACATGATTCTGTTATTTAAAAAAAGAAAAAAAAAGAAAACCAAGTCGGCGTGCACAAGTATTCATACAGCATGAATTAATACTTTGTGGAACCCCCTTTTTCTGCAATAACAGCAGCAAGTCTTTTGGGGTATGACTCTACAAGGTTTGCACATCTAGAGACTGACATTTTAGCCCATTCCTCTTTACAAAACAACTCAAGCTCTGTCATATCAGAAGGAGAGCGTTCGTGAACAGCAGTTTTCAGGTCTTTCCACAGATTTTCAATAGGATTTAGGTCAGGACTTTGACTCTGCCCAGCCTCAATTCTCTTGCTGACTCCAGCAGGTTTTCCTCCAAAATGTCTCTGTATTTGGCTCCATCCATCTTCCCAACTATTCTTACAATCTTTCCAGTCCCCGCTGAGGAAAAGCAGCCCCATGGCATGATGCTCCCCCCACCATATTTGACACTGGGGATGGTGCACTCAGGACGATGAGCAGTGTTAGGTTTGCTCCATACATAACGTTTTGCATTTGGGCCAAAAAGTTCAACTTTTGTCTCATCTGACCAAAGCACCTTCTTCCACATGGTAGCTGTGTCCTCCATATGACTTATAGCAAACTTTAAACAGGATTTCTTATGGCCTCCTTTCAATAATGGCTTTCTTCCCACTCGTCCATGAAGGCCAGATTTGTGTAGAGTACGACTTATAGTTGTCCCATGTACAGATTCCCCCAGCTCAGCGGCAGTACGTCGCAGCTCCTCCAGAGTTATCTTGGGGCACTTGGTTGCATTTCTGACCAGCGCTCTCCTTGTTCGGTCTGTTAGTTTAGGTGGACGGCCGTGGAACCAAAAGTTCAAAGTGCATTAGTACGAGAGGCACTGTATGTGTGGATTTCAACATTTCCACAGTATGGCAGCAACACCAGAGCGGTGCCATGGGGCTGTTCTCTCAAAGTGTTGAACTCCCAGGTAAATAAAGTAGTCGGCTGTGCGGTGCGAGTGTAGAAAGAATTTGAATGATGACTGAAAGTGCACAGAGTGTTGCTAATGAACCACAGAGAGTGAAAAGGAAGAGACGTGGAGAGAGAGGCTGCAGCCAAGGGGAATCCTACGCAAACAGATTGTTCAGTCTGGGGCCGGGTTTTGACAAAGCGGGCTTGGGTCGATTCTTTCAGGGTCTGATCCAACTGCTGCTCGCGGCAATTCCAAAATGATGCTTGATTGTTTTGTTTACAACTCCCTTCAGTGTTGATGACATCTTTCTTGATTTACACGATGAACATACTGGCCCCGATATTCAGCAGTTCGTGGTCAACCTTCTCCATGACGAAACTACAAGTGGAAGTAAAGACTGTTATTGAAAGTCCCACCAACTTCTAGAAAGTTCCCCTATACAGCACAGCACGTCCTTTAGAAGTCAGTGTGCCATATGTGCCAATCCCGCAAGCGAATAAAAGACAGGGCAACTGGCATAAAGGCTGAGCCAAATCAATCTCACACTGGGCCAAAAAGAAATGAGAAGTAAACATTGGCACACCGGAGTTGGGTTTCAAAGAGTAATACATATTTTTCAACTTCTAGTCAGCACCGGCCTTTTTATTCGGTCTACCCGTTGCTACAGAGCATATTGACTCCGTTTGACAATTCTCTTTTGGCTCAAGAATAGAAAGCGTTTTGGGCAGCTAAAAACTATTTCGCCCGCTCCACTCTTGGTGTCTGGAGTGTGTCTGTCTGAGCCTCTTCCCTCTTCACTGTGTCAGCTATAGTAGGCCAGTTAACAGTAATTATGAGGTTCGGCGTTAATTAGCGAGGAGCACCCAGCTGTTTCATCCCCACAAGACAAAAGGCCTCCAGCGCACACGCTTACACACTGCCATACACCCAATACATGCACATAGACATAGTCATAGTCAGGCGAGCCGCTCACACCTGAGGGAAACTTTGCAAAATGTCAGTCCTGTTCAGATTGTAATTACCGGGAGATTTGCTGGCTCTTTCACAAAGCCCTAATAAACCATCTGACTGACACATACCAGTGCACCCCGGAAAACACACCGCATAGGCCACTGAGATTCCGAGGCACTCACAAGCTTAGCACAAATGCGAACTGGGCCGGGGGCAAATACTGTACATGATAGCAGAGATGAGGCACATTCAAACGGGGCTTAGTCGTTTTCAATTACCGTTAACCTCTTAACCTCCGCAAAGTCCTTCCCTAAATCTAAAAGCTTCATGAAAGAAGAGTCAAAATAGCAAAGCAAATGAGGGTGAAAAATTGCACACACAAAAATGCAACAAATAAAAAACAAAAATTGATTAAAAAAAATTAGAACCAATTATAAAAATTTACTAAAAAAATGTACAAAAGAATTACAAAAAAATACCCCCCCCCCCCCCCCCAAAAAAAAAAAAATGCAAAAGAAAAATACAAAACAAATTTACAAAAAAGGAGGAGCACAACACAGGCACAACCAAAGTTCTGCCTCCACTGTGCTATCTTCAGCAGCTCTTAGTCCTCTGTCAAGGAGGTCACAGGAGGATGTTCTCTGATTTGACAGATTTGAGTGGCTCAGTCATGTCTTCGTCTTCTTGTCAAACTGGTCTAATTAAACTAACTAAATCTAATCATTTTACCACAAAACAAAGGAAAAAGGTACATCCATACATTTTGCATACAGTGCCTCTCTCACGCCAGGCCATAAACATAAGCAATAGTTACATTCTTGAGTTAGAAACAAGGACGTTTTTTTTTAATCCCTACTGTGCATGCTTTGGGTTGATGGGAGAACACGGAGAAGCTCACACAGACAAAGAAGAGAACATGCAAATTCCACACAGAAAACTCCACACATCAAACCCGGGATCTTCTGTCTAAGTAACCATCCAGCCGCTGTGCTGCCATGTTGCTGCTACTGCTGCTTCTGCAATTACACTGCAATTACCTCTTATGCTTATGACTCCACTCTTCAATTTCATCTATTTTTCATGTTTTGCTTTGTTAATTTGACTTGGCTTATTTACAACGAAAACATGACACACTCGTTTAAAAAAAATCTGGCAAAACATTTTCAGTTATCAAAGGTCTGAATCAAACACTAAGCTCTTTCACATTATTTCTCAACACCAGTACGTGGCTGTTTACAAAACATTTTGTTGAACGATACCAGGAAGGAGAAAGGCGAAACCATATGGAGTACTAGTTGTATTGATTTGGACTTGGAATAACAAGTGGGCAACACAGGTGTGCGCCACATCAACAGTTTTCCAATTTCCACCAATCAGTATTCAGCTAATAAGATACTTCCTTAGCCACAGCAGCTGCCGCTTGTTCAGCGTCTGGCTTTCAAAATACACGAGGCGGCATGTGATTGATGGCCCTGCTCTCTTCGGGGGCATATGCATTTAATACCCATGATGCGCATAAAACCCTCCACCTACACAATATGCTTACGATAATCAGAATATGCAAATGTGTGGAGGGTTTTTGTATGCGTCATCTTACAGTCTACCCCCTTAAAGCTATCCCTGGCTACATTGGGGCCCGCGATGGTTGGTGCAGTGGATGCGTGGGAGGCACTGTCTGCCTGTCTGCTGCGTGCACTTGCCTGTTAGCGTGACTGTCTGTTCGTGTGTGGGTAATGTGTTGCTGGCAGGTTTCCGGTCCCTCGCTGTGCGCTGAAGAGGAGGTACAATTAGAAATTCAGCACCCCACAGTTTCAGCTAGGGCTACATTGGCACTTAGTGTCTCCTACATCCATTCCCCCCCCCCAAGTACTTCTCCCCCCTTATAAGCTCATGTTAAGGGCGCACTTCTAAGTAAGAGAGGAGACCGCAGTATCGTTCTTCATTTTAGTAATTGTTGGTAGTAAACAAACAGCATTTGTATTCAGGACAACAATCTGCTCTCCTTTAAAGACTACACGCTTTGTCCTTTTGTTTTGTCAAAGGTAAGAGGCGGAGGTAAGATTTGGAGTCTTGCATACAGTACATGGGCTCCACAGATACGATCAGTCAGATGAACACAGAGAACAGGATGTAATTAAAGTAGAGATAGTGGTCACAGAGGAAAGCTCCTAAAGACCCAATTTTGTCATTGTCCCATTAGGCTTCAAGTCAGATTAATAACAGTTGACCCAGATGCCATTCACTGTCCTTGTGTTAAATGTGCAAAAGTAAAAGTAATATATATATATATATATAAACTTTGCCTAGTGAATTGTGTCTTCTCACTCACTGGACCCAGAACATTATAATGAAACTGTTATGTTTCAGAGCAAATATCAGAAGCCCATACTTCAGCCTGCATCTCGCATTCACTTGACACGGCTTCATGGAACATTACATAAAATAGTGCAAAAAAATCATTCTGAGTAAAAGCCAGAGTGACAGATTGTTTTGGTATTTTAGATCTAAAGAACAATGGCATAAATTATCCTTCAACACTATACAATCTCTGAGATGTTATTACACTATTTAACAATGTACAGGTTAAAGAGAATAGAAGTTACTATGTATTTAGTTATGTAAACTAGTAAGGCGTATTTTTACATTTTTTTTTTTTTATATTTTCACATTCACGAGACCTCTCCCAGAAGACACTGTATGTCTCCTTTAATTTGTCCTTTCTAACGCAGACTTATGGACACGCTCCAAATGGAGGTAAATACAAGGCATGAAAGGTCTGGATTACTTCAGAGCTCTCTGTAAAACAAGCTCCGGTAAAAAATGATTTGCCTGCTGCAAAAATAAGCAAAACAAACAAACAAACATCAATAAACATCTACAGAGCAAAAGGCCCAACGCTCAGAGCGAATAGAATAGTTACAGCTCGTCATACTCTTCAACATGTCAACAGTGATGACTTAAAAGGACTGTATGAGTGCTAATGTGGCATGGCATGTACCGGTATGTAATAAAGAGTAGGCAAATGAGCATTCAGAATAGCAGAACATAGAATAACACTTATTAAGTAGTTGTTATATCGAAAAGAATTCAAGACTATTTGTAATGCGCTTCAGCAAAAATGGTACACATACTTCAATGCAATATGTGCTTACCACTACAATAAATACACCATTTACTTTGTACCAAGGGATACCATTACATTTCCACAGCTTGCTCTTGCACGATCCTAAGACAATAAATAAGAGGAAACACCAATATAAGACACTCTATTAGCAACTATTCATAACGCCACCATACCTTGCCTTGCCTTGGATGTTTCATTCCAGAATCCAAGGCAAGGAAAAGTATATCTATTTCCATTCACCTATTATGCTCCTTGATGAAATGAGTGTTTGGGAAATGCCCAAATTTACAACAAGCACTGCCTTATACATTTCACAGATGGATGAACAAATGTGTGAATGTAATCCATTAATCCCTAATCCTCCTCAATTTCATTATGTGAGACAGAAGTTGGCTTGTTTGTACTTCCACGGCGTAATTGAAAAACTCTAAACATGCGTCTGAACTGGGTTAATGGCTCGACCGCCGAACAAAGCCAGCGAGTTTTAGAAGTGGAAGCCTGCTTAATGCTAAATACTGCATGTGTATACGCAGAGGACGGCTAATTAATATTCCAGCCTTTTGGTGCTGAATGTACGCTGGATGATTTAAAGATAAAGTGTCCCGCAGATTGACTGGAGGTGGCCGGTATTCCTCTGTGGCGCTGCGATAACGCTGTCCAACGCTGTGCACTGGGAGTTATGCACTGACAGTACATATACAGCGTTACAGACATTAAAATACAAACGTGAAATGGAGTCATATTATAAGGTCGTAAAGAGGCTAAGGAGAGAGATGTAGTAGCGCTGCTCACTTAGGCAGCATGCTAAATTTTTTTTAAAACAAGTTAGTTTTACGTACCTCAATGCAAAGCAAAGAGCTACTTACAGCATGCATTGAGGATACTTGAGTAACTGTGAGACGTAGGCGTAATACTTCATCTTGCATGTTACTTCAGTCTTTTTTTACCTGTGGGCTGATCGTGTACTCCAAAGGGAAAATGCCTCTGTAAATACAAACGATACATGTGAATGTGGGCGGCGAGCGACAGGTTGGAAACCCCTGCCCTAGTGTATAATGTATATTGAAACATATTACATATTTTCAGCATACACTTTTCAGCTTTGTAATGGGCTCATCAATGCTTTACGATAAACTGCCGTGTACCAATAATGCAAGTGCAATGGCGGAGTACAACTGTTTCTTGTTTTTTACCTTGCTCCCCAGTCATTGGTCCAGTCATGTTTGTATTTCAATCTGTTTCATCAAACTGTTTTTGATCTTGGAAGCTTGTTTTGGTTAAATGTTCAAAAAGCACTTGTTCATCGGCTGCCACTTAGACCCGCCTTTGCCTCTCTTGTTTGTTTGATAATATAGCGGAGATTGCAGGTGAGGCGGAAACACCACTCGGCGCAATTGAGCGTTGCTACGAGACAGAGTCACTGTCAACACGATGCTCTTTATGTGTTCAAGGCGTCAATGAAAATGGGATCTGTGCATTGCATTTGATATTCAAGGTATTAGGACGTGCGGCAGATCGAATCAAGCGTGTTTATATCTGATACATGTTAGCCATTGCCGCACCATATGCTGTGTTCAAGAAAAACATGCAATAGAAACTGCATTATGAAAAGTTGCAGTGTTATTTTGTTTTTTGTTTGTTTTATATACATTCCTATATTGAAATCTGCTTTATGCTTTGACAATAAGATCAAACCTATTTTATACACTAACAAAAATGTCCCTAAGTAGTATTAAATGTAGTTACGCCGATCATACAATATAATAATATATCCACTTGAATCTTTTAGCTCAAATTCCTTGACCTTAGACGGCAAACTACACATTTTGTCAATAACAAGAAAGGCTACATGTGTTGAGAAGCATTTGCACAAATCACAAAGGTTTTTTTTTTACTATAATGTAGAAGGTGCACATGAAAAGTAAGCGGTATGGTGAATTTAATTAGAAGGTAGGCAAAAGTGTTATACCCATCTATGGAGGCACGTTTTATTGTGTGGCTGAATTGATAGACTCTGTTTTTATGTATTGGGCTGGGCGGTTTAGCAGCTGCCTGCTGTCCGCCCCCTGACCCGGGGTGAGATGGATCGGGGGTTGTGGAGGTGTGTGGGACAGGTACAAAGTGGGGGGACAGACGTTCGGTGTGAAAGATCGAACCATAACGGCTGTGCACTGTGGAGCCCTGCTGAGCCTTTGTCTGCTAATCAGACAGGCCATTCGCAAAGTGCTATTTTATGAATATGTGCCATTTATTCTCCATATTGGACATGATGTACCCTCTGTAATGAAAGGTTTTGTTCTTGTTAATACAGACCGTACCGTTTAAAAAGGCTCTTTGCGTATATTGATACCTTTAGTGTGAAATACAGCTGCTTGACATTTACAACCAAAGTGGAACATAATGGAATGGTGTGTGTGGTGCAGCGAAGAATGTTGAGTTTTTATGATCACCATTACATGTTTGTTATTTTAATGGACTGTAGTTTTGAGATCCCTATTAAAATGTAAAAAGTAAAAACCTTAACACATGCTTATCATTAGGACCGCTGCTCTAGGACAGTGGCTCACTTTGCTCAAGGTAGTGACCATTCATGTGCGAAAACTCCATCAAAAAGCCCTTTAGCCAAACAGCAACACTGACAACGGATCCAACACGGCTCATTTTGGATTCAGCGTGTCTCTGCAGTTATTCGTGACGCTTTGATTCAATTGAGCTTTTTAGGGCGCTTGCAAAGTTTGCGTGGGCATACGCATAGTTGACAGTGCAGTGATTGACATGAGGAGGCCCAGAAAGCCGAGGAGGGGGAATGGCGCAGGGAGCAGAGGTAAGCAGGTGACAGCAGTAGCCTCCAGCTGTGAACTGAGCGCGCCCAGAAACAGCCTGACAGAGCCTGCTGGGAAAATGAGTCTTCGCAAACAAACACACATGCATTAACCCGGAGAAGACTACCCTCACAGACAGGCGCGGGGACAAAAAAAAAAAAAAGGCCCCTGCAGCAGCAGGAAAAGTGTGACTAGCCATGCAAGCAAAAACGCTCATTACAAACCATCAGCAAAACTACTTTTACACTGGTCATACAAGTTTATTTCAAACACAGCAGCTTTGTGCGTGTGAACGCGCTAACATCCAGGCCAAGTTCAAGCATGACAAAATGCTGCTAGAGAAGATTAGTTGCTGACGAAGCCTCTTCAGGTGAGAAGTACAGACGACCCCTTGAACACCTTTGCCTATAGTTAGGTTTAGTTTCACTTCCGTGGAGTGGAAAGTGCCATTTTAAACGTACACCATGGCTAACATTTGAGAGGAACATCCACAAGAAATTCCTCTGACAACAACGATTAGCTGTAAACGCAGAAAAAGACAGGTCTTTCCCTCTCGTGCACATGCGAGATAAAAATCTAATCACAAAGTATCGCATGGGCTCTCATTAGAAGGCTCCTTTAAGAGCAGGAGATTGGGAATTAGCATAATGAGATAAGCCGGTGGCATGTGATGTGCTGTGAACAGAGGTGCGTGTGATGTTCGTTGACAGCGGTGTGCCGTGTTTGGGGCCAACTGGGCTTTACCTGTCAACACACACACACACACACACACACACACACACACAAACACCACCCCTCTCTGGTACCCCGT
This sequence comes from Proterorhinus semilunaris, assembly GCA_021464625.1. Taxonomy (NCBI): domain Eukaryota; kingdom Metazoa; phylum Chordata; class Actinopteri; order Gobiiformes; family Gobiidae; genus Proterorhinus; species Proterorhinus semilunaris. Next base: position 12,437,746 of record CM038360.1, on the reverse strand, counting down.
CAAAGTGCTCGGGAAATCGGATTCATGAAACATTTCCAAAAGAACGAATCCAAGCAAAATCACATTTGCACCCTTCGTAAATGGAGCCGCCCAATGCCCACCAAAGGTTACCGGGACGGGTTGTTGTTTTGCCGCACGTGGCAGTAAAAAAGCAGTTGGGTTCAGAGAAGGGTCATTTGACACCTGCCTCAACGGATTACCTTCACTACAACAGCCATGTTCTCCACCGTACATGTTACCTTCACAGAGCAGGTGTCGCCTTTTGAAACGCCTTTTCCACAGCTACGGAAACAATGCATTATTAAGGAATACGAACAGCCCATTAATTGAGAAGCCCCTTAAGGCACCGTATGTATTAGCAAAGCACGTCATAGTTATCTAACACGACTTGACACAAATTATCGCCATCTCCATTAGCTAAATCTATTATTATAATTATTATTACAGGCTCTGAAGGCACGTCTCTAATGGTCCAGTTGTAATTGTAGTCATTATTGTGGCTTTTTACCATTGGGATTCATGGGTAGCCTAGCAGCCACTTGACTTAAAGCTTATTCATGCCACATTCCCATAGTCGTGGCTCCACCTTGTCACGCTTTACCTTGTTTATGTGTAAAGTCATTCTGATTATTATTATTATTTATTTGTATTATTTATTGTGTACCCAAAATACTAAGCCCACAGTAAACGGTCACCAGCGCAAATCATTCCAAAATCGATCCATTTTATTTATTTATTTATTTATGCAAGAATTAGAGCTTCGACGTCACAATTCGAAATGTTGACGTAAAAGCCGTCTTACACCATGAATGTAACCAGACATCTGAATTACACTAGGCGCTAAAATCGTGGCACACATTTTATTGGCTGCAGCGTACAATTATCAATGTCATTAATCAAAGCAATGTTTTGTCACCGCTTTACATGATTGGCTTCAACAATGTGTGGAACTAGAGCGGTCTCATCTATTTTGAAGGGGTGGAATAATTAGTTGGGGAAAATGTCATAGTAAAAATGTAATGCCGTTTATAAACTTTAGAAGAAGAAGATCTTTATTTATACCGCGCCTTTTCACAGACGTGGTCACAAAGCGCTTTACATGAGAGCATTTTACATTCACTCCATACTCGGTGGTGGTAAGCTAGTAGCTTCAGTTTCAGTGAAAATCTCCATAGTCCATAAGACAGAAATGACAAAATCAGGAAATAACTCAAAAGATAAAAAGCTATTACTTCTAAGAGGACGAATGGAGGCTGATCATCGCTGTCCAGCTGAGTGCATATTATCGGTAAACAATGTAAGGGAGACAATTCGCTACACGAACACGCGTCACATGCCAGTTTATTCCGGCAAATTATGTTTTGAGTTTGACCCAGAGGGAAAGTGGCGAACTGACAAAATAAGTAGGAATTTAAGTCAAAGTGGCAGGCGTGACGGAAAAATCTATTTTACTGAGGTTAGTCTAAGGTTGCCATGACATCATTCTGAAACGATAATAATAACCAAGAACTCAATCACATTTTGTTTCCATTCTGTCCCCTCACTCACCCCGGCCTGTGCGTGTTTCCCACTTTGTTATTCCAGGAGCGTCGCGATGCAGCTTCAAGTTGGAATCTCCTGTCATCTGTGCGTTTCCCCCGGAGGCCTCGCAGTCATTAAGGGCATCAGTATCTTTCTCAAGGACAGAGCGACAGCCGCAGACTCCGCTGTCAACAGGGAGCTGACCTCTGACCTCTCACTGCCGTTTATAAGTCCATTCGTCTCTCTTCCTATATATGGCACTCGTTTATTTGAGTCCTCCTGGCTTCCATCTTGAAAATGAACTACACAAATGAACTACTGATGTTGCTCACGTAAATGTGGAAGCGGCAGGTGTTGTTTTTGTCGAAGGCCATCACCTGCATACCCTCTATAGGTAAAGAGGTCCATATTCCTAGGCCCCTACTGTCTCCAATACCAGTAATCACAAACAAAAAGTCAAATATATGTTGACTCAAACTTTTGAAATGTGACCCAACCACCTCATCTTGGTCTTTGTGTCTTTCGTGTTGGAGCTGTCTCCAAAGTGAAACAATCTTACAATGTGAAAACCAAATAAGAAGAATAATGTATGCATAATGGGCTCTTAAATGCCTCATTTATTCACTCCACACTCGATGGTAGTAAGGTACTATAGTAGCCACAGCTGCCCTGGGTCAGACTGATGGAAGTGAACTGCCATTTATGTTGGTATGTGATTATGCTGCACCATCATGGCATTGGTTTGGGTGTGTTGGGTGGAGCCTTGTACCTGATAGCCAGGTGGGCTAGGTGGTTGGCTGATTGTGTGTGGGCTAAAGGGCTAAAGGCCAAACAGTTTTTTTACCGTTGTTAAGGCAATATAGAATATGGAATTGTGGAATCTTCATCCTGATTAAAACACCCATAACTGCATCTGTAAGTTTGGGCATTGAGTTTATTCACCCTCATCCTGGACACATGAGTCAAGTTTAAGTCATGACCGGACAGCTATAGTGGCAAGACGTGGATTTAAACTGCCATTAGAAGAAGAAGATCTTTATTTATATAGCGCCTTTCACAGACATGGTCACAAAGCGCTTTACATGAGAGCATTGCCTTTACCATTACCTTTTTAGACAGAGAGTGAAGTGTCTTGTTTGAGGTTACAACGACAGTCTGCCCCTGCAGGAACCAGAATTTGAACGGCCAACCTTCACGCTAAGAGACGACCCCTCACTACCATCTGAGCCACTGTCGCCCCAAAATCTAGAACGTAGACAGTGATTTACAATAAGACCCAAGCGTTGTATATTTCCGTACATGTACGACTCAATGCCTTTTTGATGTGTCAAAGCTAATTCAAATTTCATGAAATCTGAAAAGGTGACTCTTGAAGCCTTACACATTTCCCACAGGCTGCTGCCATATTGCGCGCCAGTGTTTTTCACACCGACGCGCATAAACCGCCACAATCTGTCACATCTCCAAAACCTCTTTTTTTAATTTTTATTTTAAAGACAGTTACGGGTAGACACGCTGAATAGAAGTCTAACACACACACACACTCATCAAAATGCTCAAGACTACATAGGCCACACTTGGGATGCCTTGTGGTCCCCTTGGGGGGCCATCACACAAACATAAATGGGGAAAGCGCCAGACGCACAGTGGCATGCAGACCTTCCTGCGATGTGCTCCAAGAAATGTCCAATGAAAAATTAACAGAGACAGTTAGCCTCGTATCCAGCTGGTGCTTCCTGTTGGGGACTGCGTGTGTGAGGCAAAGGAGCAAACATGGCTGTCATCAGGAAGGAGGGGCTGCTCCATTTTCAAGACTGAAGCCAAGTTTCAAGGGTGAGTTGTAGCATATTGAAACACAGGGAATATCTGCTATGTTCACATGGATATTATTGCCAAGGCATCTCAATTCGACATGCAAAGTGTAGGTGGAATGAATATGAAGAAATATATGGTCATATATTAAAGGCGGATCATGTTCAAGCCATTATATTAAGCAACATTCTACACAGGTGGATAGTGCTACGTCACACTGATTGAAGGGAAAAATAATTATATAACTGACCTTCACATAATCCGTTTTAATCAGCAATGAATACTACATTACATTCTTCCATTTCAAAGCAAAGCTAAAATACAAATAAAGTCAGTTGTGATGCACTAGCTTTTCCAATATAATTTTACATAAGGCTTATGTCCTGAGCTAATCTCCTGTCAACGCTTTGAAACAATTGTTTTGTCAGATTAAATGAAAGGAGCACTTGTATTAAATTTAAGAAAACATCATTTATACAACAGGATGATGGAGCGTCTGTCAGTTACTTACCAATGATTTACCCGAAAAGGTTTCACTGTGCTTTTCTGGCATGTTTGTACTCATTTATGGTAAGTTTGAATAGACCTCTCGAACTGACATATAACCCTATTGTGTAATGCAAATATTTGCTCAAACCTTAGGGGAATAGTATGATTGTGTATAAAGACCTGTTATTGGCCCAAAGCGGCAAGTAACAGCTGGACATGCAAAATGCAGAGGTGTATCTATCCTTACAATTTGCATCAGAAATGATCAAATCTTTCAATCATACATCAGAACTCAAATACAAGACAAACAGGTCTACCCCACAACCAAAAATACATCTATAAGTCAGTCTAAACAAGGACTGAACAGTGGTTGCATTTAAAGATTTGGCTGAATTGCAAGTCCTGAAACCAAGTATTTGAGAGGGAAACTGCAAGAACATTTACATATGAAGAAGCAAACGGAGAAGTGGTACAAAATAATGAAGTGTGGTGGCGAGATAGATAAATGCAGAAGGACGTTGGCAGAAAATAGGGACAAGAAAATAACTCATTCCAGATGAGACGAGAGAGAGAGCAATACCAAGAATGGGGAGATGCACTTAACATTGTAGGATAAGTGCTATGGAAGTGAAGAATACAGGAAGTGTAACATAATGAGCTTGGGGAAAAAAAGTAATGTTGCATTCAAACACAAATTTCATCTCGCCTGACATGAAAAAGGAGAAGCCAGAGCACTGACTGACATGAACTACAATCAGCATTTCTTGTGTTTTTCCCAAACATTTTTTTTTTTGTACTCCCGTGGTGGAAATAGAAGCTAAAGGGAAAAGAAGAGAAGAGAGAATGCAAATGAATTACCAGAATTACCAAGTCAGTGAGTTGGAATGATTGAAAACAGTGGGATTAGTTGACTGAAAGTCAAGAGGGACACAGCAAAGTGGCGCATGCAAGACAAACAGAGGGGCCAGAGCCGAGGAGATAAAAGATGAACCACAGAGCGGCTGATGTGAGAAACTCAAGTTCAACAATGCTCACACTGAAATGTTGCACGCACGACAGAGACTATGATCGTAGTAATGAAACCCACATAACACAACATCCCCGTCAGCCCATGTTAATGTTGCCATTGTGCCAGAATTCTCAATGTAGTTTATGCATCTTGAGTTGATTGTAGATTCGCAAAAATGGGAAATGCAGGCACCCCTCGTCTCACCATAAAGATACACCACCCTGATGAGGGCTAATACACAGGTGGTGTATAAAAATCATATCCATAAAACATTACTTCATGACTGGTACATTACTCACCTTTCAAACTTAAATAATTATGTTTGAGATGTCTGAGTGAAGGAGCAGCCAACAAGCAAAGCATCTATTACCAGCATAACCTCGTCTGTGCAGGTAAGCACTTGATCTAGACCCATAATAACCATAAATGCCACTGTATTTTACACGATGGGCCCAATGAGAGACACATTTCCTGGAATCACTGCATATTTCTGCATGATATCATCCGTGCTTTATGTCAACCCTTGATCCTTGAGCCTTCGGTTCACCGCAAAGCTTACCCCAAAGCACTAAACACACACACGCACACACGCACACACAGCCTGCTGAGTCCCGCTAGCGCCGCGCTGCCCGCCTTTTCCTTTTTCTTTTTTTCCTGGAATGATCAAGAGGCTGACTGCAACAGACACGTCTCTCTCCGCGAGTAGGCAGCCATAAGACACAGGATTAAATGTGTGTTAGAAGAGCCAGGGACGCACGTATAACGTTCAATGTGGCAGACTCGCTGGTGCTCCTATAGCGTGGGGGGAACCGATAATAATAAAGTATGGTTTCCTCACACGGAAGAGTCACAACATGCAAAATGTATGCTATTAAACACGCCAATACGTGACGGTTCAAAATGATTACCACTCCTCACCCAAGCAGTCACTAAAGCAGGTACAAGATACGCACTGGCATGTCAATGACTTATAATCTGTATCTTCAAGTTCTCGACAGCAGCGATCAATCTGATATCGAGAGATGGGTTATATAAAGCCAGGGTTGGAGGAGCAGTCCGTAGAGCCGTGGCAGCCAGTTCAATTGAACAAGGAGGACCAACGGCTGAATTGCCAAGGGATCACTGATCAATTTAAATCAAAGCATGTCGCCAGAACAGAGCGAGCCCTGCATTCACATGGGAGCAACTATAGAAATTAAACTGACTCTTTTTAGCCCAGTGGGTTAATCGACGGGTCACGCCTGCTCACTTCATTAAAACGATTTCTAATTTGTTACCCAGAGGATGACCATAATGTATTAACTATTACTTTATTTTATCATTTTCAGATTCGTGAAATTGTGGTAAAATAGAACTCATTCAATATAAGGTTTAAATTTGAAGTTTGTCCATTTACCGACCCCCACTGTTGAGAGTTAGCACTGTTGCTTTTATACCACAATGATAAAAAGAGCCATTACAAACCTTCCCATAGGTCACACATTGTGAGGCTGACCAAGCGCCAAGCACACATGTAGGTCTAAATGATGGTGAAAACGTGCCATCATGTGTGCTGTGTGCTTCGGTATGTTTGCCGAGTAAATTAAACCTCTGGAGCCACAGGACAAAGCTGACAGGCGCGAGCAGTGAGGATTCCAGCACTGAGCGGAGGAGAGAAAACGGGGGGAACTTAGGAGGAACGAGGCAGATAACAAGCGTAACTCTTCCCCTTTCATAGTGATGAGGCAGTGTTTCATTATTAAAACAAACGCATGTATACATTCAGAGCAACATTGTCTTGGAATGTCCAAAATTCTTGATCTTTTTTTTTTATATCACCTCCTTTGGTCTGTCCTGGTGTATTTGGCGAAATTCCAACCCAAGATAAAGTGTCAAACCTATGTGCCAAAAGGTCTACATCAAATGACGACTTTCCTGGGGATAAAAGCATACAAATAAAAATGGGGTTTCTTCTGAAAAGACTTGCCCGAGCATGGAAGTATTCAGAAGTGAAACTTGTATGCACCTTGTAACCACCATTCAATCCCTGGTAATCCTGATCTTTCCTGCACAGATCTATGAAAATCTTTCGCTCTCATTTCATCCGCAGCAGCTTGCTCCCCTACTTCCCAGACTTTATGAAATCTGCATAATCACACCGAACTGGTCTTTCCAAACTGGGTTGCCGTGTGGAGGGACATGGCGGCTCAAAGAATCTTCCAAAATATTTCATTTAAAAGTGCCGTATCATCAGTCCGTGTAGTTTCCGTTTGGGGGATCTGGTTGAGGTACCACTAAATGCTGCTATTGGAACTGGAGAACAGGGGCCCTCATCCAAGCGGAGTCTACAAAGCCTAATGGTGCTCTTAGATGTATTAATCCACCTTGATCTGCATTTTCCTAGCTGGCATCACCATTATTGGCTTTAACTGAGGCGCATTCTCACCATCAAGCCATTTCATGTATTCATGTCTGTCGCTTGAGTAGATAAAGGTAAAGATAAAGTTAAGTAGAGTCCGTGCTTTAATGCTGACCAGCAGACACCACTTTCCCTTCCACCGCACACGCCTATAATCCTGAAATAAACCAAATATTGTACAATTCCGTCACCTGCCAACCAATTGGTTCAAAGAAAAGTGGAATGTGTTTCATCATTCCTATAATATCTCCGTTTCACTGAAAAGAAAGCAGTGCCTCCTCATTCCAAAAGGTGCAACCTCAACGAGCACTACTGATGATTTGACGTGGCTACGAGTCTATACTGTATGAGAAATTATGAGAATGTAGTAATTTTTTGTTCACGGGCTACAGCAGAATCCATTAGTGGCCATTTCATTACTTTACCTTCCAGATTGCTTTTTAGCGTTGCATTGCAAAGCTCCATACAATGATTGGTTACCTGCCAATGGCCAAAAGAGTAGACTAATTTAGCAGCAGTGGCCAGAATGGAACAGCAGCATTTGGCCTGTGGCTTGTTCAAAGTTGTTTTATTTTTTTATATATATAAACCTTTGTCCCCAGAATGTTGCTATGCATCAAGGGCACATTTAATTACACAAGTATTTACCGTTCCGCTTTCTCACAAAGAGCTTTCATTTGCTCGCATTGCCAACCTCTTTCTTTCTCACCTGTTGCTAGTGGACATTATTTATTCAGGAACCAGGAGAACGTTTGAATGCCAAGGAGCTAGCGTCTTAATGGAAGAAGTGGCAAAGAGCTACAACGTTGGGTCTTGCAAACCAGCTGTTGCAAGACACAGGATCCCACCTGCCTCTAATGTCAAATGTTCTCATTTTCAATATTTCAGCGAGGCAACCAAAGAGCATCGTGCTTCTGGAGGGAGTCTTTGATGATGCTCCGACTGAATACTCACCTGTCCTGACCAATGGTGATACAAATCTATAGGCGTTTCTGGCCAGTCAGCCAACAGCATGATCTCCCTTTAACACAGGGATCATGCAGACTTTACCGTGACAATGACGAATGCCTGCAAATAACCTCCCAAGTCTTTGCGAGCTTCTCTCGCCTTCAGCCACACTTTTCAATCCCTCTATACCTAATGGATGTCTCCTCTTCCAAGTTTACCAAACGGAGGGGGAATGCTCGAAGACATTGCTGTACCGTGCCTATCATATGCTATTTTGCCGAGTGAACTTTGCCTCGCCTGCTCAAACGATCCCTCCCCTATCCCTCGGCTTCCTACGTCATCCGCTGTGGTTTCTCCTCGCTCTTAATTCTCCTGTGATGAATGCCTGCTTCTCTACAGCACAGTGACCACACCTGATGCAGCAGTGCAAGATTACATGGCTCCAGTGCGTTGGTTTCACATGAAAGTTTATCTCACGCCAAATCTATCGCCGGGTGACTGAAAAAAATTGCAGATACTTTAACATTGTATTGTACTTAAGATAGCCTGGCAGACAGCAGATAAGTAGGGAATGGCACACGAAAAAAGGAAAGATATAGGGAGACTCCGCTGTTACATAATGCCTTGAATAAGATTAATGATGTAGGAATTGAGGGGGGTAAAGATGTATAGATTTGGATAAGTCCTCGCTGGTAGCCAGTAATGAGGTCCCGTACGGGAGATGAGCACACTCTGTCTCTACTTCTTGGGAATAAGCAGCTCACGTTTACTGCCACAGCCCAAGAGCTACCGCAAGAATATTTATTGGCTACCAGCTCAATGGCTGTATTGAGAAGATGGGGAGAGGGAGGAAAGAAGGGAGAAAGTATAAGGCTGTACGGAAAGAAGCTGGGGGCACCAACTGATAATGTCACCGGTCACATTCTCGCAACTAACTCACAGCAACACATTTTTGTATCTATTTTTTTTTTTTTTTTGGTGGAGGGGGGGGGCGAATTTTGACACTGCGGTGGCGATTTTTTTTTTTTTTTTTTTTTTTTTTTACGCATCGCATTTGCTTTCAACGTACAGCCTTATGCGCAACGTGTTACCTTGCGAAGTGGTGGACAGACAGCACAGGACGAGACTCCACAGGAACCCGCGCAGCGCCGTCGTCGCCGTCCCCCGGTGCTCCGTCATGCCCCTGTGGTCTCCGCTCGCAGGGTCCCTCTTCATACTCCGACTGGCGCTACCGCATGTTCCGCGAGCCGAGCGTGTTGAGCCGTCCAAGCTCTCGCCGGGCCGCATGCTGCCTCACATCCACAAAGCGTTGGGTTGAAATAAAAAATCAAATAAAAATAAAAATAGATCAAAAATGCGGACAAGGAAAAGACTGGAGAGGAGAAATGGATAGGCAGCGAGGGGAAGGAGATACAAGCAAATACGTGCGTTTTTTTGTTATTTTGTTTTAGTTTTTTTTTATTATTATTATTATTTCTGGTTCCACCAGTTCCCGCCTCTTCCTTTAACACAGGCTGTATAAATCCTTCATGTCAACATCCCATATGGAGAAATGCAAAAAGACGGTGCGGCGGGGGAAAACAGGTTGTCGCTTCTCCTTCCGTTCCCCCTTGTGCGATAGAGTGATGAGGGGGGAAAGCATCAAAACCACACTTCCTCCGGTCTGCGTCTCCGCTCCATTCTCAAAGCACCCCTTCTTTTGGAGCCCATAATTTCTCTCTATATGCGTTGACTCAATACACTCGGTGCTTCCACAAAAGAAAAAAAAAGAAAAAATCAGTCTTCTATAGGATTGTTCGACCTTTTTTTCACGTCGCAGCTCTCCACTTCAGCACCACCATCCTATAGACTTTTTCTGCAAGAATTTCAGTCCACGTCTGAAGCCCAAGTCAACTAAACTAAATCTGTGCCTTTCGGGGTGAAACAGTCCCATAGGCGTCCTTGTCGAAAAGGGACATAAAAAAAAAAAGAACAATCCCCTCGTTGTCAGAAACTATCGGAGACGTGTATCATCCCTCCTGGTCCAGCTCTCTCAAACGCTGTGATGCGTCTGTGCCTTCTCCCCACCGGTGAAGAGATGCTGCGTTCAAGAACCGCTCGTATAAAACTCCCCGCTCACCCTTTCACGTGAATTTTGGTCTGGAATAAACGGCATAACGATGAGAACTGTTTCACAAATTCAACTATTGTTATTGAACTACCCTTTATTTTTTTTATTTTTTGTTGCTCATCCTACATAGCATATTTCGACAATGAAAAAGGATACACGGATGGAAATCCGTGTATCTTGCCTACACTGCACAAGGGGGATAGGTGGACGCCTGCCAAAACTTTAGCAAACGGGATCCTGGATTGATCAGAGTGCAGAGAGTTGAAAAATAACGTAGAACGGGAAAACCGGTGAAGCAGAATTTTAAGACCATGGCCTAGTTAATGCTAATGGGCACACCCTTAGACATGTGTGGCAATGGGCTGACAACTGCATCACTGGATCATCTCACAACAGATAGCATTGGCCAACTTTCACATAATGATTTATTTTCACGTAAATTTCAATTATTATGTCATCAATTATATATACAGGCTATATCCAGTATAACAGGTAATATAAAGCCTGAAAAGATTAACTTCTCAACCCGCGGATTAACCAAGAGTATTTTCTCCAGTTCAGCTTTTCCCAAATCTAAAAGCTTCTTGACTGGAGTTTACAGCCTATAGGCCACTGAAGCGCCTCATTTGAAAGCTAAGACCTACATAAACTGATCGAAAACGTTGTTGCTGTGTTGTCTCTTTTCCAATGTCGCCGTTTTGTTGCTCCATTGTTGAGCTTTTGTCTTTTTCTGTCACGTTTTTGTGGCGCTCTTTTGTTGCGTTTTCCTCACATGTTTGTCACTTTTCCCATTGTTTTTTTTTTTTCAAGAAGCTTTTAGATTTAGGTCGTGTCAAACTGGAGAAAATGTGCCCGATTCAAGTGGGGGTTAAGAGGTTAACTGTCATTTAGCATGAACTGATGAGAGAATTCTTGACGGCAGACGATTTGTTCTCAACCTCAGTAACTGAAAGGTCAAAGGTAAGAAAATACACAAAAAAATTTATGAATGCAATAAAATGTGCTTTGGATTAAAAAGGTAATGAGAAAGTCAAAGTGTTGAGCGCAGGTCAAGCAACAACAACAAGAAAAAACACTGACCATAAATGCTGGATTGCGAGCTTTAATAATGAGGATGAGGATGAAGAAGATATGATTTAAAAAGGGACTTCGATGGTTTGTGCAAACCCCCTTTCATATTGATCTTCTCCAAATGGGTCTGTCCTTGCCCTAATTTTATGAACATCACTGCAGTGGCCAGTATGGAATCTTGATGATGGATCATGGGGCAAATACAAGCTTCAAAGAGTGCCTGCTCTTTCCAGTAATAAATCGTAATGACCATATGTATTTGCTATTGATAATAATTGGTAATGATTTTGGTCATGGTTACAGATGTTAAGGGACTTTTACAGTGGCTCATGTTTCCATAGAACCTGTACGTACACTGCATGGCAACTCGGATGTCACTTACCAATATGGCCTTAAGACTGCATATAATCTCAGGTCTGAGCGCAACACACACAACCTTGGAGGAGACCACAAGGTGCACAGGCTGAGGCATGGATGACTAAAGATAGCACACGTGCTGTGGACACCTCAAGAGTCTAATCAAACATTGATGTGACGTGTAAGTTGAAACCAGAACCAATGTAAACGCACCTTCAAACATCACTATGGATTTCGAGTACTGTGGAATCACTTGACCAAACGAGGCGACGGTGGCGCAATTGTTAGAGCAGTGATCAGAATGTCGGGGGTTTGATTCCCAGCTCCCGCAGATGCACAATGTTGTTGTGTCCTTGGGCAAGACACTTCACACACCTTGCCTCCAGTGTCTGCGTACATTGGTGTATGAAGCAGAGAGGGAATGGGTGACTGGTTCCTTACTTTGGGCCTGATGAAGGTAGAAAAGCGCTATACGTTGAGTCCATTTATCATTTACCATGATCATGAATGTTTCAGACATTTGAATACTATATTGAAGACATTTCTATTCACTGACTTTTCAACTTTGCATGAACTTGGGGCGGCATGGTGGCACAGTGGTTAGTGCTCATGCTTCACAGCTATAAGGTCCCAAGTTCAATTCCCACCTGGACGGGGCCTTTCTGTGTGGAGTTTGCATGTTCTCCCCGTGTCTGCGTAGGTTTCCTCTGGTTTCCCCTACCACAAAAAACATGTACAATAGGCCAGAATGAATGAGAGTGCACATGGGGAACAAAGGATGGAAATCAGCCTAAGGCTACAACTTGGTGTGGCGTGTTTACATGCATGTGCATTAACATGACTGTTCTGACCACATAAAACAATCAATAAGAATAGATGAAATATATAAATTTGCGTTATTTCCATTTCCCCAGGCTGTGCACTAGCACAAAATCAAATATGGCACAAGTAAAACCCATGACAATACACACAGCTGTTATTAAATTGAATTGAAGATTGCATTCAAACCAAGCTCATGTAATCACAAAATACTATGGGTGAAGGTCTATGGTTGATCCGAATCAGAATAGTTTATTATTTGAGAACAGTTTTTTCTCAGTGAAGACGTGCAACATTAAACATAAAACATATGACACAGAATTTAGATAAAAATAAGCCATACAACTTTAAACTATGAGGCTATGTGGATACATACTTGTTTTGCTTTCTCTTCCTTCTGTCATACGGAAAAGCTTCTTATAATGCACAGGACTCTTCTTAACACTTAAGACTGGCTGTGCGCATTTGTTCTTATTGCATGGCGGTTTTAGAGACACTTCACCACTCTTAAAGATGGCGATATCAATATGCCTTTGTTAGAGCTAACGTTAAATATATGCTGGTCGGTTTGTATGCTTCAAAGTGCCTGGAATCCTCATACTCCCTTAAAGCCCTCTTCTGCCATCTACAGGCACATTTCCCCGGCATCTATAATTCTCTTGTTGCAAACCAAATCCTAATCCTATATTTTAATTTTAATTTTATAAACCTACTCTCAAGCATGATATTCAAATCATAACAGAAAATCCAGGATCCCCCTTTCGTATCTGAAATCCTCCTTAGGGAAATGTGTGGGTGCAGCACAAGATCGTAGCAGGCTATACATCTAGTGTCCTGCTAGCTGAAATCAATAAGCCATGTGTGAGGTTCATGTCCTGAGAGAGATGCAGGAGACAGTTTGGGATAGGAGATGGGAGCAGAGGAGGGGGGGGGGGGGCTTAGGAGGAGATGAGCATGGGGGCGTGATCAGAGATACAGCATAAGGGAAGGAGGAAAAAGGCAGAGAACAGTGAGAGCCCGTTAGGGGAGCAAGAATGGGAAGGGATGGAGAAAAAAACTGAAACATGGAAAAAGTGGTATCGCGCAAAAGGTACCAGTATATTAAGGTTATAATTTAAAGCGAAAATTGATGCATAGGTGTGAGGCACAAAAGGGATAAAAGGGTGAAGGAGAATAGAGAGAATATGAAAAAGCTGCCGTGCCACAGACCCACGTCTGAGTAATTCACTTCTGCTCAATGGTGATGTGGCTCAGTAAGTACTCGAGCCACTCCAATGGTGAACTGAACGTATTTCAGCTCCTACAAACCCAAGACACGGAGGTTTACCCATATTTACAAGAATGATCTGTAGAAGAAAGTCCATATGTTGGGCACAGCAACAGAGAGAAACGACATTAATCCATTCATTTAATTTTGAAACAGATTGACGCACAATATGTCGACCAACAATTTAGCATTTAAAATGTTTCAGAAGATGTTCCACAGATGTTATACAAGGAGCAATCTACATCTACATTTTCTGTATAGCTGTGGTTTCCATGACAATCAAGGGCCCTAACTGCCCTGGCTGTATGGGTGATTGCAAAGGCAACGTGTCGTGCGGAATAGGTCAATTCCTTCTGATCCACGGTGGCCCTGGTTCGAAGAAGGTCATGTCCTCAACAACAATTTTGTGCCTCTCTCCCCATTGTCCTCCCTCCGCCTCAACTGACCTTATTTGGAATCGTGGCTCCTCCTCCGGCTCCCGGCTCACCTTTTTTTTACCAATCCACTCATCTACTTGCTACTGCAGTAGGAAGGGCCGGCTGCTCCTCTACACCTCAGTCATTGCACAGAAATACGTGTTTTCTGTGAATTGTTTGCAAATACTTACCTGGCTCCTTTGGCTCCAGCTCCCGTGTCAACTCTCTCCAGCTCCAGCCTAAAAAACTCCAAGAGGAACCCTGGATCTGCACATCGTTGTAATTATGAAATACTTATCTTTCCCATGGCATCCTGTTGGCATTTGGGTCCTTATCTTGTCGAGTCGTAACACTTTCAAAATCATGCCTGCCTGGTCATTGCTGAAAAAAATGAATTCAAGCAAAGAGTAGTAAATAGTATGCACATTGTACACAGGATTGATGACTGTACTGTGCCCATAAACTGTACTGTAAACCGCACTCAGACTTTTAGAAGCCCAGTTTGCACACGCCGTGTAATAAGACTTACACATTTAACAGTTATTTTAAATCGTTTCCTGGTATGTAGAATAACATAACATAACCAGTGTGTTTACTGTTACTTTTATAAGTGTAATTATCACACGTTTGGAATTTTCCTAAATAGCATAATCATTCATTACACAATAGAGGGGGAACATGCAGTGCAAGCTCTTGCCATCAGTCTTTGTCATTAAAATATCAGATTATCATTATTCACTTTCTCCAATGCTATGATCACACGTTTCTTATGCCGTTCAATTGCTCATGTGTTGTGCCGTTCATATATATATAGTGTTCACTTTCCAAACAGAAAACTATACATGTTTTGTTAGCATAGCATTTCGACACGGAACAGCGTGGCGACTGCAGAACGAGAGGGGGCACGGACTTTCCCACAGCACACAACTCCGCAAGCTCCCACCAGATGCGCTTTTGAAGATGTGACTTCAGCCCATCTGGGATTTGGTATAAAAAAAAACGTTTGGATCTATGAAAGCGCACTCTGATCATGCGCTTTCCAAAGGTTTTTTTTCCCCAAAGCAGCGCCTGACAAAAAAAAAAAAGAGACCCGATTTATTTATCTCTGTCACTGATGCATGCTCCCTGAACGGGGCATCACCTAATGAAGTAATTGACTAATGAGATAACCAATCAGAGGCGGCGTTGCCTCTGGGCGGGAAGGCGGCTGCTGTGGACACAACTGACTGATTCCCATTTAGCTGCCTCCCGCACCAGCATTCGTGCCCGCACAGAGAATATTTGTTCATTACCAGCTGCCCGTGAACGAGTGGAGCTGGCGGGGGTTTCGTATGTGTGACTGGGGCAGACAGATTGGGCATGAGGCTGTGGATAAAGCGCGAGCGATGTACGACAAGCGGCGTCACAGACTTTACAACAAGGAGCCCGGGGGCGATCGTGAAGCCACATGATCACCACGGGTCAGGGGTGGGACCGGGTTCACACATGGCAGACGACAAAAGCCCCAGTATGCCAATTTGAGCAAAAATAAAATTAAAATAAAATGGTACTGCAGGAAAAGGTTGGGGACTTCAGAGGTCATTCCAACAATATACAGGTGAAAGAAACTAAAGTGACAGATGAATATGTGGCGGTATCAAAGGAGTGTAACCCAGTTCACTTCAGTGCGTGTTTGATTCACTTCATCTTTACCCATGTGACCTTTCGGGAAACGAGAACAGGCAATGGACAGATAAACCAAAATATTATGTTCTTGTTACCAAACCAGTAAGTGGGGCACTGAAGGAACAAGACAATGCCTTAAAAACAAGCTATATTCTGTTGAACATTTCGAGAAGACTTGAACATGAACAGCACTGAACTTACGCAACTTACATAGAAGAAGAAGAAGAAGACTTCATGAGAGCATTTTACATTCACTCCATACTCAGGTCTTCAGTGATCAGTGGCGCGTGGAACAATAAAGGGACTCTCTTCACATGAGTTCAAAATGCGCATTACATAAAACATGGCCGAAGTCACAAATGCATATAGACTCCATAACAACCAGTTGAGAAATGAGCACAGAGTTTTCACTTGAAGAAGGTTGGCGAGACAGGTCAGTCCAAGCAGCACAGGATATCAAACCCACTGTGCATGACTTTAAAGTATCCACTGCGGCTCTTGTGTTGCGAGCTGTGGGTCGGCAGTACTGTCGTGCGAGGCCAAGGATATCGTGCTGCTCGGTTCTTGCGTTTAAAACGACATAAAACACATGCCGATGATATGCCCGCGTGGCCGTGACCGCCGCCGTTTGAACCAGCAGCTTTGGTCCACGCGGCCTCAGCTGCAAGTATTACATCTTTTCACATTATGAGCCTCAGCCAAGGATAGGATCTTGTGACACGCGAGATTGGAAGCGTCCCTCCACGCGAGCGAGTGAGACAAGAGGGCCGATGTTATTATTGCATTTGGATGTGGCGTGTGGCTCTCAAAGGGTGCATTGGACACGGCCTCAGGCGACCAGCCTCCATTACTTCAGATAGCAGTGATTTGGATGCTATCTGCTGCACTCCACTGCACCATTAGAGAGTGTGCGTGCGGTCATAGGTGTTTTGTGTGTGGGCTCTAATAAAGCTGTGATGGACTTGCCCGTGCCCCATTCAAAAGGATGGAGGGAAGTATACGGATACGTTGTGCTATGGCTTGCTTTCTTCCTGCCTTTCTCATCCAATTTCAACGACGTTTTCAATGCGCCTGCAGAACCAGACTGAATTTTCTAGAATGGTTATCTACATCTCATTCCCTCTTTTCATTGCCCTTTCCCTCGACACTCTAATCTCTGCACAATCAAAGCAGGACTCAAACACACTCTCGGTCGCACAGCCCGGCCATTGAATGCACCCGCAAAGAACAAAAATTAAGTTTGGGTGATTGTAAAAACCTTGCCAGCCGATATGGAACAAAATACATGATTATTATAGTTGAACATAATTCTCATAGGAAACTTAGACACACTATAGAAGGACATTTATATTGTGCTACACATTTGTAATTATCACTCCTCATTTACAATGTGCACAATCTCAGCCAGGCACTGTAATGTTTCTTAAAGACGTCTTTCTTTCTTTCTTTCTCCCAAATCGCTTAGACTAGAAAACGATACATCTCAGCAGACTGTATAAGGCTTATTCACCATATAGAAAATGTATTCCATTGTCCCACTCAAACCTGGTTTAGGGGCGACACCTTAAACCAAAACCACACTCGCTTTGCTCCTCTCGCTCTCTGAGACACTGGGGCTGTGACTTCCTGGCTGCAGCAGAGCACGTTATCAAGACATTGTGAGACAGAACACAATGCATTGTTCTCTACTGAGCCCATACTGTACCTGTGACACAGACATGAGCATTATCTGTAGAGAGGGAAAGGACAGAGCCGATAAACTGTCAGAGAAGAGCTAGAGCGCTGCAGTGTGTGATAGACAGAGGAGGATGGCCAGGCAATGCAAGAACAGTCACTATCGCACACTTTGTTGGTTAGTGAATGCAATATTGATGTAGAACGGCAGATGTTTTTCGCCTGCCGGTACTCTGCGATGGAGGGTTGAGCTTTGTAAGAGATCGGATGGTCCCATCTACGTATAGGGCAGTGGGATGAGCTCCAGGTAAACAGGAGGAGCGTTTCATCAGCTCCAGGTATGTTTCCGATGAGGGAACATCATTATAATATGTTACAACACACACAGGTGCAACACACGCTATGAAATGACATGTGCCCTTGGTTTAGTAAATCAGTCCTCATCGCTGTACACAAATAACCGTTGGACTAAACAATGCCACACATTTTCCAACCAACAATGAAACAAAAGGAACCACAGAGAGACACAATGCCATTCCCCCATCATAGATCGTGGGAGAGCGGGCCAGTAGTGACAGGTAGCGTTATGATCACATGGGCAGGGTGACCTAGTGCTTTGAGATACTGTCCAATTACTGAAAGGTCACGGCGTTGATCACGGAAGCCGCCAAGAGGTGTCCATCAACAGGCAGGCCCGCTGTCAAAAAATGGTCCTTGGGTTGGACAGAGCTCCAAATGTGCGCCTGGAAAAGCCACTCCAGGGAGTTGACTGGGAAACAGAGATTGCGATGGTCATCAATCAAACCGGTCAAATGAGATTTCGGGGGGAATAATTTCAAGATTATTGTCATCAGTAAATCATAAATCGAATGTAAACAGGTACAGCTGATCATGTCCCTACATTGTACAAGAGGCCATAATGCTGTGTGTATTGAAAGCTGCAGCTCAATACCAAGCAAACTACAACAGCCTAAAACATGCACGGATCTTCTAGCCAGGTAGTCCTCACCAAACCTGCCAAAGCTGCCTATGGGAACATTCAATAACCTTAGCCGCATACGTTTAAGTTCTATCCATGACATTTTGATACACACTGACCATAACAGACAGCGTGAATGCCCCACAGAAGCTGCAGACTTTCAAATGCTCTTTCTATACTTCGCAGCCTAATATTGTGGCCTACTAATATTGCAATGTAGAGAGACTTCACATGACAGAGTGTGCAGAGCTGTCCCAGGGATATGTATTTGGCTGATGTGTGGAATTAAATAATGGCACTAATCAGAAGTTACAATATCTTTAACCTTGGTGTGGTATCTCTAATCTGTCCTGCCACCATAAGATAAATCATGTGTACGTATGCAGTCTGTGCTTACACTAATCTAAAATGGCTGGATGTGCTGGAAATACCTTTGAAGCCTCACTTAAAGGAGCTCAAGGGCTTGTTAATGTTAAACACACCTACATCTACCTGGTCAGCAAAGCAATAATGTGCCACTCAGCAACCACCATTACAGCCCTGTGAAAATGAAAACGGCTCCTCGCTTTCTGTTAACATCAGGGAAAAGTCGAAGTCTGACGCAATGAAGCATATATGCCAGGATATGTGGAGCATGATGATTGAGAAAAGTGTTCTTCGATATTCCATCAATGTGCAAAGTCACTTGTCTCTCTGTCGCACAGAAACTAAGGTTGCAAGTCTCCCAGGACTGCCCAGACCACCTTCAGCACCACGGACAGCTCCTCAACTCATGCTTAGAAAAAGGCGAAGCAAGCTGGAGTTAGGACTGCACAGACTTACATCTCAAATGCATGCACACAATGATAACAAATCCTGTATAGTCTCTTTTTTAGACGTGAGTAAAATGAAAATGAAAATAAACCACTTGTATGTAATCCAATTCAGCTTTAATGGATTACAGGTCAGCGAGTTAACAAGGAATGACCTTTTAAAACTTACCAATAAAGTGCTCTAGTAAGATGTTTACGGAATAATAATGGAAGGACAGCAAAAACGTGTGTATATATATGCAGTACACACATGTGTACACACATACAGCACTTTTCACATAACACAAGTCACCCAAAGCACTTAACAAGGGACTTTTCCCCCCTTTTTTCATATTCCACACTAGATGCTAAAAAAGTTACGAAAGAGCAGCCATGTACATTTGTGCCAACAAACCCTCCAACCACTAAACTCACTCACACATACCAGTACACTCCACTACATTTGCACCACGGTACATACTCAAGCAAACAGGAAGTGGAGTAAACCAATCAGTGAAGGGCAGGTATCTGCTTTTGGTCATTTACCGCTGATTGAGAAAAAAAAAAAGCACTTTCTCTCTCCCGTGTGCCATTTGTAGATTGTTACTGAGGAGACTTCCACGTCCTGTGAGTGATGCTGCTCGCAAACAACACGTGATCGCAAAATGTGCGCGTTAAACAACTCTGACTGCACAGGCTCCTTTGAGTTTTCTTCTGCCGCCAACGATGACCTGGGTGCCAGACTGAAACCCCTATGTATAAAATAAAATATGGAGGGATATCGTTCTGGTCTCGCCAGGCTACGATCTTCCGCAACATGTTGCAACATGCAACTTGCATGTTGCATGCAAGTTGTCATCTTGCATGCAAACAACTGCTGCGCCAGTGGCTAGAAGGCAACGTTTAGAAAAAAGAGGTCGACTGCAACATTGTGCTACAACCCCCTGCATTTAATTCAGCAACAAAGCTACAACATGTTTCATCTCTTACAAGAGAAACTACCAACTTTATCTGTGAGTTAAACACTGTCCATGTCCCGAGAGGAAAAGAATATATCCCACATGTGGCAGATTCGTGATCAACACCAGCACATGTTCACCGCCCCTCCCTTCCCCCAGGTTTGTACAGTCTGCATTTAGAAACACAAGATTCATAGGGCACAATTGTCCACTTAGAAAGCGGAAGCGTCTTAAAGCTAAAACCAGTTTGAAACACATAAAAGGAGTCTCTCTCAGTACCAAAGCTCCAGCACATATACCTACACTGCCTTTAAGGGTGATAGGTCACAACTATCCCTAACTATGGACTTGCTGTATAACAATGTACTGGCACTGATATTAAATTTACACAAGGAAAAACAGGGGAAAAGGCATCACGTATTTACATCATGCATGCCAAACCAAACCCTAGTATTGGTTTGTCAGAGATAGGACTGCAATGTGTGACAGAGGTGCCGAGGTTGAAGTTACTGAGAGTTTGTGAGGGATGGAGTGAGAGATTGAACAGAAAGAGATAGATGGATGAGGTGGCCCTGCTGCCAAAAGGTCAGCGGTCCCCGCTCCACTTAGTGTTTCCGCTTTTATCTCCCGAGAGCTACGCGCAGTGACAGATTACAAATTACGGCAGGTATCAGTCAGTGTAAGCCTTGTTCTTTCTGTGCAGGTGATGAAGTCAACATTAAATACAGGTGAGGAAAGCACAGTGTTGTGTTCAGATTCTGCACACTCCTGCACCGTGGTTTGTACATGGGTTTAAATGGTGCGTTTGATGCTGCAGGTCAGGAGTAAGTAGGAAGGGTTTATGGCCTCTCTGTCTGATGGGAATGGGTAATGTGCACTTCTGTCTCTGGCTGAAATGATTGCCTCCGGAAAGCTGTTAGATACTAGAGGTATTTAAGGTACAAAGCGCAAGAGGGAAAAAAGGGAAGGATCTTTGAACAGTAGCAGCGCCATCTCCTCATATACTGTACCTATTAGAAAGAAAAAAAAGAAATATTTCCCACTGTTTTGGTGCACGCTTGTTATAAATAATTACAAGCACATGAATCAAATTGAATCGAATTTGTTCTTTAAGTAAATGTATGACTGAAGCTGCATAGCATATTTAATGATGTGTGCGTAGATGCATCAGTTAAGACATAATAACTCAGCTTATTCGACTAAGGAACATGCTCATTTTTTTAGATTTGAGATTTTGTCTGAGAAAAGTGCAATATTCCTTAGCAGAGAAACATGTGAGGATGTGCACATGGGTCGATGCGGCATCAGAGGTGAAACCATGTGAAGAATTAGGTCATTGATTGGGTCATCGATTATCCCATTATGTTAACTCTTTACTACGTTAGCATGGGCGCTGTAGGATCTGTGCAATTCCTCACACTTTTTTTTTCAATTCAGGGATGAAAAAGAAGGATGAAGCTCACATTTGTCAAACGTCCTGGCGGCATTTTTAGCTCGACTGATTCAAATCAAAGGCACACCGCTGGAGGCGCTGCTTACGGCGAGCTGTAAGTCAGGCAAATTGGAGCAAGAATAGTGGGATCACAACGAACAATAATAGAGGCATGTCAGTCGAGTTTCGTTTATTTGTTTAGTTGACATTATGCTCAAAAGGAGTGGGCTGAAGAAAGAAGCTTATGGGTACTTACTCCCAAAATCAAGATAATAAACATTTTCATTTTACAATAGTACAATGTACAAAAAGGACACCAACAATGGGTTATATGCACAATCTGTTCATAGTAGAAATGTCAAGATGGCATACGGGACATTTGGCCACCCATAAAAAGCATCATGATAGTCCATTTGTAAAAGACGTGTTTAAAAAGACATTTAAACACACCTGGATTTTGCAGTGATCAACGTCGGGACCCTTGCAATAGCTATGGATCATTTAAAACCATCTTTCAATCTCAAAGTCTTCAATTTTGGGAAAAAGCGACAATATGACATTATTTTTCTAGTGGGAAATATGGCCCTATAATTAGTCCGCACTCCACATTAAATCTAATGCTACAAGCCACTGCACTTAGAAATGCCACCAACGGATACATCATCCACTTTTTAATTAACATTTATTCAGAGGCAGCAGGTCTAATAATCCGTTTTCAAACTGTCCCCTAAATCAGCGGTCCCCCAGACTATTTTGCTTTGCGGACCCTTTGAACCTTTCACTCCAAGTACCCTGTACTTTGCAGATTTAGGGATAAGACACATTTACATGTAAAAAGCCAATGTTTTGTGTTCAGAATAAAGCTAATAATAATAATAATGCCTTACACTTGTATTGTGCTTTACAAGTCTGTATTACCAAGTTTTTCTCAAAGCGCTGCACTGTCGTCATTATTCATTCACTCCATACTCAGTGGTGGTAACCTACTTTTGTAGCCACAGCTGCCCTGGGGTAGACTGACGGAAGCAAGCCTATTGTACATGTTTTTGGTGGTAGGGGAAACCTACGCAGACACAGGGAGAACATGCAAACTCCACACAGAAAGGCCCCGTCCAGGTGGGAATTGAACCCGGGACCTTCTCGCTGTGAAGCCAGAGCACTAACCGCTGTGCTACCGTGCTGCCCAAGCTAAGATGCAGTCAGATTAATACTTTTTTTATTGCAAAACTCTAAATAATGTCATTATAGTATTCTGTTTGCCCTCTGTAATCATTCCAAGTGCCCCCCAGGGTCCCACTTGGGGAACGCTGCCCTTAATCTAGCCGAATAATTTTGTCAAATAAATTGAAAAGTTCTTGGAGAGTTTGACAAATGAACAGTGTACTGTCAGCCATGAATCATGGGCTACACCTGCAATAATATCTGTATGTATTGGATATTGTTTGACCTATTTTAGGCCCAGTCACAGAAACTTTCAATTTGGCTCGCCATTTACTATACTCCCATTATCTAAAAACATTCATCAGGGCTTCGAAATCAAAGATTTGATTTCATACATACATTTCTACAACATGCTCCATTTGCTGACATGAAGGTGTAGCTGCAGTCACACTTCTGCCAGTGCCAGGAGCCAGCTGGGAGCCATCCTTCACCAATGTTTCCTTTAATCACCAGAACATCTCAGGATTGGTGGGGCACTCTCAAAGGTCAAGTCAGGGGCATCTTGGACCCCAAACTTTGCCGTTTCTCCGCAGCCACACCCAAAAACTGGCCTTTTTTAATTTTATTTATCTCTTCAGCTTACCAGGTGTCATGCCAACGTCCTTCAGGAAGTGCTGAGCAGATCGGATAGATTGTTGTGCTCCACCTGTTGGCCCTGCATTCTGCCGCAGTACAGCAGGTCTCAAATAGGAGGCGGAATCGTTTCCTTGCTGAGTACAAAGTTGATTTGTTTTTGGATTGGCTGGTGCGATGTTCAATACAAAACAACATAGTGTGCAGTGATAAGTGATAAGTTGAGAGCACAAGTGGCACCAGCAAGTTACTCCCCACTTCACCCACTTTCAAAGGTGATGTCTGCTGCTGTGAAGGGGAACAAAAGGAGCCACCACCTGAGCGGCTCCTACCTGCTCGAATGGGACCATACACAGAAAAGAGCAATCGACCTAAATCAAGCCGAAACATCTGTTAAATAGAGAATTCTTCACAGCCCTCCGCTGTAGTGCTGTCCTTGAGCACACACTTGACCTCAACTCGCACATATTCATCTCCAAGTTCTGCCGAGCGCTTTGAATAATGCATCGCAAAAACCCTACAATGAAAAAAAAAATAAAAAAACAAAGAAAGAAAGAAAACTCCAGCTTACCAACACTCATCACAAATCAATCCATCTCGAGGAACGTGGGGTGTAAGAAATCTTAAAGTCGCACATTAGCATTTTCTGTAGGCATGGGTTCTGAATAAAACATTGGCATATACAAGAGGTGTGTATCGCTGTTTCCTTGGGGTACTGAGCTCTTGGAATTCATTGCTCCAGGCTGTATGTCCTTTACTTCTCACACACAAACAAACTGGCACGCGCACACTGTCTTCCGAACGTGACTCGGCATATCAGCTATTATGGCCATATGTATATACGGTCAACACTAAAGCATGCCCTCCGACTTTTCTGACTGTTCAAGTTCCCTCCCCATTTTCAAAACCCATGTACCAACTCCAGTTTATCACGGCACCGTAGATTTGTTAGCATGCCCATTCGCTACAAATTTGGAATTTTCTTCATTGTTAATTCCCTCCACCGTTTCCAAAAGCAGATTGATATTTCACATTTCGCTGTGACAAATGAATACTAAAACTTTTTTTATTGGTTGACTAAAACGCGACTAAAAGCAGCACATGTATAACCCGGAGTCACGCCCGGGCGACTGCTTATTGTGATGCAGAAGGTCAGACTGACTCATCTGTGCTGACTTTTACTTTGATTCATTGATGTAGACTCATTTCCCATAAGCACGGTCTTAACAAAGCACCGCTGCCAGGCAACTTAGCGGGCCCTAACAAGTGCGTCAAACCGTATAAAGTAGCCTGATAAAGTATGCGAGGCCAATCATTATAATGTGTTGATTTATTCGGAGACAATTATGAACTACATCGAGTCCGCCCAACCTGGACACCTTTTACCCACTCTAACCCTAACCCTAACCCAGCTAGAACCTCTTGGACGTCACATGTCTCCGAGAAGCCAACAGTTAAACCAGGTTAATTTAGTTCTGTATGAAAATCCATCCATCCATCCATTTTCTTCCGCTTTATCCGGGGCCGGGTCGCGGGGGCAGCAGTCTCAGCAGAGATGCCCAGACTTCCCGATCCACGCACACCTCTTCCAGCTGTTCTGGGGGGACCCCGAGGCGACACCAGGCCAGCACGGAGACATAGTCCCACCAGCGTGTCCTGGGCCTTCCACGAGGCCTCCTCCCAATAGGACATGCCTGGAACACCTCCCGAGGGAGGCGACCAGGAGGCATCCGATACAGATGCCCTAGCCACCTCAGCTGGCTCCTTTCGACGTGGAGGAGTAGCGGCTCGAGTCCGAGCTCCTCCCGGGTAACTGAGCTCCTCACCCGATCTCGAAGGGTGCGCCCAGCCACCCTGCGAAGGAAACTCATTTCGGCCGCTTGTATTCGCGATCTTGTCCTTTCGGTCATTACCCAAATCTCATGACCATAGGTGAGGGTGGGAACGTAGATCGATCGGTAAATCGAGAGTTTTGCCGCTTGGCTCAGCTCCCTTTTCACCACAACGGTCCGATACAGCGACCGCATCACTGCTGACGCCGCACCGATCCGTCTATCGATCTCACGCTCCATCCGTCCCTCACTCGTGAACACGACCCCGAGATACTTGAACTCCTCCACTTGAGGCAAGGACACCCCACCGACCTGAAGCGGGGAAGCCACCTTTTTCCGGTGGAGAACCATGGCCTCAGATTTGGAGGTGCTGATCCTCATCCCGGCCGCTTCACACTCGGCTGCAAACCGCCCCAGTGCGCGCTGGAGGTCCTGATTTGAGGAAGCCAACAGAACAACATCATCTGCAAACAGCAGAGATGAGATTCTGAGGTTCCCAAACCGGACACCCTCCGGCCCCTGGCTGCGCCTGGAAATTCTGTCCATAAAAGTAATGAACAGAACCGGTGACAAAGGGCAGCCCTGGCGGAGCCCAACACGCACCGGGAACAGGTCTGACTTACTGCCGGCAATGCGAACCAAGCTCCTGCTACGGTCATACAGGGAACGGACAGCCCTTAGTAGAGGGCCCCATACCCCATACTCCCGGAGCACCCCCCACAGGGCACCACGAGGGACACGGTCGAACGCTTTCTCCAGGTCCACAAAGCACATGTGGACTGGTTGGGCGAACTCCCACAAACCCTCGAGCACCCGATGAAGGGTATAGAGCTGGTCCAGTGTTCCACGACCAGGACGAAAACCGCATTGTTCCTCCTGAATCCGAGGTTCGACTATTGGCCGGATCCTCCTCTCCAGCACCCTGGAATAGACCTTACCAGGGAGGCTGAGAAGTGTGATCCCTCTGTAATTGGAGCACACTCTCCGATCCCCCTTCTTGAAGAGGGGGACCACCACCCCGGTCTGCCAATCCAGAGGCACTGTCCCCAACCGCCACGCGATGTTGCAGAGACGTGTCAGCCAAGACAGCCCTACAAAATCCAGAGACTTAAGGTACCCGGGACGAATCTCATCCACCCCCGGGGCCCTGCCACCGAGGAGCTTTCTAACCACCTCGGTGACTTCAGCCTGGGTGATGGACGAGCCCCCCTCCGGGTCCCCAGCCTCTGCCTCCTCATCGGGATTATAGGTTGTATGAAAATTGATGTACTTAAACGTGTCTCATGAAGATGTTGCGATCCGGGTGGATGTTTTAGCAGTTCCCAAGCACCTTTCTGACTTCCTTTTCATGTTTTTTTCCATTAGCGCGAGACCAGATCGCTTCTCATTCACTTTTATGTTTTATTTCCGACCACACCGATGCTCAGAATCAATGTGCATTTAATCTGGATTGTAAGCATTAATATGCAGCCGGCGTTTTACAGCATATAAAGAAATGCGATTGCACATTTCAAATCAGAGAGACAGCCAGGCTCAATGCCGTGGCTTTGTTGTACAGCATTTACTGTGATAAAAAGATTGCACCGGCACAGTGCAAAGCCATCACATAATGGTCCCATTATACTGTCGCAATTATCATTTTTCATCTATGTAAATTTTGGCCAAGTTGTGTCAACGTATGCTCGCTTTATGGCTTAGAAAACCGCTTTTGTGAACTCTCAGATTGCTTTGTGTGAGTCACTGTGCAGCAGTTTGAAGTGGTTGGACGTGGACGTCATAAAACCTCATGCAACCAAACATATTGAATCATTAACAATTACACAAATCCTCATCACCACATTGTTTCAGTCCTTGATGGGATTTTGATACTGAAACTGTGTCCACCATAAACTATATGTCATTTTACTTTCTGTTCACATTCTGGGTTAGTGTATCAGCATACCAATGACTTCACACTAACTGTGATTTTTTATTACATTTTATGATTTATTTTAGTATAAAAGTGTGAAAAGACTTCAGAGCATGAGCCCACCCACCTGTCAGTTTTCTCACCTTTTACATTGGACACTGTCTTGATCTCCACCTTCTCACACTGCATCTAATTTACAGTACAAGGATGTAAGAGAATGTTTCAGAAACCCATGTATCTAAATCATACTATCTCTATTTTTGTGGAGACGAATGGTCATCTATTATTCTTTACATTTTGACCTATGACAAACCAGTCAACGAACAGTGACATTTCTGTTCATTGGTGTTTTTAGGCATACAGTGTGTTTTTCTCAGTATTGAAGGTAAAATGTTGCACTGTGTAAGAAAGTTTTGTCAAATAAGACAATAATCTTTACAAAAGTCTGCATGGTGCCCTACCATGTTTCATTTGGGTCTTTAGTCAAGGGAAAATTGGTACATTTAAATTGTTCCAAGTGGAAGTAACAGTGATTGAACTCTCATCATTTCCCCAAAAGATTGCAACGCTTCAAAGGAGGATTACAGGGCAGCAGATGATGCACTTGTGCTGTTTACTATGTAATACGGCATGTATACGTGCACAAACTCCTTTGAGATTTAGATTTTTAAATCAATGGTTAATTAATAGAATGGTGACTAGTGTTTATAAGTAATGATTGGATATGGTTATTATGTGAATGGGAAAGAGGAAAAAGGAAAAAAATAAATAAAAATAAATAAAAGTAAAAATAAAAATAGAAAATAATCATAAAATAAAAGAAATGTTTATATATACTGGTAAACTGCATACATTTCTATTTCCGTGTTATTTCTTCTTACTTTGGAAGTTTTGTAAACCCTTATGTGATTTTCGTCTTTTAAAACATGAATGTTTTTCTTTATTAATGCTGCTATACCCTCCTGAGACCCTGCGGCCTCATACGAGGACGTTACATTTCTGTCTCTTGACATAATGATAGTCAAATTTGTAAAGCTTTGACCTGTTGGCCACATTCAGGGACACTGCCCACACCATCTTGAAGTGATATCACAACATTACACCAATGTCAGTGAGAAAGAAAATGGCGGGAATATCAGCAAAACACTTCTACACCAGTTCCCGAAAGAAAAATGACCCAGGTAAAAATCTATCAAACTTTTATGAATGAAACAAATGTATTTATGTACAATACTGTCTCTTTAATCATATAGGGATTAAAATTTGACATATTTTAGTAAAAGTAGCACTCTAGGACATCAGTAAATGTGGAGCACTCGTTTGAGGACATTGGGACTATATACTCTTATTTATTCTTCCATGTGGTTAGCTAAACGTAGGAATATTTAGAAGGATTTATAGTTGTAAATAGTTATTTTAAGTGGCCCATTTGCATTGTCATGTTTTGTAAGTGGTATATTAGCATAGTAATACATTATATAGCTAGTGTGCTATATAGCTAGCTTATTTAGCTCTGCTCATATGATAGCCAGCTAACAGCTAACGTCAGCTAATAGGGGCTGGGATGGAAAAATTATAGTAATACCTAAATGATCAGATAACTTTATGTGTTTATACTATTAGTGTAACCTAAAGTCTGTCATATACCCAAGGTTATTTAGTGTAGAAACGTCCAGTGATCCTTTTTAAATGTTTATCCTAGAGTCTATCAATAGATATAAATGATCATTGATCTGTAACCTAATGATAATAACATGTCACTTTATTGATCTTAGAATAGACATTAGGGGCCTCTGCGTTGCTACCATGCACAGCAAACTCAAAACCAACCAGAGGTCCACAGAGGGAGTGAGTTCTTCTGAAACTATTAGTACTGTCAAACAACATAGATTAGATAAGAGAGGGACAGTCAGACCGTCCAATCAAAGAACTCTAATCCATATCCCTTGCAAAAAGATTCCATCCACTCAAACACAGATAAATCTCAAACATGCTGTACTCAATGTCAGATCATTAAAAAACAAGTCCTTGTTAATAAATAGTTTTATTTCCTCTTATAATCTAGACTTTATGTTTTTAACTGAAACATGGCTTGACAAAAACACTGGAAACGCAGTTTTGATTGAGTGTAGTCCATCAAATTTCAATTTTGTGTCTGAAACACGCCAAAAGCAAAGGGGCGGGGGTGTCTGTGCCATATTCAGGGACAATATAGTCACCCACAAATTGTCATTTGGGGTTTTTCAATCATTTGAGTATGTGTCTTTCAAAATGGAGATAAAACAATCTTCCATACTTTATACGACTATTTACAAACCACCACAGAATTGTTTTATTGAAGATTTTATTTAATTACTTTCATTTATACTGACTGATTTTGATTGTTTGGTTATTTCAGGTGATTTTAATGTGCATGTGGATGTGACCAATGACACGCATTCAAGAGAATTTAGAGCTGTTCTTGAAATGTTTGGTTTAACTCAGCACGTGAGTGAGGCGACTCACAACAAAGGCCACACTCTGGATCTAGTTATTACAAAAGGTGTTAATATATCAAATGTGAATGTTGTTGATATTGCTTTGTCTGATCATTTTTGTGTCTTCTTTGACCTGTCTGTTACACCCAAACCAGAGGCTGGGCCTGGAGTTATTCAGAGAAGACACATAAATGATACAACAAGGACACAGTTTATGGAAATGATCAGATTTGAAAATCCCCCATGTTCTAATGTTGATAATCTGTTGGACTCTTACACATCAAGCGTCTTAAATGTTTTGGATACTATTGCTCCTGTCAAGGTTAAAATGGTTAACAATAGACAAAAGGCACCTTGGAGAAGTGAAGATTCGGTCAGGGCACAGAAAAGGGAGTGCCGAAAAGCCGAACGGAAATGGCGCAAATCAAAGCTCCAGGTTCATTTTGAGATATACAAAGAAGTGCTTTGTGAGTTCAACCAGATCTTGCGTGGAGAAAGGGAGAAGTTCTTCTCTAAAATCATCGCAAACTGCAGAAACAATTCTCGCGTTCTGTTTTCCACAGTAAACAGATTAACTAACCCTCCAGTTTCACTGCCCTTAGAACTAATCTCTACATCTAATTGCAATGAGTTTGCAATATTTTTTTATGACAAAGTCCAAGGCATTAAAAATGCCATAATTTCAGCAACACAAATAGCAACCCTGCCACCAGATAAACACCTTAAGATGACACATTTCACACCTGTTACTGACAAAACAATGGAAGAGGTTATCTCCGGTCTGAGTTCATGCACATGCTGCCTTGATGAATTACCCACTAGATTTCTGAAGTCTGTGCTGACCAGCTTGTTACCACAATTTGTTCAGTTAGTCAACATTTCATTTGAGACGGGAGCATTTCCAAAGGCTTTGAAAACCGCGGTCATTAAGCCTCTTCTAAAGAAGAGCAGCCTTGATCCCAAGATACGGAACAACTACCGGCCCATATCAAACCTACCATTCTTAGGAAAAGTCCTAGAGAAAGTAATCTATCAACAGCTCACTTACTTTCTCCTATCTAACAATGTGTTTGATACTTTCCAATCAGGTTTTAGGCCCCACCACAGCACTGAGACAGCTCTGATCAAGGTGACAAATGATATTTGTATGAACACTAACGCAGGTAAGGTCTCAGTTTTAGTTCTGCTGGACCTGAGCGCTGCCTTTGACACAGTGGACCACGGGATCTTACTTCACAGGTTAGAAAACTGGGTGGGAATCTCTGGTACTGCGCTAAACTGGTTCAAGTCCTATCTGGAGGATAGGACGTACTTTGTCGAAATTGGCAACTGTGTCTCAGACAAAATTTCCATGACCTGTGGAGTCCCCCAGGGGTCAATCTTGGGACCCCTCTTACTCAACTTGTACATGCTGCTGTGATATCACTTCAAGATGGTGTGGGCAGTGTCCCTGAATGTGGCCAACAGGTCAAAGCTTTACAAATTTGACTATCATTATGTCAAGAGGCAGAAATGTAACGTCCTCGTATGAGGCCGCAGGGTCTCAGGAGGATACAGTAAGATAGACCCACTGTACTCATATGAGGACATTCATTTTTGAGAGAACTACTAAATGTATTACTCTGAAATTTTGAATTATGACTTATTAGGACCTTCTGGCCCTAACAGCAAACAATGTTTCATAAAAGTTATGACAGACCCACTGTCCTCACATGAGGACATCCTTTTCTGTAAAAACTACTTCCTGTACAAAAACACATTTTGGTTATTATACTTATGAGGTCCTACTTATCCCAAATAGCAAGAACAATTATAAAATGCACACCAGACAAACTCTCGGGTCTCAGGAAGATTATTGCGGATAATTGTTGAAAGGACAAAATTGTGATTCATACAAGTGCAAGACACAATATACATGTGCAAGACACAATAATAAAAAATAATAAAAAATAAAAAATAAATAGGCACACCCACAGGGCTGTGTGTGTGCCTATGTATGGAAAATGAAACTTGTCATTCACTAATTGCTTGTACGTAAACAGGCACATGCATGCTTCTGTTGCACATGTGCCTGGGTAATTCTGGAATTTGTAATGTAAAGTGTTACTTATATAATAACTTGTATCACCGTTATTATTACCGTTATTATTTACCTGCAGCCGGACACATGTGTTTCATTACTGTATATTCTCAGTGTTATGATGGGCCTTTTCTTTTGAAAGGACTTACAATTATGTTTTGCATTTCTTGAATTAACCTGAAATGCATGAAAGCAATTTCTTTGAATGGGGGCTAGGCATTGAGTTTTCTTGCTTCTTGTCTACTCCTTTTGAGTTTTTATTATAGTGCAATGAGGTAACCTTTCAATCTATGTTTGCTCAAATAAAATAAAATAAAATAAATGTTACACTTTTCTGACTATTTGGATGCTGTTTCTTTTTTTTTCTTTTTTTCTTTTTCTTTAAGTGGGTAATCCACTGTGGATTTCCTAGTGGCACAAAATGGAAACATCAAGCTGTTTACAGAAGCTTATTGTTTTCTTAAACTTACATTAGTGGTCTTGGGGGAATATCAAAGCAATTTACCCAACAAACTAGCTATTGGATGAATCAACAGCTAAACGTTTTACAGAAAACAACATGCATGCAAATTGAAATTATATTTTTAAACAATGCCACAGACATAACTTTATAGCACACACACATGAACATTTGTTTGTTTTTTTGTTTTCTTCAGTATAGTTTTGTTTTGCAAAATATCAATCAGGTAATTTTTTTTTTTTTTTTTTTTTAAATGGAATATGTTACCAGGATATGTTTTTCTCTTCCTTTTTTTGAACATGTTTTTGTGCACACAAACATTACATTTAAATCAAAGTGAAGTTTAGAGAAAGCAAAGGAAACGGAAAGTGTGTGGTGT
Organism: Proterorhinus semilunaris; assembly: GCA_021464625.1. Lineage (NCBI taxonomy): Eukaryota > Metazoa > Chordata > Actinopteri > Gobiiformes > Gobiidae > Proterorhinus > Proterorhinus semilunaris. The sequence goes on along the minus strand of CM038360.1, from coordinate 12,405,098 downwards.
TGAGGGGATTAGACCCTGTAATTTTATGTAGAAGGATTTCAGTCTCAAATCACAGGCAGCCTGTGAGCAACCAATGTGCAGCTGCGTTGGTTGTGGGGGGTCAGGTCAGGTAACACGGTGGGAGAAATGGTTTGTAGTTTGTCCTACAATAGCTTAATAACATGCGCGAGGCTGAACATGATCATAATGTAAGAGGAAATTGACTGAAAGGAATGCAGCAAGCATTCGTCAAAGTCAGCAATGCTTGTTGCACACACCTCAGCCGGCCCATGTTTCCCCCCCTAAGCGATGCCCTCAGACTACTGGCGAAGGCCCAGGCGAACCGCTGTGTGTGTGCAAGATAGCACTCTCACCTCAACCAATGCTGTCCTTGTGCCAGGCGGAAGATCGGGCCCGAAATGTGGATTCCCCAGACTCCATAGGTCAATAATGTTCAGGAAAGTAGTGTTAATGAAGCAACAGATATGGCTGTAGGTGAAGCAGGACAGCAAAGGCTGGCCCATCTGATCCAGACCTGCAAAAGTTGGGCTTATATGATCATTTAAAAAGGCAAGTGTTATGACTTTTTTGTTTTAAGAAGTAGTTGGCATGCTATATGGGTGCCCAAGGCTGCTGCTGGAGCAAGCAGAGTAACTTTGACATTGTATCTAGCCTGCTGGTTACTGGCAGCTCACAGGCGAATAATGTTAGCAAAACTCTCACTCATAATAGGCACTGACCCTGACCCTCTCCATGACACTCTGTCAGTCCAAACTGAGAACCTTCGCTTATTGGCTCATATCACAAAACCATGCCAAAAAGCCCATCAAGCGCGACCCATGCCAACCACCAGCTGCCCCGACAATGCCCCCTCCCAAGGCAAAATCAGCAGTTGCTGTAAGTGCTGCCAGCTGGGAGGGTGTTCAAAACATACTCAGCATAATCCGCCCTCCACATTGTAGCCAGACGGCATGGGCTGGATGTCTTTATTGACTTTTAAAATTTCATGATCTACTCTCTGTTGCTTTGCCAATCTATTGTGTGATGCAGGCACAGTTATACTGTACAGACTCAGTAAAAAAACAAGTATACATGAATGATACCACTGGGAAGATAATATAAGCTGTCTGCGGTAAAATACGCATAATCTGTTCTAGGTAAGCAAGATAACTTGTTTAACTCGAACTAAAATATTGCTCATATTCTGGATTGAAAGGGCAAACTGAAGCCCGGTCAGTGCACCTTCATAGCATGCCTGAGGCAATTTTCTTTTAACATGCCATGCCAGTTTATAATAAACCAAGGTCATCTTATATATTCCCATATTTTCTCTTTCTGGTGATGTATCGTGTCATTGTCGTCTTCGCCCTTTCAATTCTACCCATGGATCGCTGTAAAGCCACAGCTCAGTCCCCGGCTTATTACTGTACTTGAGGAAGCTGATAGTGAGGAAAACATTAGATGAGCTTTCCACACTTCACCAACCCCTGGAAGTTACTTTAACAGAGACACAGCTGGAGATTAATAACTGATGCCTTTCAATTTCGAGTGATACAGACTCACTGACACAAACTATGTCAGTGAGAGGAAAAAGTACGTGAACATATATGGGCGGCACGGTGGCGCAGCGGTTAGCGCCTCCGCTTCACGGCTAGAAGATCCGGGTTCGATTCCCACCAGGACGGGGCCTTTCTGTGTGGAGTTTGCATGTTCTCCCCATGTCTGTCCAGTTTCCCCTACCACTAAAAACATGTACAATAGGTTCCCCTCTGGGGCCAGGACTCCCCTGAAAAAGAGATTCTTAATCTCAGTGGGACTTTCCTGGTTAAATAAAGGTCAAATAAAATAAAAAATATAAAACGTGGTCAGATCTCTATTAAAATCACAAGCATTAGTAAACCATACCAAACCAACTTTATTTATAAAGCACTTCAAAAACTGTACAGATGGTCAAATTGCAGCACAGGAAAACAGATAAAAAATGTACAGTAAAAGTGTACGAAACAAGTAAAAAAAAAAGGCAACACAACAGTGAAACGCAGATCAGTCTGAGTAAAACGCCGGCAAAAAAAGGTTTGTTTTCAGAAGTGATTTGAAAACAGGTAGAGACTGGGGCTGACAAATCTCTAATGGCAGCTGGTTTTCATTTTAAAATCAATGGGAGCCAATGGAGCGATGTTAAATCCGTTACAGTAATGCAGCCTGGTCATTACAAAGGCATGGATTACTGTCTCAAAATGGTGCCTTGAGAAAACGGACTTCAATTTCACCAGTTTTCTTAAGTGAAAAAAAAACAAGGATTTAACGACAGCGCCGATTTATTTCTCAGATTTGAGTTCAGGATCCACTGTAAAAACCCAAATTGGAAACAACCGGCTTGACAAAATCCGACAAGAAGCTAAGGTCGGGAGGCGTGCCATTAGGGCCACTAGGGTCAAAAACCATGACTTCAGTTTCGTCCTGATTTAGGCATAAAAAGTTGTCCAGTCCCAGAGGCAGCACAGCAGCCCCCCACCATGATGCTCCCTGTGTCATACTTCACAATGGAGATAAGATTTTGATGTTGGTGTGCTTTCATATTTTTCCTCCACACTTGACGTTGTGTGTTCCTCCCAAACAATTTAACTTTGTTTCATCAGTCTACAGGATATTTCGCCAGTAGTGCCAGTGATTTCTGTAAGTCTTTAGCTGACACTCTAGGGTTATTATAATATTATTTTTTTTACCTCATTGAGCATGCTGTGCTGTGCTCTTCTTCATATTCACAGGATGGCCACTCCTTGGAAGTGAAGCAAGCAAGTGCTGGATTGTCTCCATTTATAGACATTTTTGAACATCAAAGCTTTTAAAGATGGTGCTGTAACATTTTCCAGCTTTATACAAACCAACAGTTCTATATCTTAGGTCTTCAGACAGCTTTTTTGAGCGAGGCATGGTGCACATCAGACAATGCTTCTCAACAAGAGACAATTCTCCACCAGTATGTGTTTTCAGTGGCAAGGGCAGCTTTGAAAAAGCTAAAGATATGACAACATGTAATTATTTGGGTAGTTTTGGTTTAAGCAGACACTGTTTACTTATTCTTGTTATTTAAATAAAGATCAGACCACAGAGAAATTTCACACTTTTTCCAAGTAATGAGTAAATGGGATGTGTGGCATTATCGCCTGTAAATTAATTCTGTTCTACGAAAACTTCACTTCTGCCAGTTTTGTGAGCAATGAACTCCAACATTGTTTTCAACAAAGATCACAGCCTCAAAACACAGTGCAAACATGACATTTGCTTATTAGTGATAGAGAAGAAAGATGGTGTTGTTGAGCGTGGGGAGCCAGGGTAACATGGATCTGCCCTGACCATCTTGTCTCACAATGAATTCCTTTTATATATTGTTTCTCTCCACAATATTTGCAAAAATATGCAAACATGTAAAGGTTTTACATGTCTCTTTGTGACTGTTGATCGGGCTCAGATCGTAGAGCAAGCCGTCTTATAACGGGAAGGATGGCGGTTTCGAACTCTGAGCCCCCGTGGGTGCACACTTTCATTGTGTCCTTGGGCAAGACACTTCCCCCACCTCGCCTCCAGTGTCTTTGTACTGTGGTGTATAAATTAATGGGTGAGTGGTTCCTTGATGTAGAGCGCTTTGAGTGAGATAATTTACCATTGATTCCCTGCATCAAAACCTATCCCCCATGCGTCTCCAACGAACTTTGATGTAGTGCCCGGGGGTGCGGCTGCATGTTGCTTTGCTGTCATGCATTGTATGTTTTTTTCCACTTGCTACTCTATAGTGGATGGGCTATGCATCCCAAACAGGATCATGGGCGCGAGCTTGACTCAGAGCTTCCTGGCTATGTAAAAACCGATGAAGGTGACACCACACTTCAAATAGCTGCTATCAGGACATATCAAGATTACTCAAACATGCATCAATGATTTAAACCAATGGGGGTCAAGACCGTCACGAGAGCATTTGGGGGGTCACCATATCACCATATGGAAGGCATGTTCTATATGTCGTTTAAATAGAAAACATGCTTGGTAATGGTCACAAATAAATAAAAAAATAAAAAAGGTTGAGAATCACTAACACTGAATTTGATTTCAGTTGAGAGAGAGAGTTTCAGCCCATAATTAAGTTATATGGATGTAAATAACAGTTGTGCATAGCTGTCAAATAATGTGTTGCATAACTGTGAATATAACTTGTGGAGATATTGTAGTAGTCAGCCATTTTTGTCAGTGACTACACTCCAGAGAATTGACCAAAGAAAAATATATCATGTCAAAGTTGACCTTGCTCTTTATTAGATGCTGCGTTCCGATAATACAGTCATAAAGACAGGTCAATACTGTACACTCCACTCTCTTTCTCTCCGACAGCTCAGATTGTGCACTACGAGTGGAACATTTAATAAAAAACTCTCAGTATTAGGTGCAGTGCAGTTGAAAACCTTGTGAAAACACTCCCTTGGAGAGTGAGTTGTACCCCTGAGGCCCCAGGATTGTCTAATCTCCTGATGAAAGTATTAACTCGTCTCTGATCACATTATGGACAATGGAACCAAGTGTACAACAACTCAGGATGTTTAGGCTGCAGTTATTCCACCCTTAACGTGGCGATTTGAGCTACGCACTTTCCAAAAGACAACCCTATCAGACTGTTTTAGCCCCTGCCTAATCATCCCTGTGTTTCAAATGCCACTATATATCCCTTCAGCAAACGACTAAGGTACAAAGGCTGCCAGCTTTGATAATCACAACATTTCAGTACTTCTACAGATACCCCATGGCAACAAATACAGATTTGCTAATATGAAAGTGGTATTTTCAAGCTCAGGACATTATTATTCCACTTGGAAAAGCTCTACATAGCAGCTTAGTCTCTTCTCATGCACAATGCATCTCTGTAAAACAAGATCCTATTGATGTTATTCTGTGCATTATGTTCTAATGATCTAATGCATATTAATGAGAGGGTTATTATGTAAATATTATTTCTGCATCTATTGTGGCGCCTCTACCTTTGTGATGGCTCATTAGATGGCTCATTGGCTTGATGTAAAGAATATGTGTTATTAATATTTCATCTCATGAAGCCATCTTTAAAGATAGGAATGGAGCAAAGGTCAAATGTCAGTGGAGGTGTCTCAATATGCAAGCATTATACCGTTGTAATTACCTCCGCCAAAGGAATAAATCTGCAACTGGTTTATTGTTTCATGTCTCATCAAAATATTGTACAATGCGTTTCTCCAGCCTGTGGAAATCAGTGAAAGTAGAACTGAATATTTACCTCCACATGGTAGTTATTTATTTTTATTTTTTTTGCAGGTTAAGCATATCTGAACTAGAAAGTCCCCACTTTAGATCGCATCACAAATCTGAGGTACGATTGCAGCACAGGAGAGTTGCTGACTAAGAAGAACATTTGTGGTACACATTTGTGGTGCAGCCCCATGGCAGCAGTACTGTTTTAGTTTCTCAGCTCTACTGTGTGTGTCTGAGGAGAGAAAAAAGATCCAAGATCCAATCCAATTATTTCTTAGTCTGTCACTGTCACTGACCAAGGTGTATGCTCTATGAAATTATACTTTATTTCACCACATTGACATCTTCCACTGATACATTTCAATTTTACACTCTGTATAATTAAATGCTGAAGACTAAGTGTGGTACACAGTGAACCATCACTTTATTAATGTACATTCTGTCTGCTTTCTGAATAGTTTTTTCTTGCCAACTTTTCTGAATGTTCCAACGTGCTTTTGACACATTGAAAAGGGGAGCACTGATATAAATCCAGGTGTGACTTAACAACCAATTGTTGGAAAATGTAATTCATGGTTTCTGTAAATGAAATCCTGACTTTCAAAAGAATTTCTACTTTAATCTTCCTTGTCTGTCCCTCCTTGTGCTGCCTAACGGTGTACATACGTATCCTTCCTCTTTAAAGTGTGCCACTTTAACCAATGGATTATGGAACAGTGTCATCTGCACCTCTTGCTGCCAATCCTTGTATGTGTATTAAACCTTTGCACATTTTGTCATGTTTACAACCCTAAACATAAAGATTTTATTTTGAATTTTTTACTGAAAATTCACACACAAGTAAAATACAACTGTGAAGTGAAAGCAAAATCATACATGATTCTGGTATGTTTTCAGTGGTGCCCGTGGTTGTTGGGGCAGTGACCTGTCCTGGAGGAGTGGCTACAGCAGATTCCAGGAAATACATCAGACATCTAGGTCCAGAAAATGCAGTTCTAGGAACTGCAAGGATACTGCGCAGAATCCTCAAGCTCCCAGGCCTTCGGTAGAGGACCCGAGCTTGGAGGAAAAAAGAGACCACCCGTGGTGGGTGAGAAAGAGTTTTTTTTTTTTAATATAAATACACACATACACACACACACACACAGACACACACACACACACAGTACATAAGGTCAAGAAAATAAATAGAGTCATATTTGAGGAGCTTATAGCAGAACAAAGGGGTTCAGAAAGTGCACACAGCAAAATGAATATAGAGGCGATGTAATGACTATAAATCTATTTTGCTTGCAGCAACTGTCTGCTTCATATTGGAAGGACACATCACTGCCCAGATGTCACATGGGCTAAGAGTGTGTTTCAGAGCCTGCATGTGCCCTGTGTGTTAGCTGAGTCTGGGAGCCTTTGTGGATGATAAATGAAGCTGATGTTGAAGTAAACCACACGGGGTGCAAATATAAAATAAACAGGCAAAGACATGTTTACATTCTGGCTGGGTGTGTGGTGTTTTATCACAGCGTTTGCAAGTTAAGTTAATGTAAAACAACGGTGTATATCACTAATCAATGCATGTAGATGTGCTGAATGTTTATGCTACTTTTACACTAAATATAGCGTACAGTTTGCCAGGGTATTTTTAGAAAGTCCATTCAGGCAGAATTTGACTTGAAAAGGAGAGGAGCAGCGAGGGCATGGAGTCGTGCTGGAGCAGAGCAGCGGGAGACACCGACTGACAGCTTCCCTCCTTCATGTGAGATCCACTCACACTTTTGTCTTGGCTGAAAGACTGGATTGAACTGAGAGGCGAACAGTCTAACCTAAGATCAAAGGCATCCATACATTTCTAATTTCAACGAGAAATAGCGGAATTAATGTGTCCCCAATCGTCTCTGTATACACCGCAGATTGGTTTAGAACAGGGGTTCTCAAATAGTGGTATGTACCACTGATCCTCCTTGGGCTTCTTCTGGTAGTATACTGGTCATATTAAATCAGACTTTATTTATTTTATCAACTGGCAATCAACTGTTTTATTCCACATAAGGCCCACGATTGCTAAGATACGTGAAAGAAAATGGTTTATTCACTTGGTTTTAATGATACAAAGTTCTATTTTTCTGTCAACATTTCGGCCTTGCCTACTATCTCAGCCCGAATCATTGCTCACTGCCAGAAATGGAATAAAACACAACTTGCTATTTAAAATGCAAAGCATGAGCAACAAGTTAACTGGTGGGAGAACTTACCGCCAGATATCGCAAACCCCATCCCATTATACGATCCACTGCCAGGCAACGGGATGACTTTCTATGGCCAACTCAGCGTTGAATAAATAAGCATGATAGTCTCCATGGCTAGTTAGCATCTTCGCTTGTGCCCAGTTCACACCAGGGGGATTAGCTTTAGCACGACAGTTGCAGAAATGGTTGGTGCTTTGCGAGGGGTGGGGGCAGAGGACGCGGTGGGGGCTAAGGGCTCGGCAGGGCGCCAACGTCCTGGTTTGACACACTGAGACACTGACAGGTCTCAAGGTCTGCCAACGCACTCACTCACCCACGCACACGCACCCACAGCCTGTCTATGCAAGGTCTGCCAACTCACATCTGTAAAAGTTTTCATGGCCAGCGGCTGTTATTGGGGGGGGGGGGGGGGGGGGTGATGGGCAGAGAGATTGTGAGGGATGAGTACAATGGGGATAGCATGACAGAGCAGACAGCAGCTCCAAACACACGCACGCGCCCGAGTCAGACGGGGAAACAAGTGCTAACTAATAGTCCTTTAAGGTGCGAGCTAAAGAGCAACAGGGATTTTGGCAGAATGGTTGAATGGTCTGATTGGCGGCAGAGGTAGGAGGAAGGATCAAGGATGTATTATTTATTCCTCTTTCCCTTTGGCTGATCCCGCCTGGGGTCGCGCAAGAAAATTTGAGTGCTTCCCGTGCAGTTATGAAATCTAACAACCTATGACCAGAAAGATAAAGCAAATAGATTAACGTTTTTCATTATTTTGACTTGGATGATATGACATAAAAATTGTATTGGCTTGTGGATTTCAGCAGTGCATCTCTACGAACCACAGCTTAATCTGCTAGCGTAGCAAGGCGCCTGTTGTGTTTCTCCCATGCAGCCGGCGGGCGGCACCAAGACTATAAAAGGGGAGTTTGTTTAGTTTCTCGACCCCTCACCTCAAGCACTTCCTGGTTGTGTGCCGACCGTTTCTCCGTTCTCAGGTGTAGCATTTACCTCGCTTTATTAATATAATTTAGGCATTAGATCTAATCCATTTCCTTTTAGTGCCCTTGTCGAGCGCGCCCAACACTGGCTCCCCTTGCTCGGGTATGTCCGCCTGGCTGTGTGAAGGTAGGCTGTATAGTAGTAGTACGAGCTTTGATTCAAACTGTTAGCCGGCCAAAGCTAATTGGGTGCTTGTTTGGTGCGGTTGTTGTTGTTGTTTGTAGCTGCCGTGGATCTTGTGCGCCCAGTTTCGTCCGGTTGGACTCGCCGTGTGGGCATCCGATCAAAGAAAAGCGTCAATCTCTCATGTACCGAGGCAGGGAACGGTATGTTGCTCCCATCCATCCGCTTTTCAGGTGTAGCCAAGCCCAACAGCTGCAGCCTTTCGCTAACATCCTTACTTTCATTCATAGGTACGTCCCGGCTATTTGGAGCCCACTGAGAACCAATTGTTGCTCTATTACTTTTCTGTTTTATTGGTTATATTTCTGTTCTACTTTTAGTTTTGTTAACTGCGTCCAATCGTTTAACTCCGGTTTTGTAATGGAGAAACGTATTACTTGATAATCCTGAAATGTCGCAAATACAGTAACAAAAAAGCACTTAAGACCAAACGAATGTAAAATAAATTAACATATATATTTTCTTAATGGACCAAGTGTCTGTCATCAATAGGTAGCGTTCACGTGACATCACAACATTCTAAAGAGCCTATAGTTTAACATTGAGGTGGAGGGCAACTGAAAATTCCACGGCCGTAACCATAGTAACGCTCAAAATGCAGATTTATAGTCTTAAATCATTGCTAATTTCTCTGTAATTCCTGAGGCCAATTCACATGAAACAAAAACTGACACAAAGTTCAAAGTCACATCTTTCAGCAGATATGAACATATGTCTAATTATTTCTTCACAAAGGCGTCCAGAAGTGGAGACAATATTCAAAAACATGTGCTTGATGTAGGCCAGTAGAAAGGACTTTCAGCCATAACATTCACATGTCAGGTTTGTGAATCCAATCACTGTCACATGATGATCAGAGAAAACATTTGCACATTTTCTTTTTGGAAATTTCTTTCAAAAACTGTTTCTCTCCCATAGACTTGTATTGACACCTGCCCTCCAACTGAAATGGAATTCTAAATCGTGAACGCTACAAATCTGTGTGACCTTTAATTTGGAAGTTACACTTTTGGTCCGGATCTGAGACCACTCGGTGGCGTTGTTGTGCAACCATTCCCAACTTTTTGCAATAGAAGCTAAGGTTAAATCATCATCGCAATCACTCCTTCTGCTACCTAGCATCTGCCACACTAGCATCTGGACATATATTATTAGCTTGGATCTTTTTTTTTTTTCAATGCATTCTTTGTGTGACACAGAGCAGCTGTCTTGGATGCGTGACTTGATTCACGGTTAACAATATTATGCATATGCACTGCTTTCAGAGAAGAAGAAAAAAAGTGTAAGTTTTTCGCTTATAATTTCAAGCCCAGACCTTCAGCAATAATGAAAAGCACCCGTTGAGGTCAAATCGCCTCCTGATTGAATTGCTGTGGTATCAATTCCCTTTTGGAGTGAGATCACTTGAATGGGGCGCTCCGTATTGACAGAAGCTTAGAACCCGGGCCGTGTCGGTGTGAAAGCTCTCGCGGTAAAGCGCTCCGGGGTGCAAGGGGGGGGGGGGGGGGGCGAATGAACGAATGTGCGGCTATAGTTATCTAAAGGCGGACGTCTATCTGCGTTAATGAGTATGTTAAACGTGCTGCTCCTGCTTAGAGCGCAGTTCCTAAATGTCACTCTGTCCCCCTTAGGGCTTAACTTGCTGGTACTGAAGGATTATGGGAAAAATGTCAGGGAGAAGGAGAGGTAGTGGCAAGTGCAAATGTAACAAAAAAAGGCATAGACGGAGGGATGTAGCGAATGGGTTTGGGGAATGTGGGGATGAATGACGAGAATTAATCATACGGCACATAGATTTGAAAAGGGCAGTGCGCACACACCGACGCATGCACGGTCGGACTGCACACGAGCTGGTGGCACCTTCAAAATGGCCGCGGGCAAACTGACTGGTAGATGGACCACAGCGCACGCGTCTGTCTGCGATTTTCTGCGGCGCATCCAGTGAGTGGCAGTCTAGCATCTACTTAGCAGGACCCCGAGGCCAGGTTAGATCAATAGCAAAACAAGTGGAACAGAAAATGTGTCTAGGAGAGAGGTTAAGAGAGGGAAATTGATGAACATGAAAGGAGAAGACGTAAAATGTGGTGCACTCGACATGATACTCTCATCTGAGGAGAGCACTTTGCTGCAGCCGGCTCCGTCTCCAAGCCTTGATTTATATACTGATCTATCCGGGCTCTTGGTTTACTGATGTTCCTGTGTGCTGACCGCTGAGGGATGGAAACAGACACTTTGTAGAATGTTGTTTCTGCACAATGCCATGGAAACAACTGTTGTACAGAAATAATAAACAAAGTGAACGTACACATATATTAGAAATAGACAGAGTTAAAACAATAAGAAACAATGCATTAGTCTTACAGTACATAGTGCTTTCCTCAGTCACATTTTTAAACATTGTACATCTTTTGGCCCTCGTAACAGAAGTGGGGCTGAGGCCGCTAGTGTAAGTTTGTATCCTGGAACTGAAATGGGAAAAATGGTATTGAGCAATTCTAGACAGATCCCTGCTGTAGATATATGTTTTAAATGTAAATTAAGGATTTCAAGTTACAATGTCCTTCTGTGGACCCACCACCTGCAGGAGGAGCCATAGGGGCTGGTGCGACGACCCGGCAACGGACAAGTGGAAGAAAATGGATGGATGGATGGAAGTTACAATGTTAAACACCTGATTACCTTGATTTGCACAAGGCATTTTTGGGAGAAAACTGGTGCAACATCTAGGAAAACAGAACATCCCATACTGCATTATCGAATCTCGTTTGAATAGTAACACTGTATCCTTGGCTGGAGTTTATTGAAGAAAAGTTTTGAAAGTCTAAACGCAGTGACTTTTTCACCTTTAACCACCTTAAAACCCACTCTGAGTGCACTGCCTGTATCACAAGAGCGGATCCTTGCCCTGTGAAAGGAGTGGGTCAGTGAACAAGCAACATTTAAACCAACACACAGCCACAGAAGTTTACGAAACCTTTTGAGGAGAGCAAAGAAAGTTCAGTTAAGTGTTCACATTGAGAATGCATAAACAAATACATACACTAATGATAAATATGTATTTCCCCCCAAATACTGAGTGGAAATATGAAGGAAATACTTGTAGGTGAGCCCTGAGCACCTTCCAAAAACAAGCCATTGCATCATCCAGCTGCTTACACTGATTCATGCATTTGTAATAGTGGGGAATTATTTCAATGGCATTCTGTGGAAAATATATTTTAGTATGACATAAACAGAAAGCTCAAAGAGTCAAAGACACACACATATAAAATATTTCAGGTGCTGTACTGGATCAGTAAAATGTTCCCACAAAGTAGAATGAGAATCAGCATAAGCGGTAAAAGTATATATTTCATATCACCAAGTAAGCAGACCCTTCCCACTATATTTTAAACACTTTTGAACTTGCTTTTTTAAATATGTATGCTTGGGGTACACTCTTCATTTTCAATTGAAGAAGATATTTAACTGAATGATTGATAACAGTGATGGTAGTGAGAATGAAGGTTCGATTTAGAAACAGATAAAAACAACATGACAACATGGTTTGCGTCTTAGTGAAAGCCCAAAAATGATTTAAAGGAGTCCATTTTATGGATTGTCAAAACAAATCTTCAAATTACAATAAATTATAGAGTAAGATGTTTTTGTCTCCAAATACCTTTTTCTTGTTTTTACAGAGTTTTCTTAGTTTAGCCTGCTAACATCGTTTGACAGAGCCATGTTTGCATTCATCCTTTGCAACTGACAGTCATGGCGCCTCCGACACACTAGTACAAATTGAGCAGCGAAAGTGGCACGTAAAATGGCGAAGAAAAAAAAAAAAACATTTGGGGACTGGAGACCGCAATGTGGATACTCGCATTGAGACGCAACAGACACAACCACGCCACGCCGTATCAATTGTGTGTGCTGCGCTGAGATCGGTGGTTTCTTTTAACCACTGGTGTAGCCCAATAAAACAACAGCAGTTGCCTCAAAGGGCTCCACAAACAGTGTAGTTCACCAAACAGAAGAACAGTTTAGAAAGAAGCAATGGCACCCACATGTGTCCAAATGAACAGACAGAATTGAAGCAGACGGACAGATGCCCTTCATGTCCCCCATCTTTTGGAAAGTCTCAATAAAAACTTTGAAGAAAAACCTTGAGGACCGCCGTATTGAAGGAGAGATCCTGTCCCATGGTTGCACTTATAGACTTATAGAGGCTTGGGTCTGATGTAGTGAATCGGTTCAGAAGAAGCATCCACATGAGGGACATGTACATTATAAAACAAAAATGCTTCCTTATTAGCATCCACACAATAAACTTTTTTGGATTTGTCATGTATTCACTGCCATACATATGTTTTGTTCAGCCTCCAAGGCTCGAATTGTTAATAAGCCTTCAAGTGGGCTGTCAGAGGTGTAGTCAATAACAACAGAACAACGCCTTCTGTTTGTATCTTCATTTGTCAATTTTACACCCAGCCTGTCAGCCTATTGATGTTCCATGGAGTGATGAAATATTCAGGCATATCTGCCAGCTTGGAGGGGGTGATTTTTATTATTCCTTTAAAATTGTCTTGTCTTTTGGGGAGTGGATACAACTTAAATGGTACATTGAGATGGAGCTTGTACATGCTCAAACCTAATGTAACTCTGTATAGAAAGTGAGGATGCAAAAAAAGAAAAGAAAGATGAATACGAGTCCATCTTCTGAAGCACATTTGAAGAGCTTTGTCACAACATCTTCGGTTCTGCCATCAGCAAGAAGACTGAGCTGTCCCGATCCATGTAGGTCCAACTGACTGAATGGCATCTTCAAGCTGCTCTGAAGAGTTTTCATTTAGTTTTTTTTTTTTTTTTTTTGCTCCAAAGGTTTGAGAGTAACACCATTTCTCTGTATGTGCTTTACAAGATAGAATTAATGATACAATTAACGGAACTGAACTTCTTCTTGCCTACCCTCTATGAGTTCTTCCTATACCCTTTGTCTGTTTGCTCTGAACCATAGTACATGTCTAAATCAACCCCTACGGCTCTATACTTTGCAACATGGGATGCGTTCCAAACCTCTGAAGTAACCAGAGCTGTGTATTGTATTGTGTATTGTGTATGACTGGCTCAGAGTGCTGTACGTCTAGATGGGAGCTCCATTGTTTCAAAGTGCTGGCCCATCTATCACCATTAGGCTGAAGCGTGGTGCCTGACTCGCGCTCAGGAACAATCTAATTCGGCTAAAACCAGCGCCGCTCTCTTCCTCCCTATCCCGATTGTCGGATTTCTCGTTTTGCTTCACCTTCTAGTTTTCTTTTCCAGGCCTTCTCCCTCCTCTCCCGCCGCCTTCTCACTGCAGGATTTAGGCAACAGACTCGAGCAGATGAAAACCTCCCAAGCATGTCTTTGGTAATACCTCCGATACACGCGCGCTGCACAAACACACAAAAGGACACAATCTCGCAACCAGGCACATTGTACAACCTCAGCCCTTTGGCGTCGGTGTAGTTATCATTCTGTAGGAGGCAAGAGTGAGACAAGGGCCCCCGCAACCTCTCCCTGTCCCTGAGCCAAAAAGAATTAATGCCTCGAGTCTTGGGTTTGAGTATTAGTGGTATGCATCATTGTAAAACCGGGGCCAGTATATACAATGGCTTTGTATCATCCACAGCTTAATATGGGGTATATGTACTGTATATGTAGACTGGTGAGACCAGAATGATACCCCTCTGTATTCTTTTATACAGAGGGGTTTAAGTCTGGGACCCAAGCCCTTGTTGGCGGTATCAGTCTTCTCTGTCCTGCCAGCAGAGGGTACAACTCCTGCTCCTCTAAGCGACTTCTTCTTTCTCTTTTTTCGAGGATCCACACTGAACTGGGCAGAACTGGACAGCTTTTTCCTATATGCTGCTCCCGGCGGTCATGGAATGATATTCAAAACTCTGTCCGGCTTCAGGGACACTGCCATGAGCTCCTTCAAATCGGCACCGTCTGAGAGGCTAGCCCAAGAGTGTACATGTTATTGTTGAACTGACTGTAAATCGTTTTTATTGTGCTTATTTGTTGCTTGTTTTACACATATCACTGGGACCTCTTGACCAGGCCTCCCTCGGAAAAGAGATTGACCTCAAGGGACTTCCTGGTTAAATAAAGGTTACATAGTAAATAAAAAAAAATAATGCTGCGATAATCACCCTGTCCAACAACAGTGACAACACAACAAAAACAGAAGAAATGTTTTCAGCTTTTCTCAAATAATGTCAATATCAGAAGGGTAAATTCAAGTTGGAACAAAGTATCAAATATCAATATCCAACCAAAATAAACGTATCTTAATTATAGCACGAAGACAATAACAACCTTTTGCTGTAGAGGTTTTTTGAAATATCGACTGGCCCAGGTGATTGAGTAGAGTTTCTTCTTGCTCTTGTAGTAGGCGTTCCATTCAATGTGAGGAAGAGTGCAGTGAGCCACATATAAGAGAGACAAAGGAGCCGCTTCGGGGAAATAGAAAGCAGAAGTGGTCTACGGTCAACAGTACACCATGTCCAAATTCTAGCTAAAGAGAAAAAATGGTTTGAAAGAGGAGTAAACGAGGCCATCTTTGTGAAAAGCACAAGCTTACCCTGAACTTTGGTGGCATGTTTGTCCTCTCTCTATAATAAGCTCCTCAGATCACAGGAACATGCAAACGGGAGCCAGATCATTGATTTTTTTCTCCCCGAGCTTCCAACTAAGACTATTTTGATTAACTGTTTTAGTGTAAACCAGAAATCGGTGGGTTTATGGCAGTTCTACTAGGAGTGGGCAGAGTTTAAAACGGGCCAAGAGCTTGTGTGTATACATTTTGTCAACATTAGCCTGAAGAAGCCTCTAAAGATAGAAATGAAATGTCCCTGACTCAATTAATCCAGTCCGGTTGACAATATTAAAATCTCTACTAACACAAAACATTTCTGGATGACAAAAATGCAATCTTGTTCAAAATCAGAAGACCAAAAGACCAAGCCGACCAAACATAAAACATTGTGCTGTTTAAATTAACTGTAATGAACTGCTCTTTAATGGTCGAATTAGCTTGAAGAGTTAGTCACTGTGCCACTATGTGCTATTAAAACTGAGACGTATGCTGGTCAGGTTCCCCTGGGGACACTTGATTTGTCAACATTTGCCCTGGGAGCAGGAGTGAGCCTCAGACCTTGGAAAGGATGAGAACGATTTAGGTAAAAGGATAAGTGATGTCTCCGGGTGCATTGTGCAAAATGCTCCACTCTCGATTCGTGCGGCTCATTATTTTGGGGCCTGTCTTGTGCACAGTCAAGGCTGAAGGATGCCACACACTGAAAGCAAGCCATTTCTACATAACACCAAGGACTGAGTAAATATTTGTAAATCCAACCACCATATCCAGCAAATCTATGTAACCAACGTGTGAACCTCTTTAAAAAATAGGGAATTTATTTACTTTGCTGGCAAATTATTTTGTAAAACCAACAGCTAATCTAATCAACAGTCAGTGTCTACAAGAGCAACCGCAAATTAAAAAAGTTATTTGTGAACATGTTTTGATATCGTTTTTTAGATTGCTAATTAGTTAAACACTCAAGGAAAAACTGCCTGCTCCTTGAATACAGATATTGCTAAACTACCATTTAATTGTGACTAAAGCAAAACGGATTCAGACGCTTTCAGAATATTCTAAAGACTTCCAGTGACTGTTCAATTCTCTAAAGTCAGCTTCACTCCTCACCACGAGCCACGTGCCACAACTATTTCAACTCACGGACGCATGAGGTCATACATTAGCCCTCAAAAGATCCGCCCCCGCCGGGTCAAACCTTGATTTCCCAGAATGCAATTCGGCCCATCCGTATTGCGGGATTAGCACTCAAAGCCTCAGGTTCAAAGAGAGGTCCCACCCTCGGGCTGTTTTTTTCTGATCAATGCAGATAGTACGGCTTTGAATGTCAACGCATCCCCCCCCCCCCCCCCCCCCCCCCATCTACATACAATACCCCATAATGACAAAGTGAGAAACATTCTTCTTTTTTGTGTTGCAAAGTACAGAGACATCCTGGTGCAAAACGTCCTCATCCCAATCAACCCAGTCCAGTCGACAATAATAGTTGAAAATGTAATTCCTGGACGACTGAGAGCTTGCACACACAAGTGCAGAGCAAAGTTATTCACAAGGGCCATCTGGACATTCACAAACATGCAGTGTGGAGGAGACAAACATCAGATATTGGTATGACCTCTTTTTTGTGTGGATTAAGAAGTGGAACTGAAGAAGAGTTTCAGTTAAAAGGTGAGGGAGCAGAGATATACAGGCTGGTCATTTACTTTTCTGTTCTCACATACAATTACTCCTGTGCAGAATGGTTCGGAGACAAGTTCAGCTGTCAGTTACACCGGTGGAAAGAAAGGATGAAAGTTTTTTTACTCACAATAATGGAGTTTTCGTGCTTGCTGCCCAGTGATATTTAGGATGCTGTGCAGGTATTTTTTGCAGGTGGCGTTCGCTCAATCACTCATGGGCTTGGCTCGTGGCCTGTTCACATTACAAAATGTCTGCTTTGAAATGTAGTGTGAATGTGAAGCAGGGCACGGCGCTGTAACATTGTGTGTGGGTTGTGGGCATTTGCAGAGATGACAAAGAGGCTTGGCACAGGTTTTAGTCTCTTTATATATGACTCAGCAGAAAGGCTAATAGACAAAAAACACAACAAAACACCAGTGCCAACAGGGCTTTAGCACCAAACAAGGACACGGGCTAAACAAAGTGGACATTAGAATCCATAAAAGATGAGGGGTCAAATTTGCTGTTTGGATTCTTGAGGCTTCCCTAAAATTGAAGAAGAAAGCTGGGTATTTAACCTTGAACGGTCTATATTTTTGCAAATAGAGATTAAGGTACTCTTAAAAACCTCATCATTATATTATAAATACACAGGTATGGCAGATTTGTTTACAAACTGCATGAAACTGAATTGGGAAATCTGCCTTAACCTAAAAGAAAGTGAAGAAGTAACAACTAAAATGGAAGTGGTTGTTTAAACCAAAAAAATGTGAAATAAATGTTTTACAAGTGTCTGTCATCGGACCTGTGTGACCCGTTTATGTTTGGTATCTTAAAGATCCATTTCCGAGTGTGCAACACTTCTACAGGTGAAACAAATTCCATTTTACCAACCCACCCCGCCACAGTAAGAAATATAAGAATGTTCAGTTCATTTGAAAGCAAAATACCAATTGTGTACTCATAGGATGGATGTCTTATGTTTGGCCTGTGCTGTGATAAATGAAGAAAATGAGCTGGTGCAAAATCTATGCCAAATCAATAAGTGGAATATTTCAAAATATCAAATTGTGATCATTTTTCTTGTGAAAGACATTTTAATTGATGGGCTTTGTTTATTTCTTTCAGCCCTATCCCAAATATTGCAAACTGCTAAAAAATACATTCACACCATTGTTTTTGGCTGCCATACAAAAATAGTGCCTTCTCCTCTCTGTGTCTGAGCCTTTACTGGTGACAGGGTGAAGCTGAGTTGGTACAGGGGACTCTATAACTGCACTGCGTTGGGCATGACATAGTGTGCACTGGTCAGATATGACAGCCTGATATATGTACTCTGATAGATGCCCACTGAATGTTTCCAGTGACCGTGAACTCCCGCCGGTGACTCTGAGTTTGCCTGTACAAACAAGGGCTTGCACCTCGGACAGCTCCGGTGGGCAACCAGGACCCAGACATGCGAGATTGTTAGTTGGCAGAGCCGGTGCTGGCCTTTCTGGCGGCTCTAAGTAAAAATAGACTAAGGGGCCCTACAGTACGCATCTCGTACGGTCAAAAACAGTTACACGTTTACAGGGCAGAAGTGGAACATAATTACTTCAATTCTGGCCCTGCCTCTCTGTATGAGAACCACTAACCATTTGCCACTGTCAGACTGGGATTTAAGACTAAACTTTTTTTTTTTTTATGGAAAATGGTAAATGGCAAATGGTCACATTCTCTCTCCTCTGGTCCCTGACCGTAGATATAGTATACAAGAGATTGATGATTATCGATTCAGCACCATTCACTCTAATGGTCCCGAGTGATCTGAAGCCTGTTCTTTAATAGGGCAAAAAGGCGGGAAGCCCCAAACTCGTTGGGTGGGCAGACCGGCTACGAGCCCCCACAGTGCTCTAGAACCTGTCAATCAGGCTCAGGATGTACAAAAACTAGCGTGGTTAAAAATATGACACCTAGCCCAGTGTTGTCACATGGGTCATAGCGATAGTTAGAAAAAGAAACACTCTTTGGAGCCAGGCTTTAGTGCTGGGAAGGTCAAAGTACCCATAAGAATGCTGTTTACCAAGTGACTTTTGTGGTCGCCCCTAGCCTCCAGGGGGTGGTACTACAGCAATGCCAGCTCCCCGCCATGAGGACCATAGAGAAGTGCGTTCCTCGCCCATTGTCCCTGACCCACAGTTTGGGAACCGCTGATTTAGAAATAACTGAAACCTGCACCTGCCTGATTATTTTCAATCATTTTGACCATGCACATTCAGAGAACTAGAGTTACTGAAAGTAACTATGCTCATGAGAGCCGTGTGGATTAAACTCCCCTTTGAGAAAAATACAACGGCTTTGCTCTCTTCTATTTGCCAAACTGTTGTGCTGATACTCAACTAGGAGAGTTATAGTTTTAATTAGTGTGTGGCCGATGCAGCACCATGTCCGCGTTTAGCGCAGAGAAAACATGAGGCGAGCACCGCCCGGGACGGGAGACAGCTGCGCAGGAGGCGAGAAGGAGGCATGCACCAGGAGACAGCCGAGCAGGGAGTGGAGAAGCACATTTGCTTTGGGAGTAACAGGGGAAGGTCTCTCCTGCTCATCCACTTCACTGTATGTTGCAAAGAAGCTGGAAAGCGAGTAAGCGCCGTCAGAGAGCTTGTCAACGTAGCAACGCGTTGATTAACAGGCGAAACAACACCGTAATTTGAAGGAGATTTGGGGCCCTTGCAGCTGGCTGTAATGTTACTGTACAACAGTACAACAGTACAACAGTACAACAGTACTGTACAACAAGGTTACAACAGTGGCTCTTTACACTGAGCCAGATCATCATTAAGAAATCTGAATGGATGTGTAAGACCAAAATGTTTGTTTTTAACTGAACTCAAACGCTTGAATATAAATTAATACGTAAAAGCTATTTTCCTTTTCCATGTCACTGTCATTTTGATAGTAAAAATAACTTTAGGCTTAGGTTAAGTTAATCTATCTGTACCATATTCATGTAAACAAATAATTGGAGAACTACTTGTGCCCCTGTGCAGTCGTACCCATTTTGTATCCATGACATTCAAAGCCTTAATTTTGGCACAATAATTTAATGACTTTTAAGGCCCCGTGGAAACCTCGTTAGTAGAACTGTGCAATGACTATTTGGATTTGGAAGTTTTCTGCTTTTGCTAGAGATGCTTTAACATATCTTAGTGGTGTCATTTTTGCTACAATTTTCATTTATATAATTAATGAGAGATAGTTTATAATTCATTCTTGTTTGCAGTGACATAATGGCTCTTGATCAAGATCCTATCTCTTGATCTGCAGATTTATTTATTTATTTATTAGTTTATTTGACAGGGACAGTACACATTAGTGCTGCACTGGGTCCAAGAAATGTTCTTTAAAATATTTGCTAAAAATCAGGTGCTCTTTCAGGATGAAAAACAAAATGAGTAAAGAACTTTGCCTTAAATGATGGGGTGCGTGTGGGAAAAAAATCCGAGGCACTCTGATAAAGCTAAAGATAAAAGTCCTTTATTAAGAGGGACACGCCAACGCGTTTCGACCCACAAACTGGTCTTCTTCAGAGGCTCTGAAGAAGACCAGTTTGACCAAGGTGTATAATGCCAACAACAATTATAAAACAATTTAAAAGTTTAGGCTACATACTTACGTAACAAATGTTGATACAATTCATACATTAATAACATCGGAATCTTCTTGACTTCTGTGACTTGCACAATAGAATAGAGATGTCGGTGCAAGGGCAGGTCATACAGTTCAAACAGACATTTTAAGGATAAATATGTACAATTATTATTTACAAAGCAACACCTGTGCAGAGGATCCTGACACTTGGCTCGGTCCTGCAGGAGATCTGTATAGTCTAATGAGCGTGGGGCATTCTCTTATAGTGAGAGGGATGCTGTTCCAGATGTTACAGCCTCTGACTGAAAGAACAGTCTGGCCAAACGAGGTATGTCTGAAGGGTACTTCACAGTCTCCTCTAACCATAGACCGAGGATTTCAATTTTACGAATTCCCTTAATGGCGGTGGTGCAAGTCCATTTAAAATGTTCGAAGTTTAGAAGGTTGTACATCTCAAGAATGCGGCAGTGGTGGTACGAAACGGGTTTTCTGGCAAAAACCTTTAAAGCTTTTTTTATATAAGGATTCTATTTGTCTAAAAGTGGTTTCATTTGTAAGAGACCAGTTTTGTAAAACAATATTCGATGCATGCAGAAACATCCTAGCTGCCTGAAGTGTCATTGATGAGCGAATATATCTGAAGATATGAAGACTGAATTTTATAGTTTTACAAATGTTTGTAACGTGACTTTTGAACGTAAGAGTAGAGTTAAGAACTACTCCAGATGATCTTGAGGTAGGTGCACTGCACTGTACCTTAGAGCAACTTGTCAAGGGCAAGTTGCTCTAAGGCACTGTTTGCAGAACGGGTAAAATGCAGATAACAATTTTACTGTGGGACAAATGCAAAGAAATTAAGCTTCAGCACAAATTCAACCTGGAAGACCTACCTGCAGCATTCATTCATTGTCTCATCACTGGCAGCTCTTCACCAATCATCCACTCACAGTCCGCACCTTCGCGACAGGCAATCACTGCAGCTGCTCATTCCTGCTTCAGCCATTCATAGCCCAGGATCCCCTTCTTAAGCTTCCTCGTCCATTGCTCGACTGTTTCCCATCTGTGCTGCGCCCCACCTCTGCTCCTCCTCTGCCTGGCCTCTCCTCAGCTCTGCTGGTTGATGTCAAATGCCTGCAGTTGACAGCCTCTTGCCTGGAAAAATCCAGACTCACCGGTGTACCAGCGATTGAGTCTGGTAAGAGTTGATTTCCACGGCGGAACATACGCAAGCAAACAGGAAGCAGAGTAAACCAATCAATGTTCAAATAGAATTATGAGTCACAAAACTCACCCACTGCCGATGTGTTTTTGGTCATGTTTCCGCTGATTATAAAAAAGCTCTCGGCTGTCCCATGCTCCGCTCTAGATTGTGATAGAGGGGGTTTCCACATCCCAAGAATGATGCTGCTCACGATCAACAAGTGACTGCTAATAAATTATTCTGATTGCAAGGGCTCATTTGAGTTTTGGCAGCAGCGGCAAAAGTGAGCGCCCTGCCCAGACTGATATCCCCGTGTAAATATACAGAGAGGTATCATTCTGGATGCCAGGCTACTCATCCTCAACCACCAGTGTCTACACTCATCATTCATCATTGCCATGAGTTGATGTATACAGGTGGATGTAATTTCCTGCTTAGCATTACTGCCTGTCGCACCTCCTTCGGTGCCCATGGGTCAGCTACAGGGTCAGCTGCAGGGTCATCAGCCAGGAACCACCAATCACCAACGTTTCGCCCCTTTAATCCTGGAACGTCTCATGGTGGCGGAGCAGTGACAAGGACGTCTCCTTGTCACTCCCTGCAGCTGGAGAATGTTATCCCCTGCAGCCGTCATTGAGGTTAGCGATACTTTCCCCAACTCCTATCCTTTCTCCTCAACCAGAGCCAAAAGCTGCCCTTTTCCGCCTCCTCCGAAAGCTCTCTTGTGGCCCTGCGCAGCTTCCCCCCCGTGACTCCTGCATCCCTCAAAAACCGTGTCATTGACAACCCCACGAAGCCTCGGCAGCCAACTTCAACAGGGTAGATGGCGGCCTTCCATCCAGCCTCCCGGCACTCTGCAGCCAGCTCGGAATACTTGGCCTTCTTGCGCTCGTAGGCAGCCTCGATCTCCCCTTCTGATGGAACTGTGAGTTCATTGAGATGCACCACTTTTGCCTTCGAAGACCAAACCACAATGTCAGGGCGGAGAGATGTCAAGGTGATCTCAGTGGGGAATTGGAGCTGTTTGTTAAGGTCAACCCTCATGTCCCACTCCTGGTTGGGGGCAAAGGGCCGCAGTGTCTCTCTTGGCCTGGTGTAACTTTGCCCATCCCCTTCCCTGACAAAGTTGGTGTGGTTCTTTGCTGGTGGTAGCTGTTTGCTACCCTGTCTGCACCTTTCCAGAACCTCAGCGAGCTTCCTGAGGACCTGGTCATGGCGCCACCTGTAGCGTCCCTGGGAGAGCGCAGTCTTGCAGCCTGACAAGATGTGTTGAAGGCTTGCGTTGGGGGCATTACAGAGTGAGCAGCATTCCTCATTGCCAAACCATTGGTGCAGGTTACGAGGACAGGGAAGCGTGTCATAGGTTGAGCGGATAAGGAAGCTGAGCCTTGCCTGCGGGATCTTCCACAGGTCAGACCAACTGATGTTACGGTCGACAACTCCCTCCCAAGTTGTCCATCTTCCTTGCCGGCCCTGAGAGACGGCCTTGATCTTATAGCGCTCTTCCTCCATCCTCGTCACTTCTGCCACCACCATCTCCTTCCTCTCCTTGCGAGTGGCCTTGGACCAAAACCGTGGTGCCTCTCCCCACCCTAGACCTGCTCTTCCTGCCTGGACTCTGCCCACGATCTCTTGATGCTGCAACCTGCTGACCGCATGGCCCACCTCGGCTTCTGCGTTCCACTTTCGGCCGGTGGGAACCTTGGCGTTCGCATTCCTTACAGACTCGTCAAAGGAACTGACTCAGCTCGAGAACCAGCCTGGTCTTCTCTTGCATGTAGCCCACGCTTAAGGACTGCAGTGGCAGTTGCAGCGCGTTCCTCCCAAAGAGGCCAGAGTCGGAAAGGCACCGTGGTAGCCCCAACCACTTTCTAATGACGGTGTTGGCTTTTCCATCCATCTTCCTCACGGTGGATGAGGGGATATCGCTCATCTTCAGGGGCCACATCAGTCTCCTATAGAGTGTGAATTGGTAGCACCAAGCCTTGTATTTCCCAGGGAGCTGGCTTTGGTCGATCCTTGACAGGCCGTCTGAAAGCTGTTTCATGACGGTCCTCCCCATCTGTTTATCAGAGAGCTCTGCAGAATACTCCCTCCCCAAACTTCTGATAGGTTGCTCGGACAAAAGAGGGATTTTCTCTCCCCCGGCAGCAAAGGTCGTGCTGTTGTTTATGACTCCCCTTCTGAGTGACAAACTACGGGATTTGGCGGGCTTGACCTTCATCCTGGCCCATGACATCAACTCGTCGAACCTTTTTAACAGCCTAGATGTACATGCTGCTGTTTGAAGGAGACTAGTGACATCGTCCATGTAGCTTCTCAGTGGAGGAAGCCTCTGGCCAGATGAAAGCTTGATCCCTCCCACCATCTGCCTTGCCCCAATGAGAATGATCTCAAAGGCTGCAACAAACAGAATTGGTGAAATGGCACATCCCATGGCAATTCCCACCTGTAGTTGTTGCCACCCAGTAGTGAAGTCCTGGAGGGCAAGACACATCTGCAGGTCACTGAAGTACAGCGCTACCAAGTTCCTGATGCAGAGGGGCATATGGAAGAAATCCAGAGCATAGCTGATCAGCTGATGTGGGACTGATCCATACGCGTTGGCGAGGTCGAGCCAGACGATGTGCAGGTCGGTCTTCTCCCTCTTGGCTCTCTGGATTTGGTTCCAGATCATTGAAGAGTGCTCAATGCACCCTGGGAACCCTGGAACTCCTGCTTTCTGGCAGTTGGTATCAATATAGCCATTCTTTAGCAGGAATTCGGTCATCCTTCCGGCCAGTACAGAGAAGAAGATTTTCCCTTCAACATTCAGCAGGGCGATGTTTCTGAATTGGCCAATGTCTCTGGAGTTTTCCTCTTTAGGAATGAAAACTGCTACAGCTCTTTGCCACTCTGATGGAATGATTTGCTTTTTCCAAGCTGTTCTCATTAGGTACCACAGTAGCTCTAGTACTTTGGGGCAGTTTTTATACAACTTGTAGGGAACTCCATTGGGGCCTGGTGCTGATGATGACCTTGCCTTGCTCACAACTTGCCTGACTTCGCTGAGCTTGGGGGGCATTATTTTGAACTTGACTGTTGGTAGCCCAGGCCGTGGCACGTACCCTGGTGTTCCTAGAGGGACGTTTCTCAGCGGGTCACTGTACTGCCTTTTTGCATGCTGTTCTATTTGCTCCCTGGTGGCTTGGAGCTTCCCAGACTTCTTCTCCTCTAGCAGCCGTCTTGCGTGCTTGAAGGGATCCTTGAAGAAGCTGGATCGCTCCTTTTGCTTCCGCTTACTACGCTTGCGGATGCGTTCAGCTCGGCGGAGTCTCGCTAGCCTTTGCCTCACTTCTTGCCACAGGACTTTTAGGCCTTCTCTCTCTGGATAATCTGCCTTCCTCCAGTTCTTGCGGAGCTGTCGTCGTCTCTGAACAAGCTCTGTGATCTCTTTTTCCCTCCTCCCCTTCACCCTTGGGGCAGACTGTCGTTTGGGGATAATGTCACCAAATCTGTCTTTACAGCTCTGGTATATGGTATCTCCAAACTGATTGAGCTTGACTTCGACGCTTCCACGCAATTTACCCTCCAGGATCTTGATCAGGTCTGCGTCCAGTGTCTGCCATGCCACTGCTTGGTTAGCCTTTGGCCATTTAAGTGTGTTCCTTCTCGCTGGTCCCCTGGTCTCTGCTTGTGGCTCTTTTCCCTGTGGGATGGCTTGGGTGGGGTCTTGGTGTTCGCTAGGGGGCTCCGCGTCCATGGAAGGGACTTCTTTCTCTGTTCCTCCTATGCCTTCAGCTGCATGGGGTCCGTCGGCACTGTGGTTTTCGACCCGGCTCGTGGTCCCTCTTGTCTTACCCGCTGCTGCAGTGCAAGGTTGCTGTTGGCCTCTCCCGCCACACTTCGCCTTTCCCTGGTGGATTCGCAACCCCCTGAACGTTGTTACCTTCTCCCATCCACAAGCACACTTTCGGAGGACCTTCTCCTCTCTGTTTGTGTTTCTGGTGAGTTCGTTGTCCTTTTCCATTGCAGTTGTCGTTGCCGTGTGGTCCGTCCTGATAGGCCCATCTTCCATCCCGCCTCTCGGAGGGCCTGCGGGTTGTTTTCTCTTATAATTCTTCGTAGTTGGCATGGGTGTCTCTTTTCCAAGAAACTAGTGGGTTGGGTAACTAGCCGCCCACTCCCAGTGCGGTCTTTCCCTGCTGTCAACCAGACTTTCCTGGCTGTCCTCCAGTCTTCCCTGGACTCCAACTGCCCTGTTCATCGTAAATTCCGTCTTACGCCGTGGTCTGAGCTCCAAATAATTCATGTTCAATAAAACTCTAACGAGTCTTGTCAGGTTGAAATACTTTTGTTTTCAATTTAAACATTGTTTTATGCCACACACGTTCTTTTGCTTTCTGAAAAGCCCACATAAATTTTGTGTCAATTAGCTTAATGTAAATTTGAGAAGATGTAGTGTTAAAAAGGTTAGTGTATTTGTTGCTCTGCCTTATTTGGGGTTGGCTTTTTCAAAATTGATAGTGGCTGCCAAAAAATAAATAATTGTGTCCAAATATCTTGGCTGTGCTTTTGATCTGTTGTTGGATAAAGCTTTGGTCTGATACTCCGATAAATGTTTGTTTTTTTAGCCAGGGGAAACGAGAGTGCGGAAACAATCTGAAAGTCATTTTCAGTGGGAGACTTTACTTTGTTTTTATGTGTGTGAATGCGTGTGTAACAAAATACAAAAAAAAATAGACAAAACACTTGAGCAGGGAATTCACTTCTCTCTCTTCTCACTAAGGAGTGCCTAAGAGCCGGTGTGCTTGGATTAGGATGAATGTTCGTGTGTGAGTGTGTGTGTGTACGATTGGTTTTTGAGAAGGGTTCTTAAGCACGTCTGCAGCTCGACGAGAGATGAAACCACTCTCAAACACTCTTCTGCCGATGCTTTTTCTGCCATCACCTATAGATGCACCCCCCCCCCCACCCGCAGAGTAATAGTCACCACAGCACAGTCACATCTCACTGTTTTAAAGAGCCGCCTCAACAAACTGCCCAAATGAAGACCGTTCATTTAGAAGAAACTTAAGCTTCATATTGTTACTGTGGTTCATGTTTGAGTAATTAAAGTAAGTGACCAGCAGTAGAATTTTTTTTTGTAAACCAATACTATATAGGTGAACTGAAAGAAATGATAAGTGGTCTTTACTTGAAAAAACCTTGGAAACCCGACACCTTGTTTTTAATCAAGCTAATGTGGCTAATTATTTGCAAACTTTGGTAACTCACCAATCTCCAGTACTGTTAACTCACTATTTTCTGTTAACTCACCATTTCCAATACTGTTAACTCACTGTTTTCCAATACGGTTTACTCACTATTTTCCAGTACTGTTAACTCACCAATTTCCAGTACCGATATTCCAGTATCAATTGAGCATTGCTAATGCTGAATACTTGCATATTTCAACTTAGTGTTACATCATTAAATGTATTTGTGTAACTAATACAATTCCAGGAAACCGACTGCCTTGAAAATACTCAGTAAAGACTGGAAGAATTTAAGGAAGATTTTCGTTTATTGCTTTGTCAGTACAACAACACAATGACAGTTTTTAAAAGGAAATAAAAACATTAAAAAGTGGCTCTACAGTAGTGTTGTCATGATACTAAAATTTCAAACTCGATTCTCAATACTGATTTTGATAACACTGCATAGTTCTTTATAAAACTGCTGTGGAAGTGACATCACTGTTGCCGCCGCTGGGTGAGGAGGGTCGGATTGGGCGAACGCAGCTGAAGTTTTAGTTCCTAACTGTATATGGATCTACTGGTTGACCTTATTAAGGGGATAGGAGCTATAGGATCACGACATATGAGCTATTACTGTAGGAATTTGGATTTAGCTCATGTCTATGTCAATGACCCAACTACATACCTACTGCACCTACTTAGAGGTAGAGTGGGTCTTACAATCAGATTTTTACTCTTTATTGAGATGATCTTCCTCCAAAGTGGCATTATAACTCTGGAATTCTGTAGCAAAAAATGTATCCATATATATATATTCTGACCAAGTTGTGTTGCTCAGGCCTCTGTGACCGACAACTTTTCAGAGAGTTCAGTTTTTCTTCTTGCATAACAACTTCAAATACTATGACTAGCTAAAGACTCGTACACCGGGTGCTGCTCAGATTTTCACTCTAGTAGCACAGATGATCTATATAATCTCTACTGTTTCTTGGGAACTGAAAGCAATTTTGAAGTATGGATGTGATCTCTCCCTCTGTTAAACTAGAACTAATGGCCAGGGGAAGAAAAAAAAAAAAAGCAATCTTATGCCGTCTCTGTGGACAATTTACACCAGCGGAAAAACACTTGAGGCAGTAATTCTGATAGTTTGGGCATATAAGTTTTTTATGCTTCATCTCGTCTGAATATTTTACATCTTTGGACTTGGCAGAGAATTGCAAATTGCCATTGTGTTTAAAACTTTGGCTCGGCTTCCGAAGATTTGAAATTGGGCTTTTGGCACAACTGTGAAAGCCTGTCTTAATGCATTTCTGGGATATGAATAAATGAACAAACACAATGCACTGAACAACAAATGTAACCAAAGCAGAGACATAATTAGAATGACTACTTCATTCATCCTGGAGACACATTTACAAAAAAACAGCGCGTTGGTTTCCACGAAATTCATTTAGTCCTTTTCATTTCTTTTCACACACCACAAAACAGTGGTTTATGCGGTGTGGAAGATAATGAAGTCTGTCTAATGCAGGGCCAGATAAAAATTACTTTAAATTGGTTTCAAAAAGTATATTGGTGCAATTGTGCAAAACCCTGTGAATAAATTATATCTTGGTTCTGTGGCATTTCTAAGGTTCTATACTGACCTGCAGTATTTTGATTCCTGATAACAAAGCACAAACAATAATTGGGCCTAAACTGTTACCCAAACTGTGGTTCCAATACCAGTGGGGGCATCTAGGCTACTTCGGCTGGTACTCAGGCTCCTCTGCAGGTTTAAACTTTACTTTTGAATTACAGACAATTACTTTCATACTAGTACTTTAGGCCCTGTCCATACGAAGTCAAGCTGAGGACCAAACGCAAAGATATTTTATCAATCCAGTGTATCGTCCATACGAGTCCGGCGTTTTGGGGGTCTGTAAACTAACATTTTCCAAACTAGGTCCCAGAGTGGAAAGATCTCAAAACGCTGTTTACGTGGCGCCGTTGTTACAACGTCTCCGCAACTTTTACTAAAATGATGACATCACAGCACCAGAGTGGAGTCTGTTATCCATAATCTACTGACCTTAGAATGAGTTTTACTCATGGATCTATGATGGTTTTACTCCGCTCCTCTTTGCTCCATTGCAGTCCGTGAGCCACAGGTGACAAGTAGAAAAACACGGCCGAGTCAGTCTGTGTTTTTGGACTGACGGTCAAAGTCCGGTCACTGACAGGTTTTTCTGCTTTAGTCCCGTTACGTCTGAAGAATCAACTCGCCTCCTCGTCTCTTCTGTACATCGTAAATCCTTAAATCCGTTTCATTTTCACTGTTTACATTCCACACAAGTTTACTGCGCTCTACATCTTGTTCTATTAACTGTGTTAGCGTCACAGCGCCACACACAGGCCTGGCAGATGAATCATGCCGTTTTCACAGACCTGAGTCGACCCCACATTTATTAAGCTGGTTTTTGTGCTTAAAAAAGAAAGTTTCTGAAAATATAAGCGTTTTGTCTTTGTGTGGATATAGCCTCAGTTTAGTGCATTTTTAGACCTGGCTTAATCCTGGCTTTGACCTGATTCAACCCAGGTTTATTGATTGAACTGAATATTTTATTTCAAGCCATATAAACATAAGTATAGACAGTGTACAAGAACAAATACAGAGACAAGGTACATTCTGAATCTGTACAAAATCAATGTTCCTTTGCCCCTATAATTGGCCAAAAAAATAAAAAAAATAAAAAAACATTTAAGCTCGAAAAGGAGTGGGAAGAAGACAAGCATATATTTACAATAACATTGTACAATAACATAGTTCAGTCCTTGGAGTCTTAATAAACAATTAGGTAGGTTACATATTTACAAGAAATGCAACAATGCATTACATTAAGTCAACATTCACAATATGTTACATTTTATTCAAGTGTATGTTTTTTTTATTTCCTATACCTATTACCATGGTAGTTTTTCTAGTATTAGTTAGTTAGATGATATGTCTCCTTCACCATCATCATCATCATCACAACCCATATAGTATTTATATTGTATATACGTGTTTGAATGATATATGACATAATCATATTTATTCATGAAAAGTAAAGTGATAACTGATTGATGCTCATGGTAACAATATTTAATTTGAATGATGCATGTTAAAAGGTTTGGTTTATTTCTTTGGGACAGTGCATGTTTAATGAACACGCTACACCGGATTGTAGAACCCTGGGGGTCAAACCCAGGACCTTCTTGCTGTGAGGCACGAGCGCTAACCGCTGTGCCACCGTGCCGCCTCACAGTCACGTCTATATATAGTGTGTATTTTGGTTGGTTTGGGCGTAACCCTTGTAAATCCCTGAGTACAGTCTTCCCCACACGCGCCACTGCTCGGGTATAGCCTGTGTGTCTGCCGTCGGTCTCTGAGGGGTTTCACTGACTTCGCATGTATGAGTATGTTTAAAGCTATTGTCTCCTCGCTCCTCTCAGCTGAAGCCAATTAACTCGGCCACTCGGCCGGCGATAACACACAGCTCTCCACACAAGCGGGAGGAGCAGATAGTGTTTATTTGTGGACAGTGGTTAAAGTTGAGGAGTGCTGTGTACAGACTACCTCTCAGTGTAGGAAAGACAGAGTAATATGGAAAAGGATTCTTTTAACCTTGGATAGGGATTGAGATGTGTGCATTTTGATATTACGTGGGTTAATAGCTCTTTCTCTCTTTGTTCAAAGAAGTTAAATACTAATTTAAATTGAAAAATTAATATCAATTAAATTTGATATTCTTACGCATGCCCTTATAGTCTTATAGTTTAAAGTTTTTATAGTTTATTATTTATCTAAGTTATGTGTTACATGTTTTATGTTTAATGTTTAAACATGCACGATCGACCGAAGAAAAAAATCCTATTTGTGAACCTGTTTATAACCATGGCAATAAAAACAATTCTGATTCTGATTCCGATTCTGTTACTGTTTCTTTAAACATTCTTGAAAGTGATGGAGGTTCATCAAAAAACGATACTATTGTAGCCACAGTTGCCCTGATGAAAACACGATACAGCCAATCTGCAACATTGACCCCTCTGACCGAGACCAACCACTCATTCTCATAGGCCTGGTGCTTTCATCCACCCGATTTCACACTCCATGAATTCTATGCAAAAATCGAGTGTCTAGTTCCCAAACTATTCATGGATGTTATTCTAATTAGCACATATAGGCTCTTCACTTGACTATCCTACAT
Organism: Proterorhinus semilunaris; assembly: GCA_021464625.1. Classification (NCBI taxonomy): domain Eukaryota; kingdom Metazoa; phylum Chordata; class Actinopteri; order Gobiiformes; family Gobiidae; genus Proterorhinus; species Proterorhinus semilunaris. Next base: position 12,373,863 of record CM038360.1, on the reverse strand, counting down.
GCACCATGCAGAGAGACAATATCAGCAGTGCGTCCGCTGGGACATCCCTGAAGTGAGCGTACAGGTGGGAGCAGAGATGGTGGATGAGCAGCAGCGTGAGTGCTTTTTAATGAGGCTACTCCATTGTCAATTCAAACAAAGATTGTAAAGAGCCATGGAGGGGCCTCAGCTCACTGTTAAAACAGGCCTCAAGCAGCGGGTGTCTAAACCCCCTTATAGGGTTAAATAAAGAGAACTGTCTGGGGAAAACTCTTGGTTCAGTGATGTTCTGTTTTGTTAGGTATAGACCAGAAACTTATTCAGCTTGGATCTCTTTGATTTTCTTCAGTTCTTGCTGATTCCCTGTGTGAGCATAAATCACCACCACCTACTTTAAGATATTTCATAATAACAGGCACTATCCTTAATTAAATGTGTCTTTTGGAAAGGCTCACACAGCCTTTGTGTCTCATATGTGAACTACATCAATATTGTTCCTTCTTTGAATCGCTGAGAGACAGTTTGTAGAAATCACACATATCTTGTTTTATATAATTTTTCTACTTCATTTTCAGCAACTTTAAAAACATACTTTTCTCTCAGTGTTTCCCATGTTTAGAGAAGACTATGGTACCCCTAACTTATTCCCTCATGATCTAAAAAATAACTAGACAATCAATTATGCACATAATTATGAAAAGAAATGTCCCCAGTGCCATCAGTGTCTTTAGAAATCTGTGGGAATCACTGTAAAACTGCACCAGCAAACAAACCGGTAACTAACGAATGCTACCATGAAGGTAATGTAAGTTATTTGATTGTGATGACTGAGCTCTGTGGCCATGAAAGGTCTGATCTCTTTGCTTCAAATACTTGATTTGATTGCAAGTATAATCTCAGTCACTCAGTCCACTGGTAAACATGGTCTGGATTTCAGCTATAATGGTGTGAGCTGTGTGTGCAGTTATGAAGACACACCATGGCAGCTCATGAGTGCCCCTGTTCAAAGCAAAACTAAAGACTCACCTGTTTAAAGAGGCATTTGACACATAGTTCTGTGGCAACTGTTGTAAATGGTCTGTTTTAAATGAAATTGTACTCCTTTTTATATTGTATTTTTATTTTAATGTTTATTGTGTGCAGCGCTTTGGTCAACTTTGGTTGTTGTAAGGCGCTTTAGAAATAAAACTTGATTGATTGATGATTGATTATTGGGTCATTGTGGGGATATCTCGGCAAGTGCAAACAGAAAGCAGAGTGATCTAGTTGGCTGAACATGGAGTATACGGTACCTCAGTAAGTCACTTTTTCGCTGTTTTGAAGAGTAGGGTCTGTAATTAGCCTTTGTCGGCTGGGTGGCTATGATTAGAGAGAATAGTGGTCCAAATCAAAACAATGAACACCATACATCCATTGTCTTCCACTTGTCCGTTGCCGGGTCGTGGGGGCAGCTGTTGGAGCTGCCCAAATCACATTGCACCAGCCCCTATGGCTCCTCCTGCAGGTGGTGGGTCCACAGAAGGACGGCCTCATGGTTCTAACCGGGCCTGTTGGTCTCTCATAAGGGGCTTCTGAACCGCTCTTTGTCTGACCCGTCACTTAGGACCTGTTTGCCATGGGAGACCCTACCAGGGGCACGAAGCCCCTAACAAAGGAGCTCCTAGGAACATTTGGGCACTCAAACCCCTCCACCACGTTAAGGTGGCGGTTCCAGGAGGGGATAATGAACACCAAGAACAGTAAACAAAACTCAAGATGCATATCAAAATAGGAATTTGGAAACAAAGAAACATGATAACTTAATAGTTCCACAGCTAAACTCTTTCGTGTTCAATAATAGTTGCTAAGTTGGCAAAAGGTCTTTTGTGGCCTGTCCCCCATCAAACTAAAATAGGCACAAATCCTAATCCTTCGTCTAAGTACTCTTGAAACTAGGCAAATATCTTTGGGTCCCTGTGCTCTTTACTCACACACTGCTCCTGACATGTTGCTACGGTGCAATTGAAGAATAGGTCAAATCTAGATCACACATTTTCCTTTGGAGTCAATAAAGAATATCTTAACCCTAATTTAAAGACAACATTGCAGTCCCTGCGCAATAGAAACAAGAATGTTTTACCCTTGCTGGGTCAAGGGCCAAAAGGGGTTGCAAGACTCTTTTCAGTGGGACAAACAAACACTGATAAAGGCTGGGAGGATACACAGTACTTACATATTATATACTAACAGGGTTTCATTCCAATTTTTTTTTCTTCCTTTATTTCAAGCAATGGCACAAGGTAGGCAAAATATAGTTAAGTCATATGTGCAAAAAAGGGATATACAGTATCTAAACATGCTGTATATTATATACTGTATATATATTACAGGGTTAAACTGGATAATATTTTTTGTTATAGTGTGAAAAAAAAGATCATTATTGTGCCGTGACTTTCCATCATTGAAGCTGGGTCCCGGAGCACACCATTTGAGAACTACTGCTTTACAGTATTGGGTAGTTTGTATTACAAGTTGGAGACCGACATCCACATTTTATATCATAGTGATCTAATGCTCTGTAGTTTGTGTGAAAATCAAGAAGACTTTTAAATATGCCTTTACCAGTCAGGGCAATCCCCCAAAATCTGCCACCGCTTGTATTATATACATTTTAAAGGGCCCTGACCAAAAAGAATATTATATGTGTATCCCTGTGTGAAGAGGGGGATATAAGAGTGAAGACAAAGAGGGGGAGGTATTTAATAATGCATGCGTTTTCATGTGAGACCAGAAACCGGGAGAGTCCTTCCAGAGCGGAGCCACTGTATGTGAGGGAGACATTTCTGTGACCTTCTGCCTCGTGTGAAACCCCATCTGACTGAGGAATGAGGAGGGATAGAGTGACGCGCCGAAGAGGAGACTGCTAATGAGGACAGAAAGAAAGACGTGGGAGCGCCCCATAAGTTTGCAATATACGATTAAAGTCTCAAAGGGAACGGCTCGGACTAAATTACACAATATTGTCGTTTCCAGCTTGAGAGACAGTACATTTGAAATGCAAAAAAGAAGAGTGAAAAACTACACTTGAGTAACATTTTCTTAGTGTTGATGTAAAACCATGCAGAATTATTAGCTTTAATCCTTTTTGATTTGTTGATCCCAATTGGGAAATGTATCCTCTTCATTTGACAAATCTTTGATCAGTGCCTCAGGGCAACCTGCAGAAGCAGAACCTGATGATCCATCTCCAGATGTTGAGCCCGGTTCAGGACTACCTAGCAGAAGTTTTTAAGCCTACTGTGCACTTTTTTTAGTAGATGGGGGACACTGGAGCACCCGGAGAAAACCCACCCATTCACAGGCAGAACATGCAATTCTTGTATTTTGCTTGTCCTTTAGCACCAAGGTGGCATCAAAACAAAGCAAGAAAAAAGCTAAAATTAGCCATTGCTATGCTGTGGGCGTGTTGCACCTGCTTTACCATTAGATACTGTGTGTATTTTAGTGCCGCAAATGTGATATGTAAATGAGTTTACATATCACAAAACAGAGGAATCACAAAACTCAGCAGTTTTGTGATTCCTCTGCTCATCTCTGAGCGCCTTTGAGGAAAAGAGCCATGGATAAAAGTCGTCATGGATAAAAGGACAAATGAATGATAATTATTATTTTATTTAAATGACAATGATTATAGCAAAGCCATTTTCTTATCTGAATCTTTATTATTTGGCTTTTGAGAAAAAGCCCCTGTGCCTGTCTCCAAATGTTATATTCATGTTTCCACCACGTTGATAGTGCACGGGAGAAAAGCCTCCTGTCAAGCCCTCTGCACATCCAGCTTTAGATACAGGGGCATCTCACAGGTGCTGCGTGCTTCACTAGGCACAGGCCACGGACATAGGCGCCGATTTATGTTTTTCCCAGTGGGTGCTCAGTCCGGGCACAAAAACAGAAAAAAGACGAAGTCCAAATCGATCTCATTAAGTCGTGTTTATGAGTCTGGTGCACTACTGAAAGAGCTAAGCTACCAGTAGTCGTGAAGCACCGCACCAATATTAACTTGAAGCAACCTGTGCTAGCACACAGGGAGTGAGAGCTTTCGGGATTTACAGCTTAAATCTATTGAATCATTTTGTAACTAGGGAAAATTTGCCTGGGTGCTCAAAGATTTGGGTGGGTGCTTGAGCTCCGCAGCACCCACAGGACTGACGCCTATGGCCACGGCCATAGGGGAGTGTTGGGAAAAGCCTGCCACAAAGATACCATTGCCGCTGAATGTGATGAGGTTATGATCATGGACTACTTGAAAGCGGAAGGAAAAGAAGCAGGACTCGGGACAGCAGGACGCATGGCTCGCACTAGCGCCGTGGAGACGCCCATGGATGAAAGAGAGGTGAACAGCGGGTTTACTCCTCGTAGTCATGATAAATGCGACAGCCCCCGCAAACAATATCATTGCATTGTCTTCAAATCGCCCCGTTTAGCATATTTATTAGGCCCCATGCGCTAACTTTGCACAGTGGCGTTGTGTCGTTTATTAGACACGCACATTTCAACTGTGCCACCTTTTTCCTCTGCTTTAGTACACACTATCATGTTTGCATGTGTCTAAACACTTAGTAAAACAGGCCCTTAGTCCTAAACACATGCTTCTGATGTTTTGAAAACAAGCGCTGTGATCACTGACTCAAAATAAGTCTGTGCTGGGGCAGAGACAGTATGGAACTGCTGCTGCCTCCTCTGGGACCCACAACTTCCAGATGGTTTCTATAGCAACACATTATGTATTTCTTCTACACCCGACTCACTAATTATGCCGGTTCAATCCCGCGAGACACACTGTACAAGTGCTTGACCGAGATCTGAGACAGGTGAAGAATGGGACATGATGAAGTGATTATGTGCACCTTTCTAAATAGATAATGCTTGTTTTGCCATTCCCTAGATGTGTAAGTCTTTCATTAAAGGCTTTATGCTGCTTTGCTAAGAGTTAGGTATCAAGGGACATGTCCTGTTTAAGCACCAGATTATCTCCCAAGAATGAATTACTGTAAATGTAGCCATAGACTTTAAAAATACCAACCCGGGCCAAAGTTTGCATTAGTGATCCAACTCTCTTTGGCATGCCCTTTAGTCGTCCCCATGTTTTTGTGCCTCTGTGTAGCCTCGGTGGCAGGTGATGACTCCGGACAGGCCAATATCCCAAAATAAGCAAGCCGCCCTCCACTCTAGAGCATGGCAGTCCTCGTGGGCACTGGCCACTGGAGATAGTAGTATCTTAGCTGAGCGCCTGCTTTGTCAAGTAGAAGCAAACTGCAGTACTGGCCCCCAGCCAAGGCCAAAATACACAATGTCCGCAAAAGCCAAAGGGAATAAAGTGTGCCGCTGTGGCGCATCTGGTGGATTTTTGAAGATCAACTTCGTCCCAAGTTCCCATTAGACCTGATACATGACATGCTCTTATGCACAAATTTGTTCTTAAGGCTTAATGATCGCATTGAACTTCTCACATGCAGTCTGCAGAAGCTTGTTTTGACTAGGTAATTGACTAGATCACTGCTGCCTGCAGAGGGAGCTCCAGGTGAAATAATGACCAGCACTGGTCCTTGTATCAAAAAGAATACCACAATCATGCACATGTCCACTTTAATATGTACACAAGCTACTAACATTTAGAATGAATTAAATTGTAGTAGATATTTACTATTAAAGTGGTTGTGATATTAACATACATTTATTTGTTTGTCAGTTTGTTTGTTTGTTTGTTTGTCATGCAAAAAGTAATAAACCTTTACCATTGCAATGTCAATTTTCCAAATTATAAATAGATTGAAAAATTCAGATCCAAAAAGTGAAGAGGGGACGAGTCATGCACTAATCTGCTTTCTCCTTGTACGAAAGCCCCTTCTTATCCAAAAGGATTATTAGGCCCAAGTCATTGTCAAACAAAGGCCTGTAATGTCTTTCTAGTCACCAGACTCGGACAGACAGAGACTCTCAAGAGCATTCAAAAGTTCCACTCAAAGTCAGTAATGGCTCTGAAGGCTGACAATAGTTGAGGGGGCAGTGAATCGTGGATGACCAGTCATCTCATTGCCAGAAGGTCGGTTGTTCCAGATATTTAGCCCATCTTGCCCATATATGAATGCAGTGCAAATGAGTAGTAGGTGGCATTTGGGGTGGCATATTTCTGTCCCATATGGCAGCTATGGCTAAGTATACTTATTTTTTGTGTCAAATGCTAATCATCCATCCATCCATCCATTTTCTTCCACTTTTCCGTTGCCGGGTCGTGGGGGCAGCTGTTTGAGCTGCCCAAATCACATTGCACCAGCCCCTATGGCTCCTCCTGCAGGTGGTGAGTCTACAGAAGAAATGCTAATCATTCATTTAAAAAAAGAGAATCTGTACTTGTACTGATGGTTGCTAACACTTGGTGGCTTCTTCCTACTGCAGTCTTATTACAGGAGAGGGCGTATCAAAAACATAAAGACTAGCCTATCAGTTTATTTGTCTGCGCTTGTTTTTCAGATGTTTCCTTGTTTCCACAATGTCTTCAAAGGTAGTTGTTCTATCTGTGCGTGGGTGCACACATCGATTGACTCCACTGACCAACTGCAGTAATGATAACTGCAGAGCGACACACATCCAACAAACTGCGAAAATGGGAGAATCATGTCATAGCAAATCATTTCTTCATATTGTGTTTCGCCTCAAACACTACCTTTTCTAATGAGTTTAAGCATACAAGAGGGATTAATATCAGTTGGTTGCACTAGCAGTCCTGCTGAGCGACAATTCACAAAGGAAACAGGCGCCTCGTGGTTCCTCTATATAGAGGGCATGCAGCATCCGGTGTAGAATGGGCTAATCCCTGGCTGAACATGCACAGTACATGTAAAATGTATGAAAGGGATTTGTAAGCGATGGATGAATAGCTTAATGGATGGATGAAGATGCTCATTTGCATATAGTGATCATGTAAGCGCGTTTGCACCATCTCTCACATAAGGTGGGCGTAACAATGCAGTTTGTTTTTGCATTTGCATCCTCAGGTTTCAAGTTGTCTTTTCTGGGGGACAAAGTCTCAGATGGTAAAGCCTGTTGTTGGATAATCGAGAGGTTAGTGGTTCGAATTCAAAATCGGAGCTCCCGGAGGAAAACCCATCCAGACACGGGGAGAGGAACATGCAAATTCCACGCGGAAAGGCCCGTACGCTCCGAGACTCGAACTCGGGGTTCGCTCAGCCACCGTGCCACAGTCTTGAAAACATTTGTGTTTTGTTCTTTCATGAAGTCCTTATGATCATTCAGGTGTTATTTCTAAACCCATAGAGAGACAGAGCTCTGCACTCGATTATGGACCTGGAGAGCTGTTCAGTTTCTCAGTGCCCTGCTATATGATTGGCGTCAATGTTCTATTTTGAGGCAGAAGCTTCAAGCGGAGCAATCAACTGAAGAGGGTACATTTGGCTCAAGCCTTCATTGACTGTACAGCCCATATACGCCTCAGAGACCAGTAATAACTAAAATCAATGGAGACGTCAAGACTGTTTTCACCCAGTGTCACTGACGAGTTAACTTCGAAATGAAATATGATAGACAGTTAACGTTTTTCATACAAAAAGTAGATGTTTCTGGTTTTAACATAAGCTAGTCCTTGGCCTCCTATAGGCTCCTGGAAGATGTAAAACTGCACTGAAAATCCACCCATGCATTAAAATACTATAGATCTGCCTAAGACTTTTTCCCCTTTATAATATGCCTGCTGGCCAGAATATGTCCTGTGTTTACACAGGAAATGGTGCGCCACAAAAAAAACAACTAGCTAAAACTGCCAAATCTAAAACAGAAGAGATAATAAGAGAATAAATGCAGATATAGGACATAGATGTTCAGTTGTTGTGACGTGTACGTTTATTGAAGCAATTATTTGTGGCAATACGGAAAAAAAAGTGCACTACATTTTTTGTGTGCTTTTTTTGTGTGTGTCAAATATAGATATTTTCTACTATACCTAAAATACATTATACCTAGCCTGGTTTTACCATACCCTCGTACTCATTTAGTTTCGTACAAGGGTCTGGATCTTCACAATTGAGCTCCGTTATCAGGTGGGAGGGGTGAACTCCTTTGAAACGATTGGATCTGGTTTTCGCTAGCGTTTGGTCGTGATGTATGTAATGCGCCCGAGTGAGTGAAGCATGTAGTGCATGTATGACGAGAGGTGTGGGTCATGCACAAATAAGCACACTGCAGAAGCAACAGTATTGTCCCCTTCATGTGCAACGGAAACTATTATTACTATTACTTTTTACTGTTGCAGATTTGTCATTTGCACTTTCATCTCTAAACTAAGTAAGTAACTAAGTATTTTCAGAAGAATATTTACATATAAATAAGGAGACGCCTTTATAGTAACTGATGAAAAAGAATATTAGGATATGAAGTGGTAATGGCAGTAATACCTGCAGTAATCATTGAAAGTGAAACTTAAATGCATGTTCTGTTTTTGTCTTCCACTGTCTCTTCAAAAATGTTGTTATTTAGAATCATAACGAGCTACAGCGCTGACCCAGAACTAGCAAGCACTGATGTGATTTTTTTCTGAATGTGAGATCAGTCCTCGTTGGCACGGAGGACCTCAGCAGCTGTTCCCACAAGCACATATGTGAGTGTGTCTCAGGGGCTTTGTCTCTCTTCATCATCCCATAATTAGTTGGTTAATTCATGTAATTAACATACCATGTCTGTATTTCTGTCGGATTCTTGAAATTCTTTGATTTGATTGAAAAATAGACCATCTGAAAACATTTGGTATTTGATGATAACAATGTTCAACACATCATTATCACCAACTTCCACTTCGTTGGTTAGAAAATGTCATATTGATATGAAACAGCATAATCAAAATATCCAGTAATTCCACTCCCTGGTTTTCACGCGATCTCCCCATAAGCTCCGCCCAGATTACACATTGTAATACAACTCTGCATACTTTGGTTAGTCGTTTTACTGTGGATTAAGTAGTGAAGTAAAGTCTGTATTTGGCATAGAGAAGAGCAGTTGAGGTGCTTAAAGTCAATGCAGCCTGCGGGCTATTTTACAACATCTGCAAAGTCAAACACATCTGAGCACCTTTTGGAGGACAGTGATGAAACCCCCATAAAGAAGAACTGTACACATAAGTTACAGAGTTTGAATGCCACTATGCAATTTTCACCTTTTTTGTCAGACTGGAATAACATTTTGGCAAAAAGGTATTTTAGCTCTCTTTTGGCATCCAAATACTGACCATTGAAAACACCAATAAATAATAATTCATCTTGGTTTGGTTGGGAATAACACCATTCAGACTGCACACAGCTGTAGCATTTTTCCAGTTTTGTGGATCTCAACCGGTGTCGCTTCAGGATCAACCCTCAACATTCTGACAAGCTGCGACCCAAATAAATATTCACTTTGGCATAAAAACGGTCACAGCGGTTATTCAAAATATATTATTTGGAATTGATTGACAATGGTCCCAAGATCCACATTTGAGTCCCAACTAATGCTCTGCATTAGGAAAAAAAGGATTTTACAGATGAATAGGCGTCAGGTTTATATAATCTTAGGGTTGTTGAGGTGGATCGTGATGTTGCTCATACATCGTGATGGATGAGCAACATCCCCATGGAGAGCCACCATCGTGATGCCACACCCCATACTGTCAGAACTGATCTTCTGTGGGCCTTGTAAACTACACACAGGGATTGCATTGTAAATTAAATCTCGAATATAGCTAATATGCACGCTAGGTTAAGAAGCCCGAAGACATGATGTGTTAGCCGTAATTATTCAAATAAAGACGCAGCGCTGCTCTATTTCTGACGCTCTCTCTCTAAAAGCAGCTACTGTTTAACGCCGCGTGGTTTCACTTTGCTTTTTGTACGGAAACAGTTTTAAAATAACGCGATAGCTCTCACATCGGAGATGAGAGAGCATGAGTTTGGATGTTCTCACGAATGGCCGAGAGAGGAGAGAGAGGAGAGAAAGAGGCGCCGAGGTACGAGGCTACGAGCCCCCCCGGCGAGTGGAGCAGCTTCAAAAACGTAGGCTCCAACGCAGACTTCTAAATGTTGTGCCGTTCACCCACATTACGTTAAAATTGAGCAAATGCAAATAATAAGCTCCGATTTACATTTGTATTAGTGTGATTAGAGCCTTATTATTATCTGTTAAGTCTTTTATGCACGAGTTTTAACGCATTTCTCTTGCAAAATTTGTGTTCCACGACTCTCTTCAGATCATGTTTAGTTTAGATACATTTATCCTGCAATCTCACATTTTTCCTATAAATTTAATGCAGCCTATATATAGGCTATGTAAATGTCTTTAAAAAATACGTATAATGAGAGATGGACGATATCATTGTCCATCACGATGGTTCACTGTAAACATCGCCCACCCTATATAATCTATCTCCTGTGTGTTTTACTGAATGCAATTTGCTTGTTGTGTTTCCTGAAGGACATTTGCGTCTTAATCAGTCATTCTCATCAGATTTAGATTGATCAAAGTTGTTTGTTTTTCTGTATTATACTGTTTTGATTATTACGAAGCATCCCTTCTCTCTTATGTACAATAAGTCAGTAACTTAGAGTTTGGATGAGAACAGATGCACAAACAAAACAGTTAAAGCTGGTTTTCTTTTCTGCTTCAGCAGCTTAAGATCTCACCACTTCATATGTCACTGTGTCAGCTTTGTTTTTGAAAGGCAAGTGACTTAAAATTATTTTCTGTGACCAGAGATGTGCAGAATGACAGTGTGTTGCAAAGCGTCTCATCTCACAACCATAAACAAGACCCAGCAGCAATCCTTAAAAAAATAAAATATAAATAAACTGCCTTGCTTATAGATATATAGATAGGTAAAGGTCAACAAAGTATAGTTTTGTCATCTGCACTGGATCTATATTACAATGTGTGTCTGCATAGTCTCTTCCATATCGAGCGACCTTTCCTAAAGGTCAGAGTGCGACGCCACTCTCATGCACAACGCGCTCGTGAATGCTTAGATTCACAGACAGAATGCCTCAAACAGTCGAAGCCTTAAGAGCTTTTATAGCAGTCTGCTCCTGAGTCTTTTAACCTTTGCGTGTGAATTTGGAGTCTCCTCGTGGGTGACATGGATGAGCGGGTAATCGTACATAGAGGTATAGCAGAGGGTGACATGACCTTATACCAATCGCTTACAAGGCCACTATATCCTCAACCTATATGGTGGAGGGGGAAATGACTTCTTTTTGACCTTTGCACATCTTTTTGCATGCAAAGGTTGAACTTGCAATGTTCTTCTCATTTCCTTTGTTAGTCTTTCTAGATCGTAATGACTGGGCCAGAGATCATTTACGGCAATGTTCAAACATAATCGTTAGACTGGCAAAGAGGGTCAAGTTCACGCTTTTTCTTCTTAGCATCAGCGCTGATTCCTCCTGCTTTCTATGTGAAGGAGTAAAGGGGTAAACGTGGGGAAGCAAACGTGTTTATTGTTTCAGCTATGTTCTGAACACAGTGAGGCTGCAATCAAGTTGTATGCATGAAACATGTTCAAAATTAGAACCATGTGTCAACATTAAATCATTTTCTCCCCTAATTTGTTGCATCAAAGTTGGACTTTTTGTATCTTTTAGTGACAGGTGGTTGACTTGCTGTGTAATCGGCATGGTCTTTCCTGCCCTTATTTCACTTGCTCTGAAAGGCATCTGCTGGCCAATCAGACGAGCAGCAGGGACCATGTGGCTCGCCCAGTCCTTGGGAATCAAAAGCACTGCACGGAAATGATGCTGTATGTTGTTGTGTGGGACGCCTTGTTTGTTCAGTGTTTATATTCCACAGGAGGATCTCATTAATTAGGATCAGAAACAACAACAACAAAAAAGTCCAAAACAATTCTCCATTTACAAAGAAATCAACCTGCTGAGTTACAAGAATCAGTGGGCTGCCTTTGAGAACATCACTTTACTATGGGATATTTAGACGCGTCTGAAGGAAGTGGTAAAACAAATTAATTAAAAACATCCCAAACAGCGCTTATGAGAATTGCTGTAAAATATCTCTTGATCAGAGCCGAGCTAATTTCCAACTTTTCTGCTGTTCTGTCGAAACGTTTTGTAATCCCTGACAACGCCGGAGCTTAGAGATGGAAAACAAATCTGACTTGCGATTAATTCGGTGCAGACCAAAATTGTTCCTTGCACAATGTTCCAAATCATGACATCTTGTTTACAACGTAGGTGTAAAATCCACCGCCAGGATTGTGGATTTCAGGAATAAATTAGATTAGTTGAGGAAGCATATGTGCTGGAAGACACCGCATTTAATCTGGCCATGAAGTGGGTTTTTTTCTATGTCCAAGCATATGTTTGGACATTCAGTTTCTTTTAAATCCGGTGTAACTCCTCTGTGTCTTAATGACGGATTAGGCTTCTCATAGTTTGACTGCTCATCCAGTGATAATCCGCATATGCAGACGGTGTGCCCGGGCAGGCGGGAGGCTCGAGGCGAAAGCTGGGACAGGCCGTGTTAAGTGGATTGGGAAGAATGGAGGGGAAGCCTAGGAGCAAATTAAAATACATTTGTGAGAAAAGTTTGAACCAAAAGTTACAAAAGTATCCTACTGTGTGATTCACATTATAATCATGATTTTCAGACGGCTGCAGGTGGGCATGTTAGTGCCATATTGCTCTAATCAGTGGTCACCAATTACATTAGACTGAGGGCTAAACTGTGAATTACATTTCTCCTTTTAAACGTTTGTCTCTGAGTGTGTGTCCATCTTAATTAAATGAGCAAACAAAACAGATAGAAAACCTTAAAGGTTGTCAGCCTATTGTACCGTCAATCATTACAGTTAAAACTTGTGAAGGTAAAACGTGTCTTGCGCGTTTCGGGAAGTGTGTCTTGGATCGATGATGAAGTATTCTCCAATAAAACATAATGAAATGACTTCCAATACAATGATTAATGGAAACAGCTTCACAACCTGGCCAGACCCATGTCCAACAATGTGTCAGATTACCTTCAGTAACATGGCGCAGTGTTATTCTCGTGCACATTTTACAGGTGTGTCAAGCTCCATATGTCATATTATCCTCACATTTCATGTACTGCTTTGTAAACCGACAATGCTGTCCAGGAGAATCTCCAGTCTCGAGGAGACAGCCGTAGGCTGCACAAGGCTGTCCGCTCAACGCACTTATCCTTCAACGCTCAGGGAGAGTATAGGTCCTAAACCAATGTGCCACTGATCCAGAACCCACAGTGAAAAACAGATGGAAGCGCAGCCAATCTCTTTGTAATGACCGGCGATGCCTTCTTTCGCTGTCAAATTTATCTCACACATTACCCAAATCTGCAGCCTTTCCTGTTGCATACTCAGAGCAAAACCGCGTTGAATGGGCTCCTAAAAGGTGCTGGTTCACGCGCTGGCTGTGATTGGAGCACTGAAGACTGAGCACTTCTTCTGGAGCAATTAAAAAGCCTTTATTATAATTCATAACTATTTCGAGCTAAAGTTGCAGGATATATACAACCCTAATTTTACCATGAGACTGTATACTTTACAGCACAATAATAAGGTTGGGGTTGAGATATTTGTCTGGCAGTGTAGCGCTATGGATTTAGAGACACAAAGAGAGGCAGTTTTGGCAATAAATGCAGAACGAGAGAGGGATTTTGAAACAGTAACGCGTGCTTTATCATCAAATGTCTACAAATGAGTCTGCAATCAAAAACTCATAAAGGAACAATGACTATTCAGGGGTAGAGGCAGAAAACTATGCAGTCACTTGTGCTTTCCCGTCTCCATGCATGTGGCTTTTTTGACATATTACTGATAATATTCTCGTCCCAGGTGCATGGCTCTAATAGCTTATTGAAATGGACTCCGAAATGCTCTGGGTATTGTCGGTAGCGCAGAACTGTGCAATTATTTCCCCATTGTAAGCCTAGGGGCCACAATCCACCCGGCACAAAAAACTAAACCCTGCCTCCATCTCTGCCCATCTTGATCCCCCCATTTGTTTGAGTGGGTTTTGTTTATTGTTACCTGTGTTCCGCATGGTCCTTGGGCGCCCGCTAACACGCTAGATCATCCTGGACACCTGCCCGCCACTCATTATGTGTCTGCTATAATCACATTCAAGTGTCTGGAGCTGCATTCGTCCTGTATCTTCTCGTATTAGTGTCAGAGACTGTTCACTCTATCTCAGTGATTCAGGGGAAATGGGGACGTAAACAACATGATGAAATGATGTTTAAAGTGCATGTTTATTGCAAGGAGGGGCAACGTAATGTATTGACCATGTATTCATGTTTGTTCTCAGCTTTCCAGTTTTTATGTTTTATTCGTTCAGAAAAGAATATTTTTTATTAGAAATATTTTTTGCTATATTGCATTAAAATCTAATCATAAAGGACATGATGCGCCAACAACAACTATTTCAGAACGTTCATTATATTAAAAAAAACATAATCTCTGTACAGGCCCTGTGTTGAACCTGTCCTAGCAAATGTGTGCCTTATAAAAGTGTTTCATTAAAAGCCCATAGTGAGAGCAGCTGATCATCTGTGTCCCTCTTCCCTCCACTCAGGAGATTATACCCGTCTCAAACCCATCACACAATCTATTCAGTGTGCTGCCTTAACACTTTGTATACAATCCAAATAGGACAACCCTTCATTCGTTATTTACAGCATAAAGGAATAACAATAACAAACTGATTTCCTGAGGAGAATGTAGGAAGAGCCATCTCTGGTCCGGTGGAGCGTGGACTATCTCTCCAACAGGCCGCAGTTTGTGTGACTGCAGAGCTGTGTTTCAGACACTATCTTGAGCAGCATGGGGGCACCACAGGGAACAGTGTTGGCGCCATTCCTCTACTACACCGTCTACACAGCGGATTTCCAACAACAAGAACAGAATTTCTCGGATGATACTGCAGTTGTCAACCTGATCGGGGGGATGATGAAGAAGAGTATAAGGAAACAATCAAGGCGTTTGTGCACTGGAATGAGCTTAACTATCTCATCCTTAACACCGGGAAAACTAAGGAGATGGTTGAAGATTTTAGGAGGAGGAGAGAGCCCATCACCATTGCGGCTATCGAGTTGGAAGTAGTACCCAACCACAGGTACCTGGATGTGGACCAGAAGCTGGACTGAAAGAGCCACTCAGGGTTCATGTACCGCAAGGGGCAAAGTGGACTTTATAATTTAAGAAGGCTACGGGCATATAACATCAGCCCACCCTGGCTTTGGCCTGTCTACCACACGGTAGTGGCCGGCGCCTTGTTCTTTGCTGTAGTTTGCTGGAGGGACGGCATTCGTGCAGCAGATAAGAACAGGGTGAACAAACCTATCCAGAGGGCAAGCTCGGTGGTGGGATCGGTTCTCCCAACAGTCCAACAAGGGTCCGAGGTAATGATGCTCGAAAAACTCAAGGCCATCATGAGTAACTCCTCCCACCCCATTCATGACCTGGAGGTGATGAACAACAGCACCATCAGACAGAGACTGACAAAGTGCCATTCTGAGCGGTTCAGAAAGACCTTAATTCCTACGGCTATTCGACTCTTCAATGGATAGTGATAATTATGTCTGTTAGATATATAAATTAAATCGCTATATATCAAACTGGGTCATGCTGTGCAGTTGTACTATCCATGTGGTGCTCAGGCGCTAGTGGAATGTCTCGAGATCATCTATCTATCTATCTATCTGACATGAGTGACAACTGTCCTAAGAAGTGAAAATGGCTGTATGTCCATTTACATGTAAAAATTGAGCCAGCACAAGGGCGAGGACTGATATTATACTTTCAAATATTGTTTTTGTGTTCATGTCACGTTGAAGTTACAAGAAATCACACCTTTCCTCTGCAGAAAAAATATATTTGCTCTGTGTATTTTTCGGATCACTTTCCTGTCTGCCTGTGGTCGGATAACAATGCCAGCTTATGATGCAACTAATTGTCTTCCGTTACCAGAAACATCCTATTCTCACTTTCAGGCGGTGTACAAACAGGGGGAAGACAGGGGTTATTGGAACGGTCAAATTACTAATTTAGTTTCCATCCACACCTTTTGTCTCGGCCTTATCATTCCAGCAGCTCTCAACTGCTCATATCCTCATATTCATTTCAGGCTTTTTATTCCTCGTCATGTTTATATTCATGACTGATACATCATTGCTTTTTGCTGGATGGAAGGTTGCTGTATTGAAAACAAATGGTCTCTGAAGATGTGTGCGTATCATCATTCTCGAAGCACGCACAATGGCTGGGGATGTTGCAACGCAAAACCAATACCAGACAACACAAAAACAACACCCAGACAATGGGCGTTAATACATTTCTGTTGTCACACACTGCTTTGAATAGAGATAAGAGCTAATTAATGAATCAAAAATAGTTATTGCAAAAAAGAAAGGGGGAAAAAACATCAGATTGACGTGCAAAAACAATAGGCTGCTATAGTTTTTACCTTATTGCTATAGACTGAACAAAAGGGGCATAACAGTAAAAGGGATCAATAGTATTAATTGTAATCATTGGTTAAGCATATGAATGGTTCAGCATATGAATAAGCGAGTACACCCATGTATTAAATAGCTGGCTTCTTTTGTAGCAATAACTGCTTTTCTGTAAATTTACAGATTAGTCACTCAGAACGATCAGGATGAATCTGGACCATTCCTCGTTACAAAACTGTTGGAATTGAAAAGAATGATTGTTTCTAATCAATGATGTCTTGCTTAGAGAACAATTTAGCAATAGAAGTGTTGTTTTTACATTGTGGAGCCTCTCAGTTTTCTGTTACAGTGGAGTGGAAAAATACTGAGCCGATGTGCAGACAGGCTCCGAGAACAGACCCCATGCACACGTAAACAAAGAGATAACATGGGCCCTACCAAGGCCGGCTGGCAGACATGGGCCGATAAGTGGAAAGTGCCAGACTCGTACGATGGGAAACTGATGCGCTTAGTATAGGCTCATGAATATTATAATTTGAGGTGTGGTGTGAAGAAGTCTGTGTCCCCAGAGAGTTCAGTCTTCTCCGTGTGGGGTGCTGACAGATTGAGTGTTAGGGACCTGGGGAACAGACGCGTCTGTGTGAGGTGACCTGTGAATAAATCCTCGTGTCTTTAAGTTCCTGGTTTCATAGTCCTCTCTTTATCCTGGTGTGTTTATTAGGCTGATAGTGCAGTGTTGACGACTAACTTTCTAATCCCCCTTCCAGTGTGAATGTGCATTGTCCAACGGTGGTAATGGTAAATATGGAAAAGTAGAGACGACGTGTTAATCATATTTTATTGTGTACAAGGTGACAGGTGACCACCGCAGGGACAAAGAAAAAGAGGTTTTCTTCATTGGTGACCCCGACAGTGCTGAAGGGGGGGTTGGAGTCGTCAACTACGGACGACGGCGAAGGTCCGGTCCGGTAATTCTTCGCGGTAGACATGCCAGGTGTCTTATCTTCCAAAAACCACTCACCCACGGCTTCAGGGACGCGTCCACTCTAGAATAAGGTAAGACTGCTTTTGACTACTATTTTTAACGAGTGTCAAAGTACGTCTATTGGCTATTTTTTGTCTAAATTTTAGTTAGGAGTATAGTCAACGAAGCTAAGTGTTGGATGGTTTAAATCTGCATTGATGTTTGGAAGTAAGAAGGGAAAAACACGTCATAACTAAGATACCGAACCAAATACCGAACCAAAATAGAAGTTAAGAAATTGGGAGTATAACTACAGAAGCGAGAGTTTATCTACAGGACTACGCGTTGGGGATATCCCGGTAAAAGCTGATAAGCACGTAGTACGTCCGACCAGCACCGCGGACGCGCGGGCTGGAGATAAGAGTTGTGACACGGCCGTTGACAGTCCGTGGGGCTGTCTGGAATAGGATCGTGGATCCTAAACGGGTTAAAGGCCCTGGAACGAGGTTCCTAAATGGGTTTGTGTCCCTGGATCGAGGATCCTAAAGTCTGCGAAAACGGGGGAATTAGGGGTGAAAACATTGAAAATTAGGCGCATTGATGTTCGGTTATGTTGTTGGAGTCATAGTCGGGTACCCAAACTGTGTGTGGCTGTTGTTTCGTGTGGTCTTTGATTTGGACTGTGTGCTGAATGTTGAATGGGCCATGTGGTTTGTTGTTGAAACAGTCAGAGGAGTGAAAGCCGCCGTGGGCACACGTGTTGTTTAAGCCTGATTAGAATCGTCTATTGCGGGTGGTCAAATGTGTGTGGCTTGTGTGGGGAAGAGGGTGTGAGGAATGTCGGGGGAGAGTGGTGGACTCTGGAGGAGTAGGAGAGCTGCTGGGGCTCGCGCTCAGTGAGTGTCGGACAGTGGGGAAACGCGTGGAACCGGTTGAACTGGTAACAGCACAATGGTGGAAAAACGAGAAGATTTTTTCCCCCATCTCAGGGGGCGGGATTCACAAAGCCCCTCCCGGAGGAGGAGCTTCCGCTTTGGGCCCGTATTAGCAATGGTAGTGGGACCGGTGGCCCCACTGAAGGGGGGGGAGGACACATCCCACCCCCACCCAGGAGATCACAAAGACTCCGCAAGGCAAGCATGTTCTGACTTCTTAAAAGGGACAGTGCTGTATGGTAGATAAACCAACAAATGAACTTATATGATATACATCTATGGCAGAGTATCATTAAAGTATCAACAAAAAAGGAAAAAACCTAAAACAATTTAACTATGACCCACAATTCCGCAATCAGAAAGAAAATGTCCCCTTACGGTGTCCATTTTGGGTGTGGGGACTGATACTGGCCTTAAGTATGACAATAATACCAATTATGTTAATGGTGGAAGACCAAAACAGTTGTGAGGGGATAGTAAGGGGACATCCCTTTCCCCAACTTAGGAGAGAATACCTGAGAGTGTGTCGTCGGATAGGCACAAAACCATGCGGAAAGTTGGCAATCTATTGTAATCAAGAAAGAACATAGGCGGTAACAATGTGAGGTCCAGTGTCGGACCAACACACTCGGGAATGGATTACTCGATGTACAGAAAAGGCAAAGAAAACATGGGAAAACCGAAAGAAAGAGAAGGTTTTGTTGAAAGGTTTTATCTAACATGTCTGTTCCCACAGAAGGCGATGGATCTAGGAAGCGACGGTCTCTTAATGTAGACGGCCAGGGTCCAGACGAGAATAAATGGGTAAAGGCCAAGAGCTTGTTGTTGTTTTAATAATAATAATACAAGACGTATAATTCTTTGACATTATGCTAAAGGAAATGGGGCATAATTTGTGCTTATCAAACAATCAAAACAAATAATATTGATAACGGCCAAACAATATTAAGAATATAATAATATTTAGAAAGTATAAAAGGAGAAATGTCTTGCATTTTTAGTTTATTATTATATAATGTTGTGCTTGCTGGAAGCGCTAATAGAGTGAATACATATCGTTCCGCTGTGATTTGTTTCGGAACCCTGGGTTGGTAGGTCTGGTTCTAAAGGTACCAGGACATACAAAGATATATAGAATATGAAATAACTAGTTTAGTTTTTTTTTTGAATGTTACCCTATTTTTTAGTGCTGAGCGTGATAGGACATGCTGGTTTTAAATTTTACTTTTTACTCTGACATTTTTGGTGGTAAAAGGGGGAGAGGCGAAGGCCTGTTGCGCTCTGCGTGTTCATTGGTCCAAATGCATTAGAAGAGAAAGTCTGCCACACTGAAAGTCTCCTCCACGCTGCCTCGCTGACAATATGCCCTCGAAATATGTCAACAAATACGCTCTCCCTCTGCTGCTCCCTGAAAAGCCCTTGAAAGTCACATGCACAAGGGCCGGTGTTCACAATTTGCCACAGGTCTGATGCCTTGACCTCTGCTCCACTCGGACTTAGATTTTTGAATTTTTAGGCAAATATACATATTTTTATATTTTGTTTTGATCAATTTCTTTTGTGTTTTGCCAATGGGCCAGGGCCCATGGGACTCCGCGTGGCGGTAATCTATCTCTATTTTTCTCATTTTATTTTTTGATCTTTTGGAATGCTCCAATTGATCAATGTGCATCCTAATTAAACAGCTATAATAATTAAGTCGAAATAGATAATGAAATAAACAGATAAATACACTTAATTAAATATTTTAAGAGATAACATATTTACAGAGTGATAAATAAACATAGCGAGTGTAGGGTTCACACAAAGTGAAAATAATTTGGTGTAGCGAGGCGAGTTTAGGCGTAGCTAAGGCCCGTTATTGGTTTAGTAAAATATTAATTCTAATAATTCTTGGGTTATAGGCAAAGGTGTCCTAATTTGAATGTTACCTGATTTGCAGCGGATCTTAGGCATCTATGCAAAGTACATAAATGATTAAAATGAATATTCAATCAGTGGTGTGATTAGCTTCTCAAGAACAGTATAGTAATTCTCCAATTACTTTGTAGCACAGGTTACAGCTGATAATAATATTGTACCCTTAACTTTGACCAGTAAACATCCACAGGTTACCATTGTCGTGTGGAAGAGTTTTGTTGATAGGAGTGGTTGGGGTTCATTTGCTTGTTTGGGGGTTTGTGTCTAAGGTGTGTTAAGGCGTAACAATTTGTTGATTGTGTAGGTGGTCTCTGAACGTCCCGAAATTGATCAGAGATGTTGTGGATTTAATTTGAGCAAACTGAGTGAGTTTTGTACAGGAATTGACGGCGTAGTGTTTTATTGTTGGGTTTTGGTTGAACACAGGAAAGAGATGGAGTCCTATGTTTTGATCAGCGGGAGATACTGGTGTATCTTAATTTGGAGTGTTGGTGATAAAAGTGATCATTTACATTTGCACTGGTAAACCCTTGGATGCGTAAGTTGAAATATTGTGTGGTTTGCCAAAGAAGGGGTGGCGGAATCCAGATTTGAACACATGCTTAGATTTTAGATCTGAGGCCGAGATATGGAGTGGTATGAATTCTGAATATAGAGGTTTACATACAGTGTAAGTAAAACGGCATCTTCGAATCTGAAGTTGGTGCTGGCAAACGTGTTTTATTTCAAAATGGCAAAATGTGATAAGATCAGTGTAAATCCGGTATCTTAAGAGTCACTGAAAAGGTCACACTCATGACCTCAAGGATATATTGCCCAGCTTTCTAATGGTCATCGCGTCTCTTGGTGCACACAGACTCGCTATGATTATTAAAAAGAGATGGAGAGTCGATTGGACCTCCGTAGAAATAATTGTGACTCTTTCGGATCTAAATAAACAAATAATAAGAAAACATAAGTTACTATAAGATTATAAGTGTGACTATTTTATGTACTGAGTGTGTAACATGTTTTAATCCATATTCATTCCAGGTTGATAACATTAATTTTACACAGAGACAGGGACTTTACAGGAGGAATTGTGATGCTGCAGGGACGGATTCAGGACAGGAGCTGATGAGCCAAGAACTGGTCACAATGGCATGGTAGAATTTGATTTTATGTAGGACGGAGTGTTCTTCTTTATTGTTGCAGGAGGCAGCATGGAAGGAGAAAATGTCGATTGGCTCTGGAGGCCTGGAGGTCCTATCCGAGCAACAGAATCCCTTGTGTAACGATTTGGTGTTCCAAGCAAGAGAGGAAATCGGAGAGGCAGGTTGGATCTGACAAAGACAATCAAGCATCTTTGGAGCTTGAATAAGTATTGGTGGTTGAGCTTCCAAAGCTCGGCTAAAAGTGGAGGTTTGTTTATGAAAACATAGTGTATCAGTGTACTTCATACAAATGAGTAAGAGAATGGGTTCTACATTTACGATTAGAAGGAGCTTTCTAACAAACAGAACTAAACCATAATTGGCTCGAAGACAGTAAAAATTATTGTCCTAAATATAGTTATAATGTACTTCAAAAGGTGGGTATATTAATTGGTGTAATACTGTTGTTGTGTTGTGTGTTGTTCTGTTGTGTCCTCCCTCTCGTCCGCAGCATGGTCTCCAGGGCTCTGGGGACTTCGGGGGGATTGTACGCAGCTGTGACCCTGCCCCCGGAGGACCCAGAGGCCGGGGACAGGTCCCTGCCTGAAGGGGGTGAGCCGAGCCTGTATCAACTCGGGGCATTTAAGGCTCTGGGATATGGATGGGAGGACACACGTGGCTCAGAATAACTTTAAGAACCATATGATGAGTGTTATGTTGTGTTTTGCTTCGCTGTGTTTGTATTTTGCAGGAATGTTTATTTTCATATTGATTCGAGATGGAGCCTATGGAACTGAGGAAGTGAAATGTATCATTGAACCCAGTCCTGGGAGATACAGGTTCCGGATGGAACGATTAGTGAGTGGTAATTATACATGGGAAGAAAGTGATGATTTCACAGGACTGGAGGATGTGGTTGCCTATGCCCAAGCCAAATTCGACACCTGGTGGTGGCACTATACATTGGGCAGGGGACAACTATGTTTTGACGACGGCTGTACCTTCATTAATTAGAAACAAGGAAATGGCCTCTTCGAGGCCAGAAGGGGGATGAAAAGAATGATTGTTTCTAATCAATGATGTCTTGCTTAGAGAACAATTTAGCAATAGAAGTGAGATTCAGGCGGTGTACTTACTTATTCCACGCTCTCCTGTAAATGTTTACACGTTATGGCCATTAAAAATATGATAACATGTAAATGTGTGTGTGGTATTAGTTCAAGCACACACTGTTTATTCATTCGTGTGATTTTAATAAAGAAACAGACCACATTTTATGACAAACTTAGGCAGAAACAATTCCTTTTAGATCCCACCCAAAATGTTTTGGGTCCTTTTGGATAGTCACTCCACTCCAAAGCAAAAATGTGCTGAGGACACGCGGTTGTCATGACAACAGCCGTGACAAAAATAAGAGACAGAGACAGAGAAGAAAGTACCTCCAGCAGTAGTCTGAAATAGCAGCTAATAGTTATTGCACTTTAGGGGCCAGCATCTTATCAGTCATCGCTGCTATGTTCTGGCGTGTTAACTTCAAACTCATTAGAGCCTCATTCCCCTCCTTCCTTTACATCCCCATTGAGGGACTTATTTATTCATTTGAAACTATTGGCCCCTTGGTACATCATCAGCAAAGTCAAGGCAACACGACACTAACTACAGCAGTGTCGCGAGGAGTGGAGGCAGGTATAATATACATCATACACCACTGTGATATAGTTTTCTAATTAGCTCATCATTACATTATGAGTCCCAAATGTTGAAAAACAAACAACATTATTGGATCATCGGGAGCGTGGCATTTAAAGTCATTGAAAGTTTTAAAAATACAAAGGGAAACGACTACTAACTTAAGTTATTCTGAAGTAAGCACCATTACGTATGAAAGTTTGTCATGTTTGTACAAATATATTGTAACTATAAAACAGGTCACTTCAAAGGGGTATGTGGCACTCCCCATTACGCTAGTGGTGTTAGCTGTACTACTGGACACATTAGATGTATCTTTTTTTATTTCTGTAGTGCTTCCACTGAGTGAATCCTGCCACTTCTGTTTCTATTACTGCGGCAACTAAGAAATGCTAGACCTAAATTTACTTGATCTAATTGACTTAATGTAATCTACTTAACACAGAAAAAGACAAGTTTGATAATACTTACAAAGAGATCAGTGCCCACTTACAAGTATCTCGGGGTCTTGTTCACGAGTGAGACGTGTAAGATTGACGTTTCGGTGCCACATCCGTAGTGATCCGGATGTAGTGGGGTGGTAAAACATTTTCTCTTTTGCCTTTGAATAACTCTCCTGCTGGCCCATACCTTGCCTGGGCACATGTACAAATGAATTGGCCTCCACATTGTAAGGTACTCAATGCTTTACAAATGAGCTTAAATAGTATCAGTATTGCAGACTTTGATAATGTTCAAATGTGGTGAAAAATGTATTGCATCAACATCCCATTTGAAACCATCTAAATTAAGATAAAACAAAGCTGACGGCAAAAGCACTCGAGTCCAGTAATGTAATGAGTCTTTAGTGTTCTGTATCCATCCCAACAGTTTTCAGCTGGCTAACTTGCTGGGCTAAGGTAGAGCAGGCTTATGAACTTTTTTAAGCAGCTTAAAAGTTGTCAAGAGATTGATGGTAATATTAAGCAGCTCTGCACTTGCATTTCAAAAGTACTGCAAACACTCTCTGTAAAAATCACATACTTTTCTCCCAAGCTGTGTTACCAAACTTATGTCAAATGGCTTACTCTTATTTAAGCTTCATTTGGTTCCTGAGTAGTAGCCTTGATGGCATTAACTAAACGTGAATCAATCCATAAACCCTTATTTGTGTAGAGCTTTACAACAGCACCTGCTGAACCAAAGTGTTTTCCATAAGCACAATGTACACAGAGCCGGTTTTTCCTACGCAAACTACGCAAGGTGCGTAGGGCCAACGCATCCGCAGGGGCCCCGCATCTCAGTCAAACTACAGTGTTGTTTCACTGATTAATCCATGCGTTGTTACGGGGACGGGCTCTCTGACAGCGCTCACTCACTCTCCGCCTGCTTTGTCACAATACCAAAACGCAGCCGTCTGCTGAAGTGGATGAGCAGGAGAGGCCGACCTTCCCCTTGTCACTAGGCGCGAGTGCTTCTTGCCTTCGCGTCTCTGCTTGGACTCGGGGCTGCATCGGCCACACACTATTTTAAACTCTCTTCTTATTGTTTCTAGCGGAGTATCAGGTCAGTAGTTTGGTAAAGCCGTACACGTGGCCTTTTTCTCTCAAAGAGGAGTTGAATCCAAACGGTTCTCATGATCACAGTTACTTACAGTAACTCTGGCTCTCTGAATGTGCACAGTCTAAAACGAATTGGGCTACTCACGGGCTAATTCTCAGTGGTGAGACAGAAATAACCGTCTGGTGCAGGTTTCAGTTAGTTTTAAATCAACCCATCAATTTTAACCATCTTCCCTGTCCCTGCTGAAGAAAAGCAGGCCCAAACCATGACGCTGCCACCACCATGTTGGACAGTGGGGATGGTGTGTTCAGGGTGATGAGCTGTGTTGCTTTTACGCCAAACATAACGTTTTGCATTGTTGCCAAAAAGTTTGATTTTGGTTTCATCTGACCAGAGCACCTTCTTCCACATGTTTGGTGTGTCTCCCAGGTGGCTTCTGGCAAACTTTAAACGACACTTTTATGGATATCTTTAAGAAATGGCTTTCTTCTTGCCACTCTTCCATAAAGGCCAGAGTTGTGCAGTATACGACTGATTGTTGTCCTATGGACAGAGTCTCCCACCTCAGCTGTACATTTCTGCAGTTCATCCAGAGTGATCATGGGCCTCTTGGCAGCATCTCTGATCAGTTTTCTCCTTGTATGAGCTGAAAGTTTAGAGGGACGGCCGGGTCTTTGTAGATTTGCAGTGGTCTGATACTCCTTCCATTTCAATATTATCGCTTGCACAGTGCTCCTTGGGATGTTTAAAGCTTGGGAAATCTTCTTGTATCCAAATCCGGCTTTAAACTTCTCCACAACAGTATCTCGGACCTGCCTGGTGTGTTCCTTGTTCTTCATGATGATCTCTGCACTTTAAACTGACCTCTGAGACTATCACAGAGCAGGTGCATTTATACGGAGACTTGTTTACACACAGGTGGATTCTATTTATCATCATTAGTCATTTAGGTCAACATTGGATCATTCAGAGATCCTCACGGAACTTCTGGAGAGAGTTTGCTGCACTGAAAGTAAAGGGGCTGAATAATTTTGCACGCCCAATTTTTCAGTTGTTTATTTGTTAAAAATTTTTGAAATATCCAATACATTTTGTGTCCCACTTGTTGTTGGTTCTTCACAAAAAAATACAGTTTTATATCTTTATGTTTGAAGCCTAAAATGTGGCAAAAGGTCGAAAAGTTCAAGGGGGACGAATACTTTCGCAAGGCACTATATTTGCATAAACTGTGTATTGTTAATTTGTTCGTGTTTTTGCTTCTCATTTTCACTTGGTACCTATACATTTCATAGCGACCATATGTCTCCTCTATACTACATCCATAAAAGTGTTTCATTAAAATTCATCTTTGTGCAGTGAATGGCGAATGTGAGAAAGCTGTCAGCACAGGGCGGCTTCATCACGCTGTTGAGCCACTAATTACACCTCAGCGCTGATAAATGGCACTCCGCTTTCATCTATTCACTCCCTGCACTTTCATACCTTATCATTTTCCGCACTTACGTTCCTCCCAAAATATCAATAGTGCACAGATTACTAAATAAATATTAATGGTGTGTCACCTACTTTTCTTGAAGTCTCAACATTCCTAAAACCAATAACACTATTTCTAGCTCTTTCATCTTGTTCACTTCACAGTCCGGCCAATACCAGCATACTGGAAATTATAGCCTTGTATTTGACGAGTGACATTTCTCTCCTCCCGTTTTTATCACGGGCACCAGGAGGACCTCTGCTCTGACACGTGGCAGAACTAGGTTTTCCGGTGGATAAAGAACAGCTGAACCGAACGAAGCACACAACTGGGAGACGTGCGGCATTGATTTAAACTTTCGCAGACCTTTTCACAGAAGCAAACTTCTCAAACTACTGTAGGTGCTCAGTGTCAACGTGACTTATGTTGGCACCATTTTTGGCCAAACAAACTAACAAATACTTTGGAATGTCAAAACGATCTACTAAGCACTGCAGAGCAAAGGTATTGACCCACATGTATGGCTTTGTCTCTAGTATGTGAGCCACCCTTCAAAGCCACTTGGGAGAACCATTGGGAAGAAGGAATTTGCAGATCGCGGTTGGCATAGATGGTTGAGTGGTTCATCTCATGATCGGAAAGTCGAAAGGGTTCCTGTAGGTGCACAGCCTCGTTGTGACCTTGGGCAAGACACCTCACCCGCCTTGTCTCCAGTGTCTGAGTACATTGGTGTATGCATGAGAGAGAGTGAATGGGTGAGTGATTCCTTGCGAGAAAGAGAACTTCAAACCATTTACCATAGTGCACTTACATTTCATTTTAATAGGCAGTTACTCAAAATGAGATGAAAAAAGAATTCCAGATTTAATTCCAGTCATTTCAACTAGATACTACTTTGTATAAAATAAAACAAAAAAACAGTGAGGACAAAGTCTTTACTTGCTGTAACACATTGTAACACATGCAAATTTACAAACACGGAGGAGCGAGATGGATAACAATTTATTATTATCTTTCATTCTATTAACCTCTTAACCCCCACCTGAGCTGCGCATATTTTGTCCAGTTCTGGCTTTACTTGAATCTAAAAACGTCTTGGGGGGGGGGGGAAAATGTCGCAAAATAACGAAAACGAGGATAAAAATGCGATCAAAAAGTGACAAAAAACATGACTAAAAAGTGATGAAATAGCAACAAAAAAGCATTAAAAAAAAAAACATTCCGGAAAAGCAAGAATGACACAATACATTTTTTTTAAATAAACGACAAAAGAAAGACAAAAAGGCAATGAAAAAAAGCGTTGAAAAAGCAACAAAAAACAACCAAATAAACCAAACAAAAAAGCTTAAAAAATCCATCCATCCATCCATTTTCTTCCACTTGTCCGTTGCCGGGTCGTGGGGGCAGCTGTTGGAGCTGCCCAAGTCACATTGCACCACCTCCTATGGCTCCTCCACAGAAGGACGGCCTCACGATTCTAACCGGGCCTGTTGGTCTCTCATAAGGGGCTTCAGAACCGCTCTTTGTCTGACCTAGGACCTGTTTGCCATGGGAGACCCTACCAGGGGCACGAAGCCCCCGACAACAGAGCCCCCAGGATCATTCGAGTGCTCAAACCCCTCCACCATGTTAAGGTGGCGGTTCCAAGAGGGGCGACGGTTCCAGGAGGGGCGCTTAAAAAATGTGACAAAAAAAGCTACAATCAGTTTTGTAGGTCTTAGCTTTCAAATGAGGCGTTACTCTGGCCTATATCTGTAAGCTCCAGTCGAGAAGATTTTAGATTTGGGTAAAGCTGAAATGGAGAAAATGCGCTTTGGTTAAAGGGGAGATTAAGAGGTTAAAAATATAAGAATAACAACTTTAGTTATGTGTTTTCCATAAGGACACGCCATTAGAGCATGGTTTATAGATTCTACAAAATAAGGGCATTTATTTCTGTACCAATGTGAAATGTTGTCCAAGATCCTGTTGTTTACATTACTGCACTGGTTGAAGTAAAAGATGAACACATGTTTGCATGAATTGACATACATTCTTGCCGTATATCTATAGTAAAAATGCATGGTTTGTGCTCCTTATGAATCTCATAATGAGATTCATATTGAGTCTCCTTTTGATTACCGAACTGCTTTCTGTGAGAAGGAAGTTGGAACGTTTCAGCGATATGGAGTTCATATGCTATCAAATCTGGACTTTAATAGAATCCAAAGTTTATAGATGGCTGTTGGGGCCTATATACTTCAGTCACAGCTCTAATATGGACCAAATCATGCATGCATACAGTGGTCTATGGGCGAGTGCTCATCACACGTATACAGTAGTATATATGAGCTAAGTGACCCGAGGCTGAACTGAAGCTGATTGCAGTCATCTGTCCTTTCCACATCTTCTATAGGGAAATGACATGGTGATAAATGAGAGGTGTAAGAAGCAAAGAAAGAAAGAAAAAATCTAGGCTAGCAAAAATGAAGGGAAAAAATGAGAACATTATTTTAAAATATCAGCTGATGAAAGCAAAGATGAAGAAAAAAAGGGGAATTGGTATCCAAACACAGCATTTCCTCATTGTCTCTATTTTCCTTCCACAGATTAAGTAAGTAATTATTGACCTGGTATTCTGCAAAAAATAAATCTGGAAAACTGAAAGGAAGAGTATCCAGCATTGACCTTGCACACGGTGGTGCTGCTTATCAGTCTTGACACAAACTCTGGTCTAATTTTGAAGCCGCTGGTTGAAACCTACAGTGGGTCGGGCCATTATTCCCACAGGACAGGGGCACTAATGTGCTTTAATAAGGCTGGTCCCGTAGGTGACACAGCGCTTGCAGCTCTCTTGGGCCGCTCGCGTGACAGCGGAACTAGTATGTTGTAATGAGCCGCACTCCACAGTGAGGAGACACAACTGTTTTAGTTGACTATACGACTGGCCGTAATTTCATTTAACGGGCTATGAAATACTCACCTAATTAACTCAAACTAAGACTAACTTTCTACAGTATGTGCTGCTTTTATGGTCCATTTCTAACATCTAAACTTACTATCTTTTTATACTCCTAATATCCACATATGTTAATGACTGAAATCCTGATGCCAATGTACTAATCAATGGTCATACAGTGAGAACCATATGTTTACATACACTTCATAAAAAGACACTTTTGCTTCTTTTGTTTTCTCACTGTCAGACATGAGACCAGAATTAACTTTTATTTTTCTTAGGTCAATTAGAATTAGAAAGAAAACATCAAAAAGACAGACTGGAGATTGCAAATAGAAAAAGTATAAAGACTTTCATTTTCTGTGGTCTGACGGAAAAAAATAATATTTTTTTGGACATAATGACCATCATTTGGAGGAAAAAGGGGGAATCTTACAAGCCTGAGAACACCATCCCAACTGTGAAATAAGGGGGCGGCAGCATCATGCTGTGGGGTTGTTTTGCTGCGGGAGGGACTAGTGCACTTCACAAAATAGAGGACATCGTGAAGAAAGAACACTATGTGGCAGCAACATCTCAAGACATCAGCCAGGAAGTTAAAGCTTGGACGCAGATGGGTACGGCCGATACTGGTTACAAAATGGCTTCAGTATAACAACGTCAATGTTTTGAAGTGGTCATCACAAAGTCCTGATCTCAGTCCAGTTGAAAATATATGGGCAGAGCTGAAAAGGCATCCAAGATTCGCAAGGTGGCCTACAAATTTGGATCAGTTACACCAGTTCTGTTTGGAGGAATGGACCAAAATTCCTGCCAACTATTGTGAGAAGCTTGTGGAAGGACTGGAAGGATATCCAAAAGGTTCGACCCAAAATATACAGTTTAAAGGCAATTCTACCAAATATTCAAAAAATGTATGTAAACCTTTGGTTTTGTAAAAAGTAATACAACATTGTGTTGAAAATTCTATCTCTCATTCTTCTGGAATTTGACAAATAGAAATACATTTTTAAATTCTATTTGACCCAAAAAAAAAATATAATAATTCTAGTTTCATGTCTGACAGTGAGGAAAAATGTGTCTTTTTATGAAGTGTATGTAAACATATGGTTCTCACTGTATATCTGTTGATTGAATCTAGTCGTCTATTTCTTCATGTTTTTCACTTAGAGATAAAACGTCCTCTGAAAGCAAAAAAAAATCTGTCTCCCGATCATGCTTAAAACCTTCTGACTCTGTATTCCGTGATAATTGTTAATTAGTTGTAACATGTGTACACTGAACTGACACTTTTTATTTTTTTCGTAAATTGCCGATTTAATTGCAATAGCATAACTTGTCCAAACATTTTACTCTGGATTTGTGCATGCAGATTTATGTTATTTTTTCTCACTTCCTACCTGGAAATCAGAAATACTACTTAGCCTATGCCTTCCCCGCCTTACCAGCCTGCACTGCCCCCTGGAGAGAGGCGCCGTGAGGTAAAAAAAAACACAGATTCTGCCCCACTGCGTCTCCTCTTTATGTGATGGAAACTGGCTTTGATCTGGCTGTTTGGGAAGTACATCTTGTAAAAAGGATTTGCACAACTTTATTCAGAGCTACACACTGTAACACACACACACACACACACACACGCACACTGTGAAAGGTTTAATGGCTGGAAAGCTGGCCTTTTCAGCACCCGGGTAAAGACAGAGCATGTAATGTGACAGGGCAAGGTACCAAGGTGGAACATGTGGAGATACGCAGAAGAACATGCCTTAGGGATCGGCTAAATGGGAAAATGTAACATGGTTGTCAACTTTCTTTTGCAACAAGAATAATTTTTCCCATTGAACTTCTGTGATGTACAGACGCCACTTCACTTGCATTTGTATAACTGTCAGATTGTAGCTTTGTAAGAATACATGATTTTTCAATCTGCATTGTTGATATAGAATCCGGAAATTGTCATTGTTTTTTTTTGTTTTTTTTCCAAACATCTTGTTTTGACCTTCCAAACACCTGGAGAAATAAACAAGTAAAATGAGCACATGTTTTCTCCCCAAAAAACATTTTCAAGCAATGTTTTTGATGGCTAATTACTACTTCCTTGGGAAATGTTTGAATGTTTGAATAAAAAATCACACAAAGTTAAGACTCTTGTCTCAGGCTGGGTTTAAAAAAAAAAGATTAATCAAAATCAAATCGATTTTCCTTTGAACAGGCCGATTTCGATTAAAAAACACTCAAAGCGATTCTAAGGTTGTGTATTTCAATCAGCAAAAACTTTGGAAGTAAATGAGATAGAGACTTACTTTTTTTGCACAGCGTTCTTAAAAGGGAACGAGCACTCTTCATTTTAAGTACTCGCTCGTCCATGTAGCCCTCCGGGAAGCAAAGTTACAGCGTGGCCAAAAACTAGTAAAAAATCTTCCAAACAAAGATTTCGTGGTTTATTTCCATAATCTTGCCAGACATCAGTCTGATGAAACAACATGGCAGCCATGTTGCTTACTGTCAAAGCCCAGCCTGATTGGCTGTGCCAGTGCGTTATTACACACACGGCCACATGGGGGTGTTGTTCAATTCTTAATGTAAATATTTATATTTTCACTAATTTACCAACTTAGAGTTAGTTTGTACTATTTGCAGCATTAGTTCTTCTGAGAATGTCTTCCATATACGATAAGATAGTTATAGTTTATTGATCTCACAATGGAGAAAGTCACTTGTTACATCGGCTCCAATATCCAAGTAAAATTGGTACCATGTGATATCCTTAACTGAATAAAAAAATTCATCGTGAATCGAATCGGGCCCTTGTGAAGAAAATCGAATTGAATCGATTTGGGAAATCCGAATCGATACCCAGCCCTACTCTTGTCCCACGTTCATCCAAACCCCAGAAGCTACAGCCGCGATGAAGGCGAATGGATGTTAGCTTTTTGCCCAGTCACTCTCGCACACCCTATAACTCTGCAAAAGTAACTCTCCATCTCTCTATTGTCCAAAGCCCTGCAGCTCAGCGTGGGTTAGTGTTATGAAGGAGAAGATCCATTCTGTCGCGGGACAATGGCCTTGCGCATGCACACACACCTCAGCTGCTGTATTTGAAGTGCTGACACGCCTGGTTCTCCCCGCAGAGCGCCAGACTTCAGCCACACTGAACATCTTGGGGAATATTTGAGAAGGCAAAAGGTGGGAGCTACTGGAACATCACAAGACGGAGCCCAGGATGTGCACAGAAGAGTCATTTTCAAAGACCGACTCAAAAAGTAAAGCTGCAAAAGGTTGAATAGGGATCGTTTTATTGATCTGAAAAGTCTATCCATTTCTTAAGTACTTTGAGTATGGCATATCCTAGGTTAGAATCGACTAGATCAGTTGTTTCGATTGAGATAACCCCCACCCAAAACAAAAATGCAACAAAACAGGTGATGAAAAAGCAACAAAACAGGTGACAAAAAAGGGATAAAAAAAACGACAGAAACGTAACAAAAATGTTGACAAAAATATGACTAAAAAGTGACTGCTTAAGGAAAAAGTTCAGATTAATTTAGCTGGTCTAAGCTTTCAAATGAGGTTTTAGATTTAGGTAAAGCTGACCTGGAGAAAATACACTCGGTTAAGGCGGGGGCCATGAATAAGGCGGTCTATTGTGCATGGCAGAGGTAACATCAAATTCAGTGCTGTGAATGTATCCCCATGGATGAATAATGGATTTGTTCGTCATATGTAATAACTACATTCGAGATAGCCTTGTGGAATTTGTGAATTCATCTAGACTCATAATCTTTGGCTTGCTATTGTTGGAACGTTTTATGGTTTTCGTGGAAAAAATTCAACAACAAAAAGCAGAACAATCCTCGAGTAACTTGAAGCTGTCAACACCAGAGTAGGAGTATTCTGGGAGCATGGAGTAAATCGCATGTATTGTTGATGTGCGTGTGTCTTGTGTGCCTTTTGAATGTGTTGTAGTGCGAAATCTGATCACTTCAAAGTCTTCAATCTATAATTCATACATTGATGTTAATGATATAAACCCTCTAGCACTGTATCCCCCATATTCTTTATTTTTTATAGTATTCCCATCTGCACAAAGGCTGTATTTTAAAAGTTGAATTAATTTCCTGTTGTCTTTAAGCCAGTTGAATAATAATACGGTGCTTCACAGCTAGAAGGTCCGGGTTTGATTCCCCCCTGGACGGGGCCTTTCTGTGTGGAGTTTGTATGTTCTCTCCGTGTCTGTGTAGGTTTCCTCCGGGTACTCCGGTTTCCCCTACCACTAAAAACATGTACAATAGGCCAGGATGAATGTGAGCGTGTTTGAGAGTGCGCATGGGTGACGACGGATGGAAATTATCCCATGGCTACAATCCGGTGTGGCTTGTTTACATGCAAAATAAATAAAATATTAAAAAACATTAAATAGGAAATGTACATTCCCTGTGTTATATAAATGTTGTAATCCCTTCAGTGTGCTATCAGTATCACAGAGATTACACTGCTTTCAGAAAACACTGGCAGTTGTTTTGTTTTGGCTCGAGGTACAATCAAGGCGTTCTATTTGTTTATCACTATAGCATATAGGGCCACATCTGTTTATTCAGCAGACCATTGGTTCATGTTGCGGGCCCAAATTGAACTTGTAACAACAAGTTTCGCACATTACGGGGGGAAAATGACCTATTTTGTGTCAAATTACTGTCGGCACAGTCCATAGCGTTGTTATTGCTATAAAAACAGATTTTTTATCAAGGTCACGTTGCATTTATTTCACTTTTACTTACTCTCAACCGATACAATAATATCCAATTTACACGCGGGCCGGTGGGAAGTGACATTTTTTAGCCCGCTTCATTTTTGTGAAACAGCATGATCAAACACACAAGAACACACGGGTAATCACAATGGCTGCTTTTCCTTCCATTCAGCCCCCCAAATAAGTGCAAGTCCAATCTCATACTCAAGGATAATAGATTTCCCCATCAGCGTTTGAACAAAACTGATGCACACATCCTTGAAACATGATTATGAAACGACAACGAGTCGAGGAAGACGGCAGTAAGGTCATAATTTGCATTTGAATAACATGCACCAACACAACAGAGGAGGAGGTAGGGCTGGGCAATATGACGATATTAGACCGTCTTACGATCTCCAGAGCTGACGATCTGTCATTTTTTGTGGGATCGTTTTATCACGGTTCTAAGCTCTTCTGCACAGTTGACTCTTTTCACCGTCAGTGAAGCAAACCCAAGCCGCGCGCTTACTGCTACGCAATGTCGGAGGCTAATGCGAGCGTTTGGCAGCGAGCCGCTCCTCTACAGTCGCATACACGACCAGGCTCCTCAATCTGGAGCTTTTAAACCCAGCGTTCTGTCTCCATTTCAGCGGTATTTATGTCAGTGTCCTTCCCCCGTAACGCGGCTGCTCTGCGTAGATCGAAGCGTGTGTTTATTTATTTACCTGGAAACACATGTGCGAAGCAGCGAGTGTGTCCTTCGCTCTGTCAGGCACCGCATCCTTCTCATACGTTTAACTTAAATCCTGGGCCGTGTCCACAAATGCGCTGTTTATCCATGTCTTTGAAAATATAAGACTTGTCCAACTTTGGTGAATTACTTGGTCAAGTAATAACTCATGGTAACTATCTGCTGCCGGTTAGCCTTTTACACAATAAAATGTCAATGTCAAATTGGGCTGAAAGATATATCGTTATCGTATAACGAGATATGAACATTCAAGATATCAATATCGCAAAAGAAAAATATATTGTTATCGTATTTATATCGAGATATGAACTTTCAAAATAT
The DNA here is from genome assembly GCA_021464625.1 of Proterorhinus semilunaris. Classification (NCBI taxonomy): domain Eukaryota; kingdom Metazoa; phylum Chordata; class Actinopteri; order Gobiiformes; family Gobiidae; genus Proterorhinus; species Proterorhinus semilunaris. Next base: position 12,338,994 of record CM038360.1, on the reverse strand, counting down.
TTAAATCAAAAAAGCAAGATATAAACTATATAGATTTTCATCAATAAAACTGCACTCTTTTGTATTATGATTTCATTTTTCTGAAAAATGCGTAGTTTTCACCTAAGCCATAGTTATATCATATCGTATTGATATCGAGATATCTGGCATGAATATTGAGATATGAAATTTTGTCCATATTGTTCAGCCCTAATGTCAATATCAACTTTCTTTATATAGCACATTTAAAAACAGCTACAACTGCCCATAGTGCTGTACACTATGTATGTATGGGAGCCAGTGCAGAGAGGCCAACACGGGAGTTATGTGCTCACGTTTCCTCGTTCCTGTGAGCAAACGCGCCACTGCGTTTTGAACCAACTGCAGACGACGGATGGAGATTTGATCGAGCCCACAGTACAGAGAGTTACAATAATCTAAGCGACACGTAATAAAAGCATGAATGACATGCTCCAGGTCGGCATGAGGCAAATAGGGTTTGACTTTGCTGAGCAAACGCAGCTGAAAAAAGCTATTTTTGACGACTGAGCTTATTTATCTGTCAAATTGAAACGAACTGTCCAAAACAACCCCAATATTCCTAGCAGACTCGTAGATACTCACAGGGCCCAGAGCAGTGAGTGATGAGCATGAGTTACCAAATACAACAATTTCAGTTTTGGAGTCATTAAGCTTTAAACACAGTATGTTATCGCTTTAGTAAGACTCTTATTGTGAAAGGGTCAGACAGCAATAGAGCGCTGTATCACAGCAACTTGATGTGATGAGAGAGACCTCTCAGAAAAGATGCCAAACAGCAACAGACACCAACAACGAGCCTTTAACAAACTTAGCGTTACTATTTTACTTTTATTGGCTGGAGTTTTATTGTGTTTTTTAATGTATAAAGTTAGTTTTCTGTAGTTCTAAGTCTAGTCTAGGTTCTAAGTCTATTTTTGCTGTGTTGATTATCACAAAGTTTAATAAATTAGTATATTAATTCAATCTTTTTCTTCTTCAGTGTGTAATTTAAGTTATTTTAGTTACTGTAAAAAAATCGGGATAAAATCGAAATCGGGAGTTTATAATTCAAAAATCGTGATGTTCTATTTTTGTCATATCGCCCACCCCTAGGAGGAGGCATGGGTGATTAGAGCACAGATGCATATTGGACAAAATGGCACTCAAACTGGTAGTATTATGGTTTTTGGAGTCCAAACGTCAACTTACATCGGACCAGGTTTAATAGAGTAGTCTGGCTGCTGGTTTAGACCGCGTCTGGACTTTATCCATGTGCTTGAGGCGATAAAACACCTGGTTTAGTCATCATATGCTGTCTAGTTTATAGAAATGAAAAGGAGAAGCAGCCTTTGAACCTAACATACAGTATGTGAACAGTTAGCAGGTAGGCTAGTCCTGCGCTGTATCCGAATGTCCACACTATTCCCTATTCACTCATTCACTATATAGGCCCTATATAGTAGACTATATAGTGCATCGATTCTGTTGGCGATTCGGACAGAAGCCCACTACTTTCTCCTCGCTGTGTGACGTCACACGCGCTGTGGTGTGCAAAATAAAAAATAAAATAAAAAGTAACAACAACCAAGAAAAAAAAATAGCCTAAGTCATTATTATTATAATGTATGTCGAACAATATGTATTGTTAAAAACCTTGTGCCATGCGTTTTGAAATATAAATAAATATTATCAGGGCAAAAAAACAAAAAGACAAAGTCAGCCCGGTGTCCGGACGCGAGCAGAATGAGTGCACTACAGCTACTATAAGTTCGCTAATCTCCGGGAATAATGTATTTTTGCAATAAAGACCAACCAAACTCAAGAGACAGAAGGATTTTTATAGATGAATGAAGAAAAAAAAAAGGTAAGCAGCTAACGTTAGCAATTTTTCACCGTAATTTTCACCTTTTATATTTGAGTCGTTTATTCATGAGAAATATGCAACACGTGATTGAAACAGCTGATTTCATTCATTCAGTCGTGCTGTGTTTAGTTCAAAGACCTACTGCTGTGGCCGTTCATCTCCGACTCTCGCAATGCATTGTGGTCTATATTGTTTAGTGACCACCACTGCTCACTACTTTTCAGAATGCCTTATGGGAAATTTTGAGTGCACTACTTTTTTCTCTCTGGTTATTGGGACACCCCTACAGAATGGCGTATCTAGTGCACTACATAGGGAATAGTGTGGACATTGGGATACAGGAGACTTTTCAGCCTGCTCAATGTATTTTTCCTATAGCCTTTAGTATTAGCTACCAAACATCGCAAATCATGAACGATCCAGATGTTTTCAGCTGTGGTCAACCCATTAACCACATTTAGGTCAAAGCCTAGTTAGAAGTCATTAATGAATGTACAGGCCTTCTGAGATTTTACTTTAGATACAAATTATAAAAGTGTGCTAAATGCAAACTGAAATCCAGTCAACTTTCTACTTTTTGTGGGGTCGGTTACGCATCCAATGGCCACAAAACATCATCTTATAAAATGGTGATAAAGAAACCACAGCAATTATTTAAATGCCATGAAATGGAGAAAACATACCTCCCCATAAGTTTGTATTGCTTAGTTTTCTCCCCATTCATTTGTATGGGGACTTCAATTGAAATCGGGTCCAGGATTCGACGGCTATGGTCCAGTTAGGCACATTTTAGATTGGCATTATTCCTGATTGAGGTCTGCTTAGACCAAGTAGTGTGCAGCTGTCTTCAGTTGCTTTGCCGGATTTCCAAGCTGGTGCGTTAAATAAACTATTATGACTGACTTTAGGGTATTCTGTGGAGCCCAGGGGACACCTTCAGGAGGCATTGGAAAAAAGCCACCTCTGCTTCAGATTTCATATTCACTTTTAAAATAGATCCAGTCTTGGCATGGCTTAGGAGGATGTGCACCTTGGGACCAGGGGTCAATCAGGGATACCCCTTTGATTTTGATGATCAAGGTCATGATGTAATAAATCAATAACAGATTGCCGTGTGAGGCGGTGACACCACACGATCATCATGGGTCTTTAGGGAGGAGTTTGACACAATGAGCATTTGCGATGCCTTTTTACGGCTCTCCATACCCAAATGCTTTCTTGTTCAGGATGAAATCAATTTACGTTTAGTGTGTTGAATTTATTATTGTGCTCTTGTGGTACTGAGCATAATATTATCACCTTTTCAAACCCGTTTCCCAGCACCAGTAGTGCTAAATCTAAATCTCAATTATTAAGAATCTTGCAGTAAGATAAAGCTACTGGTAGACTTCAGTTACCCAATAAATATTCAATTAATTTGCATTCATGGTCACGCTCTCCCTGTGTCATGATTTAAGGACAAAGAAGCCATCGAGACCCCTTTTGATGATGCAGCAGAAATAGTAATCGATAAACTGTTGGTAACGCCACGCACACAAGCATATATAATACACGTTCCTAAGTGCTCACTCTGATTATGGCTACGGTTATTTGCCTTCAGTGACAGATAAGATGGCCCAATTACCTTTCCATCCCCACACACCACAACCCCCCATGAATTTGACAAGCCAAGAATATCCTTCCCATTGGCAATTTGTCAAATTGCTCTATTGTACCCTGTCAGGCCCCTTCTTCACGTGGTGCCTGTTTGTACATTGCATTACCCATTCATCTCTTGTAACATGTGGATGATTCGTACTGCAGTTTGCCTGCGAGCTGGATTCTCGCGGTATTTGTGAGTTCACTAACACCGAACCAAAAGTGGTTTGGAAATAGATCGTAATTACGGTGAAAAAACACACGGTATGCTGCTTCATACTCACATACACATTTTTCAAAACTAAGTATTTAATATATAATTGGGCGTCATGAGTCTGCATGTTCTCCCCGTGTGTGAGTAGGTTTCCTCTGGGCACTCTGGTTTCCCCTACCACTAAAAAACATGTACAATAGGCCAGGATGAATGAGAATGTGTTTGAGAGTGCAATTGTGGGACAACAGATGCAAATGCTACATGGCTACAATCAGCTGCAAATGCTGCTCCAAAAGTGCGTCCTTTCCCCCCAACGATTGAAGCCAGAGCGATCCCAGACTGATATCAGTGCTGATGTTATTGGCACTGTAATATCAATCTGGCACTTGCTTGGTTATTATCTTCAACAACAACAAAAAACACAGAATTACAGAATTATGACAGAACTGTTTTTTCCAATCTCATGGCCATTTATTTGGGGTTTCATTGTAACACCATACATTTTCAGTCATGCTTTCAATTTAACGGTGGATTAAAAAGTAGACATTTTATTTTCATGTGAAGTCGTCGAAATGAGAGGCATAAAACACCTGATATGTGCATGGCCCACAGGAACTGTTATTTGTTCACTTGTTGGGAATTGCATTAAGTGGTTTAGGTTTTGTAGGGACATCAACAGACTTTATGGGGGCCATGGCAAGAGAGTTTCAGATGCTCCTCCACACCCTATTTCGTATCATTTTTACTCGAATATGGGCTCCTTGGTGATCTTGGGGGCTACTTACCTGGTTGCCCCTTCTCTGATCTCTGACACTACGTGAGGTGCTTTGGGTGACTTGTGTCATGCCATTCCTTCAGTCGACGGCCCTGGACTTTAGTGGTGTGATAGTTGCTCAGTTGGGGAGAGCATTTCTTTGACAGATCTAAAAACAAGTGGTGCAGACTGTGGTGTGTTCCCAGGAAGACATTTTTCGACAGGGGGTGCGGGTGGAGGGGGGCCTTGGCGTTGAGGAGTTTATAGAAAATATGCTGCACTTTAATTCAAAGAGAAAAGTAACAAGCCTCTACAGCAGCCGTTTAGACTGGAGCATCGGCGCTAGAAATCAAGCTAAAGTTAGCATTTGCTCTGTTGTACAAAAACAACAGGCCACAGAAAGGTTTTATACAGTCACTGACCAATGGGACACAACAGCAAAAGTGTTCATAAATACCGCACACCTTTCATCACCCCGAAGACTTCACCGAGGAGCACTTTGAGACTTGAGAGTGGGCAAGCGAGGTTCACAGAGAGGGAGGGGGAGAGCGCACATGGGTCGCAGTTACAGCGTGCACATTTCTCTCTACAAAAATAAACTTGTGAACAGTTGTTTGTTTGTATACTTTATTGTCCCCGTAGGGAAATTAGTCCTCTGCATTTAACCCATCCTTCAATGCCGCTGGGGCAACCTGTAAGGAGCAGTGGTCGACGGCAGTGCCGCGCCCTGGGCCCATATCCATAGAAGATTAAATATGATGGAAATATGATGCATATGTGCAATAGTGCATGGACATTGTATAAAGTGAGGCTCTGTGTGTGGAACACAGCAGCAGTTTCCCTTGTCATTAATGAGATGAGCTGTGTCCAGATGCTTTTTAATATGCAATTGCAAATCTGATTTGCCAATATGCTTTGAAAAGAATAAACTTTTTTTTTAATTATCAAAATCCTTCACCCAAACAAGGCTTTAGGCTTACAGTGTTGTGGAACAAAATGAAACAGCAACCAGATATATAAGCTATCATTATTGTCATTGCAAGTTTTCAAGCTTCGCTACCAGGGGGTGCCCCCCGTACCCCCACTTCCAGCGCCCCTGGTGTGTCCTTCGCAAGAAACTTCTACCGCTTCCTGTGCAATCATTTAATGTGTGAGTCAATGTTTGGTGAGAGGAATAATGACTAGTATAGCACTTTGAGAAGTGTAAAAAGTGCAGTACAAGTGGAAGGCATTATTCACTATTAGTACCTATTACTTTTGTCCTGAATTAAAAATGAGAAAAACTCTTTTGTTAGTAGAATGCAGTCACTAAACTCTTCTTTCAAGTGTGTCTAGTCATTTCTCTGTTGTCCTCCGAAGAAAGAAAAACAGTTAGTCTACAAAAAGTATTTTTTTAATGTATTCAAGATATTTTAGAGGTGTGATTTGTCTAAGAACATACCTGACTACAGTATATTCATGTTTATTTTTTTCTGGAAGGAAATACAGTGTTGACATTGTGCTATCGAGGTTTATTTACAAAGTCATTGTCTGATTTTGTTTGTGCAAATCTTTGTGACACTCTGCATAACAATTTTGACAAAATCATCACATACACATACGCAGCCCCCACGACGCCTTGCTGTTTCGAAATAGAAGCCGCTACCATAATTATGTTTCCTCTTGGTCTGTCTGATCACCAAAATAACAATTTCAAGATGGAAGCGCATGCAAATAACATAATGTGTGTGTGTATTATTGACAGAGCATTTCTGTATTTGTGTTTCTGTGTGCACGAACGAGATAATCAGATGCCAACTGAGCTGTGAAAGTGATTGCCGTGGAGCGCAGAGTAAGAGAGGAACAATCAAAGACAAACACATCGCGACATATACCAGCTCTCAGTGGGACCAGTCTAATGCTAGAGTTAGGGATCTCAACTTCCCATTTGGAAAGTAATTAGGGCATGAAATGCATTATTTACATGTCGGTCAAACACATCCATTGAACCTTTTAACGTCATAATTATCACAAGAAAAAAACAGCCTCAAAACAACAAGCTGCCATTATGGTAAATCCATCATACCTTGCACCCATGCTCCCCGGATGCTGCCCTGTGGTCGCCCACTGCTCCGTACGGGTTGTCCCAGACGTAACATGTCGAAACAATGTTCTCTGAGTGTGAACCCAATGCCTTTGAGGGATGTGTTCTGCAGGTCAAATGTCACGGCTCTTTCGCTTGAAAAGAGCAAATTTCCAATGAAAAGTGACAATGAGTTCTGATCAATTAAGAGTCAGTTAAAAATACATAGTAAGAGATGCCTTTACCTGTGGGCTGCCTCTAAAGGTCATGAGACAGAGAGACTATAGTGCAATAGCTACAAGAGAGCAGAACACATGACAAACATCACTCTTTAAGTCATAGAGTGGGACACATACTGAAAAGTCAAAGTGCCTCTCATCTCAGTTCACAATTAGACACCATTATCTTCACTGCAAACCAAGACCAGTGCCAGCGTGGTGGATGGTAATACTTCACTTACAGTGTGGATATTAAAAGGTGCTATTAAACCCATCCACGACAGATACTTGACCCAAGAGTTCAGAATCAATCTTGTACTGTGGTGTGTGGTGCTTGCTTCACAATAATCGTTTTGGAAATGGTCATTTGACTTTTGGAAAGCATTAGAAAATTGAGCAGAGGTCACCGGGTATGTTTTTCTCCATCTCTCTCCAAGCAGCCCTGTGCAGGGAGGTGAAGAGCGCACACCAGGCTGTAGATGCTTGCCTCAATAGGTCATGTGAGGCAGCAGCACTATAGGTCCAGCCTGAGTTTGAACTCGCTCCATTTCTCAACAACCGTCTGACTGGCGACTATAATTGTATTTTTTTTTTGTGTGTATCTTTTGTCTCAAGCTCAGGGTAGTTTTACAAAAGCAAATTATACCACTAGTCACTGAGGCTAAACATTAAATGAAAGTGAAGCAGCAGAATCAGTAACAATTCGATATGGATAGATTTGCTGGCAGTTGATTCGTGCTCTTTTAACTTTAGTTGTGGATCTAATCTATGGAGTTCACATAACGCGATACTTTTCTTTTAGTTCTTTCAGTTGCTTTCTGGCACTGTACAGTAAATCAGTTTAATTTCTGCTCTGGCACTGTTTGCTTGGCAAAATAGGCACACACTCCACTTTTGGCATTCTTCTGGGGACTATTCTTCATTGGACTGTGGCGGTTTATTCCGACAACAATGGACTTTTGATCTGATACACACAAGACTCAATAGAAGGTGACGGTTGCTGATGGGTCCTCGATGGCACTGGTTGGCAGCCTTGTTGCCGTCTACCCCAAGGCAGCTGCGGCTACATAGCTTGCCACTACGGAGGGTCTATCTGCGAGAAGCTCTATAGTCCCCTCACTCAACCCATGTTGCGTGGAAGTTTTCAAAAAACCCATTTAGGGCGCATAATAACTGATCAATTGTGTGGCTATATTTTGTAACTTGCAGTAGTGACAATGTGACGCATGTAAACACATGGCATCTATACATCATTTGGATATGCCATCGAGTGTAAAGTGAGTTTTTCAAAAAAATCTATGAGAACTTTCATAGTCACAATTCAGACGTGATGCAGATGCAATGTCAAAGAAAGTCTTAAATTGAAATAAGTCTGTCCAGCTCTGAGTCTGTATTCTGTTAGGATGAAGAGAGAAGTAACTTTTTAACTTCAGAGCCGGTAACAAATAGCAGTCAGTTCTGAAGAGTTGTAATTTGTAACACATGGACCTTTTGAAGAGGAGCTTCATAGGTAGTTTTTCTTTGTTTTGTTTTGTATTTTTGTTCAGTGTCGGTTGGAGAGAACACTTTTTGTCCTGGTTTAGTCACACTGACACTGGGCCTTTTTAAATTCTGGTATTTGTTGGTCTCGTTCTCATTTAGATCCTGGTTAACCCTAATCTAGTTTTGTCCTGATTTGGATGAATTTGACACATTGTAATACTTTGTAATACTTATCTAATTTTCTTATTAACCTATGTATCATTGAATTTACTGGAGCATGCATGCACTTATCAATAAAGCAATCAAACACACAACACTGCAGAAGTAGAAACACATTTTTTTGAAAGAAAGCTGGGGGTCTTCAGTTTGTACCAGTAGTGACCTGGCAGCTAACAGAGATGCTCCAAAGACTATATCTCTACTTTTGTACATATTGGTTGACATTTTTTATAGTCTATCAATGATGACTGCCAGTTCCTTCAAAATAGCAGCTTTATCATGGTGACTTGATATTCCGATGCGCAATCTGGATACTTTGTAAACTACATTTAATTAAATGCCATCTTGTTCTTGTTTCAAAAGCCCTCACTTCCACTGGAGGTTGGCATAGTAACCGACATGGAGACAGAGCATCAGGCTTTAGCTCCTCTAAAACACGGTGTCCAGTAATAATGTGTTTTCTTAAGGGTATCAAAACAGCGGGTGACTTCCTAATTGTGTTTATGCATGTTCCGGTTCAGAGCATGCTTCAGTACAGAGCAGGAACTGCACATGTCGAGACAAAGCTACATGATTGGTTTTCAACAGATATGAAGGACTATGCTTCCCTGTTGTTGGGGGAAAAAGTCGTCAGAAGAATGCGGAAAAACTTAAAAGAGCTATGCCTGACATTTGCCCCATTAAAGTATGTTGTAAAAGTAGTCATTTGTGAAAAAATCACCCTGATGCATGAAGTTTGCGGCGTATTATGATTTATTATTGCGTATAGTCAATATGTGACTAAAAGGGGTTTACCTTTTTCATCACATATTGACTCCGAAGGACGGCCGTGATGGTAAAAAACCACATTGTCACATTTTGACTAAAAGGGTTCAAAATCAGGTCTAGTCCCTTTAGGTTCATAATTTTGTTAGGAGGTGTGAGAATATGACAGCTTTACATGGCTGCTTGCATGTATTGGGTTCAAATCAATACTTTCCTTGGTTGCGCCAGTCAAATACTGATCATATACAGCGGGAACCATTATGTTTACATACACTTTATAAAAAGACACATTTGCATTTTTTTCTCACTGCCTGTCATAAAACAAGAATTAACTTTTATTTTTTTCTTAGGTCAATTTGATTTTTTTTACTTATTTGTATTTGTCAAATTCCAGAAGAATGAGAGATAGATTTTTCTACACATTTACATACACTACATTCACGTTTACATACACTAAGATTACTATACCTTTAAACTATTTGGGAAAGCCCAGATGACAATGTCATGTCTTTGGAAGCACAAGTCTGGTTCATCCCTCGGTGAAATTTCACGCTTGAAGGTGCCAGGTTCATTGGTTAAAACAATGATGAAAATGTCCAGTCATGATGCAGACCAGAAAGAAGGCGGGTTCTGTGTCCCAGATGAACATGCTGTGGTCTGAAATGTGAATATCAACCTAAAAACAAATGCAAAAGACCTGGTGAAGATTCTGGCTGAAACTGGTAAGAGTTTGTCATCATCCACAGTGAAACAAGTATTGTACTGACATGGGCTGAGAGGGTACCCTGTGGTCTGACAGCAAAACAAAGACATTTTTTTTTTGGCTATAATGACCATCGTCACGTTTGGAGGAAAAAGGGGCAATCTTGCAAGCCTGAGAACACCATCCCGACTGTGACATACGGGGGTGGCAGTGTCATGCTGTGGGGTTATTTTGCGGGAGGGACTGGTGCACTTCACAAAATAGATCATGAAGAAAGAACTCTATGTGGAAATATTGGAGCAACATCTCAAGACATCAGCCAGGGAGTCAAAGCTTGGGCGCAGGTGGGTCTACCAAATGGACAATTCCTAAAATATGCAGTTTCAAATATGCTACCAAATATTAATGAAATGTATGTAAACTTTGGTTTTGTAAAAAGCATTTAAAAATGTGTAGAAAATTCTATCTAATTGACCTAAATAAAAAAAAAAAAAAAAAAAAAACACGTCAGAATGTGAGGAAAAATGCAAATGTGTCTTTTTATAAAGTGTATGTAAACATATGGTTCCCGCTGTAAGTATAGGACCAGAATTATAAGAGTATTTCTGTGTTAACTTATTTAGAAATCATGCCTGCTGCATTCAATTTGAATATTGTTTATGGGAATGAAAATAGTTGAAGAAAGGCAGTTAAATTAGCCCTTGTGTCTGTGCTACAGTTCCCTGTGATGCTTTATATGTCATAAAGAAGGAAAAAAACTAAAGAGGAGTGAAAAGGCCATCTGGACGTTGACTGCTTGTTTTTCCTGTCCATTTGAATGTAAGAGAATTCTCTGTGTTAAGGAGCACTTATTCTTATGCCCACCTATAATTATGCAGCATGTTCTGTTCCCTCTATATTTCAATAAATATTCAAGATGAACCCTGACACCTCTTTGTTAGATTAGCATACGCTCTTGTAAGTTAATTAAAGCGCCAAGTAAGATATGTTTATCAGTTGCTAAAATATATATATATTCAAAAACTTTATTGTAATGCTGTTTGCACAAGAAGATAATAATTGAAAAGACATGGGGAAAACGAGCGATCATGTTTACCAAGTGTATTTATCCACAGACCGAAACTGAACATGTATTTTTCGGCAACAATTGTTTTAAATTGGACTTTCCTTCAGTCTATTTTCAAATGAATATGGACCCACTCAATTTACTGATAAAAAGCTAAAGGCATTCCATCTATTTTCCCAAAAAATAACACAAGCTGGCGACAACATAGAGTTGTTCCTCATTCTGTGCAATAATCCAGACACAAACATGTGTTTGGAGATCTATATGTATGTACATGTTTATAAATAGTGCGTGCTTATCCTATGAGGGTACAGTCCCGCTGCCGGTGTGAGCAAATCCAAGTCACAATCTTCAAAGTCAACGACGTCAAGCTTTGCATTTTTCCATCATCTGTAAATATTCATCTATGTGCAAGTGCACACAAAATATGCAAATCGCATGTTGCAATGCAAATTTCAACCTCACTGACCGACAAATGCAAACAATTATGTTTTACAAAGCGCATTCTGCGCATCAAAAAATACAATTGTTTAATGTTTTACTAAATCATAGTCAAATCATAGTATAACATGTACAGAAAAATAATGTCCGTCAGTAAAATCCCTTTCACCACCCTTGTGTAAAATGCACACACTTAGAAACTGCTATAAAATCTAATTTTTTTCAATATTGTTTTTCCACTTCTTTTTGTATGAACTCCATTCAGAAAGGCCACAGTGATACAAAACATTGAGACTTCTTTGTCACTGTGCTGAAACATAATTGAACCCTATCACTTTTATGATTTCACTTTTGTATTTGAAACTATGTCACTGAACATACTCTACCAGCCCCTGTGTACGAACGTCTTATCCTGGCCTGTAAGGAGACTCTTACTACAGACCTCAGAACAATAGCGGCCCTTGTACAGTCCTTGTTCCATTGTTCTGCCCCTCGGTTAAATACCAGCAGGACCTTGTGTGGCTCAGAGCTGATGGGTCAGCAGCTCCACAGGGTTGCTTTGTTGTTGTCGCCACTGAACCTTGTGGGGCCAAGACACAACAAGCCGACTCCACAACCTGCAGCCTTCACCCTGTGCTATAAGACAATGTGTGTGTGTGTGTGTGTGTGTGTGTGGGGGGGGGAAGAGTCCATACAAGGACTTTTGGCCAACTATTTAATATTTGAACCAGAGGGAGGAATGTGGGGAGACTTTTATCTTTGTGTCATAAAATAAATAAAAAGTATACAGGATGTGGTTTCTATATCCTGACAATTCCAGTTCCAGTTTAAAGTCTAGGTTAAAGTTAATATGTGCATTTTCCTAATTTCCTTTTATGTTTTTTTAGTTTTGACCTTTTTCCGATTGTTGCAAAATCAATAATGCAATAAAGCAAAATATTCTCAAGAAAACATAACAAATGGTTTCAAAATAACCTGCTAAATCAATGCTGCTGCGTTGGAACTCGCCAGAACTACTCCAGGACCTTTGTGAAAGAACGTAAATAAGAGGATTCTTGGTCAGTGTCCCGTATCCATGTCCATCTCACCGCGTGTTTTTATTACTGCAGTAATGCCTCTGAACTGTGCTCATAGCTCTCCTTTGTTAAGTCACTAGTATTGATGCGCCCTTCAGAAGCACCATTTACCCTGTGCTGCCTGTTTGATGGCATTAAAAAACAATGAATCCTCGGGGCTGCTCACACTGTCAGTGTGCATAGGTCACTAAAGGCACGGGCAACAAAAGGCACAACTGAGAACATTTTTACTGTTTGATTCCTTTAGGTTTGTATGTTTTGAGGCATGATGAACTACTCCTTTATCCAAGTGTTCAGCTTTGCCATATGAATGAATGGTTGTATTGTGAGCTTCTGCATAGAACAATTTACATTTGTGGATGCAGTTTCCAGGCGGTATACGGTATCAAATGTATACGAAGAGCTCGAAAAGGAGTGCCAAAGTGACTACAGGACCACATTTGGTAATGATTTTACACTGACCGAAAATATAAGTGCAACACAATCACATTTGTGAACAATATGAGAGAAGTGGGTCTAATGTGTATGTGGACATTTGTTTGTCTTTGAGTTCAGCGCATGAAAATAGGAGCAAAAGCAACATTGTTGTTACAGTGAAAAAACAGAAGGTAGGAGTGCTGTTTGGAACTGTTTAACTTATCTTATTTCTTGTTAAATGATGGTGCTCTTTGGTAAAGGGCTAAGTCCATAGGCAACAAAGGCTGGGGGCCTTCGTCAGGGAGTGTAACCTGATTACACTCCCTGACGAAGGCCCCTAGCCGAAACGCGTTGGAGCACTTTTTTACCTTTTCTCAGCCATGTGATTTAATAAAGGCTTTTTATATTTCATAGATGAGTGCCTTGGCCATTTTCCTTTTGTTGCCTATTGTTGTTACAGTGTTGTCGTTATATTTTTCTTCAGAGTAATCTTTATTGACAATAAGATCTCAAATGTCATCATATTTGAGACCAAAGTTTGTCAGGCCATTTCCGAATATAGCTCATACTTAATTATACTAAAAACAGTGGTGCGGATCCTTCATTTTTTTTCTTCACTATTACTATTTTTGATCCAGCACTCTGACTGAGTTCTAGTGGCACTCATGATGCTGTGATCATTTCTGCACTCATGATGATGTGATCATTTCTGGCAGAAAGCCATCATGCGGCCAGCCCTAACGCTCCATCACACCACCAGTCCGCCATCAAACCACAGCTCCATCACATCCAAAGCCAGCACACACTGGCCACCGGTACGCCATCCGCTGCCATCACACCACAGCTTCCATATTCTACTTTTGATAATGACTCCATATTATACAATGCAGTTGACCACAGAACTTGGTATGTGGGTGAAGAGAGCCCTGACATCTGGGATGAGTCCGCAGCCAATAACAACAGACTGACACAAATTGAATGTGACACCTCATGGGGAAGTGTGAAGAAATCTGGACCAATTAACAAACATTAATCCAGACTAGACGTTTCTGAACTTGAATAACCTCATGCTGGGGAGATGTAAGTTTGGGCCGTTTTGTGGTCCTTTATAAACAAAGTCAAATTATTCACTTTGTGTGTGTTGCAGAGATGTGCAGGAGACTTTGGGACTGGTAATTTAAGTTCAAGAACTCAAAGCACAGAAGTCCAATTTGACCTCAAAAGCTTGACAAATGCAGTGCAGCAGGAGGTTCAAATGAAATGGGTCCAATGCAGAGAGAGTAACGTCTTTCTACTTCAACAATACGGGCGCAGTTCAAGTTTTTTCCTTCCCTTTTTCCCTTTGTAGTTGTCTTGTTTCAAATCGTTTCGTTGCTTTATTGCACTCAAAAGGAATGAAGGCTTTCACTTTCATGTTGATATAAGGTGAGGTTCACACAAACGTGAATACAAATGAGGAGGAGCTTCAGGACTTCACTCAGACATTCTGCGCAGAAACAAGTTTAATGCAGTTCATCCTGGGTCTTTAAGTTTGAGATGGTCAGGTTCAGCATGCAGTCACCGTGTTATTCAGAAGACAAAAAATAAGTTGATGCCCCACTTTTCAATGTTTTCAGTTCAGACAATTTGCCCTGTGTCCATTTATTTTCGTTTAAATCATGAGAAAGAGAGCTGGTAAGGTTTAAATTCTTAGTTGTACTCTAAACGTATTCCTAACTTCTTAATTCATATCATCACATATTGTGGGTTTTATGTACGCTTTACACATTTGAGGGAGCAGCATGAAGCTTGCACCAGACTATTTGTTTTTAGCATAAGTGCTACATTGCTAAAAGCAGCTCTTAGCACTTGCCAAGAGGAAAATTACACATGAACACCACCTCATTTCGTATTTTCCACTGGGAAAATGGGAAATCATTTTGATGCCCAAGTTCCCAAGATGAGATAACCTTTGACCTTTCAACACAACAGAGAGCAGCGATAGGCTAATACATTTGTATGCCTTTTAGCTAATTGTTATGAAGCCTGCACTTTGAATTTAGCAATTTAGCTACTCAAATATTATATTGTCTCCTGTTCCTCTTACCGGCGTCGTGTAAAGAATGTTTGATATGTTTTACCGATCAAAGCAGTTACAAAGTAGTTCGAGGGCAGGTTAGTTTCTCACGCAGATTTTACTTGTGTATAGAGTATTGGTGTGTGTTGTGTTGTGTAGGTTTTTAAATTTTGGTTCTTTTATACTTGTGGCTAATTCGTACTGAAAATCTGAAAAACCAAACCCTAATTATTTAGCAATATTATCATAAAGCAAATTTGATGCAAAACCTATTGATTATCAATATGTCAATCACTTAAAACAGCACTAAGTAACTCATGCCCCTAGAGGCCATAAGCGCCACTGCAGGTGTCGTAGCAATTTGCGTTTTTTTACTTATTAATTGTCCATGAGAATAAATACTACGCTGACAGAAAAGACAAAGGGAGAGTAGAATATTGTACATCCAATTACACAATGTAGATAATTTGTTTCACTCAAACGTGGCTGTAAATACGGTTTAAGTGGGGCTACCCCGCAGTTAGCTTTGCCCGTTAGTCTGTTAGTTGCTTCTTCGTGATTCCATTAGTGTGTATTGGTGACACCTACCCGGTGGCAGAATTGTTGCAATTGCGGTTTTCTGGCCAGAGACACTGGGGGAGATGAAAGACCCCCCAATTGTCCCATTAACACTTGTATTACCCCCAGAGGGACTACGGAAAAGATTTATTATGGTAAACAAGTTACTTACTACTGCTTTAACAATGAGAAACATTGGTTTACTGTGATTACCCTTATTACGGCCAATATGTCCAATAGCTCGGGTGAGATTAGGAGACTGGGCTAGATTCCTGACACAGTGACATGCAGGTTCACATTGCCCACAGAAAACGTCATGCTCAAGAGAGATTTTTTCCCTTTCAATACTTTGATCCAGGGTGGGTTTATAAGCTCTGTAGCCTTATTTTGACTTCAAACAGAGAAGGAAGGGCAGTCAGAAAAGATGAGAGGAACTAAAATCTATAGCGAAGTTTGATTTGTGCTTCGGCATTGAAGGCAAAACTCTGCTACTGTTGTTTTCTTCGGCCTTGTGGAACACCACGTTTAAAGTGTAAGCTGCCTAAAGCGTACACTTATTTTTTCAGAATCAGAATCAGAATAGGTTTATTGCCATGGTTTGAGAACAGGGTTTACAAACTAGGAATTTGTCTCGGTGCAAACGTGCGACATAGAACATATAACACAGAATTAAGATTAAAAAAAAGACAACAACAATTTGACAATGAACAACAGCGGGATTGTATTTACAGATGTGTAGGCATATAAAGTGATATTAAGTGTTATAAAGTGATGAGTGATAGCAGCGGGTCTAAGTGTGGACGCACCACACAGTGCAACAGAGCAGAAAAATCCATGAGTTCGTAACTAAGCTACAGAGACTTGTTATTGTTCATGAGTCTGATGGCGGAGGGGGAAAAAACTGTTCAAGTGGCGGGAGGTATGGGTCTGGATAGACCGTAACCTCCTGCCTGAGGGGAGAGGTGTGAATAGTCCGTGTCCAGGGTGAGACGGGTCAGCTGTGATCCGACCTACACGCCTCCGGGTCCTGGAGAGATGGGAGCTCACAACCAATCACCTTCTCTGCAGCACGCACAATGCGCTGCAGTCGGTGCTTGTCCCATTCTGTAGCGCCGGGGAACCACATGGTGATGGAGGAAGTGAGGATGGACTCGATGATGGCCGTGTAGAACTGCACCAGCATCTTGGTTGGCAGCTTTAGTTTCCTCAGCTGCCGCAGGAAGAACATCCTCTGCTGGGCCTTCTTGATGAGGGAGTAGATGGTCGGCTCTCATTTGAGGTCCTGGGTGATGGTGGTGCCCAGGAAACGGAAGGAGTCCACGATCATCTCCACTGTCTTCTGGACGTTCAGCTCCAGGTTTTTGTGGCTGCACCAGGACGCCAGCCGTTCCACCTCTCTCCTGTAGGCGGACTCATCACCGTCCGAGATGAGCCCGATGAGGGTGGTGTCGTCCGCAAACTTGATCAGTTTAACGGACTGGTGACTGGAGCTGCAGCAGTTTGTGTACAGGGAGAAGAGCCAGGGGGAAAGTACACAGCCCTGAGGAGTTCCAGTGTTTGTAGTCCGAGTGTCCGAGACGATCTTCCCCAGCCGCACGTGCTGTCTCCGGTCCGTCAGGAAGTCAGTGATCCACCCGCAGAGGGAGTCGGGCACGTTGAGCTGGTAGAGCTTGTCTCGTAGTAGTCCAGGGAGGATGGTGTTGAAGGCTGAGCTGAAGTCCACAAACAGGATCCTGGCGTAGGTTCCTGGTGAGTCCAGATGCTCCAGGGTGAAGCGGAGGGCCAGATTGACTGCGTTGTCCACAGACCTGTTGGCTCTGTAGGCGAACTGCAGCGGGTCCAGGAGGGGGGCTGTGATGTCCTTGAGGTGGGGCAGGACCAAGTGCTCAAAAGACTTCATGACCACAGACGTCAGCGCCACCGGCCTGTAGTCATTAAGTCCTGTGATCCGTGGTTTCTTAGGGACAGGAACGATGGTGGATGTTTTGAAGCAGGACGGCACGTGGCATGACTCCAGGGAGGTGTTGAAAATGTCTGTGAAGACTGGAGCCGGGGGGCCTTGGGCTTATAGTTCGTGATGGCCTTAAGCCCCCTCCACACTGCCCCCGGGTCGTTTGAGGTTTTACAATTCTAAGCACCTCAGAGTTCATGGCATACCTTTTCTTTAGAGGTAAATCTTAACAAACCAACAGAAGAATATACCACGACGTGATCGGCAACATTTAAAATTAAAATAGCCTTTCATATCAAAGTTAGTTAATCTCAAATCAAAATGTTGGACAATTTAGTGTAGCAGTGGTTATCCTTTTAAATTGGCTTCATGTCAGGCAATCAGCAACGTCACTCCTTAAGGGGCCAATAGTCAGAGAAAATGTGTATTGTATTGGTCTGTGCTTGTGGAATGAATAGAACTCAAGAGACTCCACACTCCTTGAAGATTATTTCCATTCCAAAGTCTTCCCTCCCCTTTATCTTGTTTCTTTCTTCTGGATTATGACAGTTGTGATGTCATCTTGTGTGCTGTTTGACATAGTAGGTGTCATGATGCTGACACACATAAAAAATAACGTTATGATGCTGCTTAGAAGAGCTACAAAAAATACACCCACAAGTCCAAGACTGAATTGTCACTCACCTGTTTCTCTTGTACCTCTGACCAGTATTTCTGTGACAGTTTACATTTTACACGACTTCATATTTGAGTATTTGTAGATTTTTTTTCCGTTTCGATAAAATGTTGGACTTAACGTTGCTTGATTTTTCAATATTGTGTATATTAATGTGATTGTATGTGTAATTAGGGTCTAGAAAAAGAGGTCCAAGGACGATGAACGACTTCTAAAAGACGTTGTCGATTAGGAGGCTTGTAAACTTCCTTGCAGTTTCCCTCCCCATTCAACGAAAGGTCAGAAATTTCCGGAGGGCTTTGTATATTTTGTGTTTTCTTGTCTGCATAATGTTGGGGGTCTGGATCCCCCCAAAGTGCATGAGGATGTGATATACCAGCTCAGCAGAAAGACTCAAAAGAGGGGAAAAACAAAGGTGGAAGTTGGCTGCAGGCGATGGCGCACTGTATCGAGTCAGTGATCTCCAGTTGCTGCGCTGTGGGTTAAACTGCACAACACAGGGCCTCGCGTTCCTCTTCACTGGGGCACTTCATCTATCGTCTGATCCATGCTGTGTTTATGTGAGGAGATGTGCAGCTTTGCATTAAAATCTGATTTTTTTATTTTTTCCCAAATGCTGTGGTTATGAAATCTGTATGCAGTGTTTCATTGTGCTGCAGCAAGATCACATTGCATAGAAGAACAATAGAATTTAATAGATTAACGGAACAATATTGGATAGATAGACATTTGCAAGTGTAACGGTAGGAGCCATCCGTGGTATTACTCCGCCCGCCAGCAGAGGGCGCCGTATAAAAAGGCACAGCCTACCTGCGTTCGACCTCTGACCCCTTGTTCTTCCGTGTCTGCCTGGTGTGGAGGTGGTGTAGCCTTGGGCTCTCGTGAGCAGCTATGGGTCTGAGGTGCGCTTCAGGCGCTGTGCTGTAGCTGGGAGGTGTGGTTCCCCACGGGCCAATACGCGAAGCACGACGTCCCCGCGTAAATGATGGATCCAAAAGCGGTATGTGCTCTGCACGTGTGTCAAGTAAACAGTGTAGGATTACGCTAACTTTCTGAGGAAACGAATCGAACCACCTAGAACCTGCGGAAATCACAACCATTGCTGCTTTGTGTACCCAGACTAAAATGATGAGTGTCTGAGAATGAAAAACTAAAACAACGGAGAAACGTGATAATCGGTGTTGCCAATGAGTGGACATTTGTCAACCTCTTTGTTTTCCTTGGTTTAAGAACTGAATCAAAAGTAATAGGACTGAAACATTGACATAACTCATTATTCTGAAAATAAATTGCATGAAACTAATGGAACGACTTGTCTCTTCTCAATGAACAAACCTGTGTCCTTTTGAATGTTATCTGAAAATGAGGAAAGCTAAAGCCTTCCACACGGTCACACAAGGAACAAAATGGTGAATGTAGTGGATGGTCAAAAAGAGACAGTCACAAAAAAATCAATGGTTACACTATATATATATATTTTTTTTAAATACAGGTACTAAATATATATTGATTATAATGATTATGATTATTATTTTATTTAGAGAAAGCTATGTTATTAAAAATGGAAAGGGCAATGGCATAGGCAACAGCAATTTGTTAAAATACTCTCTGGTTGTGGAGCATAACTAACTTGGGGACAGAACACTCGCTACGTGCAACACACATGCGAACACAACACACAAACCAAGAGCACAACAAAATAGGGTAAACATAAGCATGCCAATATGTGAGCGATGTGCAAAATACTACAGAAAACAGGACTGATGGGGCAGAGGTGAGGTACTATCACCTAAACCCTTCACCTGATGGAGCAACCATGCCCAGGCCATATCCTAGATCACATGAGAAATGGATTGAAAGATTGAAACCCAATGAAACAAAACAAAGTCAAAAACTGCACCGGAACCCAAAAACTAAACTGCTAATATATATATATATATATATATATATATTATAATCCCAAATGTAAATGTCACAGGGGCTCCTCTTGACATTTTATACCTACGTGCCAAACTAAAATATAAAATATTTTCATTTGATAGTTTGCGGGGTTTTTATTTGGATTTTTAGTGTATTGATTTGCCGTAGTTTGGGTTTGACATTGGGTGGGCTGAAAATGTGAAATTGGACTTACACCTCTACTGTCCTGAAAGCTTTTCCTATTGGTCACCATAGGGCATTGACTGTGTTAAAAGTACATGCAGTGGAAGAAATGAGGGAAACTGGACGAGAGAGAAGCTCATGAGAGCAGGAAAGGAGTGGAATGAGGAGGTGAACGGTTTTCCGGGAGGCGGCGGTACAGTGGTACAGCAGTTAGCACTTGTGCTTCACAGCTAAAAGGTCCCAGGTTCGATTCCCCTTTCACTCTGGTTTCCCCGACTACTAAGAACTAGGGATGGGACGAATAACCGATTTGTATCGCTATACGGATTTGCGCACGAGAGATGCGAGGGCATCGGCAGAAAAGCTACAGATCGATGCAGTTCAGAGAATAAACACAAGATGAATCGGATTTTACCCGCTCATATTGGTTTAATCTAGATACATTACAGCTGCAAACCCCCTTGGGCCAATAATGCGCGTGTCATTTGCGTGTGTGCGTGCAGTGCACATGACGCTCCTCCTATGAGGAGCGCGCGTGTCTTAAACTTCAGGCTGAGAGCGGCAGAAGCACAGAAACACTTATGCAGTGTGGAGTTTGGTTGGCCGCTGTGTTGAATGAAGGACAACACGTGTGCAGAACGCGATGAAAAGTTGCAGGAAGCCAAACACAGTTAAATATTCCAAACATTGCCATGATCAGCCATCTTCATTTGCCCAAGTCACTGTGTCCACTTTCAAGAGTCCAGAAAGAGTCCAAAAATCCACTTTACTGCACTGTATTTGAGCCAGGTGGGAGTACATGTGTTACTGCACTGAGAGGCAGAGGAAGCCCCGCCCATTAATTAGCATAACCATGTGAGCTTTTCTGTGTGCGTTATTAATGTGGAAATAATTCACACGATCGCCTTTTTAATTTTAACAATACTGATCATAGATTAATAATAATTGTCCCCCCCAAAATGTAAAAAAAAAAATCTTAAGGTGGATAAACCCATAGAATATATAGGATACAAAACATAAAAAAAAAAGTTAAATATGTAGTCTACATCATTTTTTTTTTTAATACTATCAATTCAAGGCCTGATTGCATCAAGGATAGAGTGGATGGCGAAACATCGAGATGCATGGTGATAATTGTCCTAAATCGAATCGTATCGGGCTGGTGGTGGTTACAGATGTGTGGATCAAGAGGCATTGTGGTCATGGTGATG